>OZ010579.1:135471126-136091126 GCA_963932145.1 Acanthosepion lycidas
ATATGATTCTATAATTTTCATTCTTAGTTATTATTGTTTATTTTTCTTCCAATAATACTAAAGATAACAAAAGACTACCATTAAACGTTATTTGGCCTTTTATCTACGTTATTTGACCTTTTTTCTCTGTCTGAAATTTCGCCATCTCTAAAACTAGATGGATAAAAGAAATCGTCAGGCAAACAAAGCCATAGTTCAACCAAGTAATCAGAAAGCTTTCACAACCAGGATGTAAAAAAATAAATAAACAAATAGTTGTACCAACAAATGTGAAAGCTTTCACAATCAAGATATAAGGCTGAGAGCAAATGAAAAGCGAGTGGCCTTTTCAAAGCGGATGTATATATGTGTAAACAGATTGAAAATCAAACAAAATCCCTAGAGCAAAGCAAAGCAAACTATAAAGTGATTTATCTGAAAATATTCAGAGTATTTTAATGTCATTAAGGGAGTAACTTGCTTACACTGAAGAATTTCAATATTTTGAACTATTCGATGTGAAGAAGTTTGAAATGTTTGCTGATAATTTTCCAGTGAAGCATATGAAAACTTACAATACAAATACTTCAAGTTATTTGATTAGAAATCGTTAGTAAGCGAACTGAAAAATTTATACCACGACAATGACTTTAAAAAATGTGAGTCAAGTCATGTCATTTTGGAATTACTTCATAAACTGGGTTTCTTATTTATAATGTCAGAGACTGTAAAATTGATTCAACCTTTTCTAACCATCCCTGATACGTCTGTTGCAAACCTCAACCTTACGGAATCCGGTCATTTTTAGGTCGATTTTGGAACCATGATAATGCGATGGTTATGACAGTTGGATTTTGGCATGATAAATAATGACACAAAATATTTTTCCAAAATCGTTACCGTTAGACGGAGAAATGACTTTAAATGTTGAAAATTAGAGCTTTGGTATCTTCTTCCTGTGATTAGTCAAAGATTTATCCACGTCAAAAATTCACCTACCATTCGGGAAAGAAAAATGTGTAAATGTCATTTAATAAAAAAAATTGTCAATTGAAATATTTTCATTGTTCTCAATAAATCAATAAAAACTAAATAAGGATTATAAATAATGAAAAAAATATTCACTTGTAAAGGCGAAAATGGAAGTGTTTAGTAATTGACAGGGATAAAAGCTCGTTACTTTTTCTCTATCATGGAATTCAGGATTTGTTATTGTTTAGTAGAAAAAATAGACTAATCTTAAATAAAACACCATAAAACCAAGAGATTTCTTCATTTTAATGATAAAATAAAATAATATAGTTTTTTCATAAATATTGTCTCCGGCCTTTCTTTGGTGGTTATTATTTTTTTAAGTTTACATCGTTTTAAAAAGCGTGTTCTTGTTATTGTTTAAAAAAAGTAAAAACATTGACCGCTGTCTGTTTTTAATTGTAAAAATGATTAGAATTGTTTTTATTTTTATACAACAGACTTAATTATTTGAAAAAGAAAGAAAAAGCTTGGTTAATCTACATAATATTAAGTGACTGGCGTTAATTCAAACGTGTTTGTTTTTCCGTGTGAAAAAATAAGTGAAAGTACCTGTGTGTGTGGGTTGCGATCAGATGTGGGAGGCGGAGTATTTGCTATGCTGGTTTACCAAAGCGAGGCCCCTTCGATCTCTGGTTTTTGTAATCGTTTTTACCAGAAGGGGTGGAATGGGCAGATCTGCCACCTTGCTACTTAAGGCCTACGTTCATTCCTTCACTTTTCCTTTGTGAGAAGAATTTATGAGAACAGGGTCGTTCCACTAGGTCTCTTCTTCTCAGTTAACTGATCCCTGTTTGGATTTGGATCGCGAGATAGGCAGTATTTCGCCACACTTACTGACCGAACCGGCTTCTAGCTACCCTTAGAGTCAACAAAAACTTTCGACATCTTGCAAAACAAAGCACTCGCGCCGTGTTTATCTTCTTTTTTATACTTCTCGTTACTGTTGTTTCTGCACTGTGGCGATATGGCGGACAGCCAAGATGACAAGCGAATCTCTGTCTTGATGAAGATCGATAGAAAGCTGAAGGTGTCGCGTGGATTCCTTGCTAGACAATTTCCAGAGGGTTAACTACTCCCTTGCTGGGAGGTTTACCCAAGATCCCAGCATTGTATCGATCAAGAGTATAATTGGGTTTGACCGTGTTCGATACTTGGGACCCTTGCAGTTAGTACCCTGTTTTCAGGGTTGGACCTTTTCCATTTCGTCAAGACTTGTTCCCTTCGGAGAGGTGGAATCCTTTTTACCGGACTGACCAATCGCCGGTTGGTGAAGGTACTCGTCTTCCTTTCCGTCGTTCTGCCCCGATGAAATCTTCTCAACTCTGTTTTGTGTTGGAGTCCGAAGAAACTTATGCGGACCCCGTTAGGGATTTTTTTTCCTGACAGTCAAGTACAGTCAAGTACAGAAAGGGCTGGAACTAATGCTAGGGCTCCCTGATCAGGAAGGTTTTTCGGATTACGACCAGGAAAAGATAAGACAGTTTCAGGAAACTATTGTCCTGAGGGGCAATAAGTATTATGTACAGTTGCCTTGGCATACAGAAAAACTGGCTCAGGTTCCTTTGAAACAACGCAGTATCCTTGCGCATTTTGGATCGTGTAGCGCAAGACTTGGAGAAGAGAGGAATTTATTAGAAATATTTGGAAGTATTTATCCTGCAGGAACGAGGTAGCATCATCCAAGATATCTTTGTGCCTCTTAATCACTTTAAGAACTATAATTGGAACCCACATTGGCCCATCATGAAGACTGACTCCGCTTCCACAACTAAAATGCGACCAGTGTTTAAGTGCAGTTTAAAGACTGTCAACTCCGTCTCACCGAATGAGGCTGCTTATCCAGGAATGAATATGACGGGTGATATGCTGAAATTGCTGCTCTTTTTTCCGAACGGATGATTATGTCCTGTTGGCGGACATCAAGAAAGCCTTTTTGATGGTTCGCCTTGAATTGGATGCTGACAAGAATCTATTCTGATTCTTCCTTAAGGACGGAAACTGGATACACTGCTTCCGGTATTCCACCATTATTTTGGCGCTCACCTCCAGCCCCTTCATACTGAGTTGTATACTGAAGTACCATGCTACCCAATGTCCTTTTGACCCATGACGGTCAGTGATGGAGAATCATTTTATGTAGTAATGATGTAAGAAGATCATTAGTAATGATGGAAGAAGATACTGCAAGGCTGCTTGAACTGTATTCCCTTTCCAGGGAGCGACTGTAGGGACGTAGGCTTGAGCTGCAGTTTTGCAGCTCAAATTGTCTCGACCTCAGAGATAAGATGAGCCTCGATGGTACTTTAAGTACTCACAGTATTGAGAGAGAGAAGATGTGTTACCGGTACTGTCCCCTCTTGGATAAAATCTGTGTAGCTGCCATTTCATGCAGTCCCGATGCTTCGACCAAGAGGCAGATCCTTTCCGAAGCAACTAAATTGTTCGACCCCTTGTCTCTCTGTCTCCCCATGACCTTGCGGAGTCGGGTTCTTGTTGGTGGATCGTGGAGAGGGCCAAACCGGAAACTTGTTCGTATTCTGAGATGCCTCCACAGGGGCATATGGGTTTGCCGCTTGTGTTGTACCAAACCATTGCTCGCAAAGGCTAAGGTTGCTCCCTTAAAGAGTAAGATTCTTCCTACCCTGGAGCTGGTGGCAGTTTATTTGTGTCTAAAGTGACTGCCTGTTATCTTGAACAGCTGCAAGGAGTTTCTGCTTTCCAAATTGTACGTGGCAACGGACGCCCAGGTTGCGTTGAAATTGGATTCTCTATCGGTCTATGTTCTGTAAGAATACTTTTGCCAGGAATAGACTGAGAGATTTTCTCCAAATGAGTGGCGAATTGGAGATCCAGTTTCGCCTGGTACCCTCCTTCAGGTACCCAAAATCTAGCTGACCTCATCACTAGAGGATTGTTATCGAAGAGGTTTAAATCTGACCTTAAATTTGGTGTCATTGACCTTCTTGGTTGGATGGCGGTGAGGTTCATTGGCTAGTCCAGGAATTACCTTGCCTCAATAGATGCAGCCAACTGGTTGCTCGTGAGTCCGTAAACACCTCCGTCGTTATTGAGGAGGAATGTCCTTCCGTCATCCCTCTGGATCGTTTTTCGTGATTTGTGCGTCTGTTGAGTGTTGCGACCTTCGTATGCAAATTTATTAGTAGACCCTTATAACCCTACGAAAACTAGAAGAGGACTGCAAAAGGAAGGCTGTGATGTATTTGATGAAGCTCCTTCAGCATCAGGCCTTTGTGGAGGAGCTGAAATTCCTGTTGGATCCCCGCCGAGAAGTCGTTACCTCGTCTGGTCTGGGCACTGGATCTCTTCCTCGATCGGGATTAGTTGATCCATTCCAGTGATAGAATAAGTAGATTTTCCCATTTTAGCTACGAGGTTAAAAAAAGCATTTTGCTAGGAATAAAATCACCCCGTCTCAAAGTTGAGCATCATGGATTGCCACTTGAGAGGCTGATACTTAGGAGTTAGGTCGACACTGGCAGTATTAAGACGCAGTGGCTACTGGGTTCCCTAAGGAAGACAGGCCGTCAAGAAGGCTCTGGCATCATGCACCTTGTGTAGGAAGTTCAATGCAAGACCTGTGCTGCCTCCCAATGTTGCCAGACATCCCATCCCCCGTGTAGAATTTGAGGTTCCCTTCTGGAATACTGGCATCGACTTCACAGTATATCTTTGGGTTAAGGTGGGAATTACAGAAAAAGATGTATTTATTGCTCTTCACCTGCCTGGGTGTCCGAGTGGTTTATATAGAGGTGGTGCCTGACATGAGCGACTTGTCATTTTTTTCAAGCCCTTGTCTGGTTTACCAACTTCTACGGCATTCCTTCCGTTCTGTACAGCGACAATGCCAAGACGTTTTTGGGAAGTGACAGTTTATTCAGCAGTCTTTCTCTTTACCACGAGTACCAAGAGAAATTTGGCACGTGCAGCATTAGACTGAATGCCATTTCCCTCTTCTCTCCTTGGTTTGGGGGTACTTGAGAGAGAAGCATCCAGATTTTAAATGCTTGCTTGTACAAAATTATCAGCAGAGGCAAGGTAAACTATTTCTCTCTCTTGATGATTATATCGGATATTCAGAGGACTGTGAACAACCGTCTTCTGACTCACCGTGATTCTGCAAACAGGGAATTGGAAGCAATAACATCTAACATATTCATCAGACCAAATAAAAACCCTGGATTGTGGCTACACATAGGAGGAGGTGATCTTTCTTCTGCTGTTCCGCCAAGTTGGAGAAGGTTGATCAAATCTATGAAGCTGTTTAATAATTGGCTGGACGAGTTCCAACGCATTTGGTACAATGAGTACCTCCTGAACCTCAAGGAGAGGTCTCACTGACGATCCCAGATGACGTTCAGAAACCGGCTAAAAATTAATGACGTAGTTCTTGTTAAAAGCCCCCCTCAAACTAAGATCCTTCTGGATTCTGCGAACTGTTTTGGAGCTATTCAGTGGCGGGATGACAGTGTCGTCAGGACAGCTCGCATCAAGCAGGGGTGCAGGCCCACTCCTTGAGACATCTGTACCCCTGGAACTATCTCGGTCTCCAGATGTCGAAGGTGAAAGGGGAATTGATTCCCTCCTCCCTCTCTCTTCTGGGACTCCTATGAATGATGCCTACTCGGACACCCCTTCTGGAGGTGAGGCCATGGTTTGGCTTTGTCTTGTCTGCAACGCCCCTCAGGGAGATATCGACATGATTGGTTGCGACCTCTGTGATGAGTTGTTTCATTTCGGGTGCATGGGAATGGACAGGTCTCCATCGGAGAAGTGGAAGTGGTATTGTCCTGAATGCGCTTCGCGATAGGCCCAGTTTGCTTCCAGCATGAAATTGGCGGTCCTGGGCAGGACCTGAACTGTACCCGACAATAGAGCTGAGACTAGAGGACGGAATGAGAGTACCCCGAACTACTGTTGCCTACAGGTGGCCCGTGATGACAGCCTGGAACCTGTTTGTTCCCAATCAGGGTTATGGTCATGCTTACTGGTGATGGTGTCTAGATCGGATTGTCCTGCATCCTACGTGGGGAGTTGAGATGTGCCTGTGATTTCCCTTATTTTTCTGTAATTTTTTTCTTTCTTTCTTGTTTCTTGGAAGCGCGTGGAAAAATAAGTGAAATTACCTGCGAGTGTGGGTTGTGGGAGGCGGAGTGTTTGCCATGCTGGTTTTCCAAAGCGAAGCCGCTTCGAGCTCTGTTTTTTGTAATCATCTTACCGGAAGGGTGGAATGCGCAGATCTGCCACCTTGGTACTTAAAGGCCTACCTTCCCTCCCTCACCACTTTTCCTTTATGAGAAGGAATTATGAGAACAGAGTCGTTCCACAAGTTCTCTTCTTCTCACATAGTTCCCTGTTTGGATTTGGGTCGCGAGATAGGCAGTGTACCGGACTGCCTTCCAGCTACCCTTAGAGTCAAAAGAAATTTTCGACATCTGCTGAAGAAATTATATTTCCAGTTTTAGGTAAGTAATACTGTTTCCTTCTTTCTGATTTTTTTCTTGATTCAAATTAAATTTTATCTGATGACTTTACTGTAAAGTGCCCTACAGAAAATTACCAAATAAGGCACATAGTCTGCACTTGTTCTTTTAACAAGAAGGTAATGTTAAATTTATGGTTGTTTTCTGTTTGCTTTATTTAATTTGAACTAGTTCATGTCCCGATTTTCAAAATTTAAATTGAAAAGTAAAATTTAACTCTGATAATCTTCCTTTTTCTTGTTATTTATATTGTGATATTTTCTTTACTATTTGTCATGTATGCTAGATCTGTTATTAAACACATGCACATTTTGAAATTGCAGGTTCCCATTGAAGAGAGGGAATATTTAAAAAATCAGAGAGAGAGAAAATAGAACCAAAAGGTAGTTTCCAACTTGGACCTATCGACAAAGATGCTGTCAAAAATAGAAAAATATTTGTTGAAACAGAGGGATTAGGCAGACAGATTGAAAGACAGCAGCAACATTCTTCACATGTTGCTTCTTCTACATACAATATTTTTTCACAGACATCTTCCACTGAAAAAAAAAACTGATGACAGTTTTGAGCCAGGAAGTCTAAGGAACCTTACAGTCGTTTAAATGTCCCTAGATATTCCATGGAATTTATTAGATGTGATGTATCTTCTAACCTTGGGGCTTGCCTTGCTAATACCTTTCTATTAGACCTACAACATATGGGTCTTCTTCATCCAACCATTAATTTAAAAGATATTATTATAAACAAATAAAAAATAGACAGGGTAAAGGCAAGAGTGAAAGTAACCAGCCATCAGAAACCTGTCCAGAACTATGAAAATCTTGTTTGCATTGGAGTTGATTGCAGAATTGATAAGGACACTTTTCATTACAAGGAGATTACAGGGGAAAATGGTGAAAAAAGGATTAAGAAAGGCAAGGGACCAGAGTGCCACTTAACAATTAACAGAGAGATGTAAATATTTCCACCAGAGTGATACCCCACATTGGTGCAACTGGTATTCTAGCAGAGGATGTTGCTGTTGTTCTAGAAGAGTACAATAATGTTAAGGCAATTTTGGTGAACAATATCAGTACAAACACTGGTTGTGAAGAAGGGCTGGTTACAGCTCTGGAGAGAAAACCTAAAAGGAAATTACACTCATTGGCTGTTCACTTCATCAAAATGAACTGCCATTTAGAGCCATCTTTAAATTAATTGATGGAACTACCAGAAGCCCTACTACTTTTAATGGTACTCTAGGGAAACTTTGTGGGAGTAATTACCAGGATTTGTCCTAGGTATAATTTACTATTATTAGTGACCACTGGATAATTTTTATATTACTGCAGAGGCAATGGTTGATCTAAGTGGTGACCAGTAACTACTTTTGGAATATGCTGTAGGCATTTCTTGAGGAAAAGTGAACCCTAGATTTGCTGCCTGGAAGATCAATCAAGATGGATAACTTTAGCCATCAGGTTAATGTGCTTGTGAACTAGAGGTGTCTATCCACCAGAACTCTAAGATAAATTACACACTATTATCAAATATATAATTGTGGTGTATGCAGTTATTTGGTTTGAGATCAAAAGGTACAATACATTCTTTAACCAACAACTGTATATCTTCAATATGATCCACTGAGTGAAGCAACAGCCAACCAAAATCCAGAATGTTGCATTAAAAAATTTACAGTACAATACTTTTTCTTTGCTTCCAGAAAACATTCTGTTGTTAATGTTGAAGTTGAATGAATTGGAAGTGAGGGAAGAGGCCATAAAAAAAGAGTTTGTCCATTAGGTAAGTAAACATTTATTTATACTTAATTAGTTATGTCAATTTACAAGGATAATTTTAAGTTTCATTCAAATTACATCAAAAATATAACCAAATATAGGTAAAGTTTTCTAATAAAAACATTTTGTTTCAGAAATAGCAAACTACCAAAGAAAAGAATGAAGAAAATTACTGCCATCAATTTTGAAACCACACATTGATCAATTTTGATTGACTTCTCACAAAGCAGGGTCAGTGAACCTGCACTTGCAGAAAGTTTTTCAAACAATGAACCTCTAGAATCTTCAAGAAATGGAACAAAATTGGAATTTCCAAATTTACCTGCACATTCACATTGCATGGAAAGAGCAGTCAAATTAACAACCAAAGCTTCATAAATTATGTATGGACAGGAAGAAAAGCACAAGCACATTATAACCAAATCATTATGCCACCAAATAAGACCTTCATTTACTTAGAAAGGAAACTACACCAGACAATTTAGTTCTATTATGACATAATTTTATATAGTGCAGTAGGTTTTAGTGCAATGTTCAATAAACAATTCAAATTTAAAACATTTTCCTATAATTTGTGTCCAGTAGTATTATTGTATAATATACTTTTATCTATATATTTGTTAATTTAATTATGACCAAAAAATGTAAGAGACTTAATAAGTGATTAGTCTTGTTTGTAATCTTTTACAATTTTTATAGTTATCGTTTATTAAATACAGTAAAAAATGGCATAGTGGTAATTCATACTTAGGATTCTGGTTTGAATATATTTTCCATTCATTATATCTAATGATAAAAATCAATTTTATCTATAATTATTATTGAAATAGAGAAATTTTGAAGTCAGTTTGTCAGCAAAATCCTGTAGAAAGTTTTTGGTATCAGTTCTTATCACACCAAACCCCAGCTTTTGCCACCACAACAGTGTTGATTATCTAAAAAAGGTAACAAATCAACCTGCCCTAATGCACAATGGCTGAAGAACACTTGTATTCACTGGCTTGTATTTCGATTGAGAAGCAAATTCTTGTAGATTTAGAACAGCAAAAAAAATTACATGATATTCGAGGAGTTTGTCATAAAACCAAGGCACTTGGAATTTACATTTAAATGAAGTAAGTGCTATTTTTTGTAAATTAAATTTGTCTATGTGTACATCTTTAATATATGAGTGAAGTGTTAATTAAATGAATTGCTGCTTTTATCAGGACTGGGGAGTTGGATACAAATGTCTGACTGCTAATTCAAATTTCCTTATATCAATAACTGACTCTGGATTTAAAATGTTATCCTCCATGACATTGTTATTGATTATCAAAACTATGCTTATTGTTTAGTGTCTCGTTTACTAATCATGTTTTTAAAAAACAAAAAAGAACCATATATTTTTGTTAAAGTTTGAATTAAAACATAGATTTTAAATTCACAAAGCAATATGTTATGAATGAAGCGAAAATGTCTCAGATTTTGATAGAAGTAAATCTATTTTATAATTTGAGTAGTGTGTGAGTGGGCTATTAGGTTTATATATGCACCCACAGACACACATTTTTAAAACATATTTTTAAGACAATTCCATTTGTTCTCTATTGTGAAAAATTAAAAATACTCTGGAATCATTGCATTTGTCAGGGATGATTTTTCATGTTCTGTGTTAGAATCTTTGTAAAACTTTTTTTTTTTAGCAGAGATGTATCAGTAATCAATCTTTATGTAAATGTAAAAACTTGCAACTTAAACATTTTTTCAAGTAAAATTTAGTCATAAAAATATTGGTGGTTATTACAAAAGGAATAACACTTTCTCAGATTTTTTTTAAAATAAAAAAATCCTATTCATTATAAAAGTAAATAATTAATGAATATGTACTAAAATTTCATTTCAATTGGATAATGTCTTAATTTTGAGTAATTTAAAAAATGTTCTGCCCTTCCTCCCCAATTTTCCTTCAAGGGTTTATGGACCCCAGGTTGGGAATTTTTTAAATTGGCATATATTAAAGAGTGGGGCCCTAATCAAAGTTTCAAGGCAGTGGAAGCCCTACTACTCCTATATATATATTATTACATCCCACCACCATCTTCTAACTGGATTGATAGCAGAGATAGAGGCTGATTGCAACATGTGTTATTATTTTTAACATTTATACAATTTTTATAAAATATTTCCCTCCCCAAGAGTCTCTTTCTGAGTGATCATATACAGCTGAGCAGAAACAATAAAGGAACAAACATGATAGGCAACAAACATTTCTATTTCTTCTTCTTTTTGTATAAGCATCTCTTTTTGAGGTCTTTTCTTTCTTTTTCTTTTCGTCAGGTCTTGAATTTCCTTTGAGGTCTTTCCTTTCTCTCTTTCTTTTCATATAAGTATCTCTTTTTGAGATCTTTTCTCACTTTCTTTTTTTTTTCATCTGGTCTAGGGGCTTGAGTGACAAATAAATTGAAGCTGTCTTCTTTCTCTTGGCTTTCATGAAATTATATATATTTCTTTCATCTTGATGCAGCAGCATCCTTCGTATGCTGGAGTTTGTTTCCTTGAATCCAAATACTTCTTTCGCACATCCAGACCAAATCTATAGCTGATTATCGCACTTGTATTCGATCATCTGTTCAGTTCAAAGAGGGACTTTTGTCATGTGACCAATTTTATAACTGATTATCACCTTCATAGCTGTCTGTCCATTCCATTCGAAGATCAAATATGGACTCATTTTCGCATACCCAAATCTATAGCTGACTATTGCAGTCATAGCATACTTGTCCTTCTAGTCTTAAAGACTTGGACAGGAACTTTTTTTCACATAAACATCACAGGACCATTGCATCTATAGTGGACATGTCTGTCAAGCCTGAAGGCTTGGACAGGGACCAACTTTTTTGTTTCACTGTTTTTTTTTTCTTTCATCACCTGGTCCTTATTTTCAAATAGGAACTTTTTTCCATTGTGAAAGAAATGAGGTCACTGACCCTTTCTTTCATCTGCGGGGTCACAGCAAGTTTAATGTGGTTTCCCTATCTGGAATCCCTATGTCATTTTGTCAACATGTGATTAAAAGAGGAAGAAAATGTACAGTATGGTTAATATCTGTCAACATTCAATTCTACCTTATCTCTTTGCTTTCCTACTTTTATGCTTTCTGAGAGTACTGAGCTTTTTATTTAAAGTGCTTCTAAAATATAAGCATTGATATAGCTTTTATAATAAATGTAGACGAGGGTTCATAACAATATATATATTGAAGAGAGGAGAATCACCATCTACAAAAACTTGTGACCATCAAGTCTTCTTCAAATAGGCCCTATATTTTAGTGAAGATAAAAAATTATGCTGCTAATTTGTCTCTATTAGCACCACTTATAAGCAGGAAAAATTTCATGTTCTTAGCATCAGTGCTTCCTGAGATATAAAACTTCTTTACTTTGTTGTCTGGTCTGCAAAATAAACAGATATCATGTGACCATACTGAAAGCTTCACACAATGAGAACAAGGTCTGAGACCAACATAAGGATTGATCAGAATTATTCTAAAATATCTGACAGTCACGTCTCTCTTTCTATCTCTCTCAGCAGACTGATTTACTTTTTAAATTCAATTTGACAGACCAATTACTGGTATGTAAATTGTGGGTGTTTGGTCAGTATTTCATTCACTAAGAGACATATCATGGTGGTAGTTATTTGTTTTTTATGTTATCTACTCTGTCACTGTGATATATATGACTAATGATATGAGCCAGCTGATAATGTTGAAATACGGCTATGTTTTACTTCAGGTTCATTATTTCAGATCTGGTTTGCAAATTATCCCCATAACTAAATTTCCCCTTGTGGTCCAAATGAGGACTTTTCAATTTCCAAAGAGGAGACCGTAACAGATCTAAAAATACCATATTTAGCTTGGTAACATTTTTTACCAGTGCACATTGATATATACCAGATTATACTGTTTCTACAGATACTATTGCTTTTTCTTCTTTTCTTTTCTGAAATTAACAACTTGGAACAGGAATATTTCTTAGGCTCACGTAAAACTGCTAAATGCTTTGTCAGTGTGGTGATGGCATTTTTTAACTTGTTAATTTTGTCTGTGTTTCATGCAGTGTATCTAACAGCATTGAGTTAGGTGACATACTTGCATGTACCCTGTCAGCTATATTGGTAAATTTGTCTATATCACTGTCTTCCAATAATGGTGGCAAAAATTTGTATAAGATTAATGAGCAGTTTGTTCAATCATAGACGGAGTATTTCCTCAGTCATAAAATTTCTTCTGAGTAGGATTTTCATTTGACATAACAGTTGTGATGGTTTAGGCTCTCTTAGTTGTCCATTGCTGAATAAGTGACAGAGTCCAAACTCTTTAGTTTTACCAACACACTTCAAAATTGCAGCATTAAATATATCATAGGGGTAATTTTCTGGAATTTTTACCAAAATATTGGTTGCTTCTGCCACTATGTTGGGTGGTAAATTCATCCCAACATGGGAGAATTTTGTTCACTGTGAGGTGATACTACTGGTTTTGAAGATTGCTTGTATCTATAAAGATCCATGTATTATTATCACCATTATTAAATAGAGGGAGTATTACAGAAATGGCTTCTTGTACTTGATGTTCAGGATTCAGTGTTCTCATGTTGAATGAAAATTTGCTGTGTTGGCGTGAGAAATTGATCGTATCAAGAGGTTAAAATTTTGGTGTTTTCTATGTACGCATTTAATTTTGTCCAATTCTTTGTTGGTGGTCACTTTTCAAAACAAAAAAGATTTGCCCTGTTTTTGGAAGCTGCATCCAGAGTCATTGATGCGACATCTGTTTCAGCTGACATCTCAATAAAAAAGAGAGATTTTTGTGCCTACAGTCAGAGAAAAGTGAGCAAAGGAATCATTACTTCCTTTTTATTCATTCCTGCGAGTGATTCTCATTAGATGGGAAGTAGTGTAACATGTCTATTTTTGAGCACAGAGATAGGCATAACATACAGATTTTCAAACTTCCACTAGACTTTTTAAGTCTTTTATAGAATATATGTCATAGTATTTTCATATAAAATAATCCCATCACATTAAATCATTTTTAATTTCTTTGTAAAATCTAATAGAATGTAAATTATATGTAAATAGCTATTACATTTTTTAAATACCACCAAAATGAATGTTTTTTTTTCAGAAATGAAAGCAAAAAATAATTGCAACTCCCTATTTTTAAACATTTCCAAAGATGAGGGAATTATACGATTTAAATGAAATTTAAAGTACTTTTTAATTAATTAAGGAATTGCATACAGGGCAAACATTATTAAAAAAGATAAAATAGAGAAAATAAACAAACCACTGAAGTAGTTTGATATGAAAACACAAAAAGAAACAAAAAGGGAATAAGAGGAAAGAAAAAATAGGAGTAATCCAGTTACCACTCATCACTCTTCAGAAGTCAATTGAGAATAGTAAAATATATTTTTGTAAAACTGATTAAAAAAAAACTGTACCAGTAATATACTGAAAACAGAATACTCTACTGAGTAACAACATTGAGTCCTAGCAACTATTCCTTCTGCTTAAGCAGAGAAAAATGTCATAACTTAATGAAAATTGTTTCTAGGACCGTCAAATGATTTTTTTACAGTAAGGCTCACTCTGTATGAGAGCCATTCAAGGTAGAGCATTGTGTTAGGAGGCAGTTTGTACGGATAGGAGGGGAAGATAATGGTGAACTTTATTGAACAGGTAGTGATCAAGAAAACATCTTCTTGGGAGTTAGTTCCACAGAGCAGTGGTTCACTGAAAGAAGCTGTTCGAGTGGAACTTACTTCTCATTGAAGGAATACAGATGAAATGTGTACAGTTTGGTACAATGTAAGTGGCATGGCAGGAATATAGTTTGTTTGAGCACTTTCCATGGAAGTAGTGATAGAGCAGCGAGAGGCCTGCCACATTCTGTCTGTGAGAGAGAGGTTGGAGGGTGGAAAATAATTCATCATCCACAAGGACTTGGAGATGCTTTTGGACAGTCTGGATAGCTCCCACCCAAATATAATAACAGTACCCTTTTTTTGGCCTGATCTGGCTCTTGTAAAGGTAGAGGGGCGCATGAGGTGTCAGGTACTTACTGGAGCAGTACAGGGAGCCAACTAATTTGCCTGCATCTTTAGTGATTACTCGTGTGTACAAGTTCCACTTGAGGTCAGGTGTTTAAGGCCCAATAGTCTGTCAAGGCATGATGCTTCTCCAAGAGTCATCTGCTCATCTTGACTGGCAGTAGTTCTGGGGTTTGATCAGTGATGATGGAATGTAATTAGTTTGATTTTCAAGGCATTGAATGGTACCAGCCAGTTTTTCCGCCACTGGGTAGTTCATGCAGGATCAGAAGAGAGACCAGCTGCCAATCTCTGATCAGCAAAAGTTTTAGAGGTGTACCCATATATAGTAGTATCATCGGCATAGATGTTTACAAATGAAAGAGACCATGTCTGAAAAATTTGTTTGGTGTTCAACTCTCTCTCTCTCTCTCTCTCTCTGATTTCCTCATCAACTTCATTTTATATATTTGACGTAATTTTAATTCTCCATTTCTTTTCCCATTTCCTCCTAATTATTTAAGATATCTCTTAGGGAGTGATAAGAGTCAGGCTCTGGTTTCAAATGTCAGTAGTTCCTCTAGGCAAGTAAAGTTCAAATGCCAAGAGAGAAATCACAGCAGTTTAAATAGTATCTAATAGGCCACTCCACCCTGGGTAGAAGGGGATGTCAGCCTATGCTCCTGCTGCTGCTGCTGCTGCCACTACCTATAGGAACAGTCCATTAAGTTGGGGAGAGGAGGTAACTGTTTATACTAGTTACAATAAACAATAGTTAACAGGGAGTTTTCACAATTTATTTCTAATTTCTAATCAACTCAAATCACCATTAAATAAAAAGCTCAAATAATACAAGATGCTTGTCGAACAATGTTCAAACAAAGTATACTAGAGAGAAATGGAGCATCAGTAAAATAACAGGTGGTTACTGCAGAGCTTACCTACACACCACACTATTCACGTGGGTTTAGGACTGCTCAGCTTACAGCAAATTCAAGTTTTTCTTTTTGAAATTTTCTGAGATTTTTTTCAGTTGTTTTCAATACACGGTTAGTTGTGAAGCCTGCTGGTATGAACTAACTGTATATTCTTCTGTCAGGTTCATAGGTTTGCTAAAGCTATTATTGAACCTATGAACCTGATGTCCAAAAGGGAACAATGAGAAAGAAAATATATAAAATATCTATGCAAAACAAACAGCTTTGCTTTTTACAGTTCCTCATAAACAAGGTTTTGTGCTCATTAGTCATCTTCCAGTATGACAAAAATATTCATCATTGAAAACCTTCTACAAATAAAAGTTAAGTCATCTTAGGACACTGCATATCCATTCTATTGGAGTTATTGGCCCACAAAATTATCTTGATACTCTCCATTAAGGGAGGCATTTTTTCAGGATCAAACTCATTAGCAATAACCTGCAAAGATAACTTATGTCTCTTATATATGCAAATTATACATGATTGTAACATTCAATGGAAATGTGCACACTTTGGAATTTATATTGTTACTAAGATTGGTCTGCTAATAGGCTTTGTGCTAATTTTTTCATGAATTTTGGAGGTGAGGAGTTATTGCATTCATTTAAATTTAAACTAATGTCCTCATCTTTGTTATTATCACAACACTTTTGTCATTGTGCTATCATTTTTCAAGTGTCAGTTGATCTGAGTAATCTTCAGGGAATTTAAAACTGAACTCTTTAGAGTCTAAAATCTACTGTTTCCACTGAGTTTAAGTATGGGTTACTTGGCCCAGCAATTGAACATACAATTATTATTGTTATACAGTTATCATTATGTTGTGCAGACAGATGACTGACGATCTCTACACTAATTGTTGAACATAGACTCATCCATTCACTATGATTAGGATGTCTGCTCATAGGAGAAGGGATCGCAAAGTGGATCACAAGGCGTAGTGTTGAATTGCCACACTGAACTACAATATGTGCTATTATTGTATTATTAATCCATGTCCCTCATGTGATTAAACCCTTTATTCACCAACTATTTATGAACCAAAACTATGAGCTTATACAAGCATTATAACAGTGGTGATGAGGATATGAAACTCATGTTTGAAAAAAAAATAATTCTGACACTATAAGGGTATTTGAACTCATGTCAACCAAGGATTTAAGGAATGCACAATATGGAGGACTTAAAAATCATGTTAAAACAGTTATTGGAACAACAGTAACAACAACAAGCACTATAAATATTGGAACATCAGACAAGTATGTTGAAACTATTTTCTGAAGTCAAATGAAACTAGTACTATATTTTCATTTACATCTGGCCCAATAGAACACAAAAAATACTGTAATTACCTTTTACCTGAAAAAAACAGGAAATATTATGTTTGATGAAACTTAATTTTGTCTAAAGTTTTCAGTGAAAGAAGCTATTTCATACAGGTTAGCAATGCTTAAATCTTAAAAAAAATATTTTGTTACTTATGCTGGTATTATCATGAATGTGAAAAATTTAAACTGAATAAACTATCTCCAGATATGTTTAAATGTTTAATTTTTGTGCAAGGGTTAACTTCAAGTAAAAATGCAGAAATTCATATGTGCATTCTAACAAAACTTGAGCAAGACCCAAAATTAACCTTACAGACAGAGGTAAAAGAATGTCAAAGCATTCTAAATTTAAGATATAATACTGCAAAAATTGAAGATAAGGATATTGTACAAGTGCAAACAGTGTAACCAAAGGGCAGAAAAAAAGAAAAAAATTACTGCACCAAACCCGTGTTTCGATTGTGAAGGACTTCATTTTAAGGTGGATGGTCCATTCAAAAATAAAGTGTTTCCAATGTGGAAAATTGAGTTGTAGACAAAGTCATTGCAAATCAGAGCAAAAAAAATACAAGACATTTTAATACAGTAAAAGTTGTATTGATAACTCAAAATCTGAATTATGCCAGAACAGATAAATTGTGAAAGTTAAGATGAATAATGTTGAAGTAAAACTTCAATTGAACACAGGTAGCAACATTACTATAATTATTGAAAAAACTTTGAAAAATACCAGTGAACCTACCTTAACAAAAACCAAAAAAGTTGCAAGTGGCATCTCAGAAAAAAATGTTTGCAAGTAATGTCATATGTGCCATTAAAACATTAAAAACTAAGGCATTCTATTAAAAAATAATATGTTGAACCTACTGGGCACGGATTGGATGGAACTGTTCAATTTCTGCCCAAAAATTAATTCTGTAAAAAAGCAAATTGCTCCTCCTCCTCTAAAAACAAGTATTGCAACTGAAAATTTTTTTAAAGGAGTTAAAAAATAATTTTACTACTGTGTTCTCTGAAGGTCTTGGAAAATGTATCAAGGCAAATGCAATTTTTCACTTAAAGGAAAACACTTTTTAAACCTAAACATAGTGTTTCTATTGCAGTTGTGGAACCCATTAACAAAGAAATTGACAGATGAGAAACTCTAAGAGTTATTTTGTCCATAGATTATTCTGAGTGGGCAGCTCCAACAGCATAAGTAAAAAAAGAAAAATAATAATATTTGCATATACGCAGACTTTTCTAGAGCATTAAATGAGTGTTTACTGCCTCAGAAATATGTTACCATCCCTAGAAGAATTTTTTTTCTAAATTAAATGGGGAAGATTTCTTCAGAAAATGATCTGTCAGATGCATACTTATGAATTGAAGTGAATGAAAATTGTAAAAAAAATCTGTTAAAAATTAACACACAAAGGGTCTATACAGTTTTAATAGGCTACCTTTAGGGGTCAAAGTGGCACTTAGCATTTTCCAGCAAGTAATGGATATAATGCTATCTGGCTTAGATTTTCCCACTGCATATTTTGACAATGTACTCATAAAAAGCAAAACTAGACAGCAACATTCAGAACACATACAAGTATCCCAGAGAATAAAGGATTACAAGTTCAAACTCAGTGAAGAGAAATGCCAAATTTTTCAAGAGCAATATGCTTGAGATAAATAATTGATGTAAATGAACACTGACCATATCCATCAAGGATAAGTGCAATTAAAAATATGCCTGTCCCGACAAATGTTGCTACTTTACAATTATTTCTAAGACTCACAAGCTTTTACAGTTTTTATGTGCCAAATCATTGAAAAAAGGTGCAGTGTGGAATTAGTCCAATGAATGTCAAAAATCTTTTGAGAACATAAAGAACATGTTAACATAAAATCTGAAATATTGTTAATGCATTTCAATTCTGATTTAGAAAAAATAGTAGTATCAGATGCTAGCAATTATGGCATTGAAGCATTTGTCATAAATTCAAGGATGGTAAAATAAAATCAGTCACCCATGCATCTACAATGCTAATAGAGGCTGAAGAATTTATAGTCAAATTGACAAAGAAATGTGATTATTTTTGCAGTGAAAAATTTCACAAAATAGGTTGCAACATTGGGAATGATTTTACTAAACTATGATTTTAAGATGGAGTATTTACTATCAAAGAAATAAGGATGGTTTATCCAGATTAATCCCAAAATGTAAGGAAACTTATTTTACTTTTTTAGAAGATGGCGATTGCTTCTTTAATTTCTGAAAATGAGATAAAGTGTCTTGTGTAAAACAATAAGGGAACTACCTGTAATTGTAGACTAAAAATATAATCCAAGAAGAATAAGTACATTTTGAAACTGATGAATGATGTAAAAGTGAGATGGAATGAAAAAAAATAAACAAGATGTTAAACATTGCTGCACTGAACTAGGGTATTTGCTATTATTGTATTATTAATCCATATCCCTTATGTGATTAAACCTTTTATTCACTAATCTTTTGTTTCAGTGTTTTTCTCACAATATTGTAAGGAAAACACTGACACAAAAGATTAGTCAAGAATTTATCCACATAAATAAAAGATTTAGTTCCAAATTCTTTGAAGGTTACCTGAATCAACAGACACCTAAGAAGTCTGGAGAGCACAACAGCCAAAATGTTGGGATAACAAAAACAATCTACTTGGGTTCAGTTATTTAAGATTATGTAACATTGTATTAGAATGGTTCTGCAATCTTTACCATGACTGACAAACTTGAGCAATGTGTCTGCATTAAATTTTCATGGTGCTTGAAAATCTTCTACCAAATCCCTCAAAATGCTTCATCAGGTTTTTGGTGAAGATTCTTTAGATCAAAGACGTTTTCAGTGACTTATTGGTTTCAAAGCCAGTTGAGTTACAGTTCAAGATGATGTGCATTTAGGTGACCAATCAACATCAGAAGATGTGGAAAAAAATTGTGAACTCATCCATGAAGACCATCACTACTGAACAATTCATCAGCTCTTTCACATGACTGGAATCTGTTATGGTCTATGCCAGGAATTCCTAGTCTGGAAATGTTTCAGTATCACCTCATATCCATCATCAGAGGCCGTTTCTTGACTGTATAATTAATTAGATTAAAATAGTTTTCAAAGAAAGACTATGTATAAGGAAGTCTTATAGTAACATTTAATCTAGGAAGTGTCTGTCATAGATTGTGTAATAGGTATGTTTGTCATGTACTCTGGCTGTAAAGACAGTATAGGTATAGCCTAAATATTTTGAATGGATAGTATACTTTAAAAGATTCAGATGGATTCACTTTTTGGTTATGATATCAACGGTCAACATCAAATACATGTCTTAGAAATTGGTAATTGCCAGCAGAAAGGTTTTCAGGATACAGAAGATAATTTTCTCTGTCTCGGATGATGTAACACAATTCTCATGATATAATGGCTACTTTTTATTGATGAGTACATTCTAATAAAAGATTACAGCTTTGTCAATAAGGACATTTCATTTTGTTCAACCTATCGGGTGGTTCACTTAATACTGTGAGATGAATGATCAGCCTGAAGAAAATTAGATGCACTTAATACACAGTCTCTCATACATTGGATTTAATAAGTTCATAACTAGCAAGGAGAGTTCATTAACTACCCATGTTAGAAGAATTACTATAAAAATGTTTTTGAAGATAGACTATACATTCAGAAATAGACTTTAATGTTTGTTTGATCAGAGTACCTCACAATTCACTAAAAAACAATTCAGTTAAATATGTTGTCTTACCTTTCATCCATTTTATTGCAGATTAATACAATGGAGGTTGACAGTATTGAAAATGGAATTGGTAAGCAGAGTTCAAATTCTAGTTCAGACTAATGCCCTTTGGAAAGTGCTATGGAGTGATTTCACAGTGGAGGCTTGTATTTGTACTAAGTCGGTCCTAAAATAGGTTCGACGTACAAACCGTTAGGAACTTGATATAATAGATATAACACATAGTCTAGTTGTGGTCGCTGATACTTTAGTATTCGACTAACGGTCGTCCGATATTGACTGACTGACCAACTCACTCAGCGACTCCTACTACTCCTACTTATTATAGGTGGGAGAGTCTATTAACTATAGCATAGGTGTGTTCCACTATAACATCCCCCCCTAAAACTTTACTCCGTAGAAGTAAACAGTTTTCTTTATTTATTTTTTATTATTTTTTACAGGAAATATGAAAAAACAACAAAAAAAACAAAAAAACTTCATTTTTTTTTTAGCAACATCGTAACGTATCTCCTACGTTTTTGATCCACTCTTAAATGATCAGTTGCCTTTCTTTTTCTCCTGGATCAGCGTACCTCAGGTAAAATTGTTGCAGGCGTTGTTAGATCAAACGTATTGAAAATCACCTCCATCAGTGTTTCTTCTGCGGGACCGCTGTCAACCATGTCTGAAAAACGTCATCTGATCTGGTTACTGCACGTGAATTTTTCACCTTTCACCAAGTACATCATATTGCTAATCTGCTTTTTCATTTTTTGGTACCTTGATAGTGCTACCAGAAACAACCTTTCGCTTTGAGCTTCTTAAGGATGGAGTCACATTTTCTGTAGGTTCTTATGGTTCTACTTGTTCAGCCTCTAGCTTTACTTCTGTTGATCTTGTACTTCTTAACATTTTCTGTGGTGACTTCAGTTGACTTAAATCATTTAATAATACTGCACATCCTTGGCTGCAGGTAACTCGCTCCCCATTTTTTCTCGGTGTCGACTTCATCTTTACTTTCTGGAGCTTTTCACATATATCGTCAGTGTTACCCATTCAACTTTTTAAATACACCAGTTTTCTCTAATCTGTCCAATTCTTTATCTATCTGTTCAATTGAAGCAAACAGCACATTCCTTTTCTTTTTGAATACCGCCTGAGCATTTTCTTTTAGCTGGAATTTTGCCGCCATCTTGGTACACATTCCCAAACCTGAAGAAAAAACAGTAGGAAATGTTTCCTTAAATTTCTTTACTAATTTTTGGCCTTCGGAGTTTAAATTTTCTACTTTGTAACAGAAAGAATTTATTGGTAGATCCCATAATTGGAATTCTGTTATCCAATTTGTACCAAGTAAGTTCATGGTATTTTCTATGACAAATAGTTGACCTTTTTGCATTTTTTTATTTAACGTGACGTTTGTAACGAATTTGCCAATAAATTGTATTTTTTCTCCCGTCACTGACCTTGTGATTTTATTTGTCTTCCCCAACTTCTTCGACATATGCAAATTTATGATAGATAGGTCAGAACCAGTGTTGAGTTGCATTTTTATTTTTTTATTACTTATTTCGATGGTAACAAATTTTCTGGTTATTCAGTCATTCACCTCATCGGACTTTAATTTTCTTTATTTTTTGACCTGCAGTGCGAGCTTTTATGACCTACTCTTTTACAGTTGAAACATTTTTTATTTCTAAAATTGCAATATCTGTACCAGTGAAGTTCACTGCAAGCAAAACATGGCTTCAGGAGTTTTTGTTTATTTTTCTCTGGTATTTCACTTTTTGTTTGATAATCCGCAATTTTAGAATTCTTTTTGGTAGACTGACTTTCTTTTTGTAGCGTATTTTCCTTACATGCAAAACGCCAGACTGTTCTATGTTTTTCGAATCTTTCTTTACGCTAACATATCTTGTGCAGTCTTCTGCCAACTTCTGTAATGTAATCCTTGGTTCATTTTCCAATTTTGACAGCACTAATTTTCTCAACTCTACGTCTCTTTCCGATACCAGCCCTTGAACAAACACTAAGCACTTAAAATTGTCTGTGCTTAAGTCTGCCAGCTTGAATTCTTCACAATGCTTATTCACATTGGCTGCGTACGTTATATAGTCTTGTTCATCATCTTTCATCAGATTCAAACATTTTTACCTCTTGTGAAACAAAGAGGTCTTTTTACTAAATAATTCACTTAATATATTTACCACCTCAATGTAAATGTCAACTCGCTAGTTTTTTTCGGTAAAATGAAGTTTACCAATTTGTTATGCTCAGCAGTTCCTAACTTGCTTAAAAGAAGCCTAACCTTCTTTCCTTCAGACCACGAGTGGCAGTCCTCGTTATACATGTCCATATATTTTTTTATAATACTCCTCAAAAGTTATCTCTTCATCTGGACTGTATGTGAATATTTCAATTGAATTCCATATTGTATCCTCTGGGAAAGAAACATTTTGTAGATTTTTCTCTTTCCTCTTCTCAGTTATTTCCAGAATTTTGTTTTGAAACTCCCTATGTATCTGTTCCATTTTTTGTTGAAATTGCATCTGTCTATTAAAAGTTTCCTCCTTGTAGCTGCATCTGGAATGTTTTCTGTTGCTCTAATATTGTCATCTGTTGTTCTGACTGGAACTTAAAAAATTCCTGGAATATATTTCTGCATTCCTCCATCTTCACAAAAAGCTTACACAATGCTTAAATATTGTAGAGGGGGGGGGGGGTCCAACGAATTTGCAATTCGTGACCTATTTGAGCAAACTGTCTTATTGGGAAAAGTTCTTTTCTCAGTTGAGAATATGACTGATTGTTTTGTCACTAAGTTGATGCCTTGTCTTTCAAAAAACTTTGCCAAGTTTTTTTTTTTTTAAGCGTAAATCCGAGATGTTGTTGCCAAAAATATTGTGACGAGCAAGTTTTTTTCTTTATCCTCCATATGAGTACGAATTTCTTTACCAAATAATGTTGTAGCAAGTGAACTTTTTTTTCTTCCACAGTATGAATCCGAATCCCTTCGCCAAATTATACTGTGGCGAACAAAATTTTTTTTCCTCTTCCACCATATGAATCTAAATCCAAATCGCCAAATTTGTTATGGTGGGTGAATTTTTTTTTTTTTCTCTGTATGAGTACAAATTCCTCGTCGCCAAATTTGTTATGTGGTGAACGAATATTTTTTTTTCTTTCCACCATGTGAATTCAAATTCCTCATCGCCAAATTTGTTATGGCAGGTGAAATTTTTTTTTTTTTTTTTTCTCCATATGAGTTCAAATTCCTCGTCGCCAAATTTGTTATGGAGTGATTTCACAGTGGAGGCTTGTATTTGTATTAAGTCAGTCTTAAAATAGGTTCGACGTACAAACCGTTAGGAGCTTGATTTAATAGGTATAATGCAGAGTAATCTAGTTGTGGTCGCTGATACTTTAGTATTCGACTAACGGTCGTCCGACATTGACTGACTGACCAACTCACTCAGCGACTCCTACTACTCCTACTTATTATAGGTGGGAGAGTCTATTAACTATAGCATAGGTGTGTTCCACTATAACAGAAAGACAGGAATCCATCTCTTCTCTCCTCTAGATATAGATTAAATACCAGTGTTATAAAATAAAATAAGACATATCTCGGCTGATTTGCAGGCAAATAAACATACTCAAGAGTGAGAGCCGGATGTGAATGGGACAAGGCCTCGTCACAAAATGACCATTATCGTCATTTATGCATAGGCTCGACGCACGAGTTTCGGTCGAAAAATAAAATAATATTTTAAAGTGTTTCTATTTTTCAACCAATAAAAATATTTCCCTCCTAATTATACTTGTGTCGTTTTACGAGCCTGTTAAGCCGTAAAAAATGCCATAAAAGGGGTCACACGGGGGAGTACAACAGCAGTCAACAGGAGGCCAGGGAAGAGACCTGTCACAGTCAAGCTAAGCGGTCAGCAGCAGTCAGTAGGAGGAGCGCCACACCAACCAGTGAGAACTACTATGAGAGATCAACCCAGATAGGAAGCTGACTTATGAACTATACCACAAGGTAGCTGTCCCAAACCCACACATTCCTGTTGAAATAAATCACGTAAATCTATTTCTGCTGTTGTCGTATTTCTTTCTTGCAACCACATGCTTGTCTATAACACCAGAATAGATTTGCTTCTTTAGCTTTTGTTGGTAAAGAAACCAAGGGAACAATTCTGAATTCAAAACTCAAAGAAACACATCATTATCTTTTGCAAGAACAATTATGGCAAAAGCTGTGATGAGGCATGATAAACTGTGTCCTGATGTGACATGATACTTAAAGAAGTGAAAGTTAATAATAGCATTAGTAAATTAATAAATGATGCTCAAAGCTAAAGATTTTATTTTTTAATCATTTCACCCTAAGCAATGCAATAAAGCCACTAAGATGCAAGGAGAGGGTACTGATTGTGAAAGAATAAGAAAAAGAAAAACATTATTAAGGAGTGTGAACAATAAAAGAACAGGAATCAAGAAGATAATATAATAATTTTTTAAGATCAAAGTCAGCTTGAAAGCAAGAAGTCAGAAGAAAGTTATACATGCAAGAAGTGTGAAAAAATAAACTGTTAATAAAGAAGTTACAGTTACATCTAGCCAGTTCAACTGTAAAATGATGAGACCTTGTTGTCAATATTGTAGTGTGTTTAAATTCATAAAGTCTATGTACAACAGAGCAAAGTTCATCAGAACAATTTCCATGAACTTGGACTTTATCAAGAATCTCTAAATATATAGCAGTAGCACCAGACCAAATATGGCAGCAATATTCAAAACATGGATGAATGGTAGACTTATAAATATGTAAGAAAGAATGGAGGGAAAATTTTCTCTAGCGTAACACAGGGGACCAACATTCCTAGCAGCAGACCTAGCAATTGATTCAATATAATCTTTCCACTTAATTTAAGCAAAGAACACTAGCCCAAGAAGGTGCAATGAGTCACTCTCCTGGAGATTAACATCAGTCATGTTGATAGAAGGTAGAAAGTGGTCTCCCAGATGATTAATAGAAAGCAGTTTAATTTTGGAGATGCTAAAATTAACAAGCCATTCCATGCTCCAATTAACAGCAGTTTTTAGGCCAATTTTGAGATCAGTTGCCAATTTGATCTTATTGAAGCAATAAAACTTACTATTTAGGCTATGGGCCAGAGGCCAAAAAAGGGCTTAGATTTTGAGTTTGTGGACATTTTATTCATATGAGAAAATTTCAAGTGTTTCTAGGAGTATTTTTCGTGCTGATTTCAAATCTGAAGAGATCTCCAGGCTTAATGGGCGCACTGCTTCAGAAAAGGGTAGATAATACAGGGTGTGTCATTTACGGAAAAAGTCCATTTTCATGGTTTACTTCATGTAAAATGAACTTTAAATAAGTTTTTTTAGCCCATTTAAGTGTATCAACATGAAGCTGATATATCTATGCTCTTATATTATGTGTTAATTTATTTAATCAGGAATTTTCAGCAAATAAAATGACTTGCATAAAGCCATAATGAAAACGTTACTTTCTATCGTCGTGTGAGTTTCTCAAATTCGAATAACCTCGTAAAACATTGCAATGTACATTAATTTGATAAAAAACATGAAAAACCTTTATATATGTTTCCAAATCTTGTGCCTTCCAAAAATCATAGATGGAAGCACTGATTTCAAATATTTCTGGTGATTGACTTTTCTTCATTTTGGACTGTCATTTACTTTTTGATGTAATTTTGTCACACATACACATTGACTGATATAGAAATCTTAATGTTTAGACTAACTTTGACTATATATATAAAAAAATATTGTAATAAGAGTTTTTTTTCAGTTATGTTGAAATAATTGTTATCAAGTAATACATTTATAAAAGGAATTGAAAAATAATTGATTGTCCTCTAATCCTGCAAGCTCATCTTATCATTCGCCCTCTGGGGAGTCAGGATCTTCTATTTCATTAATCTGCTGCACTTCATTATTTTTTAAGTACATTAAAACAATCTATACACTGGCAAAGGTCGGTACAAGGCAGTGTTTGACGAACACAAGAACAATGCCTGTAGTTACAGCTGTTCTTCTTACAGTTACACTTTACTAAGTTCATCAAGGTAGATGGAGTTTTAGGAAGGCTGCTCCAATGAACGAGTTTTTGATCTTCACATTTCCAGCCATGATTTGTTTCAGAAGGAGCATTAATATTAATGTGAAGACATTGTTGCCAAATTACAGCCTGGTAATTTGCCCTTTCTGCATGTAACCGTAAACTATTTTGGCAAGCTGGTAGAGTATTATCCAATTTTCCAGACATATGAAAAATATTAAAACGAGCAGTATTTACAGAAGAAACATTTCTCTGTCCAAATAGACAGCACACAAATTTTTCTAGTTGCTGGAACAAATCATCTGTCAGGTGCCAGTTGCAGCCTAAAAGTGTGAAAGTTTGAAGAAATTCCTCTGTTTCTTTCATTAACTCAAAGGGTTTTATTTTACCCTTTCCCTTAAAGCAGCTAACAGTATCACAGCCAGTGAATGCATACAAAGAAAGTAAGGCACTTGGAAGAGCAGGTCCACATTTCTTTGCAACTGATTTAATAGCGATCAAACAAGATGATCGGTTGGTATTAGTAGCCATATATAAATCACAGCTTAATTCATTTTGATGAACAAGGCAAAGAAGAAAAACATCCAATAATGGAAGGGAAAGCAGTTGATGCATGCTTCGCATGAAGCAAAAAAAGGGTATCGGCTTCTTCATGGTCAGTTGTTAATTCTGGCAAAGTTTCTGTGATTACTTCATTTGTGTCACTATGAGGACACAGCATGAAACATCCTTGGCTAAATGAAGCAATCAGTTTTTCCATGAAATTCTTCTGCTGGCAATTTTTTCCAATGCATCAACATAAATAAGATGAGGGATTCTTTATTTTCACCAGACATGAGGAATTTTCGAAATTGTACCGGTGTTTTCTGTTTTTCATTCAGAGCACGTAACAGGTGGCATGGGGTAATCAAACGGCGTCTTCTTTCAGAGTCTTTAATACTCCATGGATTGTACTTATCACAGACAAAGTCAACTCTTGATGACATATAAATAGAAGCAAGCTTGATTACATATCTAAAAACATAAATACTTAGCTCACCAAACCTTGATGGAACATGGTCTGCAAGCTGTTGTATTACTGCCATTCCATCTAATATCAGTGCTGCATTTTTTGGAAAATTGTTAATTTTCATATCAGGAAACTTTACAAGAAAATAATGAAATAATGTAGCTTTGTGGGTATGCTGCAAAGAACCATCAATGTTACTTAGGCTAGATGGGAACTCTGAAAGGCAATGTGAAAAAATTTCTTCCAGGTCAACTTTTCGGGTTCTTGCTACTATAAGAAGCCTAGTGAGAAGGTCTTTATCTGCTTTCAAGCAATCTGCTTCCTTCTTGCTCTTTTGTTGTGAATGATTTTTCTGAAGATCACTAAAAGTTTTTATCTTCATTGATTTTAATGGTCCATTCAACTCCACATTTTTCAAAATTAGTCGTTGTTGAACAAACTGATTAGAAATATTACAGCCTTGTTCATGTGCTGTCAAAATGTCATCTTTAATTTCAGAAGATGCTACTTGGCCAGATGCAATGTTAATTAATTCTTTTTCACAATATGCAAATGGATTTTGCATAGACTCAATTGTCTGCATGACACTCTGAATATCTGCTTCATCCTTTTGATATCGAGAACTACTCAGGTCTTTTTTATTATGGCAGCCCTCTCCTTTTCCAGCCATTTCAGTGCAGTTTTTAGAGATTTGAGCACGTTGATTAAAAGATAAAATCCAATGATGAACAGCATTGGCATTATTTGCCCACTTCTGGTCTTGCTATCTCTATTCATTGTCTGTTCAATCGTTTGGTCCATTGCCATCTGACTAAAGGGGTACTGGTTTTGTTGCTGAACTACAAAATCCCCAGCAGCAAGATGCTTTGCTATTGCAGGGTGGGTATCTGGAACAGCAAGCATCTTATAGATATAAACAGGAAGATATCTAGCATAGTTCAAATGGTCATATGCAAAATACCAAGGTACCATTTCTGCTGCTGCTGATTTAAGGTGAAGGGCCCAATCTCCTGTTCGTGTAGCACGAATAAAATTTAAAAATAAATATGCCATATTCAAGTAACTCATCCAAAATGTAAAAGTTGGAAATTGGCTGCATCTCTCTTGAATAAATAAGGATAGTTTGCTTTCAAACTCTTTAAAATCATTTGATGTGCAGAGATCTTGGAATTGTGTTTTGGGAAAAGCATAATATAAATTTTTAGACAATGCAATGAATTTAGCTTTTTCTTCTTCACTTTGTGTTTCAATAAAAGTAGATAGGAGTTTCCTCCTTAAGGCTTCAGACATAATTTTTATGACTCTGACACTTCGATTATAGTGCCTGCCTTTCATGACTCCAGGTAGTGATCCTTGTGCCACTGTTCCAGCTTCAAGTAGGACATCAGCTAGCCCCGAATCTTCAAAGCGCTTTCCAATGACACTGAGAAATGACATGCAGGTGTGGAACTCACCAAGTCTGACAACTGTTTTTTTACATATACATGGCATCATTCCAACGTACTTGCTGTGCTTTAGCATAAAATGCAAGATCAAATGTTAATACAATACATTCAGTTTCAAACTCATCAGCAATAGCAAGACCTTTCAAAAATACTGCATTCACAGTACTTAGTTGAGTTGGGTTACCATTGACAACAGGCAAATATCCAATATTGCTTTTTGGTGGTATTTGTTCCTGTAATAAAAGAATATTGAAACCTGTCCAACCTGGAATTGGAGTAGTGTTTTGGTTGTCACTTTCACAGTGCATATTGATCATGGTCATAGCCAAATCAGTAATGCTTGTTTTGGTCTCACAAAATGATTTAAATAAAGCATTTTGAATGCTGTCAATTGAAACTGAAGGTAGGAAAGGGCCTACTCTTTTTGCCACATAATATTCTGGTATGGGCGCATCATTTAGCATCACACTGTGCTTCTTACTCCTGATCATTTGGAGCTGGTCTTTTTCTATTGCGACATCTTCAATATGTGATAAGTGATCAGAAGTTAGCTGCTGCACTATGATCCCATTTGTATTATGGGTTGTTCCCTTACCACTCAGAGTTTCTTCTCCAAAGTCATTATTATCCCAGGCTAAATGTGTAAAAGTTTTCTTTTTAAAACCCTCTGGAATGTTACTTTTTTATAGTTGTTGTTCAGCCAAAGCCGTATCCAGTTCTAGAGTTGTGCTGTGGCTTATAGAGTGCCCAAACCCATTTAAAATGGCTATAAGTTTTGACTGACCAGTCCAGTGTCGAATAGCCATTCCCAGTGCATAATGCTTTGGTAAAAACAAATTTCCTCTGTGAGAAAGGTTCAGAATATCTTGTGCTATGGCAAGTAGCTTTCTCTTATCTTTCTCAGACACAGTAATAAATCTATTCTTCATTTCAACTTCATCAGAAAGACCACCCATCAATGCCAATGCATTAAAAAGCTCTACAGGAATTATCTTCATAGCACATTCTGTAGTTACACTATTGCTCTTAGAAGGCCAAGATGTTGGTGATTCCACAGAAATAATCTGATTTCTTAAATACATCCTAGCATGATACAAATTGTACCTATTGTTCTCATCGCCATCTGAAACAAAATGTAAAAGAAATCACTAAATAACTTTTTCAAATATTCAGAAATAAAAATACTTCATTACTATTCAGGGAATTCATTTTCGCCGTATTTTAAAATTTTTGAATTTAAGGGAGATAACTACTAGCCTAAGAAACGTCATATTTACTCAATTATTACCTCCCTTACTTGATTTATATGCTTAGATTTACTGATAAAATATTCAATTTAAAATGCAATTTATAAAAAAATGCGCAATTCTCACCTGGAGAACTTTTAAGATTTAGACTCTATGGCATCGAAACTCCCAAAATCAAGTAAAATTTTTTCATATAAATTTTATGTCCATGGAATGAAACGAAAATCTACCGTGGCCTATAGTCTAATTAGGACAGGAGGAAATAGTTGTGTCATCAGTATAGATAGCAAGTTAAAAGCTGAAGCCATCAGAAAGGTCATTGATGAAAATTAGGAACAATATAGGTCTAATTATCAAGTCCTGGAGGACACCTGTATTAATGTAATAAGATCCAGCAGAGTGGCCATTCAAGACAAATTTTATTTCATGATTTGATAAGAAAAACTGAATCAATTCAAAAATTTGTTCAGAAATACCATAATATCAACTTGTTAAGAAGACCAACCCAATCAAACCCTGTCAAATACTTTTGAAATGTTCAAAGCAACAGCCCAAGCTTCACCATGCTTGATAGACTCTTTCAGCAATAATTGTTAATACATCTGCAGTTGACCTAGAGAAGTGAAAGCCATGTTGCTACAGAGTAATTTAAAAGTCTTCTGGATAAACTAAATGATTTTCAAGTTAGATATTGGAAATATTAAATCTAGTCATCCCACTATGCAACATTAACATTACTAAAAATGATACTGAAAATCTATTACTGACTATATTATCAGAGTTAAGAAGGCAGTTACCTCAATTAAAACAACAGGAGAATGTTACAGCTCAATCATTTGCTTCTAAAGGGATTATGAGAAAATTTTAAAACTCATCACTATGAAGAAGCAGAAAGATGCAGAAAACAAATCAACATGCGACAACTACTTTGTGAAAATAAAATTAAAACCTGAATATAGAACAACTATAAAATGTTAAAACTGCAGGAAACCGGAACATAAAAAATTTAAATTTAAAAATAAAAAAAACAAATTAATACTCAAGGGAGAGTGAAAATTATGAAAAAAAATATTAGCAAGACTAATGAGTGACACAAGGCAAATAAAGGTTAATATAAAACGATCCCAACTTGACACCAGTGTTTGTTTTGGTGCTGTTTTCTGGTGTGTCCTAGATTGAAACTTTGCATCATCCAGTTGCAAGTCAGATTTTATTAAATGTTGACATTTTGTCCACAGAGGAATACCTTAAAGATGGAGGATGAAAAGTTACACTTTTGTCATATGAATTTTGGAAATGAGTAAGTGTTAGAACTTCAACAAAAATATTAAGAAGGTTTATTTACATCATGTTTCAGCTCATTGTATAGTTAAAATGTGGTGTGGCAGATTTTGTCAGGTATATTTTAACCTAAAAAATCCAGGCAACCTCCCAACATTCATTGAAGACACTCTACAAGAGCAATACTGTAGATTCAAAAGACCATCTAGTTTGCAGACTGTACAGAGCAATTGTAAGTAGTTTAATCAATGCAATGAATTGTACTAGACCTGATCTATGTTATATGGTTATTAAACAATAAATTAGATCCTAAGGCAAAACATTTTCCCAAATTGAATTTCTTACACCTAGACTTTAACCACTGACAATTTATTAAGCTGTTGTCTTTAATTTAGTTGTTATAATCACATTTTGGACCTGACCTTGTGCATATAAACATTGCTGTTTATCTAGTGACCATGAATACAATCTCTAGGTTAGGAAACAGAATCCAGTGGAATGAGTAGAGATAGCATTACAAAAAACTAATAGAAGGATGAAATATTAGATAAAGTTTGAAATTCTGCAAATGTCATCAAATGACAGGCACATAAAAAAAGCAAAATGTGATTATTTTAATCAATATATTAAGTAAGTTAGCATATAGTATTTGATAAAATAGATGGAAACAACTGCAAAATATACAAGCACCAAGTTTATTACATGATTCAAAACTATTATTAATTTTTGATAAGTGTTTCATTGATCCTAATTTTAATTGCATTTCATTGCAAGTAATCAAACTATCAAGCATTAGCAATAAGTAAATAGCACAGATTGGAATTAAAAAATAAACTCCTGAGAAGATTTCAGCTTGTATTTATTTGACTAAAGAAGCATGTTTATCTGTACTTGTTACTGTGCTAAGAACTTTACAGCTGGTAAAAGATCAAACATGTCATAATTTTGAAGTAAATACTTAATATCAAAATTCAGGGCCTTCCCACTCCTGTTGGAGGAACCATTCCCTGGATTACCTTTACCACTTCCGAATCTCTGGCCATGTGGGGCCAAGGTATCAGGTCAGATCATCACACCATCTTGCCTTTGGCAGCTCTCTAGTTCTTTTCCACTGCCTTGGTGTCCACTCTGTCACTCTAATAGTCCACTTGTTATCTTTAAGACAAGAGATGTGACCTGCCTATTAACGTTTGCCCTTCTTGATGGTCTAAATTATGTCCTTCACTCCAGTCTGCTGTCTAATTCTGGTGTTGCTCTTCCTGTCAGATAAGGTGATGCTGAGCATGATACACTCCATTTTTCATTAGGCCACTGCAAGAATCTCTACCATGGTGTTGTTGAGCACCTCTGTCTAACTTCTAAAGTCATTACCTGCAGCACATATACATTAAACAACTTTAAAGAGAAGATGAACTCAATAAGAGTCAATGGTCAGGCACCCCAACTACGGGTTAAATAGCCTTGCCAACCTGCAATTGACCAAGTGTGGTGATTAGAGCAGCACCCCTGAACACTTAATATATGTAATTAAATAATGCAATAAATTGTTTTTGTAGCATGTCTTGAACCCCTGATTCCCAACGATATATATATATATATATATATATATATATATATATATATATATATATATAGATAGATAGATAGGATAGGATTAATGTGAGTAAAATTTGTCACTTATCTGATTGATGTTACCTTCAGCATCCGGACTCCAGAGTTCCGTAGATGGACTTGTCTGTCCACTCTTCAGTTGGTATTAGCAATACAAAAAGTTTTTCTGGTGATATAAATTAGGTGCTGAAATGTTATAACCTCAACCAAAATTAAATAAAATAAAATAAACCTTTCCAAAAAGAAAAACTAAATTGTTTGATCACTTGTTCAGATTGTAGGAAGTAAAAATAATTTTTTTTGTTATTTTAAACTTGACAAATAAAATGATACAATTTATGTTATAGATTATGTTTAGCTTGCAAATAAATAGATGTGAATTTTGTAATTGCATTGTACTCATAAAATATCAATAATTTAACTTTTTTTCAGCAATAGGGAATTAGCAAAAATGAAAATTGTGAATATTAGTTATGAAAACTCAGACATAAGAAATTTGAGCAGTGAATAAACAAAATGTAGTTGAAACAGCTTCTGTAATCAAAGAGAAACACTCTCATATTCATAAAACAAAGAAATGTACTTGATCGCACACAATAAATAAAGACAAAACAACATTTCTAGAAAGCAAATACTTTTTTTTTACAAATATATTAACATGAAAGTACAATTCAAATGCAACTATTTTTCTTTTATATACAGAAACAAGTCTACATGAAAAAAAAAATGCAGGAAACTGAAAAAGACACACATATAAGAAAATATAAATATATAAAACAATTATATATTTGTTACATTCTCACCTCTCCATCAAAATGGAGTTATATCAAATGAAGATAAAATAATCATATCATGTTGAGCAGTAATTTTTTTTTTTTTTTGAAAAATATTTTTCATAAACAAAATAAGCAACTAACTAATAACATTTTATTATATTTAATGATTTTAACATATGCTTAGGTAGGTTTGATGTTTGCTGGGTGGTTGGGTCAGAAAATCTATAGTTCTATCCCTGGTCCCCTCATTAAAATCTTCAGTTTTTGAAACCAGTATATGAGGAGATATTTTTCACACAGAAACAGAGAGTGGTAAGAGCACACACATTAAAAAAATGTACCATCTGGCTGCTAAATGTTGCTTGAAACACCTCATGTTAAACAGTTTTCATTCATTTTGGTGTGCTATTAATAAGATGCATGCAGAATAAAGAGTTTATCATATTTTGAGGAAAAATGTATATATATCTATTGAACTAAGAAGTTCTTATGGGAAGGATGGCCTTTTAAAGATGAATGAAAAAGTTGTTAAAAAATATTAAATTTTTACCTGACTTCATATTTAAGTGACAGCTTTTAAAAACAATTTGTAGGATTAGATTTTTTTTCAAGGTCAAGACAAATCAAAATGTTTTAAGAGAAGAGATTATCTGAAGACAAGAAGTTAACTTTCCTTGAGAAAAACTTATAACTGATCACATTACTTAACATTCTCCTCATGAGTAAAGAGTAAGAATCTAATATAACTGTCATCAGTTGATTTTATTATTTTTTTATATTTGCTTTCAACAAATCTAAAGCAATTCATTACATTTTTGCTGAAATTTTCTTTAAAATGCATCTGAAATAAGAGGTCAGATAAAAAAAAGGAAATAAAATGATCAAATTAAAAAAAAATGAAAAAAGTCAATAAAAAAATCAATAAAAATCTGTGATCAAGCATACAGCAAAAAAACGATTCAACACATTTATATCTGCAGACAATAAATACCTTGCAACAAGTTTGTTCACCCAAATAAGTTATGTCAATAAAATATACAAGTATGAAATAAAGAAAGTTGAAAATCTGTAAATAGCATTATTGCATATCTAACAATTTTAAAAGTCTTTAATAAAAAAGGAAAGAATAAAAGAATGTAAAATTGTATAAGTATTAAAGAAATTTTAGTAAGATCAGAGAAAATAAATTCTGAGATTAATATTTATTTTGTAAAGACAAAATTCTTGTTCATCAGAATTAGAAAAAAATTAAGTAAAAATATTGCATTGTAATACTTTCTTCAAAAATGTAGATTGTATATTATTTTTGTCAACAGATAATATATCTTAATATATATTTTTCTCGATTAATCTGATTATCAATATATTTCTATTACTCATTTTCCCCCTTTTGTAGACTCTAGTCATATACCTGTTGTTTTGAGACATTTTCAAAAAATATAAATCACAATTTGAGAAATTATTCCATCCAATATCTATATTTTTGTCATTTTTATAATATATTTTTAAAATGTACATGTTTTATAAGGCTTTATGGTTTCCTTAATTCATGTACCGAGTCAGAGATTACAACACTGTTATTTATGCAGTAATAATATTCAGAGGAAAATTATGCTACCACCCTACTCAAAGAATTCTTTAATGAGTGTAACAAAAATTCGAGTTATAATAACAGAACATACAGATAAAAGTACATCTTTAAAATTCTTTTTAAAGTAATTGTTAATAAAAACAAAAGTAAAAGATTCCATGAAAATCACTTAAAAAGGTTTAGAGTAGTTGGAAAAATATAAATTAAGAATGGAAATGAAGAATTATCATTACTATACATTGATTTATTCATCATATTGTCCTCAACTTGATTATAGTTATGTCTTGGTCCTTTTCTGAACTTGTTATCAAATATGACAGGTATCCAGGAGGCTGGATGATACATTAGGTGAAACATTTTGATTATAAAAACAAAGATACAAAAAATACTTAGAATAAGTCAGTGTTTTACAATATTTACAAACAACTGAATTTCAGTATTGGCTACATTAGTAATATTTATTGATAAATTTCTTGCATGGAGCAAATGAAAAAATCAGATTGTCATGAAATAATTTTATTTTTATGCTTTGCAGCAACCCTTATTGTTATAACTGAAATGATAAGGATACAATATTATTATGATTTTCAGCAGATGAAGCACTGTCAACTATCATTAATAGTAGTTTTCATCATAATTTTAATTGCTTTTCATCACAACTACTCAGACAATCAGTTTATGGCCATCAATAAACAGCATGAACTTCAAACAAGGTATAAACTATAACTCCATATGTTTAAATTTGATTTTCCCTCAATTGTAGGACTTTTGTAGGTCAGTCAGTAGAGAAGGGAGTCTTCCCAAGTCAAAAGGATGCAGCAAGTTTGAGTTTCAATAAAAGTTTAGTCTTTATTGCCAATCCACACTTTATACTGATGGCCATTAGCTAAAAAGTTGAATAGTTGTGAAGAAAAACAACTAAAATAAACATGAAAGAAATACTATTTAAAAATTATAATGATTAATAAGTCACAGAACTGAAACTATTCTATATTATCTTGAGGAAAGGTTCATGAAAAGGTAGGTATTTACAAAACCTTATTTAATCTGGTACAAAACTGGAACATTGGGGTACACAGTGAGGATCAAACTCATTAGCAATAGCCAATGCTCTATATCAGGCACACATAGGTACTGAAAGGCATGTTTGAATCAGTTTTATAAAATTATATTAATTATAATTTGCTTTTCATTCAGCAATTACTATCATTGTGTCAAGCAGCAACTATTGTTGATCAATATATGAAGAGGGAGACAATTTAAAACATAAGTTCCACCTTTTCAACACCATTTTCCAATATGACCAACTGGCAAAGGAAAAAAAAAACAAAAAAAAAACTGATGATCCTCAATCTGATGCTCCACACCAAATACCAGATTGGTGACATTTTACATTTAATAAGGGAGAAAATTAATTCATGATATAGTTCTTTACCCTGCAGAGATCAGTTTTCCAACTCAACAATATAAAAGTTATATAAAGTAAGAAATGGCAGGTGAAGATATATGTAAATGATAAAAAACTAAAATGAAAATAGCTGAAATGAAGTTGAACATTTAAAAAATTCCTATTTTAATCTCTCAAACTCTAAAAGCCTCCTGATATTAAAAATTATAATACGATTCACAATATCACAACTTGTAAAATTTCTCATTAGAAACATATGGTAAAAAAATCCTTAAGATGTGAAAAAATACCTTGTAAATATATGTATATGTGTCAATGCACATAGAGATGTATGCATGTGTATATATGAAGAGACTGCCTTCTTCAGTCAATGTGTGCATATATATATATATATATATATATATATATATATATATATATATATAGAGAGAGAGAGAGAGAGAGAGAGAGAGAGAGAACGTAGGAATCAACACTGAATGGCATTGATAATTTCATGCTTCAATGTAATCTTCAGACCAATAAATGTACATTATATGCTATACAAAAATTATGAATTTGAACAAATTGCTAAATCTGTTCAATTGTCAATTTTACCAGCATTTCCCTTGTATGTATCTTTCTCTCTCGCTCTCTCTCTCTCTCTATATATATATATATACACACACACACACACACACATGCTCTCTTCTAGTTCCCATTTCTTCATTCATTAAATGTAGGTATATATCATTATGTTAAGAAAAGGGAAATGAAAGAATTTTTTTTTAAATATTTTCTTTCTTTTTAAGCAAATTAACAATGAAATAATTTTGAATATTACATATTTAAAACAAGAAGGAATGTTCAAAGTATTAGGGATGTGCAAATGTTTTCAGTAAAGACTAATTTTCAAATATGCATTCAACCTTTGATTAAAAAAAACAAAAACTGGGAACATTTGAACAATTAAAAAATATAGTTGGGGTTGGGTTATTTTCTGCTAGATTGTAAAAAGGATATTTGTATTATTATTCTATATCTCAGACACTTAAAAGATCATTAATAGAATGGCCATGCAAATAAAATTTTGTGAAAACTATATTTTCTCTTTGAGGAAGACTTAAAATAGTGCATATATTGTGTACTAATATATAACATGGTTGCTATATTGGCATATTTTTGAAATGTTGATACTTGCTACTTTTACAGTTATTTTTTAAAATAAGCTGGAATGATTGGGCTACTAATGAGAAGAATGTCAATTCAAAAATTAGTAGTGCTTGGTTTTCAAATGTAGACCAATCTGACAACCCTAATTTGTAGCAATAATATTACATGTAGGATTGTTGATTCTGCACTGAGCAATCAATGAACAATTCTTGACAATAGATGGATAACAAATGATATACTATATTTCCCAAGATACAAGGCACACTTTTCTATTTTTTTAAATCCTCAAAAGGGTTGCTGGTACAAGATAAATATCCAACCATCTGTTTGACATGCACATTCCCTGATGATCCCAGAATTAAATATATATGATTATAAATGATTAAACTATAACTACAGATCAAAATTATATTAAAATAAAAGAAAAACGATATATAAATATGGATTAATCATCAGTTGAATATTATTAGATTTTTTCCTATGCATATGTTATATAGTGGGAAATACAGTAACTAACCTGTAAGCAGATTTAATAATGTGAATCTGTTTTGGCTAGAATTTATGAAATGCAATTTTTTCAGTATATTAATTTTAAAATGTATCAAATGACCAAATGAGAGTTTTTCTATAAAAAATTGATTAGTAAAATGTACAAAAAATACACATAACTTTTTAAAATTGTTACTATTATTGTAAAAGATTTGGAAATTAAGCTAATTTTCAGAATGTTTACAGGTCAAAATCCTCTACAAAAAGAAAATGACATCATAAATTGTCATTCCAAGTTCCAATGACTAAAGTTATTGTGTTGCTCTTGTTACTAAAATGTTTCGGCTAATCCATTCTATGACCTTTCTCAGGTTTACAATTTGTAAACAAATGAAAGGGGGCTTTTCATTTTATTTCTAATTTTTTTACCAAATGGAAAGTAACTTTTTCTGGAGACTGATAAAATAACTTTTTCTGTACACAAAGAGACTTCACTCTTTCCTGAAGAAGGCTGTAGAATGGATCAGTTGAAACAATGTATAGTAACAAAAGCAGCACAAAGGATAAATTCAGTAGTTTGAACAACTCTTGAAATGATAATGACTTATCATTCTTAGAAATTCTGTCAATTTTTAAAACAAGGTATTTTTATTATTCAATAATCGTTAGTTATTTTTCTGGTCAGTGTACTAAAAGGAGGTACAGAGTGGACAGCAGAAACAGTATGACATAAACAATAATGATGAGGATGATAATCTGAAGCAAACATTGAAAAGTAAGGTCAAATTTAACTGAAAATAGTCTAATGTGTTTTAGCAAAATATCATATCAAAAAATAAAAACATAATTTCAATGAAAACTAAAGAATCTCAAAAAAACTGTATATTGCAGCCAGATGCATATATCCATCTGAAGAAAGCAAAAGTAATTATAAAAAGATTTAGAATGTTGTGAGAAAAATGATGAAGATCTTAGTTTGTTCTTGGTTTGATTATTATTCTCTCTAATCTGAATTTTGGTTTAAAAAGAAAAAAAAACACTATATGTTGCCCAAAATTAGAAATGAGTTGTACAGGAAGTGTGACTGGAAATCAGGTGAGAAATATATAGATATTTAAATATATCTTTGTTACATTTTTGTTATGACAAAATTCATTAAGTGACCTTATTTTGTAAGGACAGTCATTCCATTAGTTGTAATACAATCTTTTTTCTTGTTCACAGTTGAATATCTGGCATAGTTCAAAGCAGTGACTGTTCAATCATGATTTTATCAAAACCATCTGGTGGGTGGTGGTAGAATGTACCAAACTGGACATCTAACACTGCACCTTCATCAACTGAAAAAAAACACATTGAAAAATATGGAAATTGTAACAATTTACATTCACTGTTATGTCATTAAATTTTTATAAGCAACTTTACATTAAATTATTATAAAATTTATTGATTTGAAGTAATTTTTAATCATAGAATTAATTATAAAATTTTGAGTATAAATTTATTTTTAACAAATATCAATTCTGTTGTGCACTAAAAAGAATCAGAAGGTATTTGATACACCATGTTGTGATAAAGGTTGGCAATAAAAAGAAACAAGCTAAAAATGATGATGATTGATGACTGATTTGTTTTTTTACAGCTTATTAACTTTTTGCAGGTTATTTGAAGCCATAAAATATTTTCTATATTGTAAGGTTTTTTAGAAATAATAATGACTTACTGATACAAGTCTTACAAATTAACTGATAGCAGGGGAGTGGGGAATATAACAAACCCAACTGGAATTGGAACTTGGCTCTCCAATTTTCAATTCCAAGCTGGCTAAAAATTAAGTGAAAATAAAATTTATTGTAAAAACTAACTCTTCTTTTCTATACTTTTATAGATAGACAATCTCTTATCTGAAACCCATCAGATCAGATGACTTTTGGAATTTTTCAGATTTCAGAATATTAGTATAAGTTCTGTTATAAAATTAAATAAGACATATCTCGGCTGATTTACAGGCAAATATTCAAGAGCAAGAGCCGGATGTGAACAGGACAAAGCCCTGTCACAAAATGACCATTATCTTCATTTACAAATGTTCCCGACACACAAGTTCCGGTCGAAAAATAAAATAATATTTAAAATGTTCTATTTTTCGTCCAATAAAAATGCTTCCCTCCTAATTATACTCGCTTCGTTTTTCAAGCCTGTTAAGCCATAAAAAAACACTATAAAAGGGGTCACACGGAAGTTCAAGAGGAAGTCACAGGTGGCCAGGGAACAGACCTATTACGGTCAGCCGAAGCCGGCTTATGAACTATACCACAAGGTAGCTGTCCCAAACCCTCACGTTCCTGTTGAAATAAGCCACATAAATCTATTTCTGCCGTTGTTGTATTTTTTTCTTGCAACCATACGCTTGTCTATAACACTGGTGTCAGAAGCGTACAGCAAGAGAAATATGGCCGACTACACGAGCTTCAACCGAGCCAAACTATTTACTCTCATCAAGGAACAGAAAACACTACTATTCAACTTGAAAACGGGCCCAACACAGCCTTCCGAAGCCACGATACAGGAAATGCAAGCCGACATAAACGACATGCTGACTGTCCTAAAATCAACTACTTCAACACCTCCCACCGCTCAAACAAATGGCGATTTCAGCTTAATGATGTGCCAACAAACTATAGGTGACACATTGAAGCTACAAAGAACTTTTCACTCTGGACACGACGTGAACTGATTCATCACAGCTCTAAACAAAGCATACACAATCGACGTCACGCCAGAACTCAGCATCTATCCTAGCCTGGAATGCGAATTCGTCAAATCTGCTAAAGATTTACTGGACCAAAGCATCTTTCAGCAGATGGTTGACTCAAAAAAAGACATATCCACCTTCGAACAACTGAAGGAATACTTATTAGCAGTCCACAGAAGCCAGATGACTAACTTCCAACACCGCAGTCAAGCGTGGGATCTGGAACGGCGAGACGGCGAAAAATTAACAGATTTCGTGGGTTGACTCGAAAACACCCTTAGAGAGGCAGCTGTCCACATAAAAACAAATACAAAAAAGACAAAAATACAGACTTAACAGTCAATGGACTTATTTCCATCATTGGCGCTATGCTAATGAGCGAAAAGGTGAAAATTTGGAACTCAAATCTTTATCCACATCTTGTCAAGACAATGGACAACCACTATTCAGCCATTGGAATAGCCTCCGAAGCTCAAAGATACCTTGATCGCGGTGTAAAATCCAACGACACGACATTGCACGACACTGTGTATTTCACACAGAAACCACAGTGGTTAAACCAAAGAAACGCGCCACTACGACCCAGCAGGCAACTAAACCCACAGCAGACGGCCCTCACCAACCCTCCCAAACATGGCCACCATCCAACACGCAGAAAACATCAGCACACACCACGAATCAGCGTGTGCAAGAACTACCTCAGGTCACCCCTGCCTCCATGGACGCAACTGCCTATATCGCCACCAACCTCGCACTCGGGCACAGGCCCATATCGCCGCAACAAATGATAATATACAAGCCATAAATGATGTGGAACAGGATTTTCGCTTCAGGCAGGACGAGATGTGATGCTTTGTTCACCATGCCCCTACGTCAGCCATCACACCTTCAACTTTCAAGGACTCACTCACCATTCACCGTTCGTCCAGTCCACCTTCAACATCAGGGACATCACCTTCTCTGGCGCCGCAATGCTAGACTCTGGAGGCTCCACCTGCATCGTACCAATATCTCAGTTACCCAGAGAAGCCAAGAAACTCATGACCCGCTCCGACGTCATAGTAAAAGGAATCAATGGCAGCACCACCGCCCTCAGCAAACTGACTTGCGACATCACCATCAGCAGTCGAGACTCACCCACATTCAAAAAGTTTAACGTGCTGGTAACTACCCAAACCACACCAATCCCGATCGGCAAAAATATCCTACGTCACAACACACTCGATTCCTATCTAATCGACAACCAAAATGCGACTATAGAATTCAGACGCACACTTTCCTCAGGATACACAACACACACAGCCACAATCATATCACCGTCATCATCAACCAACAATCCAGCATATGGTGCCCAAGCTGACATCATCCAAAACCAGCCTACTATAGAACTACAGCCCAACATCAAGACACTGGATCAAAAGCTAACCTGGCTAAAGCATAACATGGGGCTATCGCTACCAAACCACCCAACCAAGACGAACTAGAGGCCACTGCAAACTTACTCATTCGCTACGCTGACATTATCGGCACAGAAAGCAGCAGCAAAGGCACATTCATCCGACTCATCCGCATACCAACCAATGCCCAGTCTCACAGCCAGAAACAACACCCGATAGCCCAGGCTTTGGAAGCAGACGTAAATACCGAAATTAAGAGTATGGCTGATGAAGGTATCATTGAAAACTGCAGCGCCCTGTATTTGCCGTACACAAGAAAAACGGATCGATTCGTGTTGTTGCTAACTTTAAAAGAACTCTCAACAAGGTCTTGGTCGATCTTGACCCTTACCCAATGCCAAGGATCGACCACTTGTTCAACAAAATCGGCAAAGGCAATAGATATTTTACTACCCTCGATCTATGCAGTGGCTACTGGCAAATTGAGATCGACAAGCGAGACCAATACAAAACAGCATTTACATGGAAGGACCAATGCTATCAATACACGCGCCTGCCCTCGGCCTTACATCTGCCGGACAAATCTTCTCCCGTTGCATAGCAGAAGCCCTAGCCACGGTCACATCCTGTGACAACATTTCCTCCTATATCGACGACAACCTGGTCCACACTAGGACATTTAGGGAGTACATACTCTCCCTCGAACAATTTTTTTCTGCCCTCCGAAAATTTGAACTCAAGCTGAATCCCCATAAATGTTCCTTCCTCGCATCAGAAGCAAAATTCCTCAGACGCATAGTAAACAGCGAAGGATTCAAGGCTGATCCAGAATATGTTCGTGCCATCAGGGAAATGAAACATCCAACATCAAAAAAGGAATTACAAAGCCTTATCGGCCGTTTAGTGTGGATCAGACAATTCCTAGAGACACGTCTTCACGAACAAATCAGGTCAGATATGTTTACAAAACTTATGGGTCCCATACACAAACTCAACAAGGTTAATAAACTGTTTGTCTGGACGCAAAATGCCGACAGAGCCTTCAAAAAAATCAAGGACCGTCTCTCTTCACCACCCGTCATCTCGTTTCCAGATTTCTTCAAACTTTTCACACTCACCACCGACGCCAGTGACGTCGCATGTGGAGCAATCCTAATGCAAGAAGCCGACAATGGGAAAAAAGATATCATAGCAGTCGCTTCCCATACATTCAACTCCACGGAACAGAACTGGTCCACGATGGAACAAGAGGCATATGCAATAAAGTGGGCAATATTGAAATTTGATTATTTCCTTCGCAACTGCCCCTTCGTCATCTTCACCGACCACAGATCGCTGACATATCTGGACCAACAAGAGTTCAATAATGCCAAAATACGACGATGGCAAGAAGAAATTTTATGTTATAAATTCGTCTTGGAATATGTTGAAGGCGAATCAAATGTATGGGCTGACATGCTCAGCAGAGGTTGTGAACATAGGAAAACGAAAGCCCCGAACGACCCTACACCGGCTGGCAGGACATTCGAGGTAAGCGGTTCAGACCTCCATGTATACATCCCATCTTGGTGCCTCGGCGAGTTTAACAGTTTACAGCTCATTCCCAAAACTCACACACCACAAAATGCCCGCACCCACAAGCGCGTCACCAACGCATTCTTCGCCTATCACTCCACCACCACCACCATCCCTACTGAGAGAATCTGCAACCACCTCGGCATCACAGATGAACAACAGAAGGACAATGCCCTGGCAAAGATCATCAGCGCCCTCCAGTCACCCACTCCAAGCGAACCTCATATCGATCCTGACGACCACCGAGCTACGCTTTTCAAAAAACATTTGCACCAATTTTTTCTAGAACCAGGCACCTCTGTTTTGATGATAAGAGACAGTAAACACTCTCCGAGATTGGTTGTACGATACAAACTACGACCCAGATACCTCTACCAGGCACATGAGGACAACAACCACTCAGGTGTTACCCGTATGCGAGAACTCCTTTCCAGCTACTGGTGGGAATTCAAAAACCACTACATCAAGACCTATGTTGATTCTTGCAACATGTGTGCTAAGTGCAAGGGCAACTACAGTAGACGTACTCTCTGGCCCATTGGCCACTGCAAACAAGAAAAGAGACCATTCGATTTCATCTTTATAAACTTTGTCACAATTCCCAACTCAAAGGGAAAACGCTACATCTAACCATCTTGGATAGCTTCAGCTGACATTTTACAGCCATACCATGCGCGAGAGACCGTGCTATCGACGCCGACCGTGGATTGTACCATTTCTTCCTTCGACACAGAGAGATTCCACGCATAGTATCCTCTGATCGAGGCACACACTTCACTGGAGAAGTCTATTGACAATTCTGTAACCAGATGTCAATCACACAAGAACTTCACTGTCCTTGGCGCCCGCAAAGCTCAGGAAATATCGAGAGACAACACCGCACGATGAAGAACGCACTTTATATGTTATGTGAAGACAGGAACTGTGAATGGACAGACGTTCTAGAATCTGTCGTTTCATCCATGAATGCCACGACCAACAGCGCCACCGGTGTCTCCCCGCACTATGCCATTACCGGCCGTCACCCCAACATCGGCCTACCTACACTACAGAGAAAAGAAATCACAAGCAAGGATCCTGGAGCATATGGAATGCAAATTAATGCCCTGCTAAAGCAGGTTCCCCACCACATCACCCTGGCCAACGATGAAGCTGACCAAAAACTTGAGACTAACTTAAATCGCCTTACATACAAGGACCCAATACAAGTAGGCGACAAGGCTTTACTTCATCGGCCACACACAACTGTTGCCCAATCCTTTCATCTGCCCTGGATAGGAAATTACACCATTATAAAAACGAACAATATGATGTGTCAGGTGCAAAACGATGATGGTGATACAATCTGGATTCACCGTGCACATATCCGACGACTGACTCCACACCCAACACATCTTTCTAATACAATCCCTCTGCCTCCACCATGTAACAGTCACCAGGATCATTCTCCTCCACATCCCTCGGGGACACATAATTCAGCAAACAATTCCATACCAAAATAAATGCCAATAAGAAGAACACGAGGACAACTTCCCACACGCTTCAGAGACTTTATCATGAATTAATCACCCAAATATACATGAATAACACTCACTGTAAATCAGACTGAGATCTGGGGGAGCCTTGTTATAAAATAAAATAAGACATATCAGGGCTGATTTACAGGCAAATACTCAAGAGCGAGTGCCGGATGTGAACGCGACAAAGCCCCGTCACAAAATGACCATTATCTTCGTTTACAAATGTTCCTGACACACGAGTTCCGGTCGAAAAATAAAATAATATTTAAAGTGTTCTATTTTTCGTCCAATAAAAATGCTTCCCTCCTAATTATACTCGCTTCGTTTTTCAAGCCTGTTAAGCCATAAAAAAACACTATAAAAGGGGTCACACGGAAGTTCAACAGGCAGTCACAGGTGGCCAGGGAACAGACCTATCACGGTCAACCCGAGCAGTCAGTAGCTGTCAGCAAGAGAGCGCCAGCGTCAACACGTGTGAACTACTATGAGAGATCAACCTAGATCCGAAGCCAGCTTATGAACTATACCACAAGTATATATATCGCAGTATCTACTTCATAATTATCCAGTAATTAATTTTGATTGAAAAAAGAACAAAGGAACAGCTGATATGTGGTTATAGTAAGAAAAAGAATTATAAAAATCTGAAAAATAATCAGTTTCTCATAAATCTCTGAACACAAGAGATGATATGAAATCTGTCTGCAGATAAGCCAACCATTTTGAATATAAAAGAACTGTGTGGCCTTGATGTAACTTGGCAACCAATCACAGGGAATTTTATTCTGCATGTAAAATAACTTCCATCGAGGTATTTAATTTGCAGTGAGATGCCACTGAGTGAGCCTGTGTACTGTGTAAATATTGCATTCATCATGACTGTCTGTTCTTCATATTTTGAATTTTTTTTTTTTTTTTGACAAATCATATCATCCAAGTCTGTCATCACCACTTGCAGACAAGATTTTGCTTTCTGTGACTTCTTACTTTCCTCAAAGATGGAAGGTGGGATTTCAGATTGTGGACAAGGCAACTGTAGTTTGAATGAAAGAAGAATAGGAAGTGGAATGTCGCTTAACTCGTAATGGGGAGAAGAGGTGGTGATTTTTTTATATTGTGGAAAGAGACAAATTATGGGAAGGAAAAAAGTGATAAATCTCAACCAAAAATAGGAGTCGTTGATTTTTAGTTTGGCATGAGAAAGGTTGTGAGAGGGAGGAGATTTAAGAGTAAGGAAGGACAAGATCCTGGGAGAAGTTAATTTTATTTTTATGTTTTGAATCACATGCTATTTCGGCTATATGGAGTCTGGAATGATGAGACTGGCTCGGTAGAGATCAAAATTAATGTCCTACAATTGTGAAATATTGGGGCATATGGTGAGGTATTGCCCTTAGGTTCAGGGAAACAAGCAAGGGGGAGCTTCTGCGCTAGTTATTACCTTGCCAACAGAACGAAGGTGCAATACCAACCTTTTCCAATCAAAGAAGTGTCAGTGAGTGGTGTGATAGCAGCAGGTTTTGTTAATACCAGCTGCACAACCACTTTAATTAATCCCAATGGATGGGGTGGGAGTGGCACTGTCAAACTTTTTTTTAAAAGTGGAAGGCATACTGAAATAAGCATGCAAAATTCCAAAAGGATTACTATATGTTGCAGAATACCTATGGTTGATAATGAGTATGTCCCCATTCATATAAATACAGTAGTAAATACTGTATGTTGGTCTTCACTTGGAGATTCATTGTGGAATTCACTTGACTCACTCCTAGCAGTTGACTACTACTTCTATGTGCCGCTGGTGAATCTTATATGTGTTGTTCTTGCCCTAAGTATTATCGTTCGTTACCAACCTTCATGTGATTATTCTTATAGGTTACAACACTATAAAAGGTGACTAAGGCATCATTGCCCTATTTATACAATTTTTTGCTAATAGCTGGATGCTTTCCAGGCAGACCTCATAGAAGTCCTACCTTCTGGTTAGCTCAATAAGTATGAAAATGCTAGCTCAATACTGGCCATCATGAGGAAAAGGAAGGAAAGGAGGTCATTAATTTACTTACCATACATCACTGGGTATAAAGTACCTTTGAGTCCACTCACTGGTGTGTTTGTAGGTTTGCCATTCAAAAAGAAATTCAGATCTACATGATCATATGCCAAACCCTGAAATGATGAAATAAAAAAAAATATAAATACAATCCTTCAATACAAACTTGCTTATAAATATTTGCATAACTGTAAATAATTATTTTGAAAATCTTTTCTTAAAACAGGAACCACTTAGAAGGTTAATATCATAACATGAAAAAATAAATATATATAAAAAGCAAATGTTGTCTGAAGTGAGATGAGACTTTCATTACTCCATTCATTAATTAGTTTGTTATCCTTATCTTCAACTAATATTAATTTTTGAAAAATTTCTTTCATCTTAATTTTAGTTGTTTTGCAATACTTCAGATTGTCAGTTTACAAACTTTTATAAGGAGATTGAAAAGCTTTTATGAGACTATGTTGCCTAGGAGGTGTTTTGCCTAGAAAAGCCTCTTTTTCAATAACAGTTGTTCTACCACTTGAGCCAAAGATTTAACCATTAGCAGAAAACCAAATCTAACCATTTCAACTTATTTTCCCTTGCCCAATATTTGATTATATTGTTTTAATATACACTAGCATTATTAGCAGCAGTAATGTAATGTTCATAGGTGAAGTATTGTCAACTATTATTAATTTTTGTCTAATATTTATTTCATTTAAATTTTACTTGTTTTTCATTTTACATAGACTTTCTATAGCTTTTTTGAATTCATATTGTCTACTAATCACCACAGACTGAATGTTTGATTGAGTGGTTGCTATAAAAAGCAACTACAATTAAGATGAAAGAAATACTTCAATTTAATAAAAGTTCAAGGTAATTGATGTGAAGTCGAAGTTTAGCTAAGTCGCTAAGCTTGTCTTCGTCCTACGTTATTCTCAGTGACCAGTTATATAGGCTTTCTCTTGCACTTATGCAAATTAGGCATATTAATTTGCCAGTATCACTACATCACCCTGAAATGTATAGGTTTTATACCTTTAGTAGTTCTTGTACTTCTTCTCGTGATAGTTTCATTACTTTGCTCTACTTCTCTCTCTTCCATATTTCTTTCTCTGGGAGACCTAGATCTGTCCCGTGCTATGCTGTAATCATAGGCATCTTCTTGCATTATTTGATCTTCGTCCGAACTTTTAAACTCATTCTGGCCCACTTGATCTTGCATTATTTCATCTTCTGATGTTTCATTCTGTAACGGTTGTTCTAATAAATCATTAACGGATGGAATCGTAGACATTTCTTACTCATTTTGCTCTTCATATTCACCCTGGGTCCTTATTTGATCTGCATGGGCTAATACTCTCTTGCCGTTTTCTCTATTTATTATAGCTGTATTGTGGTCTTCTTGCATGATAAATTCTGCCCTTTCCGGATTTGCTTCTTTGTTCTTTTTGTACCACATTTTTTCATTTGTAGAATACGACATCGTTAGCAGAGCTCTAATCTGTCTTCCCATTAAAGCTGATGGGCATTCTAGTCTTCCCGCATGTAGTATCGTACGGTAACTTAAAAGCAGCCTCGGTAGAAAAACTTCTACTTTTTCTTTTTGCTGAGAGCATGATTTTAGTCCTGTTATTATGGTCTGCACCATTCTTTCCACTAACCCGTTCGACTGAGGGTGATATGGGGGTGTCTTATACAGTTTACATCCTATTTTTTCTAACCATAAATTAAGATCTTCATCACAAAATTCTGGTGTGTTGTCAGATACCAGGGTTTTTGGTATGCCGTTTCTGGAAAATATGACCCTTAGAATGTGTTTTATCATAGAACCTTTCTTGTCTGGCACCCAGATTATTTCAGGCCAGCCTGAAAAAGAGTCTACTAGAATTAATAAGAGTCCCACTCCAGTAATATACGCATGATCCATATGCACCCGACTCCATGGCTCTACTCCTCTGGGCCACGAATGTAAAGTAGTCTGTGTAAAGTTTCTTAATTCTTTACATTTTTTGCACCTTTTTATATATTCTTTGACATCTCTTGAATATCCCGACCACCATGCTTCTAATTTTATCCTTTTTCTTATCTTTTTTAACATGTACATATCAGCGAATATTTGTTCATTGGGTTGACTTTTTTGATGGTTGTATTTCTGTATTAATTCTTGTTGCTGGATAAAGTCAATGCATGTAGTTGTTCCATTATTTTATATTGGTGTGATGCATTGCACATACCTTCAATTAACCTTAATTGAATCAAGTCCTCTTCAATAGTCTGTTCATCTTGTCCGAGTTTTTCAAATTCGCAATATCTACTCGCATTTTGTAGATGGTGTAGATATTTTATAATTGGTTCATCAATTTCTTGTTTTATCGACATGAACTTTGTTCTTTCTGCCACTACCAGCCTTTTCTTGAGTCTCATATTTCTCCTTATAATCTGACTTATTTTTTTGAAAGTCAGGTCTTCCAAGTTTGTAGGATATGCCATGGTGGAGACTTTCATTATCGCCTCACATCCAGCTGTAGCCAAAAATAAATCCGTAATTTCATTTTCACCTCCCTTCTCCTTGTTGTCTTTCAGCTTTTTACTTCTCACACTGGCAGAAAAACAGCGAATTCATGCATCCACATAATCTGAATCTTCTAGAGACAAATGCAATCCTATCGGCGACGCCATTGATGTGAAGTCGAAGTTTAGCACTAGTCAGTCGCTAAGCTTGTCTTCGTCCTATGTTATTCTCAGTGACCAGTTATATAGGCTTTCTCTTGCACTTATGCAAATTAGGCATATTAACTTGCCATTATCACTACAGTAATATTATCATATTCATTGCTTTTAGCACATTTGTGCTGATAAGTTCAATAGTCTTCTTGTAACAAAGATAAAGATACAAACCTGATTTTTTAAATAATGTAAATAGTACATAAAAATAAGGAAAAATGATGTACAAGAAAAAATTATTTTCTCACAAATTTATATATTGTTCCATAGTCTTAAAGCATATTTACTTTTTGAAAATTGTAATGATTGTCTTTATAAGATGACTTTAATAAAAGTATAACATTAAAAATTGAAGAGATGCCATGTAATAGCTGTCAAGGCGTTACATTTTATTTGACATGCCATTTCAGTGAGATACTTGATGGTGCCTAATTTCTCTTAAAAATGTGGTAGATAACATTAGATTACATAGTATCAACAGTACAGAAAAATCTCAACCTAACTGCCTACAGTCATAGCATTCAAATAACAGCACACTGTTCAAAATGGGTGGTAGTTGGAAGAAGGAAAGTGAGGTTGGGTTCATGCCCTTCCAAAATAATTTAGCATTTTGTCATCAAAAAAGTAAATTTTATTTGAAACTATTTTTTTTTTACAAATTCTTTCTTTTTTAATTGATAATAAGTACAGTAATTTTCTTTATAGGAAGTGTTAGACACTTCCTATAAAGAAAATTAATTTGTTTAAAAATACATTTAAGACTTAAATATAGAGTTATTAGTTGAATTTGAACATGGAAATTAAAGAATATTATCATTAAGTTATCATGAAAGATAAACCTAAGACAAAAATAATTAAATAAAAAAACATGTAAAGAATTACATCTTGACTTTGGTTATAAGTAACTTATAACAATACATTTATAGTACTCATACTCTAACCACTTGTAGAGGAAGTTACTTCTAACCAAAATTAAGACGTCATTCTTGATAAGCACAAAGGTGTGTATATATATATATATATATATATATATATATATATATATATATATATATAAAACTCACAATGATGTCTCCTTCTTGAGCTAGTTCTGGTATTTGGATCTTCACATCTCCATTATGATATAATTTACCATCTCTTCTGAGAACCCATGAATCTGCTTCCTTACCCAAAGGGAGAGAATTCAAGTCTACTTTTCTTAATGCCAAACCAACACCCCAGGACCCTGCAAAAGAAAACATGAAATAACATGTAAACAAATCAACCATAATACACTATTTTATGAAAAAAAATTTGTGATGAGGAAATATCATTATTATATACATTGTTATTCAGACTAGAATTCTCATCTTAGTTTTTATATTCAGGACATTTTGGTAGACTCTCCAGCTTTCTTCAGGTATCTGTTGTCATACTCAGTAAACCTTCTTAGAATTTTGAATCACAATTTTTATTCAATATCTGGGAATATATTCTCATTTCACTTCCCATGCTGAGGGGATATTTCATATGAGTTAATACTTTCCAGTCTTCTTCACCTTTGTGTTACTTTCTGTTTCTTCTACTGAACCAGAATATAATTTTTCAGCATGACCAGATCCAGGCACTGTACTCAGCATTGCCAGGGAACTAAATGTTTTAACTAATACTTTAATCCACTAGGCCTTGTCTCTTAAACAATTCAAATGTATCATTTGGGAGACTTAAACTTAATATCTGCCCTCAAGCAAAGCTGAATGAGTGCCCTAACTCAAGGTGTAGAATTTATTTTTTGAGTATACTTTCTTTTTTCATTCAGAGGCTCTAAGATGGTATTCATCTCTATGCTAACTCTACTGAGTAGGTTGGCTGTACTTAACATGTACACTGATTATTTCTTATCGTCTAGTGTTTTTCCCTATTATCTTGACTTAATTCCTCAGGGTTTGATGACTACTCTTCCCTCCATATTTGAACAACTATGCCTGGTTTCAATATCTCTCCCTAGTAAAAAGCCTTTCAATATTCTTCCACTTACTTTTAGTAAACAGCTGGTCTCTCCATTGTATTACTTGCCACAACTGCATAGAATGCAATCCTCACAGTTCTTAGTCCTGTTTTCTTCAAAGGAGATTTGATTTGGGAGAGATATCTCCAATAGTTTGAAATGCTTTTGAATACTGTCCTGATATTGTTATGGACAGATCCTTTGAATTTTTTCAAATATACTCATTAGGAATGGTAGACAGACTATGGCAATTTTTTTTATTGTTGCCTTTAACTTTTCTCATTGTATGAGAACCTGATATTATGCTTATGTAGTTGTTACTCCAAACTTTCATATTCTATCTGCATCAGGAAGATATACAAATACTGATGGACCATGTAAATAAAACTTCCTATATAGTTTACAAAGCAAAACGAAGCAAAAGATTAAATGGCCTTTCTGGTCACACATAATTTGTGTTCTGTATATCCATGTATTTTTTTAATCATTTCACCACAAGCAAGGCAGTAGTGTCCCTATAACAAATGGAGGTTACTGGGAGTGAAAGAGAATGAAAAGAATTTAGTGAGGAGAAAGTGCTATGGAATTTAAAGGTAGCGTTTTTGGTGTATGGTAGGTATATGCATGTTTACATATAAACAATTAATGCAGTTTAATGAAAAAAATTAATTTGATGATTTTTAAGACAGACTCCTTCCACTTGTAAGATCATATTCACCTTCATTTGGTACTGTTCCTTACTAAAGCAAGCTTGGTAAATTATGATCATTTAATAGAATCTTCACCCTTGTGTCACACTAAATGATTTACTTCTTAAGTGAGCATGGTTGGATTTTCATTTCAATGTATTAATCTTTGTTTCCTCAGTGACAGTTATTTATGATTTTGACAGCACAGGCAATGAAAGCAAATTTGTCAATTCTATGATTACATCTGTGATATACAATAATTAGAAAAATTTACAATGACAATTCTTACCCCCACATTGAACTTTGATTTCAAAATAAGCTTTATTCTGTACAATTGGAGCATTGGCTAGAGCTCCTCCAGATCCACATATTCTTCTTCCATTCTTAACAATGACAACATCATTACCTGCAAAGGGAGAAAAAGAAAACAATTTCAATATTTTGAGTTATTAAAAGGCTTAAAAGAGCAAAACTATTTGTTTTATTTGTAAGACATAGGTAGTAAGGATTTAAAACATATGTGATATTAATATTTGAGGAAAAAAAGTAGCTGCACTAAATTGCACAAAAGTTTTATTAAATTTGAACAAGTATCTTTAATTTCACCACATTATAGAGGATGAGAAATATGTAATCATAAAATAAATAATTTAGAATACAAGATAAACTCCATAAAATCAAAGTTACTGGTTCATACAAACTTTATATTAAAAATTACTAAGAAGTATTCCAGAGAAAAAGAATAAAAGTTAATCAGAGGAGCATTGTAATAAAAACAAAAAAATGAGAACATTTTTTAAAAATAGTAAAAAAATTAATGACAATAGTTCATCTAAGAAATTCAAAGTGGTCAAATGAACATTCCTATCCCTGCAAACCAGGCTCTGGACAACCATGTAATATAGAAACTTACCAAGATTATTACAAGGACAACAGTGAGAGACTGCATGATGACCAGATCAGAGCAAATGTGCACCCAAGATTGTCAACATAAACTGTTGGGAATCATTTTCGTGCAGCAGGATTATGAGTGTGTCTTTCTCACTAGACTTCTATTTATGACAGAATGCTATCCAGTGGTATTGTGAGAAAGTCACCTCAATAGCAATTTGTTGGGTTCAGTGATGAGAGGAAAATTTTTACAAGTGATGAGGGAATAACATCTACAGTGTATTTACTCACAACACACAAGCTCAAACTTTAACATCATGGTGTAGAGTGCTATAATTTACAACTCTTCTTTGGTGTTTGTGGAGGGAATGTTGAACAACACTATGTACATCCAGAATATTGATCACCCCATTCTGCTAACATTCCTGCAACAAGAAGGTGATTTGCTGTTCAAGCAGGATAATGCCTGTCTTTGCTACTCAACATACAAGATATTCAACAACTTTTTATCTGGAATGATTGTTAATTCTGTCTCCTAGTCCTATTGAGCATGTATAGAACATGAGGAGAAAAATCCCGACTCATTCAGTTAAACTACCTCCTACTCTTGCTGCATTGCATTAGCAGGTACAAGATGTCTGAAATAATATATTGTCACAATCCTTCCTAATTTTATGATCAGAGAAGTGATAGCACAGGGCTGGTTTCTTTGATTACAGATTTGCTAGTGTTCCTTTGCAAGAGAGCATTTTTACCTCTTCTTCAGATTAATTATCTTCAGAGGATTTATCAGATGAATTTGAAGACTTTGCTGAAGAGTGGTAGTTGACTGGAGGTAAGGTGTTTAACCACTTTGGCATTGATTAACAATGCCAAAGTAGTTAAACACCTTACCTCCCATGATCTACTCTCTGACAAACAACATAGTTTCCACTTTGCCCGGTCTACTGCTGATGTGCTTACAGCTATAACTAAATTTGTATACCAAGCTCTTGATAATAATGGTGAAGCTTGAGCTGTGGCTCTAGATATTTCTAAGGCATTTGATAGGGTTTAGCATGTCAGCTTTCTACATAAGCTTCAGGGATATGGTATTACAGGACGATTATTTGATTTAATCCAATCATTCCTGTCAAATCATGAAATGAGGATTGTCCTAAACAGAACCTCCAACTCTTACTTTCACTCTCTGTAACGCCTTGCAGGCTAGTGGCACTCCTGCCTTGCTTGGGGTGAAATGCTTAAAAAATTTTTTAAAAAAATACAAAAACAACAATGAGCTAGAAACCACACCTGAACGCGGTGTGTTAGGAATTAACAAAACAATGTTAGTAAATGAACAAGCATTAGGATGAATTGATCAACATTAAGGCAGGAAATTAATTGACCAGCAGATCAGAACAAAAGGAAAGAATAACTTAGAAAAAGAATTCTAGCTGAGAAAGTTGGAAAGCATTTTTCCAAGAAAGAGATGTGAAACAGGAGAGAAAGAAAGCAAAGGAAAAAGCAACAAACAGGAAGGAGTACCTTGTTACCATTAAGGTGGAAGTTAACTGGTACTTCCTTTGAGGCAGCTTCTGCCAGAGGATTAGGTTGAAAAGTGATTATACTTATAGACTACAAGTACTACAACAGAAATGGTCTTACTCGTTTTCTTTTGGTTTGCTACAGAAAATTATGTAGATAATTAAAAATTATTTTTTCTATCAGCAAAGGTTCTGATATGTATCTGGAAAAGGTTCATGCAGGTTTCATGTTTCTGATAAGCATCAACTGAGAAACTAAAGGATTTGTCAGAGTTAAATCATTTTTCTAGGCAAGGGAACTAATCCAACAAGTGTCACAACTGTGGATTTAACAAGTGTTAATTCCACTAAGAAACTCTTTTAAATAATACTCAAATAAACCTAGTAATAATGTCATCTTTACATTGTTAGCTGTTTGAAGTCTTTTTATTAATATCTCTGTCAAAGAAATTATTCATATGATAATACAAAATATATATATTCTTTGCTCCCATCTTCCAACATTAAATCAACGATTCTATATAAATTTATTCTATCCTACATGACACAAGTACCTTTTTATAATCATTATGGTAACATTTACCCATAGATTGACAGTGTAGTTATAGGGTTGCCTCTCAATCCAATTTCATCAAGTTTCTGCATGGTTCACTTAGAAAATGAAATTTTTAACACATTCACATTAATAAAAAATATTGTGTTGTGTTATTCTACAACACATGATCAGCAATTAAGTTCCTTCTTTGTCTCTTACTTTACTATACACTTTATATCACTTCTACCTAACATATGCAAATAGGTACAATCCTATCTACAAATCCACTACATCTTGAACTGAAAAGGTTTAATACCTTTAGTTGTTCTCAAACTTCTACAACCTCTTTCCTCCTCACCTCATTGAAATTTATATTCTGTTCTTTTTAATTGAGATCTTGGTCTAATTTCATCTTCTTCTATGTCTGAGACACTACCGCTATCATCCACAGACTTGTCTTATATTGCATTGTCCTGATCCGAAGAACTTATCCATTCTTCCCTGTCAAAGATTTTTATGTTTTCATTCCATTGAATGAAGATTACAATCATGTAATATAGTGTCGCTTGGAGTCAACGTAGTCTTACTTAATTCTGTAGTAAGGATACAAGGTCCACTCCCAACTAGTTTTTTTTCCTTCTTGCCAATTTTCTGGCCTTATAGCTTTTAAAGAAGACTTTATCACCGATGTTAAATGATCTGGTAGTTTCAAATTGTCTTTTCTTTTGATTCTCTGGCAGTAATTTGTCAAAAATGGATCTAACTTTCCTAGTGAACATGGGCTCTGCAGGTGACATTTTCGCAGTGATGTTTGCATTCAACATCATTCTATATATGCTCAAAAATTCTTGTAGTGCCATTTCTTTAGCCTTTCTTAATCCTTTTCTGAAGGTTTCAAAAAACTGCTCAGCTTGACCAGTCAACCTCAGATGATAAATCAGCACTGTCAAATGTTCAACCATGTACTTTTTGCAGAAATTTTTAAACTCACTAGAAGTAAATTGAGTTCCATTATAGGATATCACATTGTCAGGTACTCCAAAGCTTGCAAAAAGTTTGTGCAAGAATTTAATTGTTATTGTGGTAGTAAGTTGTTTACACTTTAATATCTTGGGCTATTTTGTGAAACTGTCGACCACAATTAAATATTATGAACTGTTTAGTGGTCCCACAAAATCCATATGTAGTTTTTCCCACGCTTTATCAGTGCTCGGCCATGCCTTTAATTTATAGGTGGTGATTTTGCTGCTGAATTACAACCATTACATTTTCTAACTGTATTTTGAATATCTTTGGCCAATAAACATAGTTTCTTATCAGGGACTTCATCCTCACTATTCTTGGATGTCCTACATAGAATTGTTTCAAAATCCTTTTTTGCAGTGAAATTGGAATACTAATCTTTCTGCATACAAAAGTAATCCATCACAAATAGAAAATGCCGTATTATTGTTACCAGGTTTAATTTTAGTTTTACTCCATTTCAACTTAAGATCATTCAGTTTTTTGAACAAATGTAAACATTTTAGAATGAATTTTGATATCAAGACCAGCAATTCTTTAATAATATTTCACACCAGGCACTTAATTTCACTTTTGGATTCCAGCAAAGCAACCACAGTATCTTCAAAAGCTTCTTTATATTTTGATATCAACCGGGACAGGCCATCTGCGTGCCATAATTTTTTTGAAATTATAGTTCAATAAAATCATTGCCCAACACTGTAGTCTGTTTGCAGTATGTATGAGAATCCCTTTCTTAGAACTAAATATACTTAATAATGGATGATGATCAGTTTGAAGTATGAATTTTCTTCCTAATATCATCCTGTGAAATTTATTTACAGCAAAAATTATAGCAAGTGCCTCCTTTTCAATTTGCATTTTTCCAGATGTGTCAAACATCTTGAAGCATGGGTGACTACTTTCACTCTACTGCCTTTGAATTTATGGCCTATTACTGCTCCTATGCCATATTTGCTCGTGTCCAATGCTACTATTATCTGTCACTGCAGATTGTAATGTGTCAGTGATAACTCTGAAGTTAGTAATTTTTTAATTCCTTCAAAAGCCTTTTGACATTCTGCCAACCAGTTCCATTTTGTACTCTTCTTAAATAAATTATTCAGAGATGCTTGCAATTTGTACATCTGGTACATAAATATTATAATTTGCTAATCCGAGAAATGATTCTACAGTCACCAAATTTGTTGGGAGAGGCATTTCTTTTATAGCACTTGCTCTAGCGGGACCTGGTATTCTTTTTTGTCAATTATCTGACCTAGATATTTAATCTTATCCATAAAGAATTGACATTTCTGTTCACTGAGTTTGAAACTGTAATCATGTAGTCTGTGAAATACTTGCTGAATCAGTTTTATATGCTATATTTTCTTAAGACTCTTAAGTATATCATCTATGTAAGTGACAGCACCTTCTAATCCAGCCAACGTATCATTATTTGCTCGAAAATACCTGGGGCTACTTTTACACGAAAGTGTAATTTTTCTAAACTTGTAGAGTTCTTTATGTATATTAATAGTCAAATACTTCTGGTATTACTCATCTATTTGAAGATATACCTCAGACAGATCAATTTTTGAAACAAATTTACCACCATTTAATTTGGTAAATATATCCTCTGGAGTTGAGAGGGAATATTCATGTGGTAGGAGGCAGTCATTCAACCCAGTCAAAAAATCTGCACATAAACCGATCTTATTTATTTTCTTTCTAATATAAACTGCTGACTTAGCCCATTCTAAATATAATCTCTTTTTTCAAATTTTTTTTTTCTAAATATAATCTATTTTTTTTTTAACCTATCAAGATTGGTGTAGCAAAGGGTATCATTCTTTTAGGCATAAAAACTGGTATGGCTTTTTACTTTAATTTAAAAAAATGCCTCGTTGTACATTTTCACAACTCCTCTGAAAAAATGTTCATGAATTTTGAATTTTCTTTGCCAGACAATGCCTGATGCCTCTTTTTCAATAGTTGAATAATTTATTTCTGCTGTCATCAATCTTCTTAAAAGGTACATCATTGGATGGCCTCCTTGTTATAAAATTGCTGAAACAGCTTGCTCACTCGCATCCATAGTTAATATAACCTCTTTCCTGTGATAAAATATTTTTACAATGGGTTTTTCTGTGAGTATCTCTTTTAAATTCTTGAATATTAAGCTTTGCCTTTGAGTACATTTGAGCTCACTATTCTTTACCTGCCGTTTACCAAATGGTTCTATTAAATCACTGTATTTTGTATTTTGGTAGGTTTTTATTATAAAAATTAACCAATCCTAAAAAGGATTTTAATTGTTTTTTATTAGTAGATATAGATACTCTGAAATTTTCTTAACTTTGGATATGGTTCAATGACATCTTTTGAAATTTGGTAGTCTAAATATTTTTGAATTGTTCCACTGAAATATCCTAAAGTTTTTATAAAAAAAACAAATTTTCTCAATTTAGGTTTATCCATTTGTTCCTAGAAATTTCTTGGGCCCAGACTGACTTGACTACCTATATCCACTTGCAATGGAAATATCATTCCATGCAATTTTTTCAAAAGAATTATTTTCCTTAGGTCTTTGCATTGAAAAAAAAAACATCATCAGTTCTCTCTTTTTCTATATACTATTTTCTTTTCAACTTTGCATACAAACTGAAAATTATTTTTTGGCAGTTATGACAAATTTTTCCAAAAACAGGCCACTTTTTTCTGTCAATTTCTTGCTCATAGTTACAGTATTTACATTTCTTTTTTATATTGTACATTTCAACATTGTCCTCAGTAGAATTATATTTTTTTATCAATTCCAGCTGTTGTATAATTTCCAAAATTGTTCCAATATTTTATATTTATGAAATGTATCAGCCATACCTTCAATCAACTATAATTGAATCAATTCATCCTCACTAGTCAAATTTGGAGTTCCAAGTTTCTCAAATTTGCAGAATCTGCTAGCTTCTCTTAATCTGTGAAAATATTGCATAATTGATTCATATTGTTTGTTTAATGGACAGAAATTTGGTTCTTTCCACTAATATAAATTTTTTTAGGTCATAAACTTCTTTAACTTATGCAAATAGGTACAATCCTATTTACCAATCTACTACAAAAACTTAGACAAAATAAAAACAAAAATTTAAAGGAACCATTGAAGGAAACTGTTCTACACTTTACTTATGAACATAGCATTATTAATAAAATCTTTTTCCTTAATATTTTAGATTCTATTAGTAAAAAATTCACTTCTTCACTAAACAAAAAACCCACAAGCAAAAATCCTCATCAATTTAGTTAAAGAACACAGCTGTGATAAAGAACATGATCAACCATGCTAAAATAATTTCTTCTTCACACACATTATTTTATAAGAATTGAGCAACATGAACAAACACTTGACAATAGTTTCCAAAGTCATGTCATTAACAAGAAAGTAAAATTGGCTTTAAAGAGTTTTAGAAAAAGAAGTACAAGCAATCATGCTGATATAAACAAAAATGAAAACATAAGCTTAATCTATTTTTTATTATTCAGTTGATTTAGTTTGGGCATTCATAAGTCTATCACACCAACCATCACCGTCTTGCATCAAGGTCGTAATGTCATTAAGGAGGCATTCTGTATCATAACATAGCTGGTCAATGTAGGTGGTTTTGAGCAACCAACTCGTCTGGCTCCATGGCTAGGTGTCCAGAACAGTATATCAATCTTGCTTTACTTGTCAGCAGTGTCTTGGAAAGGACATTCTGCTTTCGTGTATGACTGTAGAAATATCAGGGATGGGTCCATAGAGCTGTGATTTAGTTGGGTGTTGTCTCCAGATGTTATGTATAGCCCTCAGGATCTAAGTGTAGGCTCCATCAATCTTAAACTGATGGGTTTTAGTCAATGCCCAGGCAGTGGCACTATACATCAATACCGCCTCTACAGTGGCTCAAAATGCCATAGTACTCTTACATCATCTAGAAAATGCTGCCAATGATGTCGGGTAATATCAATACCTCTAAAACTGAATTCATAGACTCAAAATGTCAATTTTTTTTTACATACCTAGGAAGCAATATAAATTCATTTTACATACCTAGGAAGCAATATAAATTCTTCTGGGCCGCCTTGAATAAAATGGATGTAATCTGGAAATCTGATCTACCAGACATCCTCAAGCAGAGAAAAAGCACTTGAAAATATAATTTATCAATATATATCACTTAATTAATGTAATGCCTAAGATTTATCATTTAAAAAATGTTAGAATATTTAACCTAATCATTACCAATAAATAACAACAGATTCAAAATATCAGCTAAATGGGAAAACAAAATTGTTTATGAATTCTAGTATCCTTTGGGAGCTTATAAAATATAAAAGAAATGAGCCATATGAGTTCCTGCAGTGAATCCTGTCCTGTGATTAAATATCAAGATCAATAAAGGCAGCATCAGTACTTGTCATGTAGGATAGAATAAATTTACATAGAATTGATGATTTAATGTTGGGAGATAAGAGCAAAGAATATAATATATATTTTGTATTATCATATGAATAATTTCTTTGACAGAAACATTAATAGAGACTTCAAACATCTAACAATGTAAGGATGGCATTTTCATGACAGCATCAGTCCTTCATGTATATGGTGGGTTTGTTCTTTGGAGACAACACATCTAGTAACAGATGGAGGGTCAACTTCATCCTATTATAATAATCCTGAGAACTGAAGAAATTACCTCTTAGAAAAATTTAAACTGTTTTTATTGTTCACATAAAAAAAAATAATGTTTTTAGTTTGTACAAGAATTTATAAACAATGGACTTTTGTTGTTTATTGACTATAGACTAAACTCCATGAATGAAACAAGAACTGCTTTAATAAGTATATGTAAATATAATAATCAAATAATTTTCAAGCCTTTTTTTCATGAGTTTATATACTTTGCTGACATTGTACCTTTGATGTTTCTCTAAAAAAAAAAAAAAAAATGCTTGGGAAAATATTTACATAATGCATAGACAAAATTTGATCAAGTACTCAAGTATCTCTAAAAGCACAATGAAACTAAACATTTATCGGTCATGCAACCTGATCTTACCTCCTTATTCCACCATGGTGGCAGGAGGCATAATTCAACACAAATAAGTGAATAAATCATTAGAAAACGGGGGCATTTATGGTGCTTATACACTGCCCTTTGTGTCTTTATAGAAGATAGTATTTTAGAAATTCACTCACGACATGACTTTAGGTGGGTGCGAGAAGTGGGGGTAAATTTTGCTGAACATTTGTGAAGAATAGGAAACTTATACTGGTATTATCAAAACATTTAAACCTTTTCCTGTCGACTTTCTTTGACAGCTGCTAATTTGAGGAAAGTTGTTTTTAATAGAGAACCCAACGCACTTTCGCATGATGAGTCTTTCCAAAAATTGTCCAGTTTCATTTTAGATTTTGCCGCTGGAGTTCGATTGAGTCCTGACCCCTACTCCTTTTCCTTTTAAAAGGGAAAGTTCTGCTTGGAAGACGAGCCCCCAGGAACAAGGCTACAAGTATGAAATTTCAAAAAACAATTTAATCAGTTATCTCAGTTAAAAATTAGTGAAATAACTAATAATCATTCTTTAGTTGTGTTTATGGAAACATATGGAGTTGAAAATTAAATTAGTTTTAAAATAAATAACAAGAGTTGGAGATGACACTTTTTTTCTTTACACATTTTTTTTCATTTCTTTTCTTCCCAAGCCTATTTTCTTTTTTTTTTCCACGATATTTTAGTCACTTTCAAGAACAAATAAAACAATTTGATTGACCATAATCCTTCCTTTTTTATCATACACTTACACGAAAAAAAATTTTTTTTTAAATATTTTTTCTTTAACATATCTGAAAAAGAAAATCGTTGAAAACTGGTGAATTTACGTGCCCGACCCCCCAACCCCCAAATCACACCCACATAGAAGAAGAAGAAAAAAAAAAAAAAAAAACTCAAACAAAACCTGTACTCAGATCAGGTAAAGTAGTTGCCAACTTATAAAAATTACTGCACATTAGCAAAGAGAAAAATATTTAAACGATGTTTAGTTTTTAGTTACTTGTTTAGGAATTTTTCCTTCTCTGGTAAACAAATCAAACTTTGAAGGATTTGTTTATTTCCACAATTAATCATCCATTATTGATCTTTTTAATTCTTTTTTTTCCTTCAAGCTGCGTGCAAGAAGTTAAAGTTTTTGTGACAGTTTTTTTTTAATAAACAGAATTTAAATTTCTGAATCAATAAAAAATAAAAATATATTTATACATTTTTTTTTTATTGTTAATTTTTATGACATCATCGTTTGTCTCTACTCTAACAAGAGACTGAAATCCGAATTTTATTTGTTGTCAGCAAGGAAGTTGAAATTACGTAAAAGTGAAAAAAATCGTATATTTCAACATTTAAAACTCACTAAATTAATTTACTCGAAATCCTAAGAGTACGCTAGTCATTTTGTTTTCTGACGCCATAATTTATTTAGTCGACTACAGCTGATTAAACCAATAAAAAAAAAGAGACCTGAAAACAATACTCGAAAAATTTTTTAGAATTAAAAACCATAGAAAAATACACCAAGTTAGACGATTATAAATTAAATAAATCTTTTTTTTTTTTTCATTTCTTTCGTCAACTTTAAAAGGTAATTTTTTTAAAAGAGAAACTCAGTACTTCGTTCATTCAAATTAAAAAAAGAGATTGAAATGTTTATATTTTTTTTAGATGTGTAGCTTTATATGGCTCGTTAGATTAAGGGTGACTACTTACCCATGTGTGTAGTGTCGAGTTTGACAGCAGGTTGGTCTTTAAGAGGTACATGCCCAGAACTAAAACCACTTCCAAGGGCGCAACACCGTAAACAACAAAAACAGGCCGCCATACTGTCCATGGCCAGACGATGAAGACCAACAAGCGTCATACTTAACTGCAGACGTATGATAAAATTCAGTGCCAGGACATGGAGTCAAACGAACAATGATTTTCTTTCGTTTTATCAGTTTATTGGTTTCTAGTTCTAATAACTACGCACTAATCAAAAGGTGTACATTCCATATAATAAACAAATAAAAAGTTAAAGAATGAATATTGAAGATGAGCACATTAATTACTTTAATCATTAAAGTAATTAATATTTTAATTAAAGTATACCAAAATCGTATTAATCAGAGAAAAAAAAAAAAAAAAACGTATTGAAAGAGAAAGTTAAGAAAATGGGTAAGCTCAGAAGAGAGAACTGATTAACAGTACATTAAAGAGAAAGAAAGTGTTTTTTTTTGTTTTGTTTTTTTAATTATTAGGGACTGAGTATTCTTAATGTAATGGACCAGTAGGCTAGTCTTGCAAATGTTATATACTAGTTATAACACAAGCCATTTACAGCTAATTTTGTCCTTCTCAACATCATTGTGATATAAATAAATACTGACAATGGTTTATCAACCCTGTAGCTGAGATAGTTATATATTTCCTGTTGATACCAATAGAGGGTGTTACAAGATTTCAAGTACTGATTTTTCATGCAGGCCTACCAATTGAAAGACCAGCACAACACAATCTTCATATTTGATCTTTGATACTTAATAAACACCAACACTGACATTGGTTGTTTTAAAGTATTCACAAATTTCTTAGAATGTAGAGAATTTATTTTTTTTAGCCAAATTAACTCGGGTATACTCTCCATCTACCTCACTGAATACTCTACAATAGTGGCCTTGTGCTACATTTAGTAAATATCTTCTCTGGAGCACTTGCTGTGGAACAATTAGTCTGCTTGTGCATTGCTGCTCAGTTCAATTCTCGATGATTACACTATTGTAGTTTCTGCCAAATTTAGTTACATGAATATATACAAATGTTGAAATGTCATCTATTTTACTCAAACCAATTGACTTTAAAGTTCTAAAACATTTTTATTCAACCTTGATAACTTGTGTAAAAACAGCTATCCATAAATTTATATAAAGCAGAATTTTTCATCTCAAATAATATACAACTGAAAACTTTTAATTGAAAAGTTGGAGAAAAAAAGTACTCCATTTTGAAATCTATAAGAAACATGAAATTTAAAAATTTTTTAACAGACATTTGTTGATAATCTGAAATCTATATATCTTGAATATTGACTGAATCACTAAAGATATAGATACATGACCTTGACATTTAAAACTGAAATATCTTCCAGGTTACACTAACTGGTTTAATTTTGAAAAAAAAAAAAAAAAAAAAAAAAAAAAAGAAAAGTGAACTTAGTAGAGCTCTTTAGATATTGATTTCTTTTCATTTTATCTGCAGTAAATTCATTTCAACATTTTATCAGTGAACACCCAATTTGGAACTATCAACAACTTCCACAATGAATTCATTAACTATCAGTGGAATGCTCCCCCTAAATATGTATTACTAGAAATTCATTTTGACATTATTTCCCTCTAAAGTAAAATTACCATAATTTCCAGCTTACGATATAAGCACATGGACAAACTCAGGTTTAATTTATTTTTAAAAGGAAAAATTGGTACAGTTCATAAAATTATTCTAAAAAGGTGTGTTTACAAAAATCTTTTCTAAATATATAATAAAGGCATACATGCTTTTTTTTCTCGAGTAAATATTTCATGTTCACAGCAAAAAGCTTTTTTGTTAATAGGAAACATACTAATATTCTGACTAGATTATACTTACTGTGAAAAGAAGTATTGTAAGAGTTCCTGGGCTGTCATCAGCAATAATTTTAAGTCTTGTTTAAGTTTGATATAATTTTTGATATGTGAAGGTAACTGCTTGTCATAATTTAGCACAAGCTCCCTATTTTCATGTCAAACTTTTAATCAAAAAAAGAAAAAAAAAACAGTTGCAAATATGACAAATGTTTTACAACAATATTTATTTACAAAAAAGAAAGGACAGTAAGATAAACAAGAAATATGTTAAGTCCCAAATCATCCAAATAATGCTTTGCCTCTGTGGTTGAAACTGCAAAATGATTGGCGGTTGCTCAGCATCTCCCAATTCCTGAAAATAAAGCAACTCCTATATAAGCTAGTAAATAACAATGGACAATGATCAATCATTTAATATAATGAAACTTTTTTTTAATCATTTCACTCCAAGCAAGGTGATAAAAGCCACTAAGAGGCAAGGGTTACTAAGATACTAAGAGTGACAGAAACCTAGAAGACAAAGAACAGGATTCAAGGAAACAAAAGATAACTTAGGCTCAGTGAAATCATGGTGAGCAATAACTGACTAATACTAAATAAAGAACAAGATCTTAAAAAAGTATAAAATTTAATTATAGCAAAAAGACAATTAAAAAGGGATGAAAAGAGAAAACAAATATGGTAGATTAATGTGAAAAAAATAAAAAAAAAATAATAAAAGCAAATAACAGATCGATTTAACAGGTTATTGTTCTACACTTATCACAACTTGATTGTAAGATTCTAGGACACAACTGACTAAAAAATTTTACTTTCCTCAATCAAATTCTGATAAATGAGGAATGATAACTTGTTAGCACATTGTTATTTTTTTTTTACTTTTTTGCATTAAACTATAGTAGTTGAGATTCAATAAAGGATTCAGTTTGAAATTCCCTGAATGTTACTTGGATCAACAAGCACCCAAGAAAGGCCAGAGGGCACAATGTCTGGAACATTGTAATAACAAAGACATTGACAATAGTTTAAGTGTAAATAAGTTGAAGCTCTTAGAGAGGAGAAAAAAAAAAAAAAAAAAAAAAAAAAAAAAAAAAATCACTTGATTGTAACTTTGCAATGACAAAAATAAATTTTTTAAATACATAGTATAAGATTTTTTAAACTTAAGTTTAAAATGCCATACCAATCTAGCAGGGATATGAAATGTAAAAACTTTATTTTTTACTAAACTAAAAGTTTTACTTATATTTACACGATAAAAAAAAAAAAAAAAAAAAAAAGTCCTTGCCGTTTTTAATTTATTTGGGAAAAAAAAAAAAAAAAAAAAAAAAAAAAAAAAAAAAAAAAAGAGAGAAAGAGAAAAGGTATACAGCAAATTTGACATACTATTAGTTCTCAAAATAATCCCCATCAGCATCCAGCTCTGCAATGCATTGTCAGTAAAAATCTGGCATCTTGGACACAAAGAAATCTGCAAGTGCTTGCCGCAAATCTGCCTCATTTACAAAGGATTTCCCACAAAGATGATTGTCCAGGGAATGGAAGAGGTGGTAATCTACTGGCATAAGGTCAAGGGAGTAAGGTGGATGGCATGGTGTCTCCCAGCCAAGATGCCATATCATATCCTTAGCCATTTGCATCACATGAGGCCTAGTATCGTCATGGAGAAACCGTACACCCTTGTGATTAACCAATGCTGGTCCTTCTACTTCGGTGCCTGTTGTAAATGTTCCAATTGCTGCAATTACAGGCCCACAGTGATGGTTTGGCCCATTAATAGCTGCTTATAGTGCACCACTTGTCATCTAGTCCAGCAGATACAGAGCATAATCTAGCATGGGTGTAGAGGTGGTCTTGTGGTGTAAGGCACAGCATCCTGTGGTGACAATCATTGTCTGGTACATTTGGGAGTGTCACTTTTTGTCACTGGTGAGCACTCTATCAAATATAGGATATGCTGCAGTGCCAAGAAAGAAACAGGCTGTCACTCATTGTTGCTTGTTAGCTACTGACAGTGTGTGGACACCAACTTGCATGCATTCCCTATGCAGTGCAGGTGAAGTTTCATCAGAAACCTGGAAGCATTTGGCAAACTCACCACAGGTTCAGTTATTGTTTTGGCCTCCTTCAGTGCCTCATCATCCAGGACCTGTGACCAACCACTGCAGGGTTCATCACAATAGGACAGATCTTCCGACCTGAACTTCTGGAACCATTGCCTGGCAGGCTTAACATATAAGACAACTTGATGTAGCTGCAGACAAGTCTACCTTTAAATCATAAAGCAAACAACTCCAAATGAGCTGCTTCAACACTGCCAGGTTTCCTTGTTGCTGCTTGAGCTATGACAGATGTGTGTGTAATGCACCTGCATGGGTCAGGAGCAATTCTTTATCATATGGCTGAGATTAGTTCCTGACTATTATTTTTGCACCAACCTAATATAAAGCAGCCATAATCAAGTTTTGATCAGATTAGAGAGTGATACAATTTCAATAATGTTTCTTTGCTTCCTTCCTAATCAGTACCTGCTATGGTTCTGAGTAATTGTATTGTTTTATTACATTTTGTTCTCAAGTATTTAATATGGGGAATGAAGGAGAGTTTGTGGTCAAAAATTACTCCTCGGTATTTGTATTGATCTACAATTGGGATTTTGATGTGGTTGAGTTTCAGTACTGGGTCAAGGTGGCATTTACGTTAATTGCAGAAGTGGACACATTTCATCTTTTCTCTTGAGAATCGTAGTCCATCCTCTGGTCTATTCATTGAGTTTATCAAGGCAGATCTAGGATTGTCTTTCTATATGGTTCATGTTTTTTGCTCTATAACATATCAGAAAGTCATCTACAAACAAAGCACAGTCTGTTCTGCTATTTATGTTTTTACAATATCATTTATCTTGATACTAAATAGCATAACAGACAATACACTGCCTTCAGGTACACCCATTTCTTGTTCTTTTTCTTCAGAGAAGATATTCCCCCATCCTAACGTTAAATCTTCTGTCTTGTAGGAAGATTTTTTTTATCAATATAGGCATTCTACTTTTTAGGCCAAGGTTTTTAAGGTCTCTTACTATGCCGTACTTCCACGTGTCATATGCCTTTTTTGAAATTGAAAAAACTGCCACTAGATGTTCTTTTTTAATAGAAGCCTCTCTGATAAATGTTTCCAATCAGATCAGATGATCTATAGGGCTACTTTGGCTTCTAAAACCAGACTGATATTCCATTATCGATTTATTGCTTTCAAGGTACCAAATCAATTTGTCGTTGATTATTCTCTTTATTGTTTTACACACACAACTGCTAAGAGTAATGGGTCTGTAGTTTTCTGCATTATCTTTTAAAGGTTGCAGTATTGGTATAACTGGTTTGTTTCCATATTTTAGGGATGTCACCACTTAACCATATATTATTGTAGATTTGTAGGAGGTAATTTATTGAGGTTTTGGGTAGTTCTTTTAAGAACTAATAGTGAATTTTATCTGGTCCAACTGCAGTATTGTGGGCCTTGTTGAGGGATTCCTTTAGTTCTGTTGTAGAGAAAGGTTGGTTGTATCTTTCAGTATTTTTGTTTTGAAATTTGATTTTTTCTTTTTCTGCTTTTGTTTTGAGCATTTGAAAATTTTTGCTTTGGTTTTTGGCCGATGAATTTTGTGAGAAAGTTTTGGCTAGATGATTTGGTATCTCTTTCTTGTCTGTAATCTTCTGATTATTGTGAACAAGATGATTGGTGGGAGTATTGCTATTTTTACCAGTTATTTTTCAAATCATCTCCCATACTTTTTTTGGTTTTGAGTTATTTATTTTGGCAACGTAATTTTGCCATGTATTTCGTTTGGAGTCTTTGATGATTTTTTGGGCATTGGCTCTGCTGTTTTTATAAGTGTTTAAGTTTTCTCTTGTTGGATTTATTTTAAATTTCTTTAATGCAACTCTGCATAGTCTCACAGCTTTTTGCCATTCCTCATTGAACCATGGATTATTGTATTTTGAAGAGGTGGAGCTTTTTGGTATATGTCTTTCAATTATATTTAACAGTTTGTTGGTAAAGTATAGAATGTCTTCCTCTTTGTTTTTATTGGTTTCTGGGGTTAGTTCAGTAAGGCATGATGTTTTAAATCCATCCCAATTAGCCTTTTTCAGATTCTAATTCGGAGTTCTTTTATTTAATATATTGGTCTTGTTTTCCAATAGAATCAGAAATTGGTCACTTCAACATGTGTCATCATGTACTTTCCAGTCATAATCTAGAAACAGATTAGGGTCACATATCGATAGGTCTATTACAGGATACAGATATGTGGTTGATCTATTATTGTACATGCACAACTGATGTTTATTTAATAGAGACTATTATTTTGCCCTTTTTATCTGTCTTCTTACTTCCCTATGTCTCATTGTGGCTATTGAAATCTCTCATTATAATGAAGGGTCTTGGTAATTGTTCTATCAAATTATTTAGCTCTGATTCTTTGAGTTGTTCACTTTATATAATGAACACACTGTTATTGTTTTGTGGATGGTTGCTGATATAGCAACTACTTCCAGATTTGTATGATTTCACTGTGTGGGATATTATTAATAATTACTGATGATCCACCACAAAGTCTATTGGTGAGATGTTTAATATAATTGTATGAGTGGTGATTTTTAATGTTGATGGTATTGTTGCTTTTGAGGTGAGTCACTTGAAGGCATATGATTGCTGTGTAGTATTTATTTACAAGCTCACCAATCCAGAATAATTGACCCTTGATCCCCTGATATTCCATTGGATTATATTGTTCATTTAATTTTAAGATCTGTGAGTTGGTTATTTTGTTTTAAGACATATCAACCTTTTGAGATTTGTGAGATTTTTTTTATTTTGAGGTTGGCTTGTTTGTGGAGTTTTATTTTCAATCTCTATTTCCTCAAATTTATTTGATGTGCTTATCAGGGTGGGATGTGTTTTTTTTTGTTTTTTTTTTTTTAAGTGTTTTGTTTTTAATAGCAATATCTTTTATTTCATTTTCAATTATGTCTTTGTTAATATCTGCAGGTCAGATCAGTGATCTTTGTTGCTTTTCATTTGTGGATTCAGTCATCTTAAAATTTTCTATGGGCATTTCTACATTGGTATCTTTATTTAATTTTGTTTTTGTAAAAGACTCAGTTTGTTTTATTTCTGTTGAATACATTCTTTTAAGATTTTCTTGGAATGTTGGGCATTCATTTGTATTCAAATTTATTAATTTTTCTATAAGTTTTTTTATACTTATCTATTGGAGTGATGTGCTGGGGTTTTTAATTTGCCTTTTGTACTATATTAGCATAGGTTTTCATTCCCATATAACTTTCAACAATTTTTCTGGCTTCTAGGAAAAGAATATTTTTTGTGTGTTTTACATACATTATTTCCTTTTCTCTCTTGTAGATATCATAGCTCCTTGAAAAGGCAGGGTGTTCTTCGTGGCAGTGTATTTCACATTACTGCATTCATTCTCTGTGTAATTTGGATCACATTCACCACACTTTCCACACACTTGGCATCCTCTCCAAATGTCTTTGTTGTGTCCAAATTTTTGACATTTGAAGCACTGCAGGGGAACTGGTATAAATTTCTCTACCCTTTCTATAGTATAGCCAATCCTGATTTCTTTTGGCATTACAGGTTTTCCTAATGTTAGTATATATGTATGGGTTTCTATAATATTGTTTCTTCGAATAGATATTCTCTTATATATCTTTACATGCTGTTTTTTTTTAATGCTCTTTCAATTTTCATTTGTTGCTAACAAAAGTTTGCAGCTTCTTATAACACCTTTTGAAGTGTCTAATTTTTCATGTGGATATGTTCTACATTTGATGTTGTGAAATTTATCTATTTTGAGTAAATTTTCCACATGCTTTTTGTTTCAACTCCCACTAGCAAGTTACCATTTCAAAGTTTGTTTTTTTTTATGTTTTTTGGATTCAGCCTACTTGATATGATTTTCTCTATAAAGAAAGGTAATAACTCATCCAATTTGATTTCCTCTAATGATTCAATAATAATGAATCTTGGAAAATCTGTTTCAATCTCCGAGTTGGAATCTGATAAATATCTATGTTCTGCAAGATCAGATAGAATAGTTCATTCAGGAGAAAAGAAAGATATATGTGCAAGGGTATGACAGGACCACCCGATTGATTGGATCGAGTCTATCCAACTGCCCGTCAGACCAAGTAAGGGCCAAAGTGGTGTGTTGTAAGCCATTTTCCACTGTCACTGGATCAATGACTACTCAACAACTAGGATTCCGTCCTAGCACCTTACAGGTTGCCACCCATGGCCAACAGGTGGTCCCATGGAGGGTGATGGGGTTACACCTGTGCAAAGGTGCAGTCGGTGTATTCTACAGCCCCAGCCAACAGGGTGATAACACTGAATGCCCACAACGATATAAGTTAACCGTTATAAAAAACTTAATCCAACACACACAAATGATATCTTATTCCAAAACCATATTCTATAAAGAATTGCATATCATCAAACACTTTCTATTAGGTTGGTGCAAAAATAATGACGTAATAATGTTGTTTTTTGATGTACTTTTTAATGTCAAAAAATGACATTATTACGTCATTATTTTTGCACCAACCTAATAATAATGGATTCCCTAATTCCATCATTTATCTCAATAAACTTAATAAACCACTAACAAAATTGATAATAATAATTGTAATCACAATAGTGTACATCAAAATAAACATAATACTATTAACTTATACTATTGTAACCAAATGCATAATAATTACAAACATGATGGAACAATCAAAAACATAATAATAAACCCATTAATAATAATAAACAAGTTACGCTCATCATATATTATAAAAAATTTAAAACAATTGATCTCAGTCTCCAATAACCCTACAACCACAACTGAATCCTCTACAAAAAAAACTAATGCAGTGTATCAATTTACATGCTCGTTCAGAGATTGTATCTGATACTAATAATAAATCCAATACATACATTTGTTTTACTAAAACCACACTCTCCCGTAGACTTAACTGTCATCTTTCTGATCTTAGTTCCATTAAACAACATTTCTTAGAAAAACATAGCTATGTACATAATATTAGACAGATATTAGTTGGTAACACAACAATACTCATATATATATATACACACACACAGTAAAAAGAACCTTAAAATATTAGAGGTTATTTATTTTACTTTTTTTTTCTATCAACTATCTTTTCCTAAATTGTGGGGCTTTTCTGTATTTGTATTATCTGGTTTTTACTTTCTGCTTTTGTTTATCTACTGTTGACTAACTGCTTTCTTAAAGTGACATTTTTTCCCCATTATATATATATATATATATATATATATTATATATATATATATATATATATTATATAGTGGCCTCTTGTCATATTCAATGTATGAGTGTCAGAAACTTAGTTCCTAAGAACCAAAAGCCAGACACCAGCATATATAATTTGATTATACTGGTGAAGGCTTTGTGCAGAACCAACCACATCTTTTGAAGGGCTGAATATATAGACCTGGTGCACTACGTGCCACACAGTCTCTAAACAAACTTCAGGTTTTGAATTGAGAGTAGTTGTTCTCTTAGACCAATTGCCATCCAAGGCCATAGAACCCAGTCTGTTCTGCTAATTACCCATGTGTGTGTGTGTGTGTGTGTGTGTGTGTGTGTGTGTGTGTGTGTGTGTGTGTGTGTATATATATATATATATATATATATATATATATATATATATATATACACACACACACACACAAAGAGTAAAAAATAATGCCCAGATTCTGTGATGGCATGTTTTTAATATTTGTCTTGCAGATTATTCATTTTCTCCCTTTGAGTTCAGAAGTCAAAATTTTCTTAATACTTTTGCTTTTAGAGTTTATTCCTGATAGTTTGGAAAATTACTGAATATGCATAAAATTGAACTGCAAATTACCATTCAGTGAATCAACACATAACTGTGAAACATTACTACAAATGCAATGGAAATCAATTGATAATAGCATATTATTAAACACTGGAATTTGACACTAACTGAACCCAAAGAAGAAACATATGATTAATTTTCAAAAAATTTGAAGCAACGGTGTTGATAGCCACTGTGAAAGAGTTCAGCTGCATGAAAATAGCAACAAATGTAGCTTAGGCTGAAAGAGACATCAAGAGACTGTAACCAAAGTTTGCAAAAATCAATTCACCATTTATTGGTAGAATTGGAAATGAGTAAATCAATTAACCATATCCTTCACTAGAAAAAAAAAATGAAAACCTTACATTCTACATCTATTCTACATCCTTCATAATCAAAATGACAACCACCATTTTCAATTTTAACTGAACTTGACTAAGACTTAATTCTGGACAATATCTGTCAGTCATATGAGGCATGTTTTAAGCTTAAAAAGATAATGAACACACAATTGTATCTACTACACTGAGAAGGGCCTAAGATTACCAGTTGAAAATTACCTGATGTGACAGTTTGGACAGCCATAGCACCTATAAGGGATAATTAAACCATTTTCTCTTTGAAGGAACTGTCACTGCAAAAGATTTTGTAGATATGCTGCAAACCTCTTGTCCTAAATTAGAAGATCAGAACTTGTTTCCAGCAAAATAGAGTTCCAACTCCTTAAGGACATTATGTTCATCAATGGAGTGATGAAAACTTATCTGAAAGTGGATCAGATGCTACGATCAGATTAACACTTCCCAGATCTTACATCTCCAGATTTTTAGTTTAGATTTCATGAAAGACCTTGTTTTATTGTGAAAAATCTCATATCATTCAGAAAGTGAAGACTCATATCACTGCAAAATTTGAGGAAATTGAAACACGTGTGCCACTCTTTGCTTGCTTGACTGTAATTTTGCATTGATCACAAGAGAGGGTTCTTTGAACATTACAAATTATACAGCTTGGAACAGTTCCTTAATAATCTTTCCCTAAAAATGGTTGGATAAAAATATCTTTCATTGATTTCTTTCTTCTTATATATTGTAATAATGATTAACAATCTGTAAAACAAATAGGGTTCTATTTTTGACTTAGCTTGTATATAAATAATATGTTAAATGGCTTTCTAAGTTACACTCTGATTTAACAGACCATTGTTAATGAACACACCTTCCTATCAATTAACACGTTAACTCAAGAGTTTACTGTATATCCTTTGGAGACAAATAGGAAATGAACAGCAACAATTGAGATTTTCACACAATTACTCACTTATTTTCCAGTTCAGCACTGGACTTGATTTCTTTAAATGCACCAGCAATATGCACAACTCCATAACAAATAACCAACAATCCCAGCAAACATTGTAGGATAATCTGAAAGCAGCAGCAAACATTAATGTCAAAATATCATAAATATTGCATGGAAAGAATAAAGATGAAACATTATTTCTTTCATAGGTTACATCTCTGTAAGAATAACATTTTAGTCAATATTCATTCACAAACTTATCTTATAAGATCCATAATTATCTTATTTCAAAACATTTTTCAAATCTCCATATAAAAATATTTCCTCTATATGCCACAAAGAGATCAATAAAAAAAACAAAAAAAACAAGCAATAATATTTCATTAATAATAATAAAAAAAATGCAGAAAATAAGTACAAAGGCAGCTGATTACATTACATTATCCTTTATGATAAAGACATCATTTCTCTAAAATGAAAAATAGAAATAATTTCCTTTTTTGTCTCAAAATACAAAGATTATCTATATAACATTTATGTTCCTTTTTCTTTTTAAAGCTAACAAATAAGCTTTTACCTCTAAATATGAAAAATTTGCACCAGACGGACAGTTAGATTTTAGAAATGAAGATAGTGCAAATTTTCTAATTAAATGAAAACAGCTATGAAAAGGTATTTAGATTATACTTTAGTTTTAAAACAAAAAACTTCGTACACTTACATCAAGAGGCAATCTGGTGAAGTCACTCTCAATCAAACGCAAATAAGCCCGATCTGGGATAGATAAAACAGGAAATATTTTTTAGCATTTGTTTTTTTTTTTTTTAAAGTAATCTTTGCATTTTAGAAGCAGAAAAAACATTTTGTTGTTAATTCATCATATACTGAGCAAACAATGCTATTCTCTTGAACAATATATATTTTATGTCAATGATAACTACATTTAATATTTTTATGTCAATGATATTATGTTTAATATTTTCCATTTGCCAGCATTTATGTTTTTATGATCTTGCAAACAATATAAACAATGTTCAGTTTCTAAAGTTGCAATAATAAAACAAAAAAAAAAAAAAAAAAAAAAAAAAAATAATTTTCTTATGAAATGCATGAATTTTATTCAGGTTGGAAAATTTTTATGATATCAAGAGAAAATGAAGCAACAACTAAGTTTATAAATACTATAGTATGGTTTTGCTATTTATGAGGTCAATAAAAAAAAAAACAAAAAAAACAACAATGGTGGATAAAGATTAATTCATTTCTAGCTGACAAGATGCCAATTTATGAGTTAATTTCCATTGTTAAACCCACAATATCAAACAGATTTTGTAGCAACTTAAAAAGAAAAAATAAACATACTTCTATAAAGACATATTTGTCACCATATAACTATCATATCAAAGAAAGAAAATAATGAGTTATTTTGGTAAAAAAGAAATGAAATGACTATAAAATATTGATAATTTTTAAATTTAAATTAATATCCTACAATTTTGCTTTTCTGTTATACAAATTTAGTATTTTAGTCAATTTTCAAATTGAGAAAGAAAGTGAAGTGTATGCTTTGAAAAATAAAGTAATCATAGCTCACCAAGTGTTTGTTGGTTATGAAACAACTTTAATTTTTTTTTTTTAGAAGGCAGAAAAACAATGATCTGAAAGGAGCAATTAAAACCTTGCTTCATCTACAACAGGGGATGTAAAAACAATGAAATTTTATTGGTTGTGTCAGAGTGGCGTGCATACTTGAGTGACAAGTCATCACTCAACTAGTAATCAGTGCGCCTTAAGGTTAGGAACAGTTCATTGTCGCCTATAATGCCCAATGAATATAATAATAATAGTCTTTTATTATAAGCAATAATTTTAAATTTGAATATATCAGGTTCTAGATTTAATTTAAATTTAGCCATAATTTATAATTAATGATGAAATTTCAGTAGTTTTTATGCCTTCTTTTTAGCCTTAATTTTTCCTTCATTTATTCTAATGGAATTTATGAATTTATGGAATGAGCATGAAAATTAATCTTTTTACCCATACTGTAAAATTTAGTACAGGTCCTGGCTTTACAGCAACCCTTTTGATCATATTTCTAATATATTAAATTGAAGCTGAATTTACTGCATTTTCATAACAAAATAAAAATCAATTATAGCAGAATTTTGTTTTGTTCCTTTTACATTGTATTTTGGCAAATGCACGTTAATACAGATGCAAACATGCAGACATGTCTGTCAAAACTAGTTACATCTGGGTTTTCCCGGTTGATAGCAGGGCAGCTTGGCATGTCTATATATGGGTCTTCCAACAACTTGTCCAGATCTAGGTCTTTGTCAGCTGTTGGGGAGATTTAATGTCTTGTGAAGTCGTTCTCTTTGGCATTTTCCTAAAGTTGTGTACCAAGTGCAATGCTGTGGTTTCTGAGGCAGTGTTGTTTTTGTTACCTCCAGTATATTTTCCTTCTCTGTTACCCTGTATTTCTTGAGAGAGCGATCACATAGGTGTTTCCCCCCAACCTCAACACACCCTTGCCATATTTTACATGTATTCCATTCATAATTGAATAAATAAGAAAATTAATTTATATAAATTCAATGAAGAAACATATATATTCAATGTTGAGAAATATAGTAGATAATTGTGTTGCTCTGATAGTAATCTCGTTGTTTATTTAACCAAAAGAAAAAAACAGAATTAACATATAAGTAAAATAAGTAACTGATTGTGTTTAAGTTGAGTATTGTGTTTAAAATCTCATCACTCCAGCAGCACATGTAATCATTCCATCACATTTGAAAGGTATATCAATGACTACTGTAAAGGAAAATTTCATGTTTTGTGAAGATTTAAAAATAAATACAACTGCAAAGGATATGATGCAGCTGGTGAAAGACTTTTTTTTTTGCCAAACATTTTAGATATTAATGTCATTGGTTCTGCATGGACTGATAGGGCATCTGTATTGCTTGGAAATTATTTTTCTGCAGAGATGAAAAAGATTTCAAATTTGCAAGGTACACACAATTTTCTTCATTGCCATACTTTGACAAAAAATTTGCTTTTATATTTGAAGAAAGTCTTTGATAATTGTGTGAAGATCATCAACTGGATCACAAAGTTTTGAGTGATAACATCTTCAAATCATTTTGTGTGGATCTGGGACATCAGCATTGATTTGCTTTTCCACACAGAAGTCAATTGGTTATCATAAGAACAATCTTTAAACCCACTTACTGTGGAAAGAAATCTGTTCTTCTGAAGGAGTGTAAATATGATTTGATTGGGACAATGGAATCTTAAGAATATGCTCAAATGCTGGCTTACTAATCCGATATTTACACTCGTATGAATAACCTGAATAAAGTGTTTCTCCTCAAGGATAAACATTAAATTACTTCAAAGAAAAGTTATGTATTTGTCATCAAAGGATGAAGAGACATTTTCATTCACTAGAAGAGATTGTTGATAATGTTTTATCCATAGTTCCTTGTGTGTGTGCAAATAAATTGTGGCTCATTTGGAAATGCTGTCATAATTGTTTTTATGGATATTTTGTCACTGGAGACTTGAAAATTTTAGAAGTATGGACCATAAATTGACATTCCTTCAATTTGGATATAATGACACAGGAGTAAAGAAGTCAATGGATTTTATGTTCACATTTGTAATTCATTTTATTGTTTCCAATTTTTTTAATTAAAATCTAATCTGTCTATATTTCCGAGATGAGGTATTATGTACATTATTTACATTATTCGGACTATTGTCCTAATCTTTGTCGCCATATTTATCATGTTTCGTCCGTTGTACGCTCCGGCATCCATCAAACATGGCATGTGGAACTAGAACAGTATATCCCCAGTGAGCGAAATAAAGGGTTAAGTTCGAAATTCCAACCACCTGAAGAAGGCCGGAGCGTACAATGGCTGAAACGTTGTGATAAATATGGCGACAAAGATGAGGACAATAGTCCAAATAATGTAAATAATGTAAAATCTAATCGTTCAATATATTGCATTTGTGCTGAATTAAATGATTTGTTAAATTTGTTGAACCACAGTAAATGTAGGGAGTTAAAAATAAAAAATTAGATATTTTTCAAACATAATTTTAATAAATTGTTTTAGATAGGTACTTCCACAAGATCGCTAAAAAAAGAGCATAGCATGATGAAGACGCCAAACTTGACGAAAACAAAATTTTATTGTCTAATTGTTTATATTAAGAAGAAAGATCAAAGTTTATTTAAATTATTTTTTTAAATTTTTTCTTCTTTTTAGAACATTCTGAATTTTGATTTAAAAATCCTTGTTTTTCTTTGTATCACCGGTACTAGTAAAATAACATCTACAATTTTTAGCAAAATTTTTTTTTGTATGACACACATTAATTTGGAAAATCTTGCAAAAATAAAAATAATTATCTGATGTTAATGAAACTTTCAGAAGCTATTCACAGATGATCAAAATTATTATAAATGTTTTTTTTATTAAAGTCATGGCAGAAATATTTTTTTTATATTTATTACCCCCCCATAACTAATTTTATGAAAACTCTAGAAATTCATCAAAGTCCACTTGAGTAATTAAAATAGTTAAAAGCACAAGGCTTTGAGGAATGCAAATCATGTATTTTTTTGTTTTTAATTGTAGCCCCCTACCTGAAAATCAGCGCTGGATTGTAACATACAAAACTCAATAAAACAAATATATTATTTAATTTCAAATTCTTTTATTTGCTTTTAGTTGTTTTTATGAATATGGACAATGTTTTCTGAAAGCAAAAAATTTTTTTGATGAAAAATGAATTTTTAATACAATTATTTGTTATTTTTTTAATTATAATAGATTTTTACATTCAATTTGTTAAAATGTAAAATTAGTTAAAAGCCGCATCCAGTTTCGTAAGTGTCCTTATGAGATGTTTTTTTTGGCATGTTGTAAATTGCATCGTTTTGACGAATCAGAAGACCCGCAATAATTTAGAAATGTAATTTTCTGTTTATTATCAAGTTGTAATTATAAAGTACAGAAGACCAACCAGAATACAATTAAGTTGCGTTATTTGAGTTAAGCATTGTTGTCCGCTGTTAAGGCCTTTATTTTTGCAAAACACGTGTGGAGAAGTTAATTTGATTTTTCAATTTCAACTGAGAGGGGTACCTACAAGTATTAGTATCATCTTATGAAATTTATATGATCTTATTTTTATATTAATCTCAGTTATGGCGTTTTTTCCATAAATAAAATATCAAAATTAATAATAGAATGAATAGAAATACAAATAACACAGTAAAATGTAGTAAATGTACATAAAATTATAGTATTTTATGTACACTTCTGATAAAATTTCATAAGAAAGGTACCTATAAATTAATTAGATACCTTTCTTATGAAATTTAATCTCACTCCTAACAGTCACATTTTAATTTCTTTATAATATATTTTCCATAAAGCATCGTAAACATAAAGGTGAAAGCTAAGTACAAAAAACAAAAAAAAAAAAAATTAGAGCACAGAAAGTTTTCCTTAATAACACGATAAATAATTTGTTCACTTAAATGTAAATAATTTCACTTTTCTCCTTCCATAGAACAAACTATCCTCACGGAATCCGTCAATATGTCATTCATTACCTGTCAAGTGACATGAAAGTTTATGACCTGCTTTGTTTTATTTTCAAATTACATCTTTTCGGCTTAAAAGCTAAGTCAAGATTGGTTCAAAACATTTTAAATAAACATTATAATTTCTGATTTTCTTAAAATAAGTTTTGAAAAAAATGATAATTGATTTTTAAAAAAATTTCAAAATGAGATTTTCTTTTTTTTTATAAAATGGAAAAGATTACCATGATCGATTATCTGTCAATTTTACTGACTCAAAAAACACGAGATTTTTAACGAAAATTTCGGATGTGCTAGGAACGATTGAAAAATGTAAAAAAAAAAAAAAAAATACCCCCAAAATACTTTTAATCTTTCTTCTTAATAATAACAAACATTTCGAAGCTAAAATTTTGTTTACGACGTACGTCAAGTTTGGCGTCTTTTTCATCATGCTATGCTCTTTTTTAGCGATCTCGTGGAGGTACCCGAGAATATGAATATTGATACTACACAGTGTGACCCGAATATAAGAGAAACCCGGATATAAGAGAGATTTTATCTGGTCCCAAATTAGAGCCTGTGTTAATGTATATAATTTTGACCAAACCCGGATATAAGAGACTTCTCCGGTCCCGACAACTCTCTTATATCCGGGTTACACTGTACAATATTTCTTATTGGTGTGGGGGCAAAAAAAAAAAAAAAAAAAGTTGGAAAGACCTAACACTTAGTCACTTTTTTTTCCCTTATGGAAATGTTTCTCTCTACGTGAATAATGAATCTCTAGTAAGTATTTAAAAAGAAACATTAAAGTTAATTCTTTTAAAAATGTATAAAAATTATCTGAAATAAAGTTTTAATGAAACTATTTCAAAATATGTTGCATAGCGCAATTTTTAAGCTGTTGCATTTTTTAATAGGCGTAAAGCAAAAAATGAATTGAATAGCACTACACAGCAGGAGTTACAAATGTTGTTCATTGACAAATTATCGTATGCCGTAATGAAAACAATGAAACAGAGGTGAATTATGATCCAAAAGAATAAAGATCATCTTAAAAAAAACATTTTATCATGTGTAGCAAAGATGTCGAAGGTGTGGGTATGATGAATCTTTCTATTTAGCGTCCGGAAGGATTTAACAAGTAAATGAATTACCTGGATTTTACGGAGTCCCTATAACTAAAATAACAAAAACACAGAAAAACTTACAGAGGTCAGACATACCTCCTTTGGATATGAAAAGTCTTGCATCAGAAATAAAATGAAAATAGTGTTTGGAATGCAAGAAGATTTTGCTAAACTTCTACAAATGTCAGGTGCAGGGTTACGGAGTTGTCTTTTTTGTGGGGGGACTGAGTGTTTGTGTGTGGCTTTAGTAGTCCATTCTTTGTCTTTAAAGGAAAGGGCATTTATCAAAACAGTTACATGACCAGACATTGGAAAGTTAAATTAGAATCTGATACAAGATTTTCGTTTAAAAAAACAGGAAAAGTTATTTAATTTATGGGAGAGAAAAATGTTGTCTCATAATACGAGGTTTGGTTAAGCAATCTAAGAGAGGTAATTCAGTATGGTATGCGAAAATAATTTCGCACGGTAAACTCGAAGATGCCAAATAACGGTATACAATATTATTATTAACTTATTATTAAGTCTTTTTTTCACCTAAAGAACATCATCTGTCACAATCGAAAATGTGAAGTATTTTTAAAACTTATGAACAAGTGAAATTGATGACTATTTTGATGGGCGCTTTCTTAGTTAAGTCCAAGTTTGTCAAAAAAATCCATCCTATTTCAAGTTCAGTAACAAGTAAAAATACAATTGATAATATTGGCCAATTCATGAGATAAAGGGAGATCTTAAAAATAAAACTTGGTTTGTGAGAAAATCTAAATTTTATCAGCTGAAAAACACTAAAATAAGATTTACTTTATTTCGGTTAAAAAAAGTAACATTCACGCCCAAATACAATTTTCTTTGAACTTCGATAGAAAAAAAACAAAATCGCATTTTTCGCTAATCCTGAAAATGACCGTGATTATAATGTACTTAATCAGATTAAGACTAGAAAAAAATGATTTTACTTCAATACATGCAGCCATTTTTATGCACGTTATTTTTTACTATTAAAAAAAAAACAGCAGATTTTGTAGGTACAATAGTTGCTTATATTTTACTTACGTTGTGCTGCTGAATAAGCAGCATGAGCGAGAGCAATGAGCCCAAACGTGATACAAATCTTATGCGAGGTACTACCCATCGTAAGAAGTTACACAGATGCAGTGTAAACTCGTTGACAGGAAGTGTGTATGCTAAGGACACCATTTGTGGTAATTTATAGAACTAAGGGCAAGTAATTCAATTTATTAAAATAAAATTAAAAAAGTAGATGAGAGTAGTAAAGAGCAATAAAAATCAGTATTGTTGCACATTATTAAACCAAAGTATGATTCAGCTGAAATTTGAAAAAATATTACAGTGTGAATAATGATGAAACTAAAGCATAAGCTTTAGGACCCTTAATCCAAGAGTAACCCTAAACCACATAATGACTGAATGAAATCTTCAACAAAATCAGTGTATTTAAAAAAAATATTTTCTATTAAAATAAAGCTAGTTATAGAATCATAAGCTAATGAATTGAAATAAATACTGACCTGAGACTTTAATACCCATTTTATATGACCACAAAATAACCAAGTAATTTGTCAAATTTCAGAATTTTCTCAAGTAATTGTAGCATCTGTAGGGGAGTTATAACTCTTCAGAGTAAATAATTATAACCCACCTAACATTTATATCTACAAAAAATACTCATATAAATGAGAAACAGCAAGACATTGAAACAACAAAACAAGTATTATTTATTATCTGGTTGTTATGTCATGTTGGAGACATGAGATAGTAGTACTGAATAAAATTTTGAGTTTGGGGGTCAAATGTAGATTAAATATGCTTTGGAATCCAACAGAATGATAAGATAAAGAATAAATAAAGTATATACACTCTTTTTTGTACATTTTTCTTATAGATGTGTGTGTAATGAGTGCAAAATAATAATAACTCCCTTTATATAGTCCCTTCAAATTTGAAGGAAAAAACGCTGAAAGAAAAAATGCTGAAAAGAATTTGTGAGCCTATGCAAAAGTTCCTTTGGACCAATGAAAACCTTGCTTTCACAGAAACTGAGCAGTGAGCTGAAAAGAAGGAGGAAATAAATTCGCAAATCTATGTGAAATTGTTTTTGGACCAATGAAAACCTTGTCTTCACAGAAATTAGCCATTGAGCCAAGAAGAAGAAAGAAAAGAAAGTAGTGAGCATATGCAAAATTCTTTTCGATATAAAATGAGGTGCAAAATTAACTTAATTACAGAAGAGTGTTTGAAGTCATGTGAAGGGTTTTGTTTTAGTTTCCTGCAACCAGCAGTGGAGTTAGTGTAAAATTACTTGCCAATTATATGCAATATTATGCAGCACTTGAAAGAATTTTCTCTCAGCAATCCAAGAAAGCTAAGTATTTCTCTCTTCATCCACTTTTGAAAGTATGCAACCATATATCGCTTTGTTAAGTAACAAGCTCTCTTATCTTTGTTTTAGACATTTTTGAATATTATTTTGTGTTAGATCATTTAATCTGTGGTGTGAAACTATAGACTTTAAACATTTCTGATTTATTTTCCTGAAACGAGCTACTGACACAACATCAAGCATGTAAATTTGTAAATAAATTCCTTTATTTTGTTTTGTTAAAATTACCCATGTGTTTTCCTGTAATTACAAACCTTTATTAATTTCTTGGTGTGGGTAAATCAACTATTCATTTTAACCTCTAAGCCCCACACCACTATATATGCAATGAATGTCCAGATAATTTAGTTGGAAAATACAAGAAGTGTCTGGGGTTTTTCTTACCTTAAATTTTTGTTGAATGCTAATAGATAAATGTTACTATTATGGCCTGAAAAAGAAAAGGAGCAAAAATTTTCATTGTTGTATGTGTTAACAGACTGTATGATAATGAGAATGTCATGTATTTATCTGCATAGGAGAGAAAAGTGGGGTTGATTGTCATTGATTTAGAATGAGTGAATTAATGATAATTATAATCGTTATAATTATTTTATTATAATTATTTTTGACACTATAATTAATTTTTATTGATTTACTTTTTTATAGACATGATGAAGTGAAAGTATAATTATTTATGTATATTTTATGGACACTACACACCCAAACCCCCAAATGCAGGGCTTTAAAGAGCCTTCCTGAAAAAAGTGTGCTTCTGGAGCATATCCAGCTGTTTGCTGGAGCCAAAGAGTTAAGGTTTCCTTTTTTCAGAAGGACTTGTAATGGAAATCACTCCATTTTATGGGAACAAAGGGGTGATAATCCACTCCTTTTGCTGTAAAATTGGAAGAGCTGCCATCTGAATGGGGGAAATATTTTAAGGTGGTGTTAGCATTTTTTCTTTTGATCTGATTCAAAGTTAAAGATTAATTTTTTTGGCAGATGAATTATGAACTTAAGAAGATTTAAGCCTTGTCAGCTGGGTTTCTATCTGCCACAATGTCTGTATGTGATTATTTACACTATTTACATTGTTTGGATTGTTGACAGATGTCTGCATGTGAGTTTGTGTGCCTTTGTCAGTTAATTATACATATACGAGTGTCATTTCATTTACAAATAATAAAAGTTTGGGATTTTGTTTTCATAAATAATTGAAATGACTGAATCTTAAGTCAGCTTTCTTTTTTATCTTCTTTTAAATTATTTTTAAACTTTTGGCTTTCACATTAATTTGATGCCTTCAACAAGTTTAATCATTTGGGTGATTATTAAAGTTAGAACAAGTTTAGAAATCAAAGTTTTTCTGGCAGGGATGGGTCTAATTGTAGTATGATGTAAAAATGGTCATTTTATTTACTTTTAAGATATTTACTTATGGAAGCAGTTATTTTAGTTTGTATTTGAATTCAATATTAAAATGTGTAATGGTTTAATAATGCAAGTTGACGTGTGTTTCTAAAAGTCATATTTTAGTTTAATTATTTGTTTGTGACATTAAATAACTATGATAAGATATTAAAATGATGTTCAGATTAACATGACACTTTTTTCTGCAAGTTTAAAACCTTTTCAAAATGTTTGGAGACACTATCAGAGAGTGATAAAATTATTTTTCAAGCAATAAAACTGATTATCTATTATGAAGTCTTTGAAAAATTTCTTTTGAACCCCACCCTCCCAGAACTATAAAAGCTGGATAATTGCCAAGTCCTTTCAAATGTCAACAGTTTCACCATTCAACTGAACAGCACATTCTTCCCTTAACCAAGTGCAGAGCACAACACCATAACCATATAATCATTGAATTTCTTCCTCCAAAAAATGTAAGTTCACTTAATTGTCCATTTACTTTGCCCAAAATGTTTGCATTTAAAATCTGCTTTTTGTTGGAATTTAATTTGAGAACAATATTTTACAAGTTCACATTCTCATTATTTTTTCTATCCTCACTCCAAACTCTTTTTTTACTTTCAAAACCAGCTCCCAAAGCCTTGATTCTTATCAGTGATAAGAATATATTTTCTTACTAACGAGAGAGCTGGAAAATATAAGGAATTCCAACACCATTATTCTTTCCATGGTGCCTTAAAGTCTGGGGAAAACCTCACAGCTTGTTCACTCCAACCTGTTTTCATTACTGGCAAAACCGGCTCCCAAAGCCTTGACTCATATCAGAGATAAGAATGTGTTTGACCAATGCAGGGGCCAGGAAATTTGTTTAATAATTTTGGAGGGAAAGTCCCTCATTCTTCTGAGCCTACCAAATGTCCATAAATTTGGACAATCTTTGCCTATTTGGCTGTGAGAATTCAGCTCACCATCTGTGAGGTCAATGATAGGGAGCTCCAGACAACTTCAGAACCACTTTCAACCAAAGAAGAAATTCCCGTTGGGCTGGAAAAACAGACCATCCATCCACTACCAAAAATCAATTGAAAGCTGCATCCCTTCACCACTCCTTTTGTCATACCCACTGGACTTCTGGATTTGCTTTTTTGATTTCACCAGCTTCAGCTCAACAACTTTCAAATCAAAGCCTTTTCTAACTGTTAATTTTTTGTGTCACCAAGATGAATCCATGCACAGCAAAAGTCAACACAATATGGAGCACTGGAAAATAACCACAAAATTTTAACAGCCATATCAACTGCTGATCTCTCTCTCTAGCTTGTTTTTCAACAAAAAATTGTACCAATATATTTTCCAGTATGTGCTACATTCTGATTCACTAGAAATTCTACAGCACCCTGATATGACAGTACTTCCAACAAGTACATTTTTGTTGACATATTTAATCACACATCTCACCTACACCATTCAATACTTTTTCTTTCAGCCTACAAGGGACAGAACAGAACAGAACATACTCAAATTTTATAGACATATTGGCAAAAAAAAAAAATTCTCCCAATCTAGAGAAGCTGCTTCTAAAACATCTGCTGGGGGCATTCTTTAAGATGATAAATAGGCAATGATATTCTGACTCACCCACTTTTTAGCTCTGGCTTTCAAATGTAGTTGCTCATAGATATGAATGCTGTTGACAAGGCACATTTACTTCTTTGTTCTTCTTTTGACTTTTGAACACTCTCACACATGCACATACACACACATCTCTATCACACATGCACATTATATAAACAAACACCAATACATTATAACTTGTTTTAATGTTTTTTTCCTTTCATTACAATTATCTACATATGTAATTCCTTTTGTTAATACATGTATTGGCGTTTGTTTTATGTTTATTGTTTTGTTACTCAATTTTATCTGAACTCATATTGAATATGCCAATATTGTTTGTGGGATAAATGTTCCAGGAGTCCATAAATATTTACTATCCAATGTATTGATTCCCACAACATAACACTAATATTTACCCAAATATTCTAGCATCCTACAACAGACTTTTCAGCCTTGGAAGAGGTATTTTCAGAAAAAAATAGACACTTTTTTTGCTGAAGTTGAGCTTTAATTTGATAAAGTAAATTTTAACAATGCTGAATTTGATTCTTGTGATATTTCTCTCACGGTTATGAAGCGACAATACCTCCATAATAAATTTGGAAAACATAGTAGCATTTTTTGTTTCTGTGGAAATATCCATGTACTTAAAAAATCAACCAATTTCTAATTTTTCTTGCTTTTGATGGAACTTAAACTTTGACACTTCTCTGATTTTTTATGTGTGTGGAGGGACAACTATAGTCTTAAACCGTTTTCTCTTAACAAGTGTCAATGATGTTCTTACAAACTTAAGATGTTAAACAAGATTCCAAACCGTTTGAGAAGCTGACCGAAAGATTTCCATGTCCTCTTGACTTAGTCTTCCTACCAAAAGCAAGTTTTTATTGACGAACGACTTAAGATACCATAACTCGCTTAAGAAATGCAAAAAGTGTCACAAATCCATAGAAACAGGCTGGGAGAGAAACACACTCCTGTATTCAACAGATAGATAAAGATAATTGTTATTTCTTAACATATTTGAACCTCTTGGGTTGTTTTATTATTTTCTTTTGTTTACACTTGTGCGGTATCACCTTTACCCTGGATTCAGCTTGCACTATGGCCCGATGCCTGATTGATTTTGTCTACCTAAGATCAAAATCACAATGTGGGTAGGTTAGACTTGAGATCAAAGCAGTTACTTCGGTGACCAAGTGTTGGAGGTGAGCTGAGAACGACAAAGCTGGTACCGAACTGAAAACGACCAGATCGACCAGGACACAGGCTGGTGGCAGCGACAAGGAGTCAACCCCAAAAACACTGGTGGAAGAAACCTTACAGGTTTGCACTGCAACTGGGAGTTGACCACAGGCCAATGGCGCAGTGTCATATATTGACGTCACGAACAGTGGACATCACATATTGGCACTGGACTGCGACCGTGACCACCGGTGGGTGTCACAGTGTTATCAAGTACCTGCAGAAAAAAAGGGTTTAACCATAAGGACAGTCATGCTGACATGGTTGCTAACATTAGGAGATGACCCTCCATCTTTAGCAACAGTAAAAATGTGGGCAGCTGAATTTAGGAGGGGAAGGGAGAATCTTGAATATGACCAAAGGTCTGAACATCCTGCTACCACAGAGGAAAACACTGATCATGTTCACCGCATGATGATGGATAACAGGTGATTGACTATAAATCAAATTGCCAATGATCTTAGCATATCCTGTGAGAGAGTTGAGAATATTCTGCACAATGAACTTGACATGATGAAGGTTTCTGCTCAGTGGGTGTCACTTCATGAGATACCTGATCAAAAGTGAGACAGGCTGATCACATCACAGAGATATCTGACATTGTTTGAAGCAGATCCAGCTGGTTTATTTGAATGTTTCCTAATCCAGGATGAGTGTTGGGTCCATCAATTTGAGCCAGACACAAAGAGACAATCCATGCAGTGGAAACACCCCTCCTCACTTGAGAAGGCCAGGTTTGTTTCATCTGCAGGAATGTGATAGCCTCCATTTTTTGGGTGGAAAAGTCATGTTTATTGACTTCAAAATGGCCACACCATAAATGGAGAGTACTATGCTAACTTGCTATGAAAGGTGATCATGACGAAAATTTCCAGGAGAACTGACAAAAGAGGAATTGTTTCATCAAAACAATGTTCCAATCAAGATGCCAATCCTTGGTTTCAATGGCATGATTGTGGATTTGAACTGGTTGATCACCTTCCACTCACTGATTTGACTGTCATCTGTTTCCCAACAAAAAATAAAACACTTGGCTAGAAATCAGTATTGCAGTGATGATGTCATATCTACTGTTGATGACTTTTTTCACCAACAGGATGAAGAGTCAAATGTCAGTTTACCTATAAAAAAATGCAGTTATTACTAAGAGTTGAAATTAATGGATGCAAGATTTCACAGCTCTAGCATCATACTTTCATAGACAGCCTAGGAACTTTTCAGCCCACCCTCATATGTATTGAATCCATCAAGGTTTGATGTGTGAATTGTGTGCATTTGTCAGTTAAAACACATATTAAAATAGATTTTATTTTTGTTAATATACTTTAGTTTATTATCATTTTTTGATGAGGAGGTTAAGATGTTTGTAGTGTCATACAGCTCGTGAAAGACTAATATGTCTGAGAACCAGTGAGGGTACCCAAAGAAAACAAAGGAATAATTAAAAGCCTCTATTGTGATGATAGAGAAATAAATAAAAATAAATAACAAGACCAAAATTTCACCATCTCTAAAAATAGATGGATAATAAAAATCTACAGGCAAATAAAGCCATAATCCAACCAACCAATCAGAAAGCTTTCACAACCAAGATGTAAGAAAATAAATAAACAAATAATAAAAAGCAGACCAAAATTTCACCTCTCTAAAAAAGATGATCTGAACAACCAATCAGAAAGCTTTCACAACCAGGATATAAGGCCATGATCTAATGAGAAGCAGAGTATCTTTTCAAAGTGAACCTATAGATGTGTATATAAACAGATGAAAAATCAACAAAAACCAAAATCAATAAATTGATTTTGTCCATTCACTAATGCTGTGATCATTGTAACATACCAAGATTTGCACAACTAGCTGGCAACCTTAGGGGGAAAATACCTCCTTGCTACATTGAAAATAAACATATCTTCTTTCATCATATGATCAAGTGGCAGCTAGTATATTTGGATAGAGACATAAATATGCATTTTTTTTATAATAGCAATAGAAAATTAATTCACAAATCATGAAAACACATATTTTATATATATATATATATATATATATATATATATATATATATATATATATATATATATATATATACTTTTAAAACCAAGATTTATTTTTCTCTTTTTTTAAAAAAAATTGAGACTCAGAGAAAGTATAACACATGTATACAACAACAAGCAGTGTAAAAATGACAAAGAGATAAAAGGGTTTGACGAGATTTAGCCTGGTCCATCTTAACTTCAGTTTATGAACTGACATCACTAAGTGGCTATCATGTGACCCATGTGACTACATCTCAAACAAAAAGAGATAATCATTTCTGAATTGCTACAGTTCTTTGTTTAAGACCAACATTTTATATTCTTTTTCATTATGTAGGTCAGCATAACCTTTAAAATGTGCACCATATATCTGTGTATCTTTTTGCTATTTTTTGTTTTCTTTTTAATGAAGAGTTATATTTTTAATGGAAATGATGTCACAGGTTAACAATTAGTATACAGATGTATTCAACGTACCACAATAATATTCCCTGCCAGGAGCAGAGCTATTTTAAAAATAGTCGTACTGATTACCTTTTAGAATTTTACTCTTAAGGTAGGCAGACTGAAGCTGTTTTCTGAGTGTTGTTATTCTCTTGTACCCTTCTATCCCAGTTTGATGGAGCTGCTGCCATGTACCCAGGGTAGTTGTTACATTGTAGGGTACTGCTTATATTGACCATTTCTTGTTCATGTCTCTCTGGGTCGCCATTTATTACTTTTGCTTGATGTTGTAAGCAGCAGAGGATCCCTTTCCTTACACTGTACAGGTGGTGGGAGTTGAAATTGAGGTATTGTCCAGTGAATGTTGGCTTACAGTATACTGATATCTTGAACCCATGCTCTGTTCGAGATATTAGTACATCCAGAAAGTCAAGTTTATTGTCGTTTTCTCACTCCACTGTGAACTGTATCAATGATCTTATTGAGTTCACATGGTCCAGTAGTAGCTGAACATCTTCCCGGTATGGCCAGAGTATGAAGGTGTCATCTATGTATCTCAGCCATAGGGTTGGCTTTAGTGATGTGAATTCTAATGCTATGTTTCATGCATGTTTACCATTGCTGGTGATAATGGCAAGCCCATTACTAAGCCTTCAACCTGTCGATATATGTCTGATCCATTCTGAAGTGTGTTGTTTGTGTACAGAAAGTCATTATTTCCATCAAATTATCTTTTGGTATATTGGTCCGTTCTCCTAGGGATGAGTCTGAGGCCAGTCTGTCCCTGATTACCAATAATGCTTTCTCCGTGGATAGGAGCATCATTGATTATTTCCACAAAGTGGGCAGAGTTTTGGACATATGAAGGTGACTTTCCTATTAAAGTTCAATTATATCTACTAGGAATTGATTCAGAGGATGGCACACAGAGCCTTGGCAGGGTCTTGGTGCCAAGTCTGAAAGACTAGTCGTAAGTCTCTGCATTGGTATAGGAATGTCAGATGGCTCGATATTCAAGTCAGCTTCTGGTGGGACTCTTCTAATTGTCTTCATATTTTCAGTATAATGTGTCCATACTGTATCTTTCTATATTTCCGAGATCAGGTATTGTAATAATTGTGACAGAGAGAGAGAGAGCCCCGTCCAGGTGGATTTATTAATCAACAGTTCTAAAGGATTGGGATGAAGGTACTAATTAGTTGGGTAGAAGGGATTCCGGAGTAATTCCAGAAATAAGTTTTTTTTTTATAATTGTTTCTGGGATTGAGTTATTAGTTAATTAGGTGTAATAATTCCAGAGTGATTAATGGACAGGTTTGTTAAGTAAAGCTTATGATAAATGATGAATTGGAGTTTTGGGTGGTCTGAAAGACAAAATCCAGCCCAAAGTCCTCAGACGAGATAAGTGGTTTTAGCAAGACTCAAGTGGATGATGTCTGCGGAAAACCCAGCAAGGAATCCATATCCATTTTTAGTACCACTTCGGAAATAGTCTCCCACAGAGATTTGGAGATTAGGCGAAAACGCATGGTGGTCAAGGCGATTTGCATATTAAAATTAGTGGGTGGTGCCTAAAAAATTGTTTAGCTCCGCCTCACTCATAAGCTGCCTGAACGCTTGAGTTAAGCAGAACGCGGTGGAAACGGCTTGGTGGATCTTGCTGGTCTGGTCAGTTGGTTGTCATGTGTCAAGAAGTTCGATCTGAACCAAGAGATAGAAATAGAACCTGTACAAATCCAGATAATTTTGTCAACAAACCGAGAAAACAAACTGCTATATTGTTGTGTACAGATGAAGATCCACGAATTACCTCCCTTAGATCAGCTGGACTCATATTGGACTACTAATCGTGTCTTTCTCTCTCTGTGACTTTCCGACCCAAACGAGTGAATCTCGTTAAGACACTTTGTATTCGTGCAATTTCTTTGGTAGTGACATAAAAGCAGTAGCCTTAAAAGGCTCTGTGTACAGGAACTGAAAGTGTTGCTTATTTCTTTTTCTCTTTTCTTTGTCCTTGGGGTTACGACAAGAACTTTTTTTCTGCACAAATAGTGATTCCTTTCAACGTAGAACCCAGCGAATAGTGGTAGTTCCTTCAGCTCACCGGAGGACCGATTGTTTTTTTTTTCGGCCAGAACCACCGGAGAGACAGGATGTAGCTGCCGGCGGCAGGGCTTTTACGTTAGATAATTTACGTTATTTACATTGTTCATACTGTTGTCCTCATCTTTATTGTCATGTTCACAACGTTTAGACTGTTGTACATTTCGTCCTTCTTCGGTGATTGGAACTTTGAACTGAACCCTTTATTTTGTCCTCCAGGGTAGATTGTTCTAGTTCCCCATGCCATCCCTCTTCCGGATGTCTCAGTTATCTCCCTTTAACTCAATGTTAGGGTTAATTTAATTAGTTCAGTGATCAGAAGGACAGCAAAACGAGAGCTTGATTTACTGTAAAATTTGATTATACCAAAGAAACAACAAGGATTTGGAACTAGAACTATCTACCTCAGTGGACGAAGAAAAGGGTTCAGTTCAAAATCACCTGATGAAGGCTGGGGCATACAATGGCCAAAACGTTGGGAACATGATAATAAAGATGAAGACAACAATGTAAATAATGTAAACTTTTTCATGTTGTTTAGCAATAGAAGGCAAATCACAAATATCTACCATGACTGCATTTGCTGGTCTAAATAGAGAGTCAGTGACTATATTTTCATCATTTCTTATGCATATAATGTCAGCTATATATTCTGAGATTATAAATAACATTTTTGTATTTGTGATTTTAAAGGTGTTTATTTCTTATATGCTGCTGTTAATGTTTGTGATCAGTAAATAATGTAAGTAATGTGGTAATTAGTGAAACCTGAGTTAGGATAAGGCAATATTGATACTTCAGCAAGTTTTGGCTTTATAGCATTAACGGATTCAAGTTCATAATTAGTAAAAGTAAGATTAGTAGATTTAGGGTTAATTTATTTAGCTCAGTGAGCAGAAAAACAATATCAACAAAATGAGAGATTTATTTACTGTAAAATCTGACCATACCCTGTCATGACTAAGGATGGTCCCACAATTTGAGGTGAGAATTTTTTATGTGGTAATGACTGCTTACTTCAGCATATCATAATCAGTTGGTTGTAACTTCCCTACAATATCTGGAGGGAATGAAACTAGTATATGATAAATTTTTTGTTTTGTATTATTTTTGTGATGTCAAATTGTGCTTCCATAAATGAAAACCAAGCTAGGACATTTGACTCCTTAAAAGCCAGTAGTTTGATCAAAATTGTCTGTATTGAATGGCCAGTCAGTGGGCATATGTACTCTTTCTGATTCACTGGTAGCTATTTTTCTTGTTTCATAGTTTTTTTAAGATTTTCTTTTGTATATCTGAAAATTCACTAATGTATATTTAGGAGTCACTAATATAGATGTGATGTGGGGTTTGATATATGAGTTGTGTGTATGTATTTGACAGTTAAAACACATTAAAATAAATGCTTTTTATTTTTATTAATATACTCTATTTCATTATCTTTTTACATGTGGGATTAACATGTCCAACTAACAATACTGAAATCAAGTTCAATTTTTTTTTTAATGACAGCAGTACATCAATTCACAAATCATAAAACCACATATATATTTTTATATATATATACTTTTAAAACCAAAATGTATTTTTCTTTTTATTATGAAGTAAACTACTCTTTGGAATAGATGTCAGGTCAACAGATGGTAGCTTGACTGGGATCCACTGTGGCATACTGCTTTTATAGCAGTATCTCATTTATATACCATACTGCATCTCTCTGAACTGAAATGGTCTTATGCCTTTTGTTGATCTTTGATTTCTTCTAATTATTCTTTCTTCTTCTGTAGCCACTGTAGTAGTAGTAGTAGTAGTAAAAGAAGCCTTTTATTATCCCAGGTAACAGCTTTCTCACCCAAGTGGTTTCCTTTTTCAGTAGCAGCCAAGATGGTCAATCCTTTCTGCCCATATCATAGCTTCTACTAAAAAAAGTCCTAAAAGGGCATACACTTTTTATTCCTATTGCTTAAAAAATCAAGAATCTTTATCCAGTCAAACTGCATCTGTTTTCAATTCTATTTGGCTGTTTTTTTTTTTGCATCAAAGCTAAGCTCATCCCTTAAAATTTTGCTGTGGAAAGTTTAAGGCATTTAGCCTCATTTTAGCAGCCTCTTTATAACATTACTTTGGAGCCTCTTTTCTTTAAAATCTTTACACATCAAGTATGTGATCCAATATCTGTCATAGACTCATGAAGACAGCAAAAAAAAGGAAAAGATCTCTGTGAAAAGCATTTATGGAAAGAAAAGTCTGTGCTATGAGAAATAGTAGCAGAAAAAAGGAAAACAAGTGGCAAACATGTGCAAAAACAAAAAGATGTGAGTATGCAGCAGGAACATGATGCATCACTCGAACAACTCAGCAAGTACTTAAAGAATTAATAGTGAATATCTATTGCAAGTGATTTCTTTTCATCCTGCAAATGTGTTTAGTGTGATTTTAAAGTTTTTCAATGATAAAATACAGGTTTGACATGTATTTCTAATTGCTGGTATTTAAAAAGGTCTGTTTAAGTTCAAATTGATGTTATTTATTTAAATTAATACTATATATGTGTATACATGCAGTATTTAAATAAAAATGTTGAATAATCATGTGGTAAACTTAAAAAATGATAATATTTGTGCCTCTTAGTCTCTAAATAATGGATTATAGAGATACATACAATTTGAGTGCAAAATCAGAAAGAACATACAATTTACATAAGAATGCCAAGTTTTATCAAAATTACTCCAAAAATAAAGAAACTGAAGAAATTACTGAATTTCTTGTGAACTGGTCAGTGATTTTAAGTAATTTTTGTGCAAAATGATGTCAATTTTGAACCCCAAGTTTTGGGGCTTTAAATTCTCATAACTTTTGAATTACTGGAGATATTTTCATAATTCAAACAGTTCTGAACTCAATTTACAGAGCTCTTTATAACTAATATGATAAAAATAATAACCTAAAATAAAAAAAATCAGTTGGGAATGTTAGGTGAAGATGTGGCCACAATCCAGGAGACACACTTTGTTTGCAATGTTGATGCTCGTGTGCTGTCTAGCGACTTTGTTGTTTATTCAGCATATGGGAATCAGCAGGCCAGAGGTGTTTCCTTGTTGATTAAACATAGCCTGGGTGCAAGGATGGACCTTGTCCATGTTGATGCAGGAGGGGTGGGAGGCTGGTTGATATTGCTGTGAAGAGTAGTTTGTTTCAGATTGTTGCACCCAATGATCAGATGGATTGTGTCTCATTTTCCATTCGTTGGGGCCGTTCCTGGTGGATTCATTGTGCTTAGTCTTAATGGAGGCTTGGAATGCTATCCTGGACTCCAAGATAGATAGGGGGCGGGGATTCAGCAATCAAAGTATGGTTGATCTGATCGGTGAGTTTGGTCTTGTTGATAGATACTGGGTCAATCATTCTGAAGTGGACGCCTACCTGGGGTTGCTCAGAATAACTTGGTGAGTTAGTGACATGTCTCTAGGTTGGCTTTCCTATGCTGAGCATTGACTGAGGACTCAATCTTAACAATTAGTCCTAACCCTAACCCTTCTCTAGCCTTAACATCACTCCTATTTCTAGGTCTGAGCCTCAGAATCAGTTGAGCATTCATTCAGAGAATGTCAAGCGACCTAGAGTCATTCTTCAATCCAGTGACCTTCCACAGCTTAGGAGAGACTTGTATTGGGAATTAGTGGAGGAAGTCATAAAGGATCCACTCTGTGGGTGGCTTGGCTTGTTGGTGACCAAGTTGTGCTCTTTCAGGTCTTGGCCGCCAACTGTGAATTACCTCAGCAACCCTAAATTTTCCCATATATGGTGACTGATTCAGAATGTGATATCTTTCAATGTAGTCTTCAGAGGGGCTAGGCTGATTTGATTGGTGTAACCTTGGTCTAGAAGAAATGGGTTACCACTGTCCCTATGTGCACCTGTTCTGGGACTATGTTAGCGAGTTGATGGCTCGTATCTATCCTGAACATCTCATCTCCATCAATCTTGCATACATCTGCAATAATGTGTTGCCACTGTATTCTGTGGTGAAACGAATGGCGTTTCTGACATTGCTAGCCGTGGCAAAAATGGTGGTGTGGATGTCATGAATGGAGGGAATCTTGTGATATGAATGCTACTATCATCAGGTTCTGGTTGGATTCTTTCATCATTGGCTCCAGGTGAAGATCAGAACTGAAAGAAAGCGTTTGATATCGACAGATTTCAGAGTAAGGTGGGTAAAAGTGGGGAGCTTGGTTTGTGTGAGCGCTCTTCCTGGCACATGTCAGGATTCCCACCTCCCCAGTTTGTTTTTTTGCCTCCCTTTTTCATCTTGACTGGGTCAGCCTTTGATTTTCTCACTCTTCATTATTTTTATCCTTCTCTTGAAATTAGTGAGTAAGCTTCATGATTCTGTCTATTGGCAGAATACAGTGGCTGCTTATTTTTTGTGGGATGGACAGGTCTTACTAACATATGTTATGTTGAGTTTGAATGTTTTGTCATATTTTAGTGTAGTTCTGGGGTTCATCACCTTCCTCTCATTTCATGATAATTATATTTTTATTAGAAAAAAGAAAAGAGTAAAAAAAAGACTTTTTGAACTTTTGATATTTATATGTCATGGAGTTGTTTGTAGGTTCCCTGTGAATATATGGTATTGTAGTATATGTAGTATTGAATGGTGATGGATGAGCTCTTGTGGTTAATGAACAAATTGTAATGAATGAATGGGTTGTGAATCTGATTGGATAGGTCTAGGATAGAAAGTGTCAACCAGCCTTATCCCACTCCCACTTTTGGCCTTGTACCGTAATTGATTCAATTTGAAAAAATATATAGATAAGGTAAATGGGAAAAAGTGTGTTGTGTTTGTGATTGAATATTTTGTTTTGTTTCAGAGTATATAAGCTCCCTGATTGAGCAATGCTGATTGATTTGCTGAAAGATCTCCAAGTATTCATTTTTAACTGTTATGTTTCATAAAGAAAGTGCATCTATCACTGAAAGAAACAAGAACATCTGGATGAAGAATCTAATATGATTTCAAGAATTACAAAAAAAAAAAAAAGAACTGATTCACTAGAAGAACAATCACTGGAAAATAAGGGCAGGACACCACTCAAAATCCAAATTGTTGGCTGCTATCTGTTCCTTGGTGCATCCATCAAAGGAAGGAAAGAATGTATAAAGGAAATCGCTGAACAAGTTTATGGCAAAAGAAATTAAATTTTAGAAATTTATCAACTCAAGTTATACAAGAAAAACTGGATCAAGTGCTGAACACCTACAATGAATGTGTGGAACATGAAAAATATGATCCATTGAATTAAATTTTTCATATCACAAAAGAAAATGTTGAATGGCTGGGTAGTGAGGACAAACGGTTATATCATCCTCAGATCAAAAGCAAAGGACATGTTGGATATACAACTGGAAAGACTGCAAGTCCTAAAACTATTCATCCATTCAAAAGAAAAATTTCAACAACAGTAACAACAACTTCTGAATCAGATCCCAAAATTCTGAAGAATAATCCACAAGAAAAAGGAAGAAGTATAACAAAACAAAAACGGCAACTAAATTAGTAGCATCTTCAAATTTAACAACCAGCAAAGCTGCAAATGTTTGTCAGTAGGTACCACAAGAAGAGATTGATGTTGATACACATTCTCAATCTTGTATTTTTAGATCCACTATTAAAGTAGCTGTTAAAGAAATGAGAAAACATTACATAGAAAATTGGTCATTGATGGTAAGTGAATTGATGGCCAATAATATCAAGTGCTTGGTTTGAAGAATGAAAGAAGAGTAGTTAGAAGCACTAAATCTACCAAATGGAAAAGTGAATACTGTTGTCAAAGGTATAACAGCTATTCTGGATGAATAAAATTTACGGGAGCGCATAAAGATGATTGTTGTAGACACTACAAATGTGAATACTGGAAGCAGGAATGGGATTGTCATTCAGTTACAAACACTATTTGCTTAAAAGTAACTGGAAGAACCACAATTCATTGGCTGTCAACATCATGTTCTTGACCGAGTGTTTCATGTAGGAATAGATGACAAACTTGGAGGAAACCATGTATTGCCCAATATCAAATACCCGTGAACTTGTAAATAACTACAAACAGCCCAAGAAAAGTTTCATGAATGTGTAACAAATGTATGAGGGAATGTTTGACAAGGCAAACATCATGGCGACGGACACAAAAATGGCAGTGCATGTGTGCAACCAGACTGGGAGCAAGGCCCATATTCATTTGCATAAGCGTATGCCTCACCGGCATAAAAGCTGAGAATTTGCAAGGGTGTCAACTGCAGTGTAAGACTGAGCAGAAGAAGAAGACTACGGAGAAGACAAAGACTTCAGTAATTTCATTACAGACAGATTACAAGCTATTTTGGCATTATGACTGACGGAAAGTTTGATCTAAAGCTCATGCCAGAATACAACGGAACAACATTGATTGTTAATTGGCTAGAATGAGTTGACCGGGTCGCGCAAGTAATTTCCTTGTGATCAGCTGGAGGGGCCTTCGATGTCTACCAGCAACTTTTGGATGCGGACAAGACCGATGTGACCCAGGTGAAATCTGCACTTCGAACGGCCTTTATGCTTGACCCATGTGAAGCGTACAAGCAGTTTTCAAGACGCACTTTGGGCCTAGATGAGTCGGTAAATGAGTTCTACACAGCATTGAAGAAACTGTCCAGCCTGTTCGAAGGAATGCCTGACCGAGCACTGAAGTATGCATTCATGGCTGGACTGCCTGCCCACACCCAGGAGTTGTTGTGGGCGTCTGTCGATGTTGACCACATTCCCACGGAGAGCATGCTTGGCCGGGCAAGAGCCATCGTGAACAGCGAAAAGGTTGCTGCCACCTTTGACCGACCAGCTACAGAAAAAGTGCCTCTATCCAAGCCCACCGGGAGCTTGCTGCATTGCTTTAATTGTTCCAAGCTCAACCATCTGACCAAGCATTGCCAGTTTGAACAACTGGGGCAGCGCTGAAAGCCCAATATCCGATGTTACAGGTGCCATGTCACGTCAAAATGTCCAGAAAATGGAGACAGGGGCAAGATGTGAGCACCATTTTCGCCCCGAGTAATGTGAGAACTAACCTGCCAGTGATGCACGTGTGCATCAACGGAGTGATGCGTAATGCATTGGTTTATTCAGGATGAACACAGTCTCTTGTGAAGTGTCAGACAATCGATCCGCCCCCGGTTCATTGGACAAAAGGGGGATTAGCAGTAAAAGCTAATTGGCAAAGACTGGGGATGGATATAACCCACTACAACGTCAAACAGTTCCTGACGATCACCGACTGCGGTCCAACATGTTTTACCATCTGGCGGCTGTTGTCACAGCAGGACTCCGGAAACATTATTCGACACCTCGAGTCTATGTTCTTTGAGTCCTGTCCGCTGCAGAAATTTTTGATGAACAACGACACTGCATTCTCCAGCAGTGAATTAAAGGAGTTTGCAGTCAGCTGGGGAGTACGCCTGCGATTTCGGTGTGCCTATGTGCCAGCAGGCAACGGCATTGCAGAACGATGCCACCGCAGTTATAAACAGATTGCAGCCAGGATGGGGTGCTCTGTTCAAGAAGCAGTGTATTGGTACAATGTAAAGCCCAAAGATGGCGGCGGACACAAAAATGGCAGTGCCCCTTAAGTTTTTTGTATTTTCCAGTGATGTTCTCTATTATTTCAACCCCATCCCACGGGAGGCGGTGATCTCACTTTTTCCTCCAAATGTGGTCAGCTACGCCTGATTTTTCTATTTCCCCTCGTGCTACCACTTCACAATTTTATTGCAGTCTTACCTTGAAAACAGGATCCATCATGACCTGGATAAATCCTTCAGACATGAATTCAATAGAAGCCTGGCAAGTACAAAAATGAACTAGATTGAAAGATCAGGTGACACACAAGGTACATCACCCACCAGTGAAGGCAGTAATCAACATCAGTCAACACCAGCTGAGTGTCTCTGAGGAGTCAGAACTATACAAGGGTCTAAACTTTACCACAACCACAGGCAGATACCATACTTGGACATCATTGCTTAAATTGAGGAAATAACCTTGAAATTCCCTCAGGATTAGGTGGATGAAATAAGATGGAAAGTGAGACAGATACTGGAGAAATATAAGCTGCCCAAATTAAATATTCACAAAACTGGAGAGGCTGGCAATCAGAACGAGGACCACTTTGCACCTAAGACATATAGGCAATTGTCACAGCGTTACACCAAGTTACTTCACATATACAGTCACCCAAAATTTCACAAAGATGGTATTACACTCAGGTCAATTGTTAGCTGCAAAGGCTGTGTGCCACTTCCTAGTAGATATAATTGACCCATTAATAGAAAAGTCACCATATGTCTGGAACACTGCCCACTTCATAAAAATAATCAATGTTCCCATCCAATCCAACCAGATGGTGAGCCTGTATGTGGTGAGTTTTTTCACCATGGTACCCATGAAGGAAGCACTCTCAATAGTCAGGGACAAACTGGTCTCAGACTCATCCCTAGAACAGTATACCAAAAGTTAACCTGATGGAGAGGCTGACTTTCTATACACAAGCAAACACTTTGGAATGGGATCAGACACACAGCAAAAGGATGAGGGCTTAGCAGTGGGCTTGCCATTATCACCAGCAATGACAAATTGATATATGGAATACTTTGAAGAAATGGCATTAGAATCTATATCACTAAAGCCAACCCTATGGCTGAGATATGTAGATGACACCTTCATACTTTGACCACACCAGGAAGACATCCAGCTACTACTGGACCATGCAAAGTCAATAATATCATCGATACTGTTCAGAGTGGAGAGAGAAAACAACAATAAACTCGCCTTCCTGGATGTACTAATATCTCGAACAGAGCATGGGTTCAAGATATCTGTATACTGTAAGCCAACATGCACTGGACAATACCTCAACTTCAACTCCCACCACCCATACAATGTAAAGAAAGGGATTGTCTGCTGCTTACAACATCGAGCAAAAGTCATGAGTGGCAACTCAGAGACATATGAACAAATGGTCAGTATAAGCAGTACCTTACAACATGACAGCAGCTCCAAGAAATTGGGATAAATGGGTACAAGAGGATAACAACACTCAGAAAACATCTTCAGTCTGCCATATGCTTAGTGATTATTGGAGAAAATACAAAAGATCTGTGGTCCATATAACATCAGGACAATCTTCATAAGTAGTTCAACACTTTGCAAACACCTCTTACATCTAAAATCCTACATAGAGTGAACATGACTGGGTTTATGCCATTCTGTGCAGCTGTGGTAAGAAATATAAAGGAGAAACATGCTGCCCCCTTAAGGTAGGACTGCAAGAATATCTTAAAGCAGTAACATGAGGGGGAATTGAAAAAATCAGGCGTAGCTGACCAAATATGGAGGGAAAAGTGAGATCATCACTCCCCGTGGATGAGACTGAAATAATAGCCAGAGAACATCACTGGAAAATAAGAAAACTTAAGGAATCAGCACATATGCTAGCCAACCAAGCATAGAAATGAATGCAATATAGGAACCAGTAATAAGGATCAGCACATACGCTAGCCAACCAAGCATAGAAATGAATGCAATATAGGAACCAGTAATAAGGAGTGTTCAAGAAAAGCAATGAATAACAACAAATATTGCAAAAATAACAGAAAATGTACAATATGAGGACTGTTTAAAAAAAAAAAAAAAATTCCTGAGACATTACATTTAAAAGTCCCAGAAATACATACTCAAGGGCCCAGTGGATAAAGGTGTTACATTCATTGTGCTGTGTTGTGTTGTTAGTTCAATACCAGGCTGCAGCAGTGGTGAACCAAAATTTGGAGAGTTGAATTAAAGGGAAACAACTGAGACATCCCAAAGAGGCATGCATGTGCGCTAAAACAATCTACCCCCCACCCCCTCTTAGTGGATGAGATAAAAGGTTTGGTTTTAAATCCCAATCACCTGAAGAAGGCCAAAACATTATGAATATGGTAATAAAGATGATAACAGTTCAAATAATGTAAGTAATCATAATACGTCATATCAGAGATATAGACATATATTGCAGATAATCTTTACATTATTTTTGTTAAAAATTTTTAATATTGTAGAATGATTAAAGTGTTTATAAATTAAATTTAGGAAAATTTTAACATTACGATTATAAGGGGAGTTAAATCATAATCTGTTTATATTCATAATCTGTTCACCTTTTATATTTTTCTAAATATTCTAAATTTACTTTATGGTTGCTTAGTTCTAATGCTTTTATATATTTAATTTTTTTATTATTATTATTAAATATTTCCTTATTGCTGGAGTTAGTAAATAATCTAACTCATGTAAACTATTTAAAATATTAGATGGCTGATTGTGCTCATTAATGTATCTATGGTTATGTAGGTCTTTGGTAAATGGTTTATAAAAACCAGTATTGTTAACCAGATATATTTATTAAAATTTAAATTATGTAACAGTCGGTCTCTACCTGGCACTTGAAGATTGCATTGTGCATGAAAAGTTGTGCTACCAATGAAGGATAATATGTATATTTATTTATTAATATATACATAATAGCTGTTTATATTTGATAAATTTTGTAGAAAATGTGCTCAGACGGGAATCGTGAGCAGAAATGATCAATTGAGAAAAATCAAAGGTGTGTTTATAAACAGTAATTTGGACTTTGCTAATCAGACGCTTCTCAGTGGCTGAATGGCTAACAGCACATCAGATCATTCATATATATGTATGTATATATAAATACAGAAAAAAGTTTGTTATTGTGACAACCTTTGAAAAATGTTATCAATTTTAAAAACCATAACAAAAGAAAACTGTATGTTACATTTTATATTTCTTCCATCTAAATTTATAACAATTTCCCTTGTTTATGGTAGTCCAAAATATCACTCTTTTGAAAAACCTGGTATTATTCCATAGCCATTTAGATGTATGTTGCATCAAGTGAACCTAAAGTGTTAGCCAGAAAATAGATTATATAGATATATAAGCTGAAATATGAGAGGTTATTTGTTTATATAAGTTATGGACAATTCTTACTTAATCTCTGAATTTTAAACACGCATTATTTGTTGTTATTCTGAAGCAGGTTCTACTTTTGTTGCCTTGAAAGAATATTCTATATGGGTTTTTACATGGAAAACTATTAGCCTATCTGTTACCTTGCCTGGCATTATTTATCAAGTATGTTAAAACCATTTTATAACAGAAACAGCATCTATTTCTTTTGCAGATTTTTTATATATACATATTTGCAATGGGGAAAGGGAGGTAGATAGATGAGGATCACCCCCACCCCCCCAATAAAAGTTTTATTAAAATATTGATAATTTGATTCTCTTTTGGTAATCATATACTATCGTGGGAAGGGTTACCATAAAGATATTTTCCAAAATGAAAAGTAAAATTTCAAACACTTATACAATTATCCTGACATGATTTTCTGGAAAAAGGACAAGGTTGAATTAAGTATATTTCATGAACCCTTAATAGGTAATCAGAAAGTATTGTTTACATAATTATTTGTGTGTCTGTAATCTGTTTTGTGCTTATTGTTTTCCAATTAGACTGACTGAAATTATTTTCAGAAAACAGTCATTTTTGTACATGTAAAGCGTCTTTTTTTACACTGTGCATGAATATTCTCTGAAAATTGCCACACAATACAAGAGAGACAACTCATTGCTTTTGTATTTTTTTAGGCTTACTTAACCAGTTTCTCAGGAAAAAACATTTCATAGAACACAATGCGGAAATTAATTTTTACATTGTTTAGACTATCATAGGAACTATAACATGTTCAGCATATCAGATGTGCACACTGAACAAAATGAAATCTAAATTTATCTTTTTATACAAAATTATTTGTAAACTATATATATATATATATATATATATGTGTGTGTGTGTGTGAATGTGTGTACATATGGTAACCAGATAGTGATGGCTCCTTATGAAGGCTGAAAATTAATGTAACATTTTTTTAGTTATTACTGCAAGTAATAGTTATGGGAGAAGTGGCTTCTGCACCTACTCTTTTAGCAAGTCATTGTGACATGCCAAAAACTATTCACACATACATACACAGAGGATACTCCAAAGGTAATGGTTCCTATTTTTACAGAAATCCTAACAGTTGGAGAAAGCAAGTTTTCAACTACAAAATCTTTTTTTCAGTCACCTCCATGTGTTTTCAAAATGCTTTTCATTTTTTGAATTGACAGCTTTGGACTAACAGGAATATGGCTTGTCACAAACATTGCTGCCACTACTGAAACATTATCCACTGAATGTACTCACATACACTGGTTTCTGTAAACATTCACTTATGGTTGAAGAATGTTAATGATTGCAATTTTTTCTCCAGGAAAAGATTTGATGTCACACCTCTGTACTATATACACTTTTATATCAGATTCTATTTTGTCAGAATGGGTTACTGGCAGCAAAATTCAACCTTTACTGGAATACCTATAACACAATAAAATGACAATTTATTTCAGGAGCAATGTTTGTGTGTGCATACATTATAATTGGAAATAACACCACCTGCTGATTACTGAAAGTAAGCATTCCAGTCATACAATGATTTTATTCTTTACTGTGCTCCATGAATGTTACCTTGCAACCAAATCAGAGGTTTAGCATGTGTCCTACTGATCAGTTTCTGCTTTAGTGTGTATCCTACCATATTTGTATCCTATATTATTAAGGCATTGTCCAGACTTTTTTCTTGATATGTTAACAGACATTCGGAATGTTTTTATTTAAAGGATTCAAACATCTTGTTTTATGATTTTTTTTTAGTCAAATTTCTTATTTTATAATTTTTTTTTATTTAAAATTTTATAATACAATAAATGGCACCCTCCTTCTGTTTTTGCTTTTCCATTACATTAGATAATGTAGGATACAAATGTGCTGGTGGGATACACTGATCAGTAGGACACACGCTAAAGCAGCACCAATATCATACTGCTAAGGGTGCTTTTAAAGAGTGTTAAGTATTGTGTTGAGAGTTTTTGTGAAGAATATTGCAAAATTTCATATAAGTAAAAAACCTTTGGCACTTTGTGTTTTATGAGTAAATGATGACTGCAAATGGAAAAATAAATTCAGAAAAAAAAGGAATTATTGGTCTACAACTAAAAATGTTTTGCAAACAAGAAAAATAAAACTTCAAAAAAGAAAATACTTAAGATTTTGAACTTGACTCATGGAATATGGGCCAAAACTATTGCTTAGAAAAAATCCATCAATAAATTAAGTAAATAATCAAATCTAGGTTCCAAAATTCAACAGAAAAAAATGTAAATAAGAGCAAAATACTGATTCAGACAACATAATTGGATCATATTTCTGAACCTAATACAGAAATATTTTCAAAATTTGAAAAGATTATTTACAAAAGAGGAATAACTTAGGTACCTCCACTAATTCACTAAAAAATTAGCACACAATGATGAAAAAATGACCCAAACTTAATAAAAACAAAGTTTTATTGTCAAAATCTTTGTTCTTATTAAGAGGAAAGGCTAAAGGATTTTTTGATTATTAAATTATATTTTTAATCCTTTTTAGGTTTGAAATTTTGGTTAATTTTTTTTTTGTTAGTGGGAAGACAAAAGATTAGTATAGGAAATTTTAACATCTTTTTTGTGGTGAAAAAACATAGATTTGGAAATTCTTGCAAAAATCAAATAGCTGTTGGATTTTACTGAAACTTTCAGGACTTATTCAGAAATTAATTTTAGTTGTTTTTTCTTTCGTTTTTTTTTTAACATCTTACCCCATTTATTTAATTTTGTCCCACTTAATATTATGTTAGAGAATAACAAAACTTGGGGAATTTAAACCATAAATTTCTTTTTGTAAAACAGGACCACCAGTTACTGAAAATCTACTATGAATCAAATTTAAAAATACAATATAACTAAGACATTATTTAATTAGAAAAACTTTTAATTGCTTATATAAAGGTATATTAAGGACACTATTTTCTTAAGAAAAAAATTTTTTTGATGAATAATAAATTTTTATAAGGATTGTTTTTATTCTTTAAAAATTTTAATTAGAATAATTTATCAAGTTTTAAATCGATTAAATTTGTTTTACTTTATCCTGTTTAAGTGTTACTGTCATTAAGTAAAAACTATATTTACTAATCATAAATGGAAAAGCCCAGTACAATTCATCAATTTCCAATATTTTAAAAATAAATTTTGGATCTATAAATGTGCCAATTTTGTAAATATGGACTTCTATATATGACATTATCATTATTATAGTGATAACTATAGTAAATTCAAGTACCTAAAATTCAATGAAACATTAGATTATGGAGTATATTTTCATAAACCTAAAATTACTGGGTAGTTAAAAACTATATATAAAAAAAGGCACTCACAATATATTTCTCAAGTAAATTTTACAGATAACATAGAAAACAGAATTAGATAAACTTCCATCTGTCAGTCAACACCATAAATAAACAGCTATTGCTGTATTTATAAAATGTATTTCATTTTAAACTTAACATAAATTGTTTCAAATCAGATTATTTAAACTTTAAATCAGTTAATATTCCTCAAATAAAGTTTCAATAAAGTATATTTGATTTTTATATCTTTGTTTGAAATTAAAACTAAAAAGCTTCAAGAAAGATTTTTCATTTATTTTTAAACCTTAGGTATCATGAATCTATGGAGGTACCTAAAACATTTTGCTTCCAAAGACAATTGCGTTTGAAAGCCAGAGGAATTAATAAAACAAATATCTTTTATAATTACCATTCTTGACAGAATTTTTATTTATTTATCAAAATATGATAAATTGATAAGAAACAACTATGCCAACAAACAAAATGCTATGTATTGCATGTTGTTCTGTATTGTTAGCTGTGAATGACAAGTCATTGTCTCTCTTTCTTTTTTTAATATACTAATTATTACACCTGTTGGCGTGAAAAATTGAGTTCTTCCTCTTCCTGTCAGTTTTTATGTTGTTGGCGTGAGAGTAAACTGAACAATCAATCATTTCTCATCTACCTTCAACAGTAGACATTTAAAAAGGGAGAGAATAGTCGAAGAAAGTAAATTGATGTAATACTCGGGAAAAAGTAATGAAAATTTAATTCTTTGGTTAGTATCAGATCTTGAAAATGCAATTTTATAACTGTATTATTTTTTTTTTCGCATTAAAGAAAGAAAAAAAACGTGAAAGATAAAAAGAATTTTTCTTAACATAATGATTTTCAAAACAACAGCTTATCGTCATTATGTATGAAAAGGTGTTTTGATGTTGTAATAGTTTTGCTATAAGTGAGTTCATTTTTTATAATTTCTTTGTTTAACAATGTTTAAATATATTTTTGTAGTTAAAAAAAAAAATGGATTTTTTTATACTGACGAAAGTTTTAAAATAAACATTTTCTTGACATGAAATAAACCAAAGTTTAATCCCAAAATGAAAACAAAAATAAAAAAATAATGTTAATATTATTAATAATTCAAGTTCTTTAACCAATAGCTTGATCTTCCTCATCATCTGGTTCCTTGAGGGCTTCATTAGCGTACCGAATCGCCTCTTCCTTTATATCATCAGGCACTAAAACATGCCTTCCTTGGGTTTGTTCGCCCACCCAGCTCAATTCCAATTCAAATGCTTTATCCTTGACTTCATCGTGTACAATATGAATGATTTTGGCCACTTCTTTGACTACTTCGGATATTGGCATTTCCTTAGTTTTGAGTTTCTCGATTTCTGTTTTGGCCGTTTGTTGAGCTTTACCAATGGCGCAACCGAAGTAGCCCCAGGAGACTCCGGATGGGTCAATCATGTAGAGCTGAGGTAGACCTTCGTCGTAAGAGCCCAAGATCATACTGACCCCAAATGGGCGCATCGAACTGTACAGAGTGTAGGCATGGACATACATGGAGACTCGATTGGTGAGGTATTTCAAAGGAATCGACTCACCGTAGTTGTAACGATAGTTAGCTGCTTCTTCTCGGGCTGTGTCTACTACATGGCGAGCATCGGCTAGCAATCCAGCTACAGCAGAACCTATATGAGTATCAATATTAAAGATTCTCTTATTGGCTCCAACTTCGTAAAGTTTGGATCGGACAAGCTTTTCAACACCAAAAACCACGCCGTCTTTTCCCCGAATACCGATTGCTGTACCGCTATTCTCTACCGCCTTTTGAGCGTATTCCATTTGAAAAACACGACCGTCCGGCGAGAATTGCGACGCCGAAAGATCATATCCAGTACCTATTGAACTCATTGCAAAAAATACAGTCTATTTGGAAATAAAGAAATATTGTCTTTAGTCTTTCTTGCAGGTTCTTTTTTAGGAGCCACGCAACCGCGTCTATATGCTTTGTCACGGATTAATATGGCGGCTATTTCGAGTTACTTGCCCTTAGTTCATTAGACTAACACAATTAAAATCTCTGGAGGCGCTTTCGTTCTCTTTATTTTCATCTTGTTGCCTGCAGTAAAGCACTTAAGGAAAGTGTTATACAAGTTCCAATAAATGATTAAATAATTTCCAATATTGTATTATATAAACTAAATCTAAAGATGTTATAGTATTTTATTAATCTAATTGAATATTTTATGAAGGTTTTTTAAAATGGTGATCTTTTCTTTTTCATAGATAATGCAAATGCAATAATAGAACCCAAAGTGATTAAAACACTGAGTTTTATTTGTAATTCCCTGTCATGGAGTATTTGTACTAATAATTCTTCTTCCATAATATTTATTTTAAAGAAAATGGTTTTAAATATCTATTTTTAATAATCAAGACTTTCATAATTCCACAAAAAAACAAGAAAGAAATTAACTTGTCAAATCAATAAATATTTCTTCAGTTACATTCATTTTAGTCATTCTGGGATGTGGATAGTCATGGTTCTCTATAGTTTTCCATTTTTTTTTTTTTTGCTTTAAGTAACTAGTAACTCTTGCCTCTTTATTGTCCATTTCTGTCTTTCTGCTGACATCCATTCCTTCAAATTTGTCAAGTACAGGGTGGTCTGAAAGTTTTGTTGCCCAACCTTCTTTCCAAACTGTAGCAGCTCGTTTCAGCCATCTAAAATAGGAAATTATATTATATAGGGGTGACAAAATTTTCATATCATCCTGTAGATTATTTGTGTAATGTATTTCTATATAATTACTTTTATTTATTTTTTTACTTTTGTACAATTTTCTCATGTTCAAATTTTTATGTTAAACAACAATGAATAAATAAGTAAACAACCTTCTGTAATAATTGGTGTGCAGAGTTTTGTGGAAAGAGGTATAGATTGACATAGGTTTGTGCAGCAGCAGTAAATTCTAATGTTGACTGGCATTTAAACTAAAAATCTCTCATTTTATTCATTCAAGATGGATTATACATGCTGATTTTCTTAAAAAGAAACTAGGAAACATGTGATCAGTGAGAAATTGTGATTGCATTTATTGAAATTTAAAATTTATTTTTCCTAAAAATATGGTCTGATACAGAAACCAAATTTTGTTATTTCGATTTCTGCATTTAAGGTTTTCATATTCAGTGGCTGTCTAAGTTATGCAACACTTGGGTTACTTAACTTGGCTTCACCAAAAGCGTCCATTAGGTGGCATTATTTAAGTCTATGGAAAGGCAATCATATACTCTTTCTCTTTTTTCTCCACTTGTTTTCAGATGTAGTTACACATGGGTAAAGTGTCTCTCACTTGGATACATTCATTTTCACGATCCTCTCTTAACTGAACTCATGCACATATATACCACACATGATTGTTTCACACATACACACAACATGCACATTCTTATAGCTAGTTTCAATGTTTTTTCCCTTCATTTCAGTTGTGTACACTTGCAATTACTTTTGTTAATACATGCATATAATTGCCATTTGTTTTAAATTCATTGTTTTATGTACTTATTTTACCCGAACTCACATGAGTCCACCAATATTGTTTGCGGGATAAATGTTCCAGGAGCCCATAAAGTTTACAATAAATTTTCCATAAACTTTGCAAACAAAGAAGTAATTCCAGCAACAAATATATTCTGTGTTGTGAATGTATGTATTTATGTATGTAGTTGTAATTCACAAAAATGGTTATTTCCCCTTGCGTCTCATGCCATAAATATACATTGTGAATCTAAAATTTACCATCCCTCTTTCCTCATTATACATCCAAGAAATTTCACTTATTACTTTCTGATTGTTAGTAGCAGTTTCATTGGAATATGTATTCTCCTTATGACATCCTTGTTACTTATAATGCCCTGTCCACAGTATTCCCAACATTCTTTGGTAGAACATCTCTCCAGTTTCAAGTCTCTTCTGCTGTGAGGAGATGGTCCAACATTCACTTCCATATAGGTAATTAGATATTACATAGCAGTTCAACACACTTTTCTTTATTTCTAAAGATATTTTTCAATTGCTTTGTTTCGGCAAGGGATTTTTTGCTGTGGTTTGGTTTGTTGCATTTACTTTCATACTATTACCTTTGAAAAAGGCATGGATGTATCTTAACTCTTTTTCTGTTTATAAATTAAATAGTTGAATAGATTGGGCTCTCTAGTCTTGAGTGAAAGCCAGTCTGGTAGAACTACTTTGAATTCAGTACTACAAAGAAGTCAACAGAAAAACATTCCACTATCTTTCCCAATGTGCCATGGCAGTTCATGGATAATAAAGAAAAATCTATGGAAAGACATAATCACTTCAAGGAACATGGCATAAACAACAACAACAAAAAAAAACTTTATAAATACTGAAACCATTTGAGGCTGTCAGCATCACTGTTACAGTCTCATATAATCCTGCTATGTTTTTTTCTCTTCATCTTGTATAAAAAATTTATATAAAAAATACGACCCTATACTGCTTCAGCTTACCACTACCTAAGTGCAAAGAAATTAATCAGTGAGGACAGGTGTTCTTGATGAGCCTCTTTATGAAGATCCTGAACCTGTTCTGCAAGCACACCAATTAACATTTTCAGCTGAGAGCAAGAAGTTTAGACCCCGAAGCACCACATGGTCAACAAAAAAACAATTCTGCCAAGTTGTTCTGAAACTACCTTCATTCATGGAGATGCAAACCGAGCCTTTCATGAAGTCACATTGCTGCTCATGTTTTGCTACTGACTTCTTGCCTCCTGACAGGTCAGAACACTAACAATCAGTGAACATTTCTGTATGTCATTCATTACTAAGAACATTTTTTTTTTTTAACTTTATCAAAATGTAAGTTTCATGTTCACATGAACATTTGTTTTAAGTATCTTACTTACTTACTTACTTATTTATTTTATTAGGTGTTCAAAATATTTTGACGAAGTCTTTGCACCCTTCTTTTCACACGAATTTATTGTATAAATAAACAAAAAATTCCTTTCATTTTTTGTGTGCCTAATGAACCAACATTTTTTTTCTATATAACTATAAAACAAGTTTAGTAAATAAACTTTTTTAACCTACGTATTTGCCAAAAAACGGAATGTCAAAAGAACGTTTTACTTTTTTCCCCATTGAATAACTGCCATTTTTAACTACCTTACTCCTCGGCAATGTTTATTGTTTTAAAAAGTGATGATTTGAATTTTAATAAAACCTAAACGGTGATGAAAGTGAATTTATATACATTTTTTTTTTGTTCTTGAGAATTTACAACAAAAATATTAATCACTTTCACTTTTTTCACATTTAAAAAAAATACTAACAATTAATTTAATTGTATTATTTTAAAAAATGCAATGTAATATTTATCATTTACCAATTTATAAAGAAATGAATATGAAAACAATATTTTTTATTCATAAATTTATAAACTAATTTAAGCTATCTTTTTATTAAATTCAAATGTGAAGCAGAAGGAAATCCTTCATATGTTCGAATATCTATTGGCCATTGATGGTTTACCAACCATTCCAATAAACAATGTAATTAATAAAGTATAACTGTGTACTGTAAACCATTTAATAATGAATAAATAAAAACAGCATTATTATTTTTTACTGTCAATTCTCAAGAACAAAGAAAATGCATAAATTCACTCTCCTGTTTAGGTTTTTATGACAATTGCTACCATCGCTTTTAAAAACAATTGCCGAGCAGTGAAGGTAGATAAAAATAATTAGCGGTGTCAATGGAAAAAAAAACGTCTTTTTGACATTCCGCTTTTGCATCATTTTTTTTTTTTTGAGCACGTAGTTCTAAGTTTACCACAAGTTTTTTTTTTTTTTTTTTAATATCTCTATAAAATATAGGACAAGAATATTTAAATAAATATGATTTTCCGGACATTATACATTTTCTTCTTAAATTATTGGTAAATTTTAATTTTAACACCCGAGCGTCATTCACTGCTGAACTATTTTCTTTCAGAAATTAGTACGCTCTTCCGTAAAGCGATTTTTTTGTACTTAAGAAGAAAGTTACTTTCAAATATATGTAAACATCGACAAATAAAAGAATAACAAAAGAAAAAACCACCTAACCCTAATTTGAAAGTTAACTTTCTTCTTAAAAAAAAAAGAAAAGAAAAGAATAACCAAAAAAAAAAAAAAAACCCACCTAATTTGAAAGTTAACTTTCTTATTAAAAAAAAAATAAAAGAATAGCAAAAAAAAAACCTAACCCTAATTTGAAAGTTAACTTTCTTCTTAAAAAAAATTACTTTGTTATTCTTTTATTTGTCGATGTTTACATATATTTGAAAGTTAACTTTCTTCTTAAATTAAAGTACAAAAAAATAAGAAAAAATCGCTTTATGAAAGCGCGTTCTAATTTCTACAAGGAATTACTGCGAAGGAAGTAAATAGGCCCAAATTGTATACGTCCAGCAACAAAATTCAGCGCCGATTTACTTATCAATAAGCCGGTAATGGCTGACGAAAGACCAGGAAAAAGTCCGATTTTTTTCGGGTCGTTAACATCCAAAAAGGTAGGTTTCTTCAATATCTAATTGTTGATTTGAGTTCAGCACGGAAATAAGACTATTTTGGAAAAATCTGAAGTTATATTAGCTCTCAGGTGTTAAAATAAAAATTTACTAATTATATTCCAGATTACTTTTTGTTTTAAATTAAAACTTTTAATCTCTCATTTTTTAAAAATAATATCATATATGTCTAATCAATAAAAATGCAAGAAACTCTAGCAATTATAGGTTACGCCCCTTGCTACTCTTTTGGAATTTAAAAAAAAATCATTGCTATTTTTTCAAAAAATGTCTAGGAAATCCGTCAGTAGATTATTTATTGCCAGCCAAGTGCTGACTGATGAAGAAATCTTAAATGCAGAGTAGACACTAAGCACCTTGACTAAAGCAATTGGCGAGTCGTCGTGTACTTGGTTGAACAAATAGTTGGCAAAACATTGGCGAATTGTCAATCAATTGAATTCGAACATAAAGATTTCATTTATAAACTTAGTTGGTTCATGTATTTTTATAACTTAGTAAATTTTATAAATTTATGAATAATTTATGAATAAAAAAATATTTTCAAATTTATTTCTTTATAAATTGGTAAATATGATAAACATTACATTGACATTGTATTCATTTTCATTTTCATTTGCATTTTTAGAATGTTGTATTGTAAAAAAAATAAAGCAAGTGTTAATAATATTTTTGTCGTAATGTAAATTCTCAAAGAACAAACAAATTCACTTTCGTGTTTGGTTTTAAAGTTCTAATCGCCTTTTAAAACAAAGTGCCGACCAAGAGAATGAAGGTAAAAGAAACAAAAACAAAATTATAGAGGTGCCAAGGGTAAAAAACTGTCCTTTTAAACACGCCGTTTTTATGGGCACGAAATTGAAAAATTTTTATTTTTCCGGGAAAATTGATCTCGAAACAGTTAAAACACTATTGCTGCAGAAATTATGCCGGAAACTGAAACATGAACACAAAAGTTGTTTTTTTTTTCTTCATAATCTTAGGGAAATCTTAAAAGTTGATTCAATTTCACTCAGTTTCTTATTGCATTGGCAAACACTCAACCGATGGATAGTATTTAATTTACAGTGGTCTCTCTCCCTATTAGTGAGAAAAAATTTAAAGGGAAAGTTTATGCCGGTTGACACCGATAATGCTATTTATAAGGCGCAGCTATTTGACTGACTTCCCTTGGCTTTCGTCGACTGAAGCGGCTCTAGCCGCTAGCTGCGAGGGGGAGATCACGGAGGGCGAGGTCTACGCGGCATTGAAGAAGGTCGGCAGAGGCAAGTCGCCTGGTCTGGATGGTTTGCCCTATGAATTGTACTTGAGGCTGTCGCACATTTTTGTCCCGATTTTGACAGTCGTGTTCAACAACTGGTTCCGGCAGGGGTACCTCCCTGACCGGTTCTCCAGGGGTGTGATCACGCTGTTGAAAAAGGGCATGGGTGTTGGGGGGAAACTAGATGATTACAAGCCCATAACTCTGCTAAACACAGAGTTAAAGATTTTGGCCAAGATCCTGCAGGAGCGTTTACACTTTTACAGTCAGTTGCCGAGTCTCTGTTGGGCCCGGAGCAGAATTGTGCTGTGAGGGACTGAACAATTCAGAGCAACCTGCATCTGATCCGCATGATCATAGATGGTGTAAAAGATGACGATGAGGCCGCGCTAATCAATTTAGATCAATCCAAGGCATTTGATAGCGTTGACCATCGCTACCTTGCTGCTGTCCTGCAGGTCACCGGATTCGAACCGGACTTCTGCCGCTGGATTGGCCTTCTGTATCGCTCCCCCAGTGCTGTGGTACAGGTGAACGGGAAGCTGTCGGGCGCTTTTGCGCTGTCTAGGTCGGTTTGTCAGGGTTGTCCATTGTCGCCTCTACTTTATGCTTTTGCGTTGAAGCCTCTCCTTCACCAGCCGAGGGACAGGGCGTGCAGTCCGGCCCTACGCGGAATCGCCGTTCCTGGAGGGGCTCGAACCAGGGTTTCCGCGTACGCCGATGACGTATCTGCTTTTGTGTCGTCCCGCAGCGACATTGAGGCGGTACTGAAGGCGCTTGATCGGTACGAAAATGTGACGGGGCCAAGATTAACCGCGACATGTCGTCCAGCTTGTGGTTAGGTGCCTGGAAGGGGGTTGATCTTCCAGGGCTCTTCGGTTGGACGGACGGTCCTGTCCGCATTCTTGGAGTGTGGTTTGGACCGACCTCCAGCTGGAGAAAAATTGGTCTGAAGTACGAGCAAAGGTTGACGCGGCCGGTCAGACTTGGCGTCGACGTAGGTTGTCCGTGAAGGGCAGGGCGTATGCCACTTACGTTTTCCCGATTGTCCTTTATCGATTGTCCGTACTTCCCCTCTGTAAAGACCGTAGGAAGCCGCTCGAGCGCTCGCTATCCTCCAGTTTGTGGAAGGGACCCAAACATCAGGTCGACAGAGGAGTCTGTGCACAACGTCTGTGACATGGGGGTTTGGAATCCCACACTTGGTGAGCAACAAACTCGACTCGAGGTTGGCTTTCCTACGCCGCACATTGACATGAGATTCGATTATGGCGGGGGTTGTTAGGGACGCGTTCCAGCTCCTTACTATCAGTACCCCCAACGCGCGAGTTGAGCGCCATCGTAAATCCCGGGTTCAATCGGATTTCTTTCGCGAGTGTCGGTCTGCCTTGTTGGCTGTTCCTTGGTCCAGTGACCTTTCTCAGCCTAGGAAGGTCTTCTATCGTTATTTAGTGGAGGGGGTCGCGAAGGATCTTCTACGTGAGCGGCTCGAAATGTCGGGTGAGGAGTTTCGCTCTTTCTGGTCCTGGTCGCGAGCAGCAGATTATCTCAGTAACTCTGAGTTTTCGCTTACCTTGGCTCGGAATCGGCTGCCTCTCAATGACATGGCCTTCATATGGGGCTTGGCGGATTTGCCAGACTGTAAACGTTGTGACCTTGTTTTAGAAGACACGGCTTCGCACGACTTCTACCATTGTCGCCGGGTCCGCCCCTTAAGGGACTATGTCGGCGAGTTGACGACTCGTCTCGCTCTGGAACAGCTCGTGCTCATTGATCGCGCATACGCGTGTGATATTATGTCGCCCCCGTTTTCTGGGGTGAAACGGATGGTATTTCTCACGCTGCTGGCCACGGCCCGATTGGTGATTTGGACGACGCGAATGGAGAAAGTCTTGCGAGGCAACCGTCTTTTTCATCAGGATCTAATCCGATTCTTTGAGCATCAGCTCAAGATGAAGATTAGAACTGATAGGAAACGCTTGCATTCGACAGTCTTCAGCGAAAGGTGGGTGACCGAGGTGAGCTAGGTTCGTTTGAACGGGGCTAGCCTTGATTTTCTCTTTTAGGTCAACCTACGTCACATCGGAGTGGTTTCTTGCGAAACCCTCCCCTTGGTTAGGTTAGATAAACTTTTGTGTACCTAGTTAATGTCGGTAAGTGTTGTTCCTGTCCTGTTCTCGGCTGCCGCTTTGGTTATGATCCAAGTCGAGATTCTCAACCTCCCCAGTTTGTTTTTGGCTATCTTTTTATCTCGACTGGGTCAGCTTTTTCGTTCCCATGTCCGTATATATTTTTTCCTTTTCCCACTCCCTTAATGAGAGAGCTCCTTGATTTTGTCCAATGGGCTGAATACAGCGGCCTCTCTCCTTCTTGAGGGTTGGACGGGCCCTACTAACATCATTTATGTTTAGTTCACTTTGTGTTCATGTTTAGTTTGTTCATCTCCCTTTCCTCTCATTTTGCATCTTTAGAATTGTCGGAGTTAGCTCCCCCTTTAGTTCCTTAACCCCTCACCAGGGGCCTCTCTCGCCTGGCTATAAATACTGGGTGACCCTTTGCTTCGATCTCTTTTTTTCCTCGGGCATTGGGCCTTATACCACCTCGCATATGTGAGCTCTCACAGATACAAATTCTGGGAACACGCTAAGTACAATACACGTACGTACGAATACCACAATACACACACACACACCACACCACACCACACCACACAACTCAATGTAACTGCCCTTTTGTTTTACTTTTAATACATATATTCGTTTGTATATAATTATCGGTCTTGTTTGTTTTCTTTGGACTTAATTAAAGTCCAACATTCTCATGTTGGCCGGCTAGCAGGAAATTTTAACCCACGTGTGTTCTTTCTTTACATCTTCACCACCACGGCCTACTACAGAATTGTATATTGTTTATCATTATTTTTATGGCATGGGGCGCGTTTCGTAGGTTCCCCTTGAGAGGATGTGGTATGGTGTATGGAGGATTGATTGGTGATGGACGAGTCTTTATGGCGAATGGGCAAATTGTAATGAGTGAATGGGACGTGAATCAGATTAGCTAGGTATATAGTGAAGACCAGCCTCAACATTCATTTTTCCGGCCTTGTGCCATAATTGTATTTTTATGCAATAAATATCGGCTTTAGTTTCCTTGTATGTTAATTTTCAAGTTTGGCTACAGATAAAAATGGTAAATGCACATTTCGGCGAGAGAAGAGGTTGCAAGTTCGATTCCTGTCGGAAGCACAATCTTTCTTTTAGGACTTCTCAGTGGGGCTAGGTCGGTTCTTAATTAATAATAATTTCACTCGCTGTCAAAAAAAAAAAAAATAAAAAAAAAAATAAATAAACTCAGTGTACCCACTAAAAATAACATTCATTAAGAAGAAATAATGTCGAATAAAAATCCATTTAAAAATTAGATGTATCTTTTTTTTTACACTAAAGTTTATTTGAATAACAATATTTTTTAATAGGATATTCATTTTTTAAAAAAATTTCAACCAGATATACATACTGAAAAACCCGTTGTTACACAGTGAGTAAGTAATAGTTACTATTAAATAGTATTATTTCAATTTTATTTGTTTAGTTTAGATGAGAATAAAAAATAGACAGGCATTTCTGTTGTACTCGGTGTCCGTTCTCATAAAGAGTGGGGAAAATAAACTGGGATGTTAGAGAAAAATTAAAAATGAATTAAAAATCTGCTAGAATTAGGCTTGGCATGTTTTTTGAGTACGGTGTAAAAATATCAACAATTTCAAATCAGTTTTTTTGTTTTACACTTTTTTTTTGTTAATCAAGTACTACGACAAGTATTTTAAAAAAGGTTTTTCCGTCTTTTTTTGTGCTTTTATTTAGGAGAGAACTTAAAAGAAGAAAAATCGTTAGATTTCGATTTGAGCAGATTCCATATCGATTTTTATGTTTTTCAATCAATTTAGAAATCGAGTTGAGACAAAAAAAGTAAATGAAAATAAAACAAATAACTCAAGTAAATCAAAATAACTCAATTTACCTCCCCTTACAGCTTTTTGTTCATTGGTTGAAACATGTCGCCACAAGTCCAATAGTGTAGAGAGCTAACATTATACTGGAGGAAGCGAAAACTAATTTTCTAATCTTCGATCTCTTCTTACAATTGACTTTATTTCTCCCCAGTGGCTTTTGGCTTTTCCCGACGGTAATGTCGACATCTGTTTGTACGTTTATTCATTTATTTTTTATATTATTCATTGTTTTGATTTTTTTCCCAACACGGAAGTTTAATTTTAAATAAATATAAAATAAATGAAATGCAATGCAAAAACTTTAAGAACAGACTGTAAATAAGTTTTTTCCCCCCACCCCGACGTAATTATGATGATAGCTTTCTTAGAACATATTTCTTCATAGTTTAAGGATCACGAATGAATTGTTTAATTTCCAAATATTTTGTTTACTTTGCTTCTTCTTCCGAAATCAGTTGATATACTTTCACTTAAGTGGACTTATGTTTGCAAAGTTTTTTTTTTTTTAGCTTCATCTCTCTCTAGTGCTAGTCTAAAGAAACTTTTTTTTGTCCTATTGCACCCCCCCAAAAAAAAACGGTGTTTAAAATAAATTTATTAATGTTGGTTATTAAGCGTTTAACTTTTAGTAAGAAAAATAATTTTTAGTTTTGTGAATATTTCACCCGTAACATTAACAAGTATTAGTTAATTTATTTATAAATAAGTTTTTACTTCTAAAGTTTTTACTACCACTTCTTGCCTAATGCTTTTAAAGCTTCTGAGTGTATTTGAAAATTAGTAAAAAAAACAAAAGTTAATGTCCGAATTTGACACTGCATTGTTGTTCATTCTGCAAACTTTTTTTAATGGTCAACTCAAAATATTCAACAAAAATAAAATGAAGATTTTAAAATTCGATCTCGAAACAAAAACAGCAAATTTCTTTTCATGAATCAAATACTGTGACAGATTTTTATTTTTTATGCAGAAAATTTTTATTTTTAGAGACCATTATTAATGTATTTCCATTCATTAGATTTTTTTTAATTTTATTTTTCGTAGTTGCTTAATTCAAAACTTTCGTGTCATGTTAAAATTAAATGTGCTTTTGTTTTCTCAACTAACTTTAAGGAGACTCCAGACTTGCTTACATTGTAAAAAAAGCTAGTTTCATTTTTTTTTTTTTTTTTTTTTTTTTTTTTAATTCAAAAATTCACAACCGTAAAAAAAATTTAGTAGGCAATATTTCTTAAAGGGTATTAAAATAATTTTACCTTGTAAATCATTTTGAAAATTCAGTTTTAGTTTAGAATTTTTTTATTTTTAAATTACTTCTTGGTAATAAGTCTTTTAATCAATTATTTGGGAAGTTAGTGTAAGTAGCTAGAAATTCAACGTGATAATTTTTATTTTTTAGTGTAGTCGACTTCCTGGAGGGCGGGGGCGCAATAATGGACTGTGAGTCCAAATAAAGATGGTCACTGGAAGCCCGCTTATGCTTAAAGACGTGAAATCTGACAGATGAAACAAGAATAGACAACAACAGGATGAGGATATTTAAAATTGATACAATTAATTTAAAGTCTAGACAATATAGCCAAAGAGAAGAAATGTCCAGAGCTGGCGTTGTGTAGTTGCTGGTCAAATCTAATGTCCGGTGTTGCATAGCTGCTGGTCAAGTCCAATGATGAACCATAGTATTTCAACTGAAGTGTACGGAATAGTTTGTTTGAGTCTGGAAGATATGTACTGCGATTTCCTAAACCAGGTGAGTTAGGTTGCTGGAAGCAGGGACCTAGTGTAGCTGGAAATTCAAGCCTGTTGTGAGCAGGTCCATTAACGCAGATCAACCAGGTGAGTTGGGGTATAGAGAAGAAAACGGTGACTTACCTCGTCAAACCAGGCGACAGCGTGTCGCGTGTATTCTATGACGGAAAATGTGGCGAAAAAGAAAATTACTTACCAAACAAAATGGCACGTATTCCGCATGACATCCTGAAGATGGAATATTTGAATTAAAAAACAAGTCTGTTGCAGGAGTCTCTATAAAAGTATTTTGATATGCAAATTACTGAACATCCTCTCCCAGTTGTCGACAAATGAAAAAAAAGTTTGGTGATAAAAGCAGTTGGTGTTCTCGAATCAGGCGAGAAAAGAAAAAGTCGACTATTTTGGCTGCCATGACTGTTGGAGAGCGACTTATTTTTCTGACTGGTGGCGTGCATTGGGATTTGTGAAATAGTGCTTGCAAGTCAAGTTTTCGGCATTTTCTTTCTGTCCCCAATGTTCGAGTCTGATTTATTCTTTGTGACGTGGAAATAATCTGCAACAAACATTTCCTTTGCAATCCCAGATCGCCTACAGTTGAAGTAAGGGTCAAAAGTAATGAAAGACTGGAATGCTGGAAATTGAGATTTTTAAAAAACTAAAATAATTGTGCGAGAAAACGGGCGGGGGGACTTCTTGCGACACAAAAACGAACGCCTTCTTGTGAACCTGAATCGAACGCCTTCTTGCGAATGAACGCTTTACGGCAGCAAACGAGCAAAATGGCACCCAAAACTGCTGCCTATGGACGACTGACTGCAATGGCTTTTGTCGCCCAAGAAAAGACACCAAATGACTCGCGTGTCTTCTTCTTGTAGTCCCTGGTCAAGTCCATTATGGTACTCCACGGTGTGCCTGGTGACAACACACACACGCGGTTCGAGGATGTTTCCGCGGATGCTCGTTACACTCCTCCCTGATCTCTAGATCATACAAATGGCAATGTGGGGCAGGCCGTTTCTGCCTGGTGCTCCGTCTCAGTGGTATGGTCTCAAGTGCTTCCTTGGTGGTGCTCTCTTCAGACGTCTCGCTGAGCTCATTCCGCATAGGTTCATCAGGTGTGCTACTCTCTGAGGTGTGCTCTTCCTGTGGTTTTATATATACCATTGGGGCTTCATCATCATCAGAAGAACTAACGTGGCTGCTGACGGAATAATCCTTCCCGCACACTGGACACACATCTCTTATGTGGCGTGGTATTCCATCAACAGAGATGGAGTGTGGGCTATTAATTTGTGTCACCGTACCCTTGTTGAACTGTGTCGTACACCTTCTGTGCAGTCTCTCCTACCGTATAAAGATTGGCAACTGTGTCATCATGCACCAAAGCTGCGTTGATACCCTTAATGCAGACCCTGTAAGTGTAGGTTGCATTTGCCGGTGCAGTTGAAGCTGTTTTATTGTCCTTTGGGGTAACACTGTGCCAATATACACCTTCCAAAACTGAACACCGTGTTCTCATCGTGATGCGCTTCATTGTACGATGGGATCTCTCAACTATCCCATTCCCAGATGGTATGTGGGCACAGTGAAATTGTATTTGTACATTCCACACCTTTGCAAACGCGGCAAACATCTCTCCACAAAACGCTGCGCCATTATCTGCAGCTCAACCGGTGGCCCTCTTTCACAAAATACTACTTCCAACTCCTTGATGATGCTAGCTGAGTCTTGGCAGTGCAAGGGCTTCCAAATGGCAAAACGACTCGGGCCGCAGTCTATCAGCGTCAGGTATAGTTGATGTCCAAAATGGGTTACATCCATCGCAACCCTCTGCCAATTTTCTGCAACATCAAGCCAGCCCGGTTTCCAATGCACAGGGTCCGGGTCAATTGACTGGCATTCCTTGCATCCCCTAACCACCGCTCGCACCTCAGTTTTTGTTACTCTTGGGTCGATCAACTTCACAAAATAGAGTGTTCTCTTCACACCAGGATGTCCGCTGGATTGATGAATGGCTCGTACTTGAGCAACATCTCACTCTTCAGCCAAAGCGCACATAGGTTCTCTGGGTTCCGTTATTTTGCGCATTTCATTTAACCATCACTGCGGTACTCTAGTAAGTTGGTCGGCTCGATTGTTGCGTGACTTGACAAGCTCTACATCAATATCCAGCTCGTATTCTAAGGCCAACTCTTGGAGTGTGGCTAGCCGATGTCTGATTAGCATCTCCGAGGCTGTCTGTAAATGAATGGTTTTAGCCTTCCATTGTAATGCAAGGTTGACACTTCGCAACACAGCATCAAGCTCAGCCAAGTTGATGTGCTTGTCTTCGTGCACCGGTCGAAGCCAACTTGCATCTTCTGCCACGGTGCCATTGCTCTCCACAACCACACCGGTGGCTAAGGAGTTTGCATCTACCCACACGGTTACATTTTGCTCACTGATGCACCAGTTACTTTTTTCACTGGATCATCCTGGGCTAGTCTCTTAAAAATGTCGTCGATCATCTGGGCTAGAAAAGGGCCCTGCACTTCATCGTCCCATCCAGTGGTAACAGTGTTTGCCCTCCGCTTCACAAATGCCGTGGTGACATGTAACCAACCGCATACAGGAAAATGACCAGTCAACTTCCCGCACAGCGAGAAGACAATTTGGTGGGTGAGTTTATCAGGGACTACTGGAAGTTCACATCCACAACGTCATCGCAGTTTTCCTTGCTCCTCCCAGACATGCAATCCCAATACGCGTGTGCCAATTCTTAGCCGCTCCGGGGTCTTACTTGACAGACCAAACTGCTCCAAATGTTCCTTGACGCGGACCACAGAACACACACTCTTGTTAACAAAAACATTGTCAATATAAGAGGAGGAGGCTGCGTTGACGATCTTGTCCTGGCTCAAGACGGTATTAACAATGGCCCGCATGATTAAAGGGGCAACATTGAGCCCAAATCCTAAGCAGGTTAGACAATACCTTTGTCCCTTAATTTCCACTGTTTGGAATGACCAAAGGGACTTGTCGATGTGTACCTGCAGATAGGCCTGGCGTAGATCCAGCACTGCAGCATTTGGTCCTTGCTGACACCATTCCCGTAATTTTTGCGGACAAACATCTGCATTGGCCGCGTACATGTCAACATACTCATTAAGTTTCCGATAGTCCATAACGGGCCGAACCTTCTGTTTGTTTTCCTGCAGAATGGCCATGAGGGGGATTAGACCCTTTGGGAGTTTGAGTTCCTCCTCCGCGTAAGGAAGCAGCCAGCTATTATCTATCCAAATCTGGAGTTCCTGATCATACTCCTCCCGAATTTGTGCTGGAGCTGGATATTCTGCCAGTCTATTTCTTAATGTACCCGGAGGTTGGTTGCCAGCCCATTTCCAAGATGCGGTCCACCTCATTGAATTCTACTTTAAAGTCAGGCTCGGTAATGGTGATGGCAGCAACGACTGGTTCGACACACTGCAGAAACGTCACCTCACCGGTGCCAGTTACAGATATTCCTCCCAACTGTTTGATGGCGTCTAGTCTGAGCAGGAAGTCAAATCCAAGCAGGTCTCTGTCCACGACTAGGGCTTCCATAGCGATGAATGGCTTTGCACCAACGCTAACTTGTACCACTCCGATTCCACAGCAGTCAAGTGCGCCTCCGTCTACTGTAAGCATGCGTGTTGATTTTCTTGTCCATGCTCGACGGCATGACTTGTGGACTAGTGACTGTGTGCATCCTGTATCCACCAGAGCTATACGTGGTATTCCATTGATACGAACTGTCACTACAGGCAATGCGCCATTTACAAGGGTTTTGGGGAAGAGATTGGTGCTGAATTCTCGCCCCCTTGCCCGTTTTCCGGACAACACCGAGTAATGTGCCCTTGCCAATGACATCGATAGAAAGTGATGGTCCCTCGGTGCTTGGTACCAGCACCTTTGGATGGTTCACAACCCAGGAGACAATCGCTCGCACTATGATTGGGTCCATTACATTTATAGCACCTCCTGTGCACATCTGCTTCCTTCAACTATGCAGCCACTGCGGCCTGCTCTGTAGGACCAGTGCACTTCTTCAAAATAGCACGAGCTTGTGCCAGCATATGTGACAAATCCAGGTCTTCCATCTGGGATGACGCTCTTAAAAGCTCCTCTGCATGCTCAGGCAATCCAGCAATGAATGCACACTGCAAACACTTTTCTGATACGCCGCCAAACAGAACCGTGAGTCTGTGCAGTTCTGCCAAAAAGACGTCAACCGTCTCCCCTGGCTGAAGGCAACGTGCTGCAAACTGCTTCCACGCGGAGAAGGGATCTAAGGCGAAAGCTGTGTATAATGCTTTCTTAATGCAATTGAAGTCTGTGCGCTTCTCCTCACTCAATTGCTGGTACACAGCATATGCGCCAACTGCCAAACACATCGGGATAACACACTTAATTCGCATCACACCACTCAACTGACATATTAGTTCCACCTTCTCCAACCATTCCACTACCGACTGTCCAGAATCGCTTCTGTCGAACAGTGGTATCATCTTCGGGTTGAAGGCCATAATGCCGAAATAGCTTGTGCGAGAAAACGGGGGCAAAAAAAACAAACTTCCTGCGACACAAAAACGAATGCCTTCTTGCGAACAAACACATTACGACAGTAAACGAGCAAAATGGCACCCAAGACTGCTGCCTATGGACGACCGACCACAACGGCTTTTGTTGCCCAAGAAAAGACACCAAACGACTCACGCGTCTTCTTCTTGTAGTCCTCGGTCAAGTCCATTATGGTACTCCAAGGTGTGCCTGGTGACAACACACACACGCAGTTCAAGGATGTTTCCGTGCATGCTCATTACAATAATCATTAGAGTTATTATAAAACTAAATGAATTTAAATTAAAGGGAGTGGGCAATGCAATGAAGAAAGGGTCAAGGTCATGAAGACATAACGTCAGCCCTAGGTCATGTGGATGGAGTAGTAAAGTGCTACAATATTAGTGACTATATTAGTTAAAAGCAGAATTCTTTGAAGAATTTAAATCGCTGAATTGATTTTGCAAAATTGGTCTTACTGAAAATCTGTTTTGAATTGAAAAATAAAAAACAGTAAAACTAAGACATTTTTAGAGAAGCTTTTAATTGCTTTTTTGTATGTGTGATTATGTGCAGAATTTCTGAAGTACAAATGTAAAAACTAGTCACATGTTTTAAGGGTTGTCCCCACCCAACGATTATGGGGAACCTCCGCCTCAAACTTTATCAACTACTCCACTAAACATGTTCTGGTGTCAATAAATTAATGTGTCAGAAAAACAAGACTTGTAGTTAAATGTTTGTATATAACATTTTATGCTTTAAGTAAGTAATATTTGTTTTAAATCAGATTAATTTAAGTTTAAATTTGATGATTTTTTTTCAAATAACCTTTCAGAAATATGTATATTATTTTTAAAGCTTTTTAAAACCAAGAATTAACTTTTATTTACAAATGTGTCAAAAATGGCTGTTTTATTTTACTGAAAAAAAATCTATTCCAATCAGTATAGTTTCTGTTTGAAATACACCACTGTATTTTGCTTTCTGGAAATAATAAATTTTAAATCCTTTTGCTTTCAATTAAAGCAAAAAGGAAAACTTCAAGAAGTGGAGGTACCTAGATTAATGACAGTTCTACAAACTTTGGGATAGCACTTTTGCATGTATATGTTGATCATGTGTTGATCTGACAAGGGTCTGGGTTCAGTTGTATTCTACCCTAAGCGTCAACCTTTTCCTTTTCTAAATTTCCATATATAAAAATACATTTACCCATGTGGTTTTCCAAATTTGGGGTTGTCCAGCCCCCTTTTGAGAGATGGTCAGAGGGAACAAGCTACTCCTTAACTCTAACTCTCTCGACACTTTGCATTGTACCATACCTCCATAAGGTTGTGCTAATCTCTTTCTTTCTTTCTTCTCCCTTCCTTTTCATCTCCCCTCTCTTTCTCAGCAGCCAACTTCAGCCCGCTTCCTGAGCTGGAGTGATAAATCCAACTTCCAGATGGTGCAGCAAAGACAAAAAGGATTTTCAGTCATTAATTCTTATCTACCAGCTTGGCTTATGCTGGGGAACTCTCTATCGACCAGAGCACTCAAGAATTGGAAAAAGAAAAAAAAAATCTATTTCCACTCTGCTTAAAATGAAAGTTTATCTTTTCTCTGTCTTGGACATTTTTTTAAATGATTGAATAGACCACCCAGCTTTCTTGTCCATGTCCACTTCAAAATAGTAATTAATTTTTTTTCTTACTACTTGTATCCAAAGGAATCCAGGTTAATGTTTGGATATAAAATTTTGATGAATGTCACTGAAATTATAATGACAAACACATGTGAATATTTTTCTTCTGGGTGGCTGATTCAAAACAAATGTTTTTTTCTTTGTCCAGAGGAATTGTGAATGTTATTTTGGTGACTACTCAGATTTCTCTATTAACAACATAGGTGCTTATTTTATCTGACATCTTCATGGATACCTTAATGGTCTCCTTATTGGTGGGGAGTGGAGAAGGATGGGTAGTTATGGGTTTGCTCAATCTTACTGAATTTTGTCTAGTTAAATTTGTGTTCAATTCTCCTTGAAATTATCTCAAAACATGGTTTTTCAATGCATTTAATTTTTAATTTTCTTCTCAACCTTTTGATCCATCTTCCTGCAATTTCAACAGTTATCATCTAGTTAGTAGATTCTCTCCTTTTCCATCTTTCTTTCTCTTTTTGTTTGATCAACCTCTGGAGATTTGTGTCACATCAAGATGTAAAAGTGATATCAATGTGTTTCATTCACTAAGGCTTCAAGTTTGATGATGTCACACATAAGTGATCTAAGTCAAACACAAACAATTGACTCAAAATTCAAATACCTTAAATTGTATATATTGGAATTGTTTCTATAAAAATTAGAATGAAGTCTTTGCATAAATTGTTTTTATTTTTATATACTCATTGTTTTATTTATAGATAATTGTTTTTCTTTATAAATAAGAAAAAAACTCTTAATCAAGTTAGTTAAATAGGAAACAAAAGAATGATTGTGTGACACCAAATTTGCTGCTATATCAAGATAAGATCACTTATTTCATATTGTACTGGTAATTTGATTCAATAAAAATCAATACATTTAAAAACAAATGAAGAAAAAAATGTAAAACTACAGTATTCATATTTTCATAACATATGTGGAAAGATTGATGCAAACACAGAACGTCCTGGGTATGACGGTAAACTACATCCGCGTCCTGGGTATGGCGATAAACTACATCCAACAGCAAGGCCTCAGATAATGTTTTCAGAAAAATAATGTTGCCAGCTATGCATTTTTGAAACAATAATGTTGCCAGCTATGCGTTTTTGAAACAATAATGTTGCCAGCTATAAGTTTTTTTGTAAGAGATAATGTTGCCAGCTATCCGTTTTTTTTTTTGTAAGAGATAATATTGCCAGCTATCCGTTTTTTTTTGTAAGAGATAATGTTGCCAGCTATCCGTTTTTTTTTGTAAGAGATAATGTTGCCAGCTATCCGTTTTTTTTTGTAAGAGATAATGTTGCCAGCTATCCGTTTTTTTTTGTAAGAGATAATGTTGCCAGCTATACGTTTTTTTTGTAAGAGATAATGTTGCCATCTATACATTTTTGGAACAATAATGTTGCCAGCTATACGTTTTTTATTCCATACAAAATAGGCATTTAAAATTCATATAAACTTGATTTGGCATTAAATAACCCACAGTGGTTGATATGCCATAAAACCCAAACAAACAAGCAAACACAGTGTTCAGTTGAGCAATATATATATTGTTATTTGAACTACCACTTTAGAGCCACTTTGCTCAGTTTTATTTTTCTTAGTGGAAAATATCCTTATTACTTGTCAAAGAAAAAATAGAAACATGTAAACTAAGCAATCTAGGTTAAGTTTTATTGTACCTTTTTAATTGTGGTATAACCAGACAAGTTAACTGAAGTGAGTGAATAGAGAAACTTGTTTTCATTTAGTGTCAAATTATATTTCTCTATACTATCCATGAATTTCATCAGATTTGTATTGTTCAGCTTGATCATGTCCATAGCTGGTAATGTTGTCAATATAAGCAAATTCCTTGGAGACTTTCCCATCATGTCATCTATCATTTTCTGGAAACTGGCTACACTATTAGTCATTCTGAAAGGTATTCTACAGAACTGATATATGTAGCCTGCTACCTCAAAAGCAGTGTATATTTTCTCTTCCAGTCTAATAGAAACTTGATAATATGCACTTGTTAAGAGTACTAAAGACATGATAGTCAGCAATCTCATTCACCATATCTTTGATTCAAGGAAGAGTCCGAGAATATTCAATAATAATTTTTTTTTTTAATTCTCTGCAATAACCACTAGTGCTGGAGCTTGCTAAGGAGATCAAGAAGGTTCTATGATGTCCTTTAACACATACAAGTAATTTCTGATTGAATGCATTTAATATCAGATATGGTATGCCTTCTTGGTTTCAAAATTATAGGTGAACAGGCAAAAATTAAATTAAAAAAGAATGTTGTATAAGAAACTTTTTTTTTATAGTAGACACCCTGTATATTGTGAGAGGTAGAAGTAGATCACAAAATAGTATTCCTGGAAAAGAATGATGCCAAAAAAATTTTTTTTTGCAGAGCACCTGTGGGAGAAAATAGCAATTGGGAGGTTCAGATCCAAAATAATCAAATATCCAGGTTCTTGATTCCAAGGGTCAAAAATGAGTCTCAAAAGTCTAAAGTAAAAAATGATGTGTTGTAAATGGAAGGGATTAAAAAAAAAAAAAAAATCTGTATTCAAAATTTGCAATGCACATCTACCTTCTTCACTCATGAAGAACAAAGACAGCCAGTCATCAAAAGTACCATTCTTTTATTTGAGTATTAAAGGTTGAAATTGGTAGAAGTAACCAAACTTTTTTTGGCTTTTTTTTTCAACAGATAGCACAAATTTGTTTTTGAAGTAAGACATTGTTTTCTCCTTTGTCACTAAACTCCCCACTGATCTCTTGATCGCACAGATGACAACCTGGAGCAGGAATCTTATGTCTTGGGCAGTGGCACAATGACTGTCTCTTCTCCAGATGAGTTGTCTTCAGAGGAGTTATCAGACACAGTTGTTTACTTTTGGAGAAAAATTGGATGCATCTCTAAGGGTGACTAGTCTTTTTTTTTGTCTAAGGATGCATTGCTTGTGTCACTCACTGATGTGCTAGAGCCTACAAAAGGGTGCAAATCCTTCATGTAGCATAGTATTCCATGCACTGGCTGTGAGGAGTTCTTACTCAAATATGGTCTCCCAAGTTGTATGGTGAACCTTTATCTTGTGTCAGTGGATAGTGTTGTATCACATTGGTGGGCGCAGTTGAGAGTGATACATTATCTTTTGGCAATTTCCTGGTGGCAATTTGCTTGATGTGTAGATAACACCTTTTTACTATCCCATTCCTCAATGTGATGTATGTCCAGCAAAACTGTAGGTAGGTCTCCCATTCATCTAAAAAGTCCTTAAGTAGATTACTGTGGAATACAGTGTTATTGTCACTGAGAAGTTCGGCTGATGGACTCCCTTCAAAGAATGCAGCCTTCAAATGGTCAATTATACAGGCTGAATCCTGCTGATGTAGCTGTTGCCAAATAGTAAAATGCATCGGACCTCATTCAGTGTCACGTAGTAGGATCACTCCATCTAAGGGTACAAGTACAGGGTTTGTTTGACACCAGGATATCCACTTTGGTAATGAATGGACTTTATTTGATCTGGACCACATGTGCTCACTGATGGTGCATAGGTCTGAATGCTTTTCTTATGCTAATACATCTGTTGTACTCTAGTCAGCTTATACACCTGATATGATTTTGTGGTTGTAAAGAAAAGACTGTCAACTTATAGTAGCAACAAACGCCTGCAATAGATTTGTTCTGTCTCTCGACCGCAACACTTGTAGCCAGATCACAGTTCAAACAATAGCCCGTCATAACAGTTCAACAAGCAGCGTAGAAATGACAAAATGAGGTCACATATCCAACCATCACTTCTCACCAGCCAAAATGCGTGTTCGTCTCCCCAGCTCAGAAAATCTCCTGCCTTTATAAGTGAAAAACAATAGCTTTTGTTCACCAAGAGATCTTTCTGATTGATCACACCATTCAGGGGAGGGAAGAACATTAACATAGATTCTAGTCCTTAAAGTAGATTTTTTTTTTTTTTTTTTGCTAACTACTTTTTGGTAATTTTTCTTCGGCAGATCGCACACAAAACACAAACTCTTTTTTCGAGGTAGCTGATTATCTCTTTCACTACAGATTTTACCAGTATTACGTTCACCAATAAGTCATAAACTACCAGCTTTTCTAGTCTTTTGAATAAGCATTTCACTTGCAGCTTTTGTATATATCTCGGCCTTCCTGTTGAATCTCTGAGATCTACCCATAAACACACAGAATCTGTAAATAGATGCAGTACTGTGGCTTTCTGTTAAAGTGCCATGTTGACATTATTCAGGATAGCATCCAATTTGACCATGATTGTGTTGAGTGTCATTTTTTGGATGCAACCAGCATGCGTCCATGATTGAGTTTGAGAGACACTCTAAGTGCAAGTGAGTTTGCGTCAACCCACATATCAAACACATGTCTGTCAACACACTATTTGTCCTGCATGAGATCATCCAATTGTACTCTGGTCACTGGCGCTCACTGGAAATGGGTAATAAATGAGCATTACTAAAAAGTAAAAACTAGACAAGATTTCCCTAGACACGGGCAGTGGAACAAGAACAGTCTACCTCTTAGATTAAATAAAAGGTTCAGTTCAGAATTCCCTGTAGGTTACCCAGATCAAGATACAGCTGATGAAGGCCAGAGGGCACAATGGCCAAAACAAGGTGGTGACAACAAAGATCAGGACAATAGTCTGATAAATAGTGTAATGAAACATTTTTATGAATAACAGCCACTGTGGTTATTCATTAGACTCAGAGTGACTATTAGATGTAATATCACTTTTGGCTTTAGTAGATATTGTAGAGATGGAAACATTAATTGAATCTGGCTGTATATATGAAACATTGTTTTTGTGTCATTTTGAGAGTGAGAGCCTGATCATAGGCAGTTTCTAGGTCTAAATTCTTGTTTTCTAGTAATATTTGCTTTATTTGACAAAAGACCATTAATGAAAATGTCTTTGATGTTTTTGCCTCTGGCTTGAGTAGATGTTAACTGCTTTGAAGTTGTAATTTTGCTTTAGATGTTGTAGATAAAGATCAAGGATTTCTCTGGACTGTTATTGACTTGTGGCTAAAAAGTATCAAGAGAAAATGTTTTTAGGGTTTATAAAAATACCTTCCAGTATATTTATAGCTGAATTGTAATTGTTAATATCTTATATGTGTTTGTAGATTACCAGAGAAACAAGATTAATCAATAGGTTGACATTTACATCACTCAAATGCTGGGCTTGTCTGTGTAAGTGGATTTATTTTAACCTGACAGGAAAATATTAAAAGATCTTTTCTTGTGTATCAAATGTTAGAGTGATAGAGATCTAATTGTTCAGGCTTGAGATACTTCTCCATTTTTCATTTACTTCTTCCATATGAGATTTTCTGAGAGCTGACTTTCATTTTCTTAGATTGGGTAGAATTGCAAAGAGTTTATTGTGTGGGTTATCATCCTAGTACAGTTGCCATTCCTTTTAAATGTATTTATTAATAACCTTAAAATCTGTGTATTGGATTTTGATCTTAGTATCCACATTCATATCTAAAGCTGACTTGGCTGCTAGGTCTGCTTCATTATTACCTTTAAGTCCGGTGTGGATAGGAATCCAGCATAGTTTGAAAAGCCTTGAATGACCTGTTGGTGAACACAGTATCATCGTTTGTGAGGATTTTGTATGGTGTATCTCTCTCACAAAATATCGACTCCAACTGACAATGCTTGCAGAATCTTGTCACTCTATGGGTTGCCAAACAGAGAACTGTGTTGGCCTGCAGTTAATCAAGGTCAAATTATGACTATGGCCATAATGTGTAATATCTATCCCCAGTCTGGACCATTCACTGCAAATTGCTAGTCTTCCATTCTGTCAGTGCACTAGTGTTGGATCTATGGATTGGCATTCAGGAGCCCTCTGAACCACCATCTTGAGAGTTGTGCTAGGTATGGAGGGATTGACTCGTCTGATAAAGTAAGTGGTGCGCTTAACACCAGGGTGTCTGCTATGCTGATGTATTTCCATTATTTCACATGGACCCAGCTCAGAGATGATAGGTTCGGTGTCTTTCTTCAACAAATTCAACCACCTCTGTGGAACTCTGGTAAGTTTGTCAGCTTTATTTTGGTTGGATTTTGCCAGCCTTACATCTAAGGTGAGGCCATACTCTGCAATTAGCACCCAAATAGTCCTCAGTCATTTCTGCATGAGCATCTTCCACACTGCCTTTGATTTCATTTGTGCTTTTCTGGTCAAGTTGTCATTGATCCACTGGTGAGTACATGTGGAATCAGTGAACAGATGCAACACTTTCACCTTCCACTGCAAGGCCAAGTATATGTCCTTTAATGTTTTGTCAAGCTCGGCTATGTTGATATGTTGAGTGTCATTGTAGTGGCGATGCCAGCATATGGTTGCTCACCCTGCCCAACAAAAATGCAACTTTTTTCAATTCAGCCAGGTATACATCCACAGATTTGCCGTAATGCAGGTGCCACTTGATGTATTGTTTGTACACCATGAATGAATCTGTAGCAAAGGTTGTAACTAACGCAGTCTTTATCTGGTCAATGTTGGATTTTGCTTTGTCATCCAGCTGCTGGTAGACTGTAAATGCTTTGCTCATAAGTCTCAAAGGGACCACATGCTCCAGAGACTTCACTTCACATATCCTGCAAGCAAGTTCTAGCTTCTCTATCCATTCAACCACTGGAAGACTGGACAATGCTCTGTCAAAGTCGAATTTGATGTCTACTACCAGTGTCAGTCAATTGTCAAAGTAACTTGTGTTGGCCTGTTTTTTTTGTGTGTTGAGAACACTCTTATTGACTGAGAAAATTATTATATAGCTCTCCCTATCCCAGACCCACACTGACTATTGGCTAATACTTGCCCAGTATTGTTCATAAGCAAATAGTGCCACCTACTGTAAGTAGAATGTTTTCTCTCGACAACCCATTGTGGAAAAGGATGTAACTCCTGGTGTTTACAACACCACACACAACCAACTCAGACTCTTATCAGGTTGACCTGTTTCTCTGTTACACAAGTTGACTGTGACTTGATGTGTGAATTTCATTGGGAATGGATGTAACCCACTATAATAGAAGAAACTACTTTCTGTTAATGGACTGTGGTACTAATTGGCTCACAATTTGGTGAGTTCTACATCAGCAGAATTCAGCAAGTGTCATCCTACATTTAGGAGACTTTTTTTTTTTCTTTTTACAATCAAGGTCCATCATTAGAAATTCTCAAAGATAATGATATTGTGTTTAATGGCTAATGGGTCACAGAGGTTTTAGGTTATTGAGGAGTCCAACTCTGCTTCCAGTGTGCATATGCACCCCATGGGTAATTGCATAATTGAGAGATGTCATCATAGTGTTAAAATACTTGTGGCCAAGAAGTAGTTCCCTATAATGGAAATGGTCTACTAGTATAATGTTATACCAAAAGATGACATCTTGCCTGTTACTGTGCTTGCTAAAATAATTCACCACTACCAAGTCAGGTTAAAAAGAATTGATGCAATGCCTCTGCCGAAACAGCAGAAAGAATGCTGTACAAATTGGGAGACTCTGTGGATGAAAACCCACACAACCAATTTACCTCAAGATATCACATAGGGCAGATTACTGGTATTGGTAGCCCACACACAATTTTAATTGATGAAACTACCTACCTGAAACATCGTCATCCCATATCATGGTTTCCATCACATCAGAGAGCAACACGGTCAACAGGCCGTACACTGAGCACATCCTGTGAAAGTGCAAGAGTGTTTGGATTTGGTCAGTGTGATACCTCTTCAGATGGAAACAAATCTGGACCTGAGCCAGATAAACAGGATGACTCATCAGAAAGTCCTTAAAAAACTTGAACCAAGTTGCCATATCTTTAATAAGGTCATGGGGGAGTGTACAGAAGAAAATTTCAACTTGACTCATTAAACAAGAGACTTCTGTGTTGCATACTGGTATATTCTGGGGCTTCAGAATACACTAACTGCACCTCTGCAAAGGGGTAAGATCCTCCCACCTTGTGCAGCCCCCTGTTTGCCATAGATGGTGACCCGTAATATCTGGGGATGGGATCATTGTGGTTGAAGGCTTCAAGAATCAAGGTTAGTTACTTCTGATTCCCAACACACCACTTTAGCCCTTACTTGGACTAGATGGGTGGTCGGAGAGGCCTGATCTGATCAATTGGCTGGTCATGACGAGCCTTAACACCTATAACTATATCAATTTATGGAACACTTTATAACTAAATACAGTACCCCAAATATACACTGGGATAAATTCCATCACTATCCAATTTATAGGTGTTAGGAGATGGCTGAGGGTTATTTGGTTTGAAGAGATCTAGACTTGGCCATGGCTGTGAACATGCCAGTTTATACACTTATTTGGAAAGTGCAACAAATAGTTTAACAAGTGCTGAGTCTCTCTTGAATATGAGTATACTGGTTTGTATAGCCCTGACCTGTCAAGACAACTGGGTTTCCCCCTTGTCACGGATTAATGTCTGGCTCCAAGGTGGGTTGGGAACCCAGGCAGTGAATCTTAATATGCAAAAATTATGAATGATCAAAATATTAGGTTGGTGCAAAAATAATGACGTAATAATGTTGTTTTTGACGTATTTTTTAACGTCAAAAAACGACATTATTATGTCATTATTTTTGCACCAACCTAATAAAAAGCCTAAAAGATGTCTTTCAGACTCTGATTCTGAAAAAGAAATTAATATAAAAATTTCCAAGATTTTTAGTGCTCATGTCCCTAGAAGAAACTCTGCTGGCAAAATGTTCCCCTTTCTTGATTGAAAAGGTACTATCCAGTAGGCTTAATCCTAAAAAAGAAAGTTGAGAGATGGCAATTTGCTGGTTGAAGTGAAACATAGGAAACACACATAAAATATGATAAAGATGAAGACATTTCATGATATCAAAATTAAAACCTTCCCTCATGCAAGACTGAATACGTCTGAGAGAGTCAGTGGAAGTAAAGTGTTGTCTCTGGCTATACCTAAGGAAATTACATTTGCCTTAGGAAGCCAAGGGATCAGCGATTACCATAAAATCTCAATTAAAAGAAAAGGAGAAATAATTATAACTGATACATATATCCTTACTTTTGGCACACCTGAAATCCCCCACAAAATAAAAATAGGGTATAATATTGAGCCAGTGGAACAAAGTATCCTTGCTCCGCAAAGATGCTTTAGGTGCCAAAACTTTGGATATCATACTTTTCATGTTTTCACTTTTTTTTTTAATTTTTTTTAATTTTTTTTTCCATCAAAATATATGAACAACTTCAAATATGTCATTGTTTTTCAAATTCTGGATTTCTTTCTCCTTTGCATCCAATACCTCTTGACTCATTTCATCAATGAAGGAAAATAAAACTATTTCTTCCTGGTCTGGTATATCATTCCATGATACCACATATTTCCAGTAAACTAGATTCAGCATTTCCTTGAATATGTACATTTAGCCAATCTCAATCTTGGTATTTTGGCTGATATGACAATACCTTGACAAACCTTAGTTTCAGCTGTACATGAGACTGGTTTTGGTCTTGGTAGTTTATCACTATCATTTTTCCATATTGAATTTCCTTCAAGTCCGTGCACACACACTTACAGAACCTTGATGCTAGAGGCAAGCTGACAATTGGTCTAATTGGAGCCTTGTTATATTTGCGACGCAGTGCACATACATCTTCAACCATTTATCTGGATTCTCTATCTTGGCATCCCCTATCCTTAAGGAGTTTTAAAAGACTGCCTTTATTGGCATGTGAAAACTGCTTGTGCAGATTAATAGCTTTTTCTTTATTTTTTTCAATACTGAATCCATCCAACAAGAGTTGTCGTACCACATTTACCTTTGGTGAATCTAGAGAACAGTAAGAGGGTTGTTGATCTCCAGATTGGTTGCAGAGTGTTGAAAGTATGTTGGGCTTTGTTGATTCGGCAGTTGATATCTTCATCTGTCCCCCACTCTTTACTGATGACACTTCTCAGGTAGACAAACTTATTGACTTCCTTGATGTCTTCTTGGTGTAGTTGCACTGTTGTCTGTTGTTTACTCTCATGACTTCCATCTTTCCGATGTTGATTTGGAGGCCAGTCTTCTCTACTTCTTCTGCAACATGACTCGGCTTCTCCTATGCATCTTGTTGTTTGTGGGAGAGAAGGCTGATGTCGTCTCTGTAGTCAAGATCTTCCAGCTGCTTCATACATTTCCACTGTAAACCAGTTCTGCCTGCCGTGGCCTGCTGCATTATCCAGTCAAACACCAGTAGGACGATCATTGGTGACAGCTGACATCCCTGATGAATGCCAGTTTGCACGGAGAATGGTTCTGTCAGCTTCCTGTCATGGATGACTTGGCAGGTGGCATCTTCATACAGTTGTTGGATGATAGTGACGAACTTTGATGGAAAGCCATAGTGCTGCATCAGTCTCCAGATGATGTCTCTGTCGACACTATCAAAAGCTTTTTGAAAGTCTATGAAGACCGAGTACACGGGGGTCTGCCATTCCAGGGACTGTTCGATGATGGTGCACATTGTGGTGATGTAGCCTGTGGATGATCTATCTTGCCGAAAGCCTGCCTGTTCTTTTCGAAGTATCTTGTCCAATGCCATCTTCAGTCTCTCTAGGATGATTTTTGTCAGTACGTTCCATGGGATGGATAGCAGCATAATGCCTCTCCAGTTGTTGCAGGATGACAGCTCCCCTTTCTTCAGCAACTTCACAAGTTGGCCTTTCTTCCAGTCTTCAGGCCCTCTTTCTTGCTCCCAAATCTTGTGCAGGAGTGGATGCAGCATATCAGTTGAAGTTTGGATATCTGCCTTCAGTACTTCATGTCTTACTGTTAGGGCCCACTGCCTTGCTTGACTTGGTGATCTCATTCTTGGTAGAGGGGCTAGTGTTAATGTCAAGGAGTGGGTGGTGAAATGTGGAACAGATGGTCCCGGTCTGTTGAGTGTTTCCTTGAAGTATTCCGCCCAGCTTGCTCTCTGTTCCTCTTCCTGACACGCTTTCAACACTCTACAGTCAATCTGGAGATCAACATCCTTCTCACTTTACAAGATCCGCATCTTCAACACCAATGTCAAGTTGGTCATACTTTATGGCTCAGAAACCTATCAGGTAACCAAAACTAACACCCACAAAGTTCAGACCTTTACCAACTGATGTCTCAGGAACATCCTCAATATCAGGTATCTGGAAGTCATTTCTAATGGCCAACTGTGGGACAGGACCAAACAAGCCACAATTGAGATTGACATCAAGAAACAGGAGTGGGGATGGATCGGCTACACACTCCACAAGCCTGCTTCTAGTGTCACCAGGCAGACCCTTGACTAGAATCCACAAGAGAAGCGAAAAGTGGATTGACCAAAACATACTTGACACAGAGGTGAAGGCAGCCTGCATGATATGGGCTGAACTGAAAAGGATTGCCTGGAATTGCATCTGTTGGAGAAGTGTTGTGGTCCTATGTTCCTCAAGGAATCAAGAGGCATAGAGAACATCTAAAGAGGTTTTGTACATTGTAAATTAATGTCATATCCATTTAGATTCACCATATCTTTTGCGAAATCTATGAAAATTCTGAACTGTTTCATAGGACCTTTGCTTATTAACAAAGTTATTTCATTTTTCACCACCTCAACATCCATCAATATTTTTTCTATTCCTATCAATCATGGCAAAGTAATTTGTTTTAAACTTTTGACTTCAAAACCCTCACCAAATCTAAATACTGACTGGCTGGAAATCTCTTTCACTTCCTTTAATTCATCTGGGTACAGTGTTTTAAAAAATTCATGAATCCACACTGTGCCAGCAACTGTTTTTGAGCAACCACTATCTAGTAGGTCTTTACCCAAATTCTCAAGAATCAGTTTACATTGAAATGAGTTCATCTTAGAACTGAAAAGCGTAGCATGACTGTTCATGTGAACTTCATCAGTCTTGTTTATGAGACCAACCTTTTATAAGGTGTTTAATTGATTGACAGAATGTGCATCTCATTAATGTTTTTCCAGCAGAATAATTCTGATACCATTCATGTATTCCTTGACTACATCTGCCTGACAAATATCCTCTTGATCCTCCATTATCCAGGGAGCTTCATTTTATGCCTTCTGATTTTCTCATATCTCTGCTCATGTTCATTTATAAAGTTTGAAAATTCTCATCTGCACTCTGTTTATATTCATAAAAATCCCTAAGTGCACAATATACCAATGTGTCTTTGGCTTGTAAATATATTCTATCCAATTTGTCTATAATCAATTTATAACCAACAGCCCTTCCAATATCTTTGACTCTCACACAACCTCTCTTGCTTTTCCTTTTTATGAGAGATATACTGCAGCTCCAAGCTTGTCTTCTGAAGTATCGGTGCAAATTTTCCAGATTTTGACATCATCCTTCCAATTTAAATAATCATCATTTTCTTCAGGGTAGAAAATAGGTAGGTTCTTGATACTAGACATTTTTTTTTTGTCTTTTTTCTTATGTTTTCACTTATTAAGCTATTAAAAATAAATGAAAGTTAGTATTTAACTGAATTCCAAATACAGTGTGTGTGTTTTTTTTTCTCTTTGCCTTTTAGAAGTTCTGGTGTTTTAGAGTAAGGAAAAATTGTTATTTTAACAACATGAGCATATGGTGAGACTTTCACCTCAGAACAAAAAGAATTATTTCTATGTATAAAAAACAATATTATCTAGTTGTGAATCAACCAAAAGGTAAAAAATAGAGAAGGCGAACAGTAGAACTTCTGTGTGAATTGGTAAATGCTCTGTAATTGGTGTTATTCCTCACTTTAGTTCCTCCATGATTTCCAGAATAAAAACAAGTAAAGCTAGCCTCCACTTTACCAACACCACTGAGATAGAAGGCCTGTCTGATTAAACATGATGTCACCACAAGTAGTATAAGCTGAATCAAGGCTGCTGAAAATTAATGATTGTAGGCTTTTTTTTTTTTTTTTTTTTTTTTTAAGTATAGAATACTTTTTAAATTAAAATTTAAAAAAAACAAAAAAATCCTGGGTTCAAATTTCATCTTAGAACTTAATTCAATATTAATTTAGAAAAATAAAGAAAAAACAAACAAGCCATATTAAAAAAAACGTTTTATTCCGTAAAAAGCCATTAGAAAAGAAAGAAACCAAGCTTCGATTTTTACCTTAGAATAAACTTTTTTCTAAAGGAAAAGTATTTAAAGTTTTACATTTGTTGCTATGTTAAAGTAAAAAGTGTAAATTTCATTATTAAATTTAAAGACTGTAAAAATTGTTCTTATTTTGATTGTATAAAATTATTTGAAAACTGTTTGCAATAAAAAAAAATTGACATGGCTTTTTTAATTTGTATATTTTATTTTAATTATTCTGTAGTAGTAAAGTTACAATATTGATATTTTTGTTGTGTAGAAAATAAGACATTTTAAATAATTGTAGAAAAAATGTTACATAGATATATGGGAAATTTAACTGCAGATTTAAAGTTTTCTTTTTTGGTTAACTTGTTTCTAGTAATATTATTATTTTCCCTAGCAAAAAAAATTATTCAAAAGAATATTTGCAGGTAGGAGTACACCAATGACTGTGGCCATGTCAGATGGTGATCTTTAAGGGGCAGAGTTACTGTCTAACGTGAATGGGATTTTGGCTCAATGTGGCGCTGGCCATCATGAAAGTCGCCATAGATGCTATGATATCTAAGGTTGAGACAATTCACCAAGCAAAGTGGAAGACGCATCTTGGTTGTGTCCAAAGAAAGATGTGCAGCATATCAACCTCTCAGAATTGGACACCGTCATTATAGGGGTAACCATGGCCCTTCAATGGAATGCAACAGTATTGCATTTGTTCAGATTCTGCAAATGTAATTGACCACTTGAGGGTGTTATTCTTTGAACATGGACCTCCGACGGAATTTCTCAGAGACAATGACACTGCATTCCACAGTGTACTCTGTAAAGACTTTTTGGATTTGTGGGAAGTTCACCTCCAATTTTGCTGTGCATACATCCCATCAAGAAATGGCATAATCCAGTGATGACATCACTGCATCAAGAAAATTGCTGTCAGGAAGTAGTGTTCTGTAATGGAAGTAGTATATTGATATGGTCACCCCTAAAGATGGTGTGTCACCCTCAACTGCACCAGCCAACATGTTTTACCAGTACAAAGTCTGTCAAAGAGGTATTGACGTGGCACACTCAACTGAACAAGTAAAAGAACGGACAGCATACAACCTGGGTGACCATGTGTAAAAGCCCCACACAGCCAGTGTACAACTCAGTATTGGGTGTGGCATATCACTGGAATCAGCAGCTCACACACTATGCTGGTTGATGGAATGCCAAGACACACAAAAGACTTGCATCCCTGTGTAGGTTTGAACATTTCAGCAAGTGACAGCAGCAGTTAGTGCTCAGGAAGTGAAAGGATAGCCATCATCGGAGGTAGGGCCAGTACCTCTTCAGATGGTGAAATCTCTGTGCATGAGCTTGTTAAACCAGAAGACTCTTCAGATGATGAGTCTTCTAGACATGCAATTTAATCCCCTCCAGTAATCGTTCCACTCTGGAGAAGCTCAAGAGGCCTGTCACCGTGTGTCACCTATGTGATGGGGGAGTGTAATGAAAGAGAGATGTTTTGTGTTTTGTCTGCCAAAAGGAAAATTAAAGAAAATTGTTAGCAAAAACCTGTCAATTTAAGTATCAGAAGAATTATGCTAATGTTCTTTCCTCCCTGACTGGTGTGGCCAATTAGAAAAATTGCTCTGTAAATAAAAGCTGTTGCTTTGATTAACATGGGTAGAATGATTTTTGAGCTCGGTGGGTGAAAGTGGGTTTCCACTGTCATGAGTGGAAGGTTGAATTTTTTACCCCGTTTTCAGTATTAATTTGCCTGCTGGACTGTTTATGACTGCTTTGCTTTTTGGACTTTTTGATCATGGATTTGAAATTGAACTTTTTTTTTTTTTTTTTTTTTTTTTTTACTGATTCCATTGATTAATATTTTAATAGTTAATTTATATCAATGAATTGATAAGCATACATGTACAAATTAATACTGGAAAGTTCTTGACCTTATCAAGAAGCACTTCCCCACCGAAATTCTTTTCAGCACCCTTTCATATGAATGATATATCTAATTGTTCTTGAAAGATTTCATCATTTTACTGATAATGGTGTTGGTGTTTGAGATTTTGGTGAATGAGTGGTGAGCTTTGAAATCTAAATTGATAGAAAAAAAATTTAGTACCTTTTACTTTCAGTGTGAATTTCTGAAAAATGAGGATTAGGGTAAAATGTACATAAATGAATGTGAAGTCAAAAATAAAATTTAAAAAGAGTACAAAAATGTCAAATGTAAAATTAATAAAGAAATTAAATTAAACTAAACAATTACAACAAATGCATTTATAAATTTAAAAAAATTGAAGAAAACGGAATTAAGAAAAATGAATTTAAAAAGTAAATTTTTCTCTCTTTAAAATTTTTTATGTTTATTCATTATATTTTTAAAAAGTTTTATTAAGAAATAATAAAAATTATAAATTATGTCTTGCCACATGAATAAAATATACTTATTTCCTACTGGCACCTGAACTTGGTGTTGAGACCTGGATAAAATCAAGGATTTTGGTTGCTTATTTTCTAGGTAGGTATATCCTCTCTATTTGGAAAATTAGAGAAACACATTTCCATGTTTTGATTTGGCCATGGATTAAACTTAGTAGATATCAGTATCTGATATTTTTAATTTTTAAGTTTTTGGTTTCTAGTAAAAATATTACAATAACTGTATTTGGGAAATATGAACAGGAAACAATATGCCATTGTATTCAAGGAACTGTTCTGACGTTATATGACAAAAATTATTATCAAAAATAAAACCTGACATTTGTGCTTATGTGAATAAGCCAGCCTGCCATTTTTGAGAAATAACTAGTTTTATATGGCATTCAGAAAAGAAATAATAAATAAATAAATAAAAACTTATTCTACCTGTCTTTGTGCTGAGGTATCTGATGGCATTTTTCCCTTTTTAATTTTTAGTATGTTTAATGTACAGTATGTTTCTCAAAAATGCTAGATCAGCTCTGATTGACTTTTTTTTCTTTTTTTTTCATAACTAATCACTTTTTTTATATCCTAGTCATAAAACATTTCCTGGCAGACAAGGGTGTTATGATTTTATTTTTTTAATTTTATTTTACCTGATTTTTTTTTTTTTTTTTTTTTTTTTTTTTTTAATAACATTTTTTTAAAGAAGGATTCCATTTGATGCTCTATAAATATAACACCCCATAATGTTGATGTTTGTTGCAGGGGGCTACCTCTGTGATAGTGATAGATTGATTTGGGTGCGACATGTTGTTCTGTCAAGTTTTATGTCAATTCACTGTCAGAAATTCATTTATATTAATCCGTTGTAATCTTCCCCAGGATTGTTAAACTCTTCCCCAGCTGGTTGCTTATTGTAAATATAATTCTTTTAGTTACTCTCTGTTTAATCATTTGCTTAAGAGGGAGGGGGAAAGAAAAAGGTGTTAGATGTTCAATCATTCTGGGCTGACTATAAATTCCAGTACTTGGGAGTGAATCCATATTCACTTCAAGCTTTAGAGTGACTGGCAAGTAAGAGTGGATTTTAAAGTATCAGGTATGTAAGTTTTATTCCCACAACACACACACGTATATATATATATATATATATATATATATAATTTTACATAATTCATTTTGTAAAAGTAGATAACTCCAAAAATTCGTTAACTACTTTTTTCCAGTGTCAACATGGAACCATAAATTTGTATGGGAAATTTGAGCATCATTTGGCAGTGTAAAACACCTTTTTGGAAATTCTTGTATAAATCAGATAATAGTCAGATTATAATGAAACTTTTATAACTTATTCAGAAATTAAATTATTTTTGAAATGCTCTTGTTTTTTATTACCCCTCCCCCACACACAAGCATGCACTTATTTAACTTAGGAAATTTTGAGAAATTCTTTTTTGTCTTGATTAATGTTTATATTTATTATAAGGATACGTCCTTAAAGAATTTAAGTCATAAAATTTCTTTGGTTAAACAGGATCCCTAGTTAAAGAATATCTGCTAAATTGTAAAATAAAAAATACAGTAAAACTAAGATATTATTTAATTAGAAAAGCTTTTAATTGATAACTTATATTATAAACACTACCGTCTTAAGGAGAAAAATTTCTTTTAATGAATTGTGACAAGAATTGCTACTTTTTTTTTTTTCAATTTTAATTAGAATTTTTAAACTTTTAAAATTTTGTAGTGATCCAGTGATTAAAACTACTAATAAATGAAAAATCTTACTTCAATTCGATGATAACCTAGTATTTAAAAAAAATATTTTCAATTTTCGTGTATGTATGTATTGATTTTTGTAAATATATATGTCCATAAACAACATTATCAGAAAATAAGTGAGGTACATATAGTAAATTTAAAATTTATTGGTAATTTTCTAACATTTTCTCAACAAGCTTCTTCATAAGTGGTTATAAAGCCAAAGTATCTAAAATTCAGTAAAATATTAGAATGCTTAAAATATTTAAAATTTTTAAGATTACTGGGTAGTTAAAATGTATTTATTTTTGAATGCATAAGTATATATTTTGGCTTTTAATCATCTGTTTAACTGATTGGTGATTTATTTGTACATATATTTTTCCATATTTCTTGCACATTTTCTGATTCCTGTATAATTACCAAAGTTAAGCAATATCAAGCCTGGTCAGTACCTAGATGGGTGACTGCTTGGGAATATCAGGTGCTGTAAGCTTGGATGTGTGGGTGGTGCAATAGATAATTGTTAATTGGAGAGCTGAGTTCCAATTCCCATTAGGTTTATTATATTCCCTTATCCACTAAATACCCTTGGAAAAGTATGAGTCCACCTCTTCTCCATCCAACTATAGGTTTGCTGTATACTGAAGAGTTCCCACCTCAACTGAGCAGGTTCTATTTATACTCGTGCTGACATCACATCTGCTCCTTTGTATTCAGATTGTTTCTCTCTTCTTCCAAACTGCTACCTGTATACCTTCGGGGTTTTCTTATATGGCATTTTGGTCATCTTAGGGCTATAGGGATATCTCCTTCTTCCTTCTCCTCCTCCTCGCTTTCTCTCTCATGTTCTATATCTTTCTGCTCCCCAAGGTCGTCGTTGAAAGGGAAGTTGGTTGTTGGCGAGTTCTGTCTTCGGGGATTCTTTTCATTTGTGATGTGTGTCGTAAAATAAGTTTGTCACCTCGTGTTATAATTGCAGATTCGCCTCTGCGTTCTTTTACTCTCCATGGTGTTAGGTGGTAAACTGGCGTTAGCTTGTTGTGTTTACTTTGTTTAAGTAGTATGACATCTCCGGGTTCTATGTTAGTTTGTTTAGCTTTATTTTTTTGATCTGTGCAATTTTTCAATCTGTCTTTGTTTGTTTTTGTCTTTGTGCTGTTCTCCAAGCTTGCTTTTCAGGCCTCTTTTGTAATCCTGGTATGTTGATGTTTACTTCCCTACCCATGAGTAGCCTAGCTGGAGTTTCTCCCGTCATGGCATGTGGACTATTTTGGTAATACATTAGGAAATTTCCTAGATGTTTCCTCCAGTTTTTTCCTTCTGTGTTCATCGCCCGAATGGCTTTCAACATGGTTGTAAAGAACCGCTCGATCTCTCCATTAGCTTGGGGATGATAAGAGGTTACCTTTCAGTGTTGGATACCCCATTCTTTGCAGAAGTGCTTAAACTCTTAGGATATAAACTGGGGTCCATTATCTGAAACGATAATTGCTAGAATGCCATGTGTATAGAAACACCTTTGGATTGTCGATATGATTGTATCAGCCCTGGTGGATTTGGTAACAAATGCCTCAGGCCATCTTGATCCCACATCGATTATTCCGATTACATAATCCCCTCTAGGGAAAGGCCCACAGATGTCTATGTGGAGTATTTCCCAGGGGCCTTTCATTTCGGCCATATGCACCGGACGGTGGTTTCCCTTTGGGTCTAATGTTGTGCATGGGATACATTGGCTTATAGCAGCCTCTATGTCTTTGTCTATCTTGGGCCACCATACCTTAGTTCTGAGCAGGGCTTTTGTTTTCATTATCCCATATGTGTCTCATGCGCCAATTTCAGGATTCGTTTCTGTAGGTTTGGGGTTATGATAATTCTGGCTCCACGTATGACTATACCTCGTTTTGTTGTCAGTCCATTCCTCGTGTGTTTAAAGGGTTCCGTTAACTTATTGGTCCAGTCGTTTTGTTGTATTGCCTTTTTAACTGATGTGATGGTTGGATCCCGCTGACATTCCTCCATTATTTCTTATAAGGTGATTGATTTTGGAATGCTGTTAGCTACAAACATGTTGATAAATCCTTTGGCAATCTCTTCTTTGAGTGAGACTACTTCTTGATACTCCATAGGTTGCCGAGAGAGTATGTCCGCCGGGTTATCTTTACTGTTAATGTGTTTTATTGTATAATCATATTGTTGTAGATGTAAAATTAATTGCAAAATTCGCGTGGAGGGGTTACCTTTAGGATTGAAGATAGTTGTTAATGCTTGATGGTTGGTCATTATAAGAAAGTTCTTTCCATAAAGGTAAAAGTGGAATTTTTCGCAAGCCCATACAATTGCTAGGGCTTCTTTTTCTAATTGACAGTACTGGCGTTCACCTTCGGTTAGAGTCCTGGATGCTTAGCTGATGGGGATGAGTATCCCTTGTTTGTTTTAGCAACAGGACTGGCATTTACTATAACAGATGTTTGCAGTTTTGGATCAAAGTGCATGAGCGGTTTGCTCTGAATGACTGCATTCTTCAGCATGAGAAAACAAGATTCTTCTTCCTCCATCCACTGACATTCCATGTTTCCTCACGTTAACTTTTTTAATGGTTCACTGAGTGTTGCCAGTCGTGGAATAAACTTTGTGAGGTAATTGATTAGACCTAAGAAACTACATATGTCCTGGATGTTTTCAGGGTTTTTGAAATTTCTAATTGCTTTTATTTTCAAGTCAGACGGTCTGATCCCTGTATTGGACACTATAAAACCATGGAATTCAATTTCTTCCCTATGGAATATGCTTTTGTGCTCTGCAATTGTGAGGTTGTTTTCTTTCACTGTGCCTAATAACATATCTAGGGTTCTGTTATGTTCTCTTGTGTCTTTGCCCCAGATTAGAATGTTGTCTTCCCCATTGCAGCAGTTAGGGATTTTCTGAAGGATTTGTTGAAGCAATCATTGCCCTTCTTCAGCTGTGGATGCAATTCCCATAACCAGTACCTTATATCGGTAGCTTCTGGATTTACATGAAAAGGTAGTGATGTCCCTAGATTCAGGATCCGATTCTATTTGGTGGTAATAAGAGTTTAGGTTGATTTTTGAGAAAACGTTTGCATTGCTAATTTCACTCAGTAACTGTTCAACTGTTGGTATTTGATAGCGAGTGCGTTTCACTGCTTTATTTGCCCCGCATAAGTCGGCATATATTCTAATTTCTCTGTTTGGTTTCGGTACTGCTACTAACAGCGAGACCCACAGAGTGGGTCTTTCCACTCTTTCGATGATATCAATTTCTAGCATTTCATTGATTTTTTTTTTTTCTCTACTGCCTGTTGGATACGAAATGGTGTCCGTCTTGGTGGTTGTGCAACAGGTCTAACGTTGTCGTCTAGTCTAATTTTGAGTTGGAAATTTTTACTTTTTCCTAATCCTTCCAACGAGGGTAGGTGTTGATCTAGAATTTCTTTTGTTGATTTTGGGATACTTTTTGTTGTAATCGATTTCACCTGTGGGGTGGTGATAAACCATAATTCGATGCTGGCCCGCTTACATAATATGTTACTACCTTGATGTGTCATTGTAACGAATACTTTGTGGGCTCTCCTCTTAGTGGTATTGGAATATTCCCATAGGCTTTTGGTTTACAATTTGTTTCTTTTAATGTTAAGTTTGGCCGTACTTTAAGGATTTCTTTAAACGTTTTGCCGTCGATAAAGTTGATGTCTGCATCCGAATCTATTAATATTCTGACTGGTACATCATCAGTATGGACAATTTCGCTATCTGCTGAATGAATAGGTTTCACCTGAAAAACGAATGTCTGGCTGTCTGCATTATTCGGATTCATCGATACTGGTTGGACGTAATTGTGGCCGTCTGACGTCTTCGTTTTCCCTTTACCACTGTTCCTTTTTTTTTTAAGCATGTTTTTTCGAAGTGATTTATTACTCCACAGTAGTTACATTTTTTCCCAAATGCTGGGCATCTTGTTTGACCGTGTATGTGGTCAGAGCCATTACACCCATAGCATTTTGTAACTGTTTTTAATGGGTTGTTGTCCATGGATAGTTTCCTATACCCACTGTTATCTCGTTGTTGTTGCTTGTAATTGGTTGTAATTTTGTGGATATCTGAGTGCTCTCTTTCATTCTCTTATATTTGCTTAGCTTGTGTTTCAGTGGATTCAAATATGAATGCTCTTTGAAGTGCTTCCTCTATTGTTAAATCAGTTTCTTTCAAATATGCATGGCGTAATTTGCTTGATGAGCATTTTTCTATTAATTGGTCCACTATAGCTTTGTCCAGGTTGTATTCGCCAAAGTTGCATTTTGCTCCTTGTATGTGTAGATGGGTGACATAGTCATGTGTTGACTCCCCATTTTCTTGACTAAGCATCCTGAATTTATGTCTTTCAAAGACTTTATTTGTTTTCTGGATGAAATATTTGTCCAGTGCTATTTTTGTTGTTTTGTATGTAGGCTCTACTTGGCCTGGTGGTATCTCTGATGTTAAGGTTTTGAGGATATCTTTTAGTGCCTTTCCCCCGTAAAATCGAAAGAGTGATAGTGATATATGTTCACTCCATTCTCTCCATGCTTGCTCCTGGTTGGAGTCTTCCCAGTCTAGGGGCTCTATTGTTGGCATTGAGAGAGCCATTTCTTTCGAAATAATTTATTTTCGAAGTTTGTTACTCACGTTGTTGAATTCGAGTACTTTTTTTTTTCCTTTGATGTTGAGGGGGTAATGTTTCATTAATTCGAAGTTTTACTCATGTTGTTGTTGAATTCAAGTATTTTTTTTCTTTGCTGTTAATTCGAAGTTTTACTTGTATTGTTGTTGAATTTGAGTATTTTTTTCTTTGCTGTTTAGAGGGTAGTGTTTCGTTAATTCAAAGCTTGTTAAATCGTTACATCCTCGTTGCCAGCTTTGCTGTATATTGAAGAGTTCCCACTGCAACCAAGTGGGTTCTATTTATACTTGGGTGGACATCTTTTGTAAGCGTTCTGAAAGCAAAGGAAGTATTTGTTGCAGATTACTTCCACAACACAAAGAAAAATCACTGTAAGTACAGACTCAAATATCGGGGGCAGAAAGAAATGCTGAAAACTCGATTTGCCTGTACTATCTCAAATCACAATGTGTATAACCAGTCAGAAAAATAACTCGCTCTCTAACAAACGCGTAGCCAAAAGTGCCCGAATTTTCCGTTCTTGAATTGAGAATACTAACTGCTTTTATCGGCAGAACCTATTTTTTTCATTCATCGACAGCTGGGATAGGATGTTCAGTAATTTGCATATCAAAATACTTTTATAGAAACTCCTGCAACGGTCTTGGTTTTTTTTTTTCTTAATTCAAATATTCCATTTTCAGCATGTTATGTGGAATACGTGCCCTTTTGTTTGGTAAGTAATTTTCTTTTATGCCACTTTTTCCGTTGTAGAATACATGCGGCGCGCTGTCGCTTGGTTTGACGAGGTAAATTGCCATTTTTTCGCTATATCTTTTTCACCTAAAAAGTTAAAATACTGGTCATAAGGCAAAAGATTACCTTCCTTAGCAGTTGTGTATGGGGAAGGAGAAAGAACAAATATTTGGAACTAGTGGTAAAAAAAATGTGGTCATTGCAGTTAATAATTTGGTCAATTTTACCTTGATAGGAGACATCTTATACTAAGTATACTAACTTAATAGAATATAACCTACTGACCCTTGCCAATTTTACTGATACTAAAATATATAGAACCTCATTGCTTCTATTCTGATTTTATTTATCTTTAATTTTTATTAAATGAAGCTAGCATGGTTGATGCTAAACTCCAAGAGACTGTCTCTCTGTGCCTTCTTGGCCTTACACTTTCAAATGACTTGAAGTGGAACAACTACATTGAATCAATAGCTGCAACTGCTACAAGGAAGGTTGGCTCACTGTGTTGTGACAAGATTTTTCTTGTCAGCATCCATCTTACATATCTACAAATCTATTTGTCCATTCATTGAGTACTGTTGCCATATCTGGTCTGGTGCCCCAGCTGTTCATCTTTAGGTTCTCAACAAAATGCAAAGAAGGATCTGCAATGTAATTGATCCTGAATTGGCATCTAAACTCCCGTCACTTTCTCACAGATGTGATATGGCTTCCTTCTGTCTTTTCTACAAATATTTCCATGGCTACTGTTCTGTCAAGCTTTATAAATTTAAGTGTGCTACAAGACTGACATCTAGCTCCCACCCTTTTACCATTGAAATAGTTAAGTGTAACCACCATTTCTACTTTTTCAACAGCTTCTTTTCTTGCACTTCCTACCTATGGAATTCCCTTCCATTTACTTGTTTCCCTGATAATACAATCTTCAAAAATTTAAATGCAGCGTCAATCACCATCTTTTGATGTCTTGAACTCTGTTCATTCCCCTATACACAGTTTTTTCTCTCAACTACACTCTATGTAACCCTCTACGAACCAGCAGCACTCCTGCCTTGCTTGGGGTGGAATGCTTAAAAGAAAATATATATTCAAGAGTTCGGGTTGGATGAAGAAAGAGTGAGAGAAAAAAAGAAATTGACATTTATAGATATCCCCCTCCACTGATGGTGTGTGTGTGTGTATATATATATAGAATAGTGAAACATTCTTTTACTATTAACTCAAGAAAGTCAAGATAAAGAGATACTTTAGATTTAAAAAATATAATATTGTCTAGCACTTTCATTACATTAAAAATAAGACCTATCAAAGGGTGGGAGAACTGTGGGGAAAGCAATGGAAACTACTTTGCTATCAATTCTAAGGAAACTCATTGAGTTTAACAATCAAATTATGAAAGATAATTACATCAAGGGGGTTAAGTTTATTAAAATTAACTTCTCACCTTGTTAGGAGGGACATGTCATCTGACCATCATCCACTGATTGTTAGTAAAATCATGTAAAGCAAGTCAGACACCTTGAAACTGATCCCTCATATAGTAAGAGAAGTAATGAGTGACAGATATCACCAGATGACCATCCACTCACTGTTTGCATCAAACAAAAAATTATTTTTGGGATGTGGAATATCAAAACACTAAACCAAAGAGTCCAGGAAATGAACAGGTTAAATGTTAATATTTTAGGTGTATGTAAAGTGAGATGAGAAAACCATGGAGATTTCATCAGTGACAAATACAGGATCATATATAAAGGCAGAGAGAAAAAAATGAAAGAGGAGTATAACTGATAATAGACTAAGACGTGAAGAAATGTATTCTGGGATACTATCTGAAAGAATACTTGTTGTTAAACTGAAAGGAAAGACTTTCAACATATCCATCATATTGGCTATGCACTAATAGCACAAAGTACAGAAGAAATTGAGATGTTTTACCATATGTTTGACCATGCCAAAGCTCAATGCAAATCACAAGAAATTACAATCATCATAGGAATCCTGAATCCCACAGTAGGCAAGGATAGAGAGATGATGAAATAGTAAATTCAGACAAAGAACTTGTAATAGACACAAAGAAAATTGGTCCGATGGTATGCAGTGAATGATCAGGTAGTACCCAACACCTTGTTCCATGAACATACAAGATGTATATGGACATAGACAAGCTCAGGAGGAGAAACGTAAAACCAAATTGACTATATAACTATCAATAAGAGATTCAAGAATGCAGTTTTACACTGCAAACATATCCAAGTGCTGACTGGAGGTGGTCACCTTCCAGTGATATGTAAAATTAGAGGTAGGACCCAAATTGTGATACAACAGACCCCTGGATGACCCGAATGTGAAAGAAATATATAGATGGTATTAAAAGCAGATACATTGGACAAAAGGAGAATGGAAACTCAAAGTGGAACACAGTAATTGAAATTATCTGAAAGAAAAATAGACAAAGAAAAAAAGAAATGGGTAGCAGATGAAATGTTTAACATAAGGAGACAAAAAAAAACATTCCAAAATACAACACAATATAGGACTCTGCACAAAGAAATTAAGAACAGGCAAGCTAAAGACTACTGGCTCAATGAAAATTTGAGCAGAAATAGAATGAGAATTGCAGATAAAGCAGATGTGTATTAAAAAATAAGAAAAAGAACAGGACAGAAGACATGCACATCAGCAGGATGCATAAAATTCAAGGATGGGACACTGATATTAGAGAAAGAAAAAATATTTCAGAGATTGAACAAATACATTGGGAACTCTTCCATGACAAAAGAGAATAACCGGCAATATACAGAAATATCAAAATCTGAAGTAGAGTTGGCGCTTACCTAATTGAACAGAAACAAATGGGCAGGACCAGATGAAATTGTAATAGAGATACTGGCAGCCTCACATGATTTTGACATTGGCAAGGTTGTATAGATGATAAAGGAAATATATAACATTGGTGATATACCAGAAGACCTATGCAGATCCATTTTTGTAGCAGTACCTAAGAAGCAAGATGCAAATGAATGTGAACTCTATCAGACAATCAACCTAATGAGTCATACAACAAAACTTATCCAAATTTTGATGAATAGAGCACACAACAGAATCGGACTGCAGGTAGGATAAGAACAGTGCATGTTTGTCAAAAAATTGGAATGTGATATTTATACTCAGAATGATATCAGAAAGAGCAATACAAGTGCAGAAGGAAGTGTACAAAGAGCGGAAAGTTGTGGCGAGCCATATATTAAAGGGACATGGCACATAGAAGAAGGGTAGTTAAAAAATTATATAAAACTGATGTCAATAAATCACTTAACACTATCTTTCAGTTCAAAATAACTAAACTTTAAATCAACCACTTTTTCTCAAATAACATTTCAGGAAGTATATTTTGTTTTTGAAAGATTTTTAAAAGAATTATGTTGCATTGACATATTTGTCAATATGGATGAATTCATCGATTTTGTAGAAAAAGAATGATTCAATCGGGTTAAATTTGGTTCGAAAGGCATCAAAATATTTTACTCATGCGGAAATGAAATTTAATCTTCCTACAGTGTTGCTAAGATCACTCCTTGTTTTCTCTTGCATTTGCTTTGGATTCATTAAAGTTGTAGTATTGCCTCTTTTGCAGTGATTTTCTTTCTGCAGACAAGATAACCTATTTTTTGCTGGGACCATGACAGAAATCAAAATGCTCCCACTCTTTTGACTTTTATAAGGTTGAAAGCTTTCTTGAGCTCTTCTGTCTGTCATGTTTTGTGAACACTGATTTCTTTTTTTTTTTTTTCTATCTTGATAAAGTAGATAAAATGATACATTTATAAACAGTTTCTTTGAATTTGAATGCCTTTCAATTTAAGATAGTATTACTCAGTTGAGTCTTTGTATCATGCACAAAGTTTTTATTTTTTTTTATTGAAGAAAGTGTTGTTCAGAGAGTCAGTGACAAAGGTTTGTTTGCCTAAAAATTCCAGGAGAAATCTAGTATTTAAATGTATGTCTAGGAATGACCATTGTGGCACAGTCACACACCTCTCTCTCTCTCTCACACACACACACACACAAATTTTAGTTCTGTCCTCAGATAATATAAGATAACAAAATAATAAGGTAATAAATCTTGTCTAAACATTATTCTGACATCTTTAAACAGGAGTCTGCAACATGTCTTTGCATGCACTGACCTTCTTAAAAGGACAGAAAAAATTAATTAGCTGCAAAAGTTTAATGCCCTGAGGAGTAGGGGAAAGAATCAATTTGATAAGAATTTACTGCCTGATGATATGACATTGGTAGAAATCATGGTAACAGAAATGTCAGTATCTTAATTATTTTATGTCTTATTATATATATGCAAAAGCATATGTGTATGAGAGATGCAACTGTTACTGGTTTTATAATAAACCATGATGGTAAATTCCTGTGGTAAGTAATAGTTTTAAAATTACATTATAGTATGAAATGGCATGAAAATCTCATTGTTAAAATTGATTTTTCCCTCATGTACTTAAACCCTCACAGCTAATTAATTTTGAACACATGCACACGCACATATATATATATATCCTGAAATACTAAAGAATAACTTTATTCAATAAAATTGCCATTGGCTTCAAGCACGCCCTTCAGACAACTTTGGAATCGCCTGCAACTCTTCTGGACAGTCTCCTTGTTTAAGTTGGTGAATGCCACCATAATCCTTACCTTCAATTCATCTTTGGTGTTACAAGGAGTTTTGTTGATCTCTTGCTCAACTACACCCCACACATAATGGGGTTGCAGTCTGGGGAATTAGTTGGCCAGATGTAATGGTTGATGCGGTCACAGAAATTGTCTGACAGCCATGACTGGGTTCTCCTGCTTGTGTGGCATGGTACAGTCCTGCTGCCAGACATAGGACCTTCCAGCAGCCACCCTCCTAACCCAGGGCAGAACTATCTCCTCAAGGCACTTGATGTAGGCCTCTGTTGAGCCTGAGGCCATGACCAACAAATCCGAGACTTCTTTTCTATCAGAACAATCAGAGTGAGTTTTCTGATCTGTCATACCTTCATAATCACCATGAAACTCCTCCAACTCTTTCTGAATCCTCTGCACTGTCCTCAGATTGACACCCCAAAACTCTAAAATGTTCATATTGGAGCTTCCAATGCAAATGCCAAGCAGTACAGCCTGCTGTTTCCAAATTTCAGTCAGAGTGCATAATGGTTATCTTTTTCTCACAGATGGTGCCCAACTGACCCTACTATACTGTGCAGTTAACAAATCAAAAACCATGCACATGTACAAAATTAAAAATATAAAATGGCAATAATTTATCCATCGCAATCTGTGTGTGTGTGTGTATATATATATATATAATTTACAAAATCCATTTTTTGAAAAAAAGTAATGTTTGCCCAGAAATCACTAAATTAATAAAAAGTGTTCTATACAACTTTCAGAAAATTGAAAATATAGGCAATTATAACGAAGAAAACGGCGACTTACCTCGTCAAACCAAGCGACAGCGTGTTGCATGCATTCTACGACGGAAAAAGTGGCGAAAAAGAAAATTACTTACCAAACAGAAGGGCACGTATTCTGCATAACATGCTGAAAATGGAATAATTGAATCAAAGAAAAAACAAGTCCGTCACAGGAGTCACTATAAAAGTATTTTAATATGCAAATTATGGAACATCATATTCCAGCTGTCGACGAAGGAAAAAAATAGGTTCTGCCGATAAAAGCAGTTGGTGTTCTCGATTCGGGAGCGCAAAATTCGGGCATTTTTGGCTTTGGCGTTTGTTAGAGAGTGAGTTATTTTTCTGACTGGTTACACGCATTGTGATTTGAGATAGTACTGGCGAATCGGGTTTTCAGCATTTCTTTCTGCCCCCGATATTTGAGTCTGTACTTACAGTGATTTTTCTTTGTGCTGTGGAAGTAATCTGCAACAAATACTTCCTTTGCTTTCAGAACGCTTACAGCAATTTAAGACATAAAATAAAACTGACCTTTCTGTTAACATGGTTTCTACTAATGTGGTATCCTCAAACAGTAAAATGAAGCAATGCTGGTTCACCAACACACCAATGACTACCAAACTATTACTAACATACAACAGTTACAACAAAATGCTCAGCCATTGTGAATTCAAGACATGAACTTTGAACTAACACAAATTGGACTATGAGCATGCTTGCTACTCCAGAAAGCACATAAGTGAACTGATAAACTGTCTTATGCTTAAGTATAACAAAGTCATTTGCATTGGCTGTAAGGGAATGCTACTGAATATTTGTCAGCTATTTCTGCCACCCATTGCAACAAGAACATGCTAATTGAGTCTTTTTTTCCTTGCTATACTCCCCACTGGTCTCCTGACCCTAACACTAACAGTTTGGGTGGGGGCAGTCTTTTCATTTGGGTACATTTTGGAAGTGAAGACACAGGATGATTCCTGGGGTGCTCCCAAGTGTGTCATCATCATCATCAACTGAAATCTGTCATCCACTTGATGACCTTGTTGCCTCATCATTCATTGACTTGCTCAAATAGTGGGTGGGACAGCATCCCATCATCTCAGATCACCTGTAGTAACCTCTCCTGTTTTATATCTAGTTGTACATCTATTTAGGGATTTTTTTTTTTTACTAGCATGGCATCCCCTTTCTTGTAAACTTCTTGCACTGGTTCAGCTTTTGGTGAGGGTGTTTTGTTAATACGTTTCATTTTAATCTCGTATGAGTAGAGTATATTAGCAGAAGCAATAGCACTGTGGATGACATCTCTGGGTGTCATATTATACCAATATAACATCTCCTGGATGGAACACAGCTTCCTCAGAGCAATTCATTTTAAACTTGTCTGTGACCAGTCAGCATTGATGTTTCCAGATGGTATATCAAAAGTATAAATGGACACTCCATTCATCAGGAAAAGTTCTGAAGGTTTTACTCATGAATGCTGTATCATTATCCATCAGAATTTCATCAGGAGGTCTGCTCTCTAGGAATACTGCCTTGAGCTACTGGATCATGTTTACAGAATTTTGTTGGTATAATGGTCACCTGATAGCATATTGTGCTGACTCACAGTCTATTAAAGTCAAGTAGTGTGCATCACTGTAGTGAGTTATGTCTATCCTGAGTCTGTGATGCACACTGGATACTTCCAGTTTTCCTTTTTGACAACAGGTTAGTGCTGGATCAATTGCTTGGCACTCTATATAAGTTTGCTGGCTGATCTGACAGCCTTTTCAGATAGTTGGTTTTTAAGTGGAGAATTTTCACCTCCAGCTGTATAGCTAAATAGTAAATTTAGCAACACAGCCCTATGTCATGATGTTCAATTCTGCAAGTTCAGAATTTTTGGTTGTGTAGTTGGTAGAAATGGGTTTGTATTTTTTTATAAATAGGTTTTCAACTTATCTAAATTTTTAAATAATAAAAATAATAGTATGATAAGTGCTTCAAATGTGAAATTGCAAGTCATCATGCTGTTGTTGATTTCTATGTTTACACCGTCTATATCTATAAATGCTCTATTCCTGATATTAAGCAATCTTCTGAAAATATAGTAAATTTTAAACAATATAATTGTAATTTATGTATATGCTGGTAAGTTGGCAAAGTCTGGAGAATAAAGTTCAAGGGGATATTAAAAAAAAAATCCTAATGACAGTTCATTTTATGTGACCTACTGGTAATCTCTAAACTTTTCAATATGTGGATCACATACCATTGGATGAGAGAACAGGTGTGATCTATTTGAGATTGGATCAAAGATATCCTTCAAGTTTTGGTCAAAAGATTTCATATCACTGTCTGCAGCATCTTGCAAAGCCTTTGTCTTATTTGCTTACCAATTTTGTTTCATTTTTCTTAGTTTGTGCAAATGATTTATCAGATGTGAAAGACTTGTTTTTCAGAACTATTTTTGACATTCATCCACTTTTTTTTTTTTTTTTTCTTTCATGGAAAGACTTCAGGGTCATTTTGATCAAACTAATCCGGATTCTTTCTGTAAATGTAATCTAGTGTTGACTGAGCAGGTTCAAATTGCATTTTTAATTTGCACCAAGACAGTTCAATATCAATGTGCAGCTCAGTTCTTCAGAGTTTTTCATCACATTTGTTTTGAAAGCTGTTTAAGAAGATAGGCTGTTTAGTTTATTAATGCACACATATCAATATCAATACTATTCAGCTGTACCTTTTGTTTCAGATGTTATAATAGATAGCTATATTTTGATTCAGGCAATTTTGAGGCATTATTATAAAGTGGGCTTCAAAGCAGTTGAAACTCCTTACAAAATTGGGTAAGTGTATAGGAATATACAGCCCCGAACTATAAAAAAATGAAAAATATATTCAATATTATTTATTCAATAATTTTATATTTTGTAAATGAATAAATTATAGTTTAATTGTATCAAAAATTGTTTTCTCTGTATTATTATTGAAATCAGCTATCTCTCCCTTATATCTGGGCCCTAGATTGATAACAGACTAACTGTATGAATTATTGCATGTTCATTTTTTAAATTACACAAGGTGCTGAAAAGTTCTTGGTCCAATTTTCTTTTGTAAAGGCTTCTTAGTTAAAGTGAGAACATTTCACAACAGCATTGTTAACCTATACCTCAGAATGTTCATGAGTCCTCCAAGTGTGTCTCTTATTTTTTTTTTTCTAGTGTATTTTTGGTGTGATGGAAGGATGTAAACCTGTCCCTCAGTTGATGGTGCTTTATGAATCATCGGGTACACAAATACAGTTTTCAGATGGGTCCTGTCTCAGGTTGGCCTCCTGTGGCACAGTTTTCTCTCATCAGGCACCTGCACATTCACAGAAGCATCCTTTGCAAGGTACAGTTGCTGGAAGTTCCTTCCACCATTTTATTCTTTACCCATCGAAAAGAAAATAACCTCTTTTTTTACACTTTCAGCACTTATTTCTTTTTCCTACATTGATGTGTATAAGAGGAGAATAGAATAATGGGGATTCCTTAAACAAATAGGGCAGTGAAAGCATTGTCCTTTGGTATTGAGCATATTAAGAGCCTTTGATTCTATATTGTGTTCTTGATATAGCTTGTCAAAAAATTTCATCTTTCTGTAAAAGATAAAACTATTAGATATGCAAAAATCTTGTAAACAGAACTATATTTTTCACTTTTTACTGATTATGAAATTCATGAGCAATTATGTGAATTTCTAAAGTAAATTTATATTAATAAAATAATTTACATTAACTTTTTTCACTTCCTCATTATTAATGTTTTGCCTGATTAGTGCTTTAATTTTCTTTAGGTGAATATTGTCTTATGAATAATCTTAAATACTTTATTACATCACAAATGTTTTCTATATGAAAAGTATTGCCAAAGAAATGGCTACCTTGGTAGAAAGGTGTTTCCTTTTGGAAGCATGGAATATTTATATTATGTTATTTATTGCTCCACCTGGCAGGATCCTAATATAACTAAAGAAGGATAGCAATCTTCCTAGAGTAGTGAACAAATTAATGTGAAATGCATCACTTCCAATCATTTCTTAGTGACTCTCATACATGTAGACATGCAGCCATATTAAATAAAAAATATTGCACCGCACCTTTCTGCCATGAATTTTATGACATGTATTTGGTTTCAGTAAGTTAAATGCTGCTAATAACTAATATTTGAACAACAGTTAAAAAAGCTTTAGTTTTTGAATGCACAGTAATTCTGAATGAAAATAAAAACTAATTGTCTTTAGTTTTGACTGACCATTTTCCATCCACTTTGATCATTATTGCTTTTTAGAACATGGGAATATATCCATTTGAGGATTGGTGGTATAAAGTAGTAAATATATAGTGAATTCCATTGAAGTTCATAAAAATTCATACTCTTCAGTGCTTAAAATGGGTAATTATCACTTACTGATATCACACACAGGCCATACATTATCAACTCCCAAATTCTCAATTGTGGTAGCAGATAACTTCAAGTCATGCACTTCAGGACATATCTGCTATTAGTTTCAAAAGTGGACCAGCAAAGGTAACATGTAGTCCTTCCCAATGGCTGGTTTGGATGTCCCTACTTGAATTAAGATTTATTAAGACTGCACTGAATCGGAATAGATTTTATAAGCTTTGCATGTCATTTCTCCTGCCAATCATAGTTACTTCATATACTTGCACAAAGCAAGATTGTTTCTAGTTTCTGAACACTTTTTAGTTATAGTCACAGGGGAATTGGCTAAATCCACCATGTGAATTCTATTTATTGAAACTGAATAATCCTCTTTTTAGGCATTTACCAATACACAGTTAATGCAATCAGAATTCCTACTAGAAGATCCAGCACAATACTCTAATTTGTAATTATAGACAGCTAAGAATGGTGCCCAATCAAAGTAGCAAGAGGAGAACTGGGTATATTTTTGGTAAATAGTTCCAAAAGTGGCTTATACTTTGTTAGGTTTTATTTTTGATCTTACAGGGTTGCTAACAACCTGCCTCACTCACAAGAACTTGGAGTTGGGTAGCCAGTTTAGTTGCTAGACCTTCGATAGAAGCATACACACATACATACTCATATTACATTATGGACACACACAAAAGCAAATATATATATATATATATATATATATATATAATGTTTTGAACAATAAAAAATATTAAAAATTAAAATCTTCAGACACACTGGGTTGTATATTAATATTCTTTCGTTTTTATTATTTCGGTTAGATTCTTCGACTAGTTTCAGCCAACATATATATATATATATATATATAAATAAATAATCAGTGGTGAATCCAGGGGTTGGACTTCAACATTCAAGTATATCTATTTTAAAGCAACAAAATTTTTATGTAGTGCAATGTTTTCATTCTTGACTTCAGCTGGATATAAAATTAATTGTTTTTACTCTGCCTCAAAATATTGACTGAAATAAATTGGTAAAATTATTCATTATAAAGAAGAAAGAAAGAAGAAAAAAAGAAAAAAAAAAAGAATGAAATAAAATAATGTGGCCAGTGTGGCTGCATAGGTCTTAGCACTATCTGAGCTAGAGACTTGCTTAATAGGTGATGTATTTCTTGCTTTAATTTTATAAATAATCTTTTAAAAATCTCTAATGACTTGCATACCCGTATTTCAAAGAACACATTTTTATTTTAACTTTTTGTTTTCACATGTCAATTTTAAATAATTTATTCAGTACAGTATAAGGTTTTAGCAGAATGTATCTTTTGAGAAATGGCAAATTTAGCCTGACCCACAATTTGGTTGTCGACTGGAGGGTTGAGGTGAGGAGTGTGACTGGGGTAAGTGTTGAGGAAATATAATAAGAATCAGCAATACATAAACACACTAACACATAGACATGTATACAAACACAATCTCACGATAGATATGTTATTTATCAAAAAACAAACATATCTATCTTTGTCTCGACCCCTTTTTTATTACATGTCCATAATAATTTTAAAAAAAAAGTTTATTTTTATAGAATTATTATAGTTAATATTAAAATACCAAAATGTGTTTTTTTTTGTTTTTTTAGTTTCATGCACAGTGATTTTAAAAAAATACATATTTTAGTTAAAGGAATCATTTTAGCATCCAAGTTATACCAATAGTATATTTTGTTAACAATTGTAATGAGCCCAACAAACATTGATGACCTTGAATCGACACAGATATATATATATATATATATATATATATATATATATGTGTGTGCATGTAGCTTATCTTGATTTTAGAGTCAATAGTGAAATTGGGTTTCATTCTTTTAGTCTTTGATTGCCCCCCCCCCCCATTCCCAGGTGGTAGAAACTTGAAATTTTTCATTTTCTTTTTTTCCTTCTAGCACTTTGTATCTCTTGGTGGTGGTAACAGAGGAGAGGCATATCTGTGCATGTAAATTGTTTCACTTGTTCTTATTAAGTTTTAATTTAGTATAAGACATGGTACCTCTTAATATCTTAAAAAAACTATTGGAAAATGAATTTAAACTTATCATTTTTTTTCCTTTTTACTATGCAAAAACTTTCATTAAATGCAGCAACTTCAACAATTAACACTGCATTAATAAGCAAATAATCAGTATAGAAGCAAGGAGTAAAAAACAAAATAGGATGACTGAAGACATACAAAAGAATGAAAATACATGTAAAAAATTCAAAATATTAGGATAGATGCATTTACAACTGGCAAAGTTAGTTGCTGGAATTCTTGACCAAATGTAAAGAAGACCTAGAATATTCTGGTTGACACAACAGAGTTGGATTTAAATTTCACTAAATCATCACTCTTCTAATGGGTGGAGGGCATAGCCTTTAGATATCTTGAATTTCTAAAACACCCTGCTCAAATCTTTGAAAGGCTAACTGGGCAGAATTAAAAAATGACTGCAAACTCAGATACCAGAAATTGGTATAACACACTTCTAATGGTTATAATATTATCTCTTGCTTAGGGTACTCACTGTGACAACTGTTAGAAATTCTCCTAAATGACTCCAATGGACTTCCTTGATTCACTTGGAGTTCTTTAAAGTTTTTTTTTTCCTAGTTCATTTGTGTCACCAGGGGGTATTATTTACTCCACCCCCACCCCCTTTTGAGATATTTTTTTATTAGTTAATATTTTATTTCTTAGTATTCATCACCTCCTCTTTCTCAGGAGTTCACCAATGTACTGAACTTTATTTCTTTCATTTTGAGTCAACCTCTAGTTTTTGCATATGTTTCCTTTTTCTGGTAATTGTACTTGTACGTTCAATGAATTTTGGGGGTGTTGGTACATCAAAAGTATCATACAGAACTTGGTTCTTTCTTTCTTACAGGTCTTTCTTCATTAAACCTTTTCTTTTAACTGATTCCAATGCCTTTTTTGTTCCCATTTTTTTCTTTTACCATGTATATCATTTTTCCAATTTGTGTCCTTATTATGCCATCTTCCCTATTTCTTTTCCATTTTTATACACTCTGAAAAACACTTTTTCACCAATTTTGAAAAATTTTGTGTTTTTTTTTGTTATCTGTCCTTATTCTTTTTTGACCTGGTAACAACTTGTCAAACACTGATTTAATTTTTCTTGCAAACATCAATTCTGCCAGTGATATGCATGATAGTGTATTGAGATTTGGCATTATCTGGTATACTCTGAAGAATTTTTGCAATGATTCTTCGCTCACTTTTACATTACTTGCTTTTTTTCAAAGCTATCTTAAAAGTACCCACAAACTGTTCAGCTTGTCTGTTTGACCTTGGGTGATACAACGGGATGGTAATATATTCAATCAAGAAAATTTTATAAAATTCTTTAAATTCATAAGTAGTGAATTATGTATTATTATCTGAGACTATGGCATCTGGAATGCAAGTAAAGGAAATTGCTTAATGAAGACCAGTTTCAACTCACTATGCTGCATATATCAAATGTGTGGATGAATTACTAAGCATAATAATCATCTAAGACAGGCATGTGTAACCCAACCAATTACTCAATTGAAGGAAATCTATGACCAATACAGCACCAAATCTCGTACTACATTGCATTTTTAATTTCCATTTCACTTTTTAATGCTGCAATAAGTGTCCTCAAATGGTTCAGTATTTTTTGGTATTAATCTTGATAAACCATCAGCATGTCCCAATTTTTTGGACAGTTTGTATTCCATCCTGAAATCATAATTTAATAAGATGGTACCCCAGTGTTGTAATCTATTTGCTTTATGCATGGAAATTCCTAATTTTTTAACCATAAATTGATAATAGATATTGATGGTGTAATGAGTTGGTCGGTCAACTTGGAACCCCCCAAAGCGAGTGGAGGTGGGCAGGTGCAGGAACTGTGATTGGTAGCTGGCTTGTTGGTGTTTTGCATAGATGAGTTACCAAGCTCTATGTAAAGGGCTGGAATGAGAAGGAGGGCAGTTTCAGTCTCAGAAGTGGAGACTGTGCCCGTCGCTACGACAGCAGGAGAGAAAGAGATGAAATCATTTATTTTTTCGTGACACATTTCAACACAAGCTATTTTGCCATTTACTTTGTCTCCAGCAAGATGTCGGAAAGACCGTTCGACATAAAACTGATCTCCGAATTCAGTGATGATACGAGTGGACAGTCTGTGGTTGAATGGATCGAAAATGTGGAACTGGTCTGCAAATTATGCGAGATCACGAAGATTGAACAGATTCTTCCACTGTGCTTTAAAGGAGGCTCCCTAGCTGTGTATGGGCAGCTGAGCAAAGAACAGAAAAGTGACATTGAGCAAATAAAGCGCGCTCTACTAACCGCATTTGGAACTGACCGGTTCGTGGCCTATGACCAATTTCAGGCGCGGCGTCTGTGACCTGGCGAGACAGTAGATGTATATGTGGCAGAATTAAAGAATCTCGCCATACCGATTGCACCGCTTCCTGAAGAATGGATGACATGTGCCTTCATGTCTGGATTGCCTAGTCATATTAAGCAGATACTCTGCGCATCATCCAGAATGGAAGACATGACGCTCAATCAATTGTTGACCAGAGTCCGTGCTATCATGATCGACGAAAAAGAGGCTGATGAACCAGTGGCCGCAGTCGTTCAGCCAATTGAAGTCAAAGAGGATCCGACCCCAGCCATCCGCTGGCATGGTGATGTCACCTGCTATTGGTGCTCTGGGCCGAATCATTTTGCCAAAGCCTGCCGCTAACAACGCAAAGCAATGAGCAGCAGGTCGGCGTGAAAGGCACGTCTTGATCTACGATGTTTCCAATGTCATAAAGTAGGTCACATTGCCTCTAAGTGTGCGGGAAATGGAATGGGGGATGAGACATCAGCTGGTCTCTTCTCCGCACCGAGCATGAAAGAGGCGCTCACTGTGATTAAGGTGCGCATTAATGGAATAATGTGTACTGCTTTAGTAGATTCTGGCTGCTCTCGGTCACTCACGAATGGTTCGATTTGTCGACAGTGGAGCAGACAAAAGATGGACGTACTAACGGTTAACGGAAAAGTTCTCAGAAGCCGGGGAGTTGGAAACATCAAACTCGCTATCAACAACGGTAACCCCGTCACAGTCAGCGTGTTGGTCGTGGACAGCGAGTTATTAGGTTTTGATCTGCTCGTTGGGATGGACATTATTAAGGAGCTGGGTGGCGTACGCATCACAGAGGTGTGCGATGTCGAGTTTTCTGATCTGCCCATCTGTGCTGCTTTGAGGATTAATGAACCTGACTTCAGTGCAACTTTCGACCAGCGCATGCGCGTATGGACTGCAATGTGGAAGTGGGTGGGTGGATGAACGCCCACACCACTGAAAAATGAAATAGCAGAGTACCCGGTTCCAGAGCATATCAGCAGTGAATACGAAAATGAATTGCAGCTTTGGCTAGCAAACGGCTGGCTTGCGCCGTACCCCGAGGAGGACTTAGGGCCACTTTGAGGACTGATTCCGTTGATGGCAATAGTGCAAGAGAATAAGGGGAAAGTGAGACCGGTCATGGACTACAGGGAATTGAATACCTTTGTCGATGCATATATGGCCAACGCGGACGTTTGTGCCCAGAAATTGTGGGAATGGCGACAGCAAGGGAGCAACGTGGCCACCCTTAATTTAAGAAGGGCCTACCTCCAAGTCCGAGTTCACCGATCACTCTGGCCCTTTCAGACTGTCATGGTAAAAGGACAGAGATATTGCCCCACTCGATTGGGATTTGGTCTTAATGTGGCTCCAAAAATCATGTCAGCGATTATGAATGTGGTCTTGCCGAAATCATTTATTCTTTCGTGACACATTCCAACACAGATGGTCTTTCTGCAACAAAAAATCCTTCTATAAATAAATCTGCAGATATTGCTAATGCTCCTCTAGATCTGACTGTATTTTTTTTTCTGTCAGTAGTAGCAAACATGAAGCATGTGTGATGGCTTTCATGTTACTGGCATCATATTTATGTAGAATTATTGCTCCTAATATTAGGTTGGTGCAAAAATAATTTCGTTTTCTAACATATGTTACTATGTGAGAAAACGAAATTATTTTTGCACCAACGTAATACATTGTCACTAGCTTGTTCTGGGTATGACAATAAACAACATCTGTGTCCTGGGTAAGACATTAAACTACATCTGACAGCAAAGCCTCTGATCAGGAGGTTTTGGGGAGAGCACCTGTTAGGGTTCCAGCTATAGGCAAATAGTTGACTCCCAATCTGGGATCAAAATGCTGTGGAGGTGTAAAAATTATTTAATATTAAATAGGAGGAAAAATTATTACCAGCAATACATTGTTGAAGAAAAATTATCAGCAATACATTTTTGAAGAAAAAGTTATTACCAGCAATATGGTTTTGAAGGAAAATTTATTATCGGAGATACAATTTTGAAGGAAAAATTATTACCAGCAATGCATTTTTAAAGGAAAATTGGAAAAAACATTATCAGCTATCCATTTAAAAAAAAAAAAAAAATTATCACCTACATAAAAATATTACCTGCAATAGATTTTTGAAGGAAAAATATTACCAGCAATACATTTTTGAAAAGATAAAATTACCAGCAAAAACAATTTTGTCAGCATTAAGTAACCCATTGAGGTTGATATGCCGTAAAACAAACAAAACCAAAGCATAGTCACTAGCATCTGAGACCAATACGATTTCTGCTTGTGGTTTATAGTGTAGCTAATGATAAATCTGACATTAGTATTTTCTTGATTTCTTCAAATGCCTTCTGGCACTTATCAGTCTAGTTCCACTTCACACTTTTTTTAAGCAAATTGTTCAGTGGAGCTCTCAAATTCTGCATATTAGGTATATAAATTTGATAATAGTTTCCTAGTCCCAGAAATGCTTTTAACCTCGTAATGTTTGTTGGAGGAGGCATATTCTTAATTACACTTGCACATGATGGATCTAGTTGAAGACCATTTTTTTCAATGATTTGTCCTAGGTACTTGGTTTTAGGCAAAAGCAATTCAAACTTTTTCTCACCGAGTTTGAACCTGAACTCACATATTTGTTTTTCAAAAACTCCTTTTGCATGCCCAATATATTGTTCCTTACATACACTTTTAATTAATATATCATCCAGATAAGCAACTCTGAAATCACAATCTGCAAGCATAGTATCCATAGCTTGTGGAAATATAGCTGGAGCCACTTTTATTTCAAAAAGAAATAAGTTGAACTTGTACAATCCTTTGTGCATATTTATAGTTGTTAACTTTGAACATCCTTCTTCAACCTGTATTTGCAAATATGTTTCAGAAAGATTCAGCTTTGAAAAAAATATTTTTTTACACTGACTTCACAAAAATTTTCTTTGGACTTTCTAATGGGTAGTTATGAGGTTCTGAACATGTTTAACCCTGTCAAAAAATCAGCACAAACACAAAATTTATTTTCCTTTTTTTACAGATACAGCTGGTGCTGCCCATTTTGAATCTTTTCAATTACACCTATTTTTTTCAAGTTTGTCTAATTCTTCATTGACTTGATTCAATGCTGCAAATAGTACACTACATTTTAGTTTAAACATTGGCATTGACTTGGTTTTTCACTCTGACTTTGGAGCACCAACCCAACTTATCCAATAGAACATCCAGAAAACATTTTTTCAATTATTCCTTTAAAAATTCACTTTTTTTTTTTTCTTTTTTTTTTACACCAGTCACTTGTCCACTTACATTTTTGCAATAAATATTTATAGGTAAATACCACAGCTCAAGTAATTCCATCCAGTCAGTATCAAATAAGTTTGTAATATTTTTAACACATAAGCCTTAATTTTTACATACTATTATGGAATGAGACATTACAAGTAATTTCACCCATAAAAAAAAAATAATTTCTCATCTGACATGCCACGTGTGATTTTCAAACTTCTTTTTAATATAGACTTTCCATTTGCTTTCCATAAGGTTTCATTGATTATTGTGATATCACTACCAGTGTCTAGTTGCATTTTTGCATCCACATTATTAATTTCCAAATACACAAATATTTGGTTTTCTGTAATTATTTTTCCATCACAATGCTGTGTACAAAATTTTTTTGTGAATTTTTCCTTGGTTTAGTTTTAAGTGTGCCTTTTTATGTCCTACTTTTCCACACTCATAGCACTTTGAATTCTTAAAGGGACAGTCAACTCCAAGATGTAACCTTCTACATCTGAAACATGGATTAATTTTTCTTTTTCCACATCTTCTTTAGCTTGTATGAATGCACATTCTTATTCTTCAATTTCTTCAGTATTGTGTCTCAGATTTAAGATTCTCTGACATTCTTCCAGTATTTCTTGTAGTCCTAATTTTTGATTCTGTTCGAGTTTCAGTGGAATTCTTATATTATCATCTCTTGCTTAGGCTACTCACTGTGAAGTTAGAAATTCTTCTGACTGACTCCAACAGAGTTCCTTGACTCACTTGGAGTTCTTTATTTAAGGCGTCTTGCCTAATTCATTTATGTCATTGGGGTGTGTTAATTAATCCACAGTAGAAACAAACATAAATAAGGAAGAACTAATAGCACATTTTACTGATATCCTCCTTTCAATAGCCAATGAAAATATAGCCAAGAAATTTGTACACACCAAACCAACTTATGAAAATTAAACAAACAAAAAAAAACAAACACAGTCAGCAAAAACCTAGATGAGTCCAAAAAAAGTAGTCATAGCCTGTAAAACTCTCAAATGGAAATCCTGGAGAGATTTTGTCAAAAACCAAATCCAAAATGTATGGAAAATGATGCAAAAAATAGCATGAAAAAACTGTCAAAAACCCCTATTAAACACTTTTCCTACAATAATACAAAGATCACAAACAAAAAAGACTGCAGACCTCCTAGCTGAACGCTTTTCAGAAAACTCTTCATCAAAAAACCACTGCAAAGCATTCCAAACCCTCCTAGCTGAACGCTTTTCAGAAAACTCTTCATCAAAAAACCACTGCAAAGCATTCCAAACCCTCAAACGGAGTGAAGAAAAGAAAAAATCAACTTTAATTAAAAAAAAAAAGACAATGAAAATTACAACCAACCTCTTGTATCCTTAAAGAGATTGCAAACAGACAAAGTTGGTACTCAAGTGAAGGAACAGTAACACGTGTATAGATGAAAGAAGAGTGGTTTATTGTAAAAGTGAATACACTACTGAAAGATAGGGAATCAGATGGCAGGCTAGTAATTCCTGAAGCAGGCCCCCAGGTATATCCTGTGCTCACCATATATAGCTACTGATATAGGAGATAGGAGTGTGGGATATTCCATTACAACACCTCCCCCGAGTTAATTTTCCCATGAAATTTTGCTCAGTACCTCTTCTTTTTGGGGTCAGGACATAATTGTTTGACTTTTTTCCTCTTCCTAGTACTTTTCCATCTCACCAATTTTTGTGCTGGTGAGATGTGAGGCATTAACAATTTTTGGGGAGCTGATACTTCCATCGGTACTGGTGGAGATATGGGAACTGGTATTTCGAATGCGTTATATATTACCTCTATTGGTAATTCTTCACTAAGTGTGACATCTTTCACATGTCTTGGCCTTGACTGATTTAAATGTCTCTTAAATTCAAATCTTCTTTTGAGCATGTATATCATTCTGCCAAGTCCTCTAGTGATAATTCTGTCTTCCCAGAAGTTTTTTCCACCCCTATAATTTCTGAAGAAAACTCTGTCTCCTGGTTTGTAAAATTTGGTTACAAAATTTTCTCTTTTTTTTTTTTTTTTTTTTTTTTTACCACTTGTCAAAAACTGACCAAATTTTTCTTGCGAACATCAGTTCAGCTGATAATAGGCCTGATTCTATGTTCAGATTGGGAGTAATTCTGTAAATTGCTAAAAACTTTTGTATACTCCTCATCAGTGTCCATCCCTTGAATCTTTCTTAGAGCTCTTTTAAAGTGTCCATGAATCTTTCTGTATGCCCATTTGGTCTAGGATGGTAAGCAGAGGTCATAATGTGGTTTATGGACAATGATGTGCAGAAATTCTTAAATTCTCTGCTGGTAAATTGTCCTGTTGTCACTAACTAAAGTTTTTTGTACAACAAAATGACTAAAAAAAACTTGTTTAGTACATTCATAGTATTTGCAGATGTTGGGTGTCTACACTTGAATATTTCCAGCCACTTGGAGAAACTGTCTACAATTATAAGCCACATCTGTTTCTTCATTTTTTTTTTTTTTTTAATGAATTCATCCTTCTCAGCTGCTTTTTTTATATCTCCTAAAGTCACACGTAACTCTTGAATTGTATTGCATAGTAATACTGATAATTTTTTTTCATCCTTTAAAGCAGCTATCACCGTGTCTTCTAACGGTTCTGCAAATTTGGGAATCAATCTAGACACTGTCTGCATGTCCTAGTTCTTTTAGGGTAGGCATTCCATCTTAAAGTCGTAGTTCAACAAGATTTTTCCCCAGCACTGTAACTCGTTAGCAGTGTGTGTAGGTATACCCTTTCTTGATCCAAAAATTGTTAACAATGGTCTATGGTCTGTATGTAATGTAAATTTCTTTCCATGGATGAACTTGTGAAATTTTTTAACTGAGTAGATTATTCTTGATTTGGCTATAATTTCTTTCTACAGGAAGCAAGATTCTGGAAGCATGGGCTTTGTATTCCCATCTTCAAACTTGTGGAGAATTACTGCTCCGATCCCATAGTTGCTAGCATCAGATACTACAATTATTTCTTTTATAGGGTCAAAATTCACTAACGATAAATCTGATATGAGACAGCATTTTATTTTCTGAAAAGCATCTTTGCATTCTTTAGACCACATCCATTTTGCACCCTTTTTCATTGTCATCCAGTGGAGCTCTAAGATCATACATTTTGGGAATGTAGATACTGTAATAGTTGGCCAAGCCTAAAAATGCCTGAAGATTAGTGATGTTGTTTGGTGGTGGCATATTTTTAATAGTTTCAGCCTTCTTCAGGTCCAGTCTTCTGTTCTTGTTGATTATTTGTCCCAAATATTAGATCTGCTTCATGAAGAACTTGTACTTATCTGTTGTTAGCTTGAAGCCATATTCATCAATCTTCTGGAACACTCTGGATCAAACCATACGGTATACACATGAAAAACGTCCTTGAAGTAACACAAATAAATATGGCACAAATCCAGCAGTCCATCAACTTTAAAATACCTCCCTGAATGATAAAACAACCAAACATCCTATTAAAACTAAGTAAGTCCCAAAAATCCAAAACCAATCCTATCACATTCCATGAAGAATTATTCTCTATCAAAGATGCCTATGCAGGCCATCTGTCCATCTATATGGATAGATCTAAAGATGATGATAAAGTTGAATGTGTAGCTATTCACCACAAATTTAAATTAATGAAAGCACTCCCAGACAAATCTTCCATATTTAATGTCAAGTGACAGCTGTTGACTTTGCCCATGACATCATAAATTCAGCTAAACATTAAAAAAATTATTATATCCATTGTCCCCATGTCAGTGATCGTAGCATTGAAAAACAAAAAAATGTTGAACCCACTAATCATTAAACTACTAAACAGGATCAATAGCTTAAATACAGATATCGTCTTCTGCTGGATATCAAGCCATGTTGGTATCTGTAGCAGGAAAGCTGGGATTCTGTAGCACAGACACTGGAAACACCCTTGCAACAAATTCTGGTTTAGTACGCAACACCATGTATTACACTGAATGCACAAAATTCTTTCTGCCAACTCATCAAAAACTCGCCTTTTTTTATATGTTCTTGCCGAGCCAGAAAATTTGCATATTGGGTATGCTGCCAGCCTCGATCTGACTCACTGACGCATGCACCTCATCATTCGAGCACCGGTGCTCAGAGAGTCTGCCTCACTAGCAATTTCGTCACACATATAGGCTATGCTACTCTAGCCCTCTTAGACCTACAAGGTAATTCTCCACATAGGGAATGATAGAGTGGATTCAGCAGCAAGAAAAGCATCTATAAATACATCAGACCTCTTAAATATCAAAATCCTATATACAGACCTGAAACCAATAATCAATAAATATATTAGGGTGGAGTGGTAGAACCTGTACAAAATTAAACCTATAGGAGAATGGCATCAGAAACACCAAACTAGAAGGAGGGATTGTGTTCAGACACTTAGCATGCCACATATACTGGAGTTTTTTTCCTGTTTTAGGATATAACAATCAGTTATGGTAGCATATCCAATAAGAAATTGGACATACTACCCTAGCCCATTCTTATATCTTAAAAAAGGAAAAACCTCCAGTATGTGTGGTATGCCAAGAGCCATTCACTGTAAAACATATACTGACAAACTGCAGCAATTTTAATTCAATCTGCTTAAAATACCAAACATCAAACTTAAAAGAATTCTTTCAAAATACTAATCCACTTTATATATTCTAGTTTCTAAGAGAAACTAAATTATATATAATCATAAATAACAACAGTCTTACTATTTGAAAAAGACCATTTAAGTACAGGGCTTTATTTAGGAAAAACATTAAATTTCAGCATTAAATGACCCAATGACTTAATATATTGTAAAATAAACAATTTCTTAGAAAGGCATATTCACACATGAAAATCTTTTGGAATGTATGTTTGCTTGGTTGAAATTCTGGTAAGTGTGAAAATAGTTGAGACATTCTATCTTTAAGATTTTGTATGAAAGTTGTGAATGGCTGTACATTTTGACATTCATTAAAATGTTGTTCATGTAGAGTGAGAGAAGTACCAAAAAAACATTTCAGAAGATGTACATCTGATTAACTTACTGATGGTTTCTACAGAAATATCCTTAATTGGAAAAGCAGCCAGCCTTCTTGTGAATCTATCAATGATAGCAAGTATATATGTATATCCACTGACATCTGAAAATGACTGCTTCTACTACTACTACTACTACTACCCTAGTCCTTTCTTTACCTGAACACACCATGACTATAAGATACTGAAGATACAAAACTAAATCAGCTCAACAAAAATCAGCTGAACCCCTCAACTTTTCTTTCTCCAATATTCATGGTATTCTTACCAACTTCTGTAGTGTAGAATTGTTCCTCTCCAAAAACTCTCCAGACATCCTAGCTCTCTGTGGAACTAATCTTAATTCTTCTATCCCCTCTTATGATTTCTTGATTCCTGGATATCTACTTTTCCTTAGGAAGTGTAGACAGTTTTGTCATGCTAGAACTAAATTTCATGTTCAAAAATTGATATTGCAGATTACATCCACAATGAAGAAAACAAATTGCAAGTCCAAACTCAAATATCAGGAGTAGAAAGAAATGTTGAAATCTTGATTCACAGGTAATGTCACAAATCCCTAACCCATGAACTGATGGGGTGGACATCATAGTATTGATGTTTCCCTGTATGCTACTTTTGGAAAAAGTGCAGGGTTGACTGCAGTGTTTTGCTACTGCAATGAATTTGTAATGTGTTTAACTTGGATCTTGATCTGCTGGTGTTTTGGTTTCTGCTTCTTTTTTGTCAAATTGAGGATCTGTAAGTCTGTTGTGTCTCTTGTTGGATGTTATATCATTAAGAGAGATCATAACTGGTTTGCTAGCCTAACTACTATGAACTGCAACTGCTGAAGGTCCTTGTTCACAGAGGGTAACATGTGTAACATATTTGTTTGTCTCTCCTGGAACCCAATGTGAATATGGTCCATATATTCAGAAAGCTTTTCCAGGTTTATCTCTGCCACTGTGGGAGCCAGTATTTGGTTGGTTGTAGCAGGTAGCCTGTCCAACCACAACCTTGATAACATAGTGTCAGATATGATGTTCAACCCAAGAAATCCTTTCATATATTACAGAAGCTGGGGGGGAGTTCTGTCTCCTAACAAAACATAATAGCCATTGTATTATTGCTTCTTTTAATGTGTCATATGGGTCATTCTTGGATTTTATTTCAAGGAGATCTGCGACTTTGTGCATGATTTCTATTGGCAATTTTTCCACAATGTATCTGTATTATTCTCTCTGTGATGTTATTTTCCTGGTGTTGAAGAGTGCCTGTAACTGCACAAATTATGCTTGGAAATTTTGTGGGTTGTAGAAAGGCAAATGCATTGCTAGTGAAGCTTATGGAAATTTTAAAAAGATTTTAAATTTTGTATCACTTGGTATGAATATAGTGCATTGGTGTGTGTTTGCTAAAGAGAGTAATAGAAAGGGCTAAGTAGAGTGAATGATTTTGACCAGGTCAGTAAACTGCCTGTTAGATTTCAGTGGGTAGGAGATAGTATGCCTGTCAGAGACTGCAAAGCAAAAAGAGGGAGGTAAATATTCCAGGGAATTGATAAGGTTAGGTATGAGTTACCATCTTTACTTTTGGCTGTTGTGAGTTCCTGAAACTCGATATAATTTTTTTTTTTTTATCAGTTCTCTGGTGTAAAATTAGCTGTTAATGTTCATTTAGAAGGGCATTTTACATTTGATGTTGGATTTTTATCACTTGTAGGGTGTGTGGTAGCTCTGATTTATTTTGTTGGCCCTAAGGTAGCAACGTTTCTAACTAAAGAAACATGAATAAGCACAAATATGGATTTATAGAACAAACAATAACAACTATTTATTAGCCAGGACACTGGCATTGTGAAAAAGGAAAAGGATGAGTTTCTGTCAAAGCAATTAGTTTGTTGAGGGAATGGCAAGGATCAGTTAAAAACACATGTGTAAACTTTGGGGAGCATGTTTGGTTTTAGTATGTGAAACTTGTACTTACAAATAAATCCAATTATTTATTGGTGGAGTGTTCTTGTATCAAATTCCTTGTCCAGGAGTAGTGATTGAAATTTTATGGCTCTGGTGTGTTGTTACATTTTATATCAGTAGAGATAGGCTTAACTTGAACCAGATTTTAGATTCTTGATCTTCTGTTTTGATTGGCCAAACGTTGACTTCTTAATTCTGATTTGCTGGTTTTGTTATTTTACTGAAACTATTGGTTTGGTGCATAATTATCAAGCGTTTTGGTAGGAGAGTTATTTGTTAATAAAAATTGCTGTTTTGTTTAATTTTTTAAAATAAAATCATTTTATTTTCAGGTTATAAAAATACGTCTCGATAATCATACTCACATTTGTCATATTATGCTTTACCACTTTGAAAAAGGATGGAAAGCAGTGTGCTCATTTCGCGATTTCAACAAACTTTTTGGCAAAGGAACTATCAGTGAAAGTCGATACAAGGAATGGTTTGCTTGTTTCAAATTTGGTGACATTAGTTTGGAAGATAAGCCAGGAAGAAATTGACCATCGGATTTCAATGTCCAGGCACTTTTGGCAGCCATGGAAGAGGACAAAAGCTTGACAACTTGAATGCTGGCCAATGACTTCAATGTGGACCATTCAACCATCGTTCGTTGTCTTAAAAAGCTCAGAAAGGTATGGAAATTGGCTGGATAAGTTCCTCACGAACTCTACGACAACAATAAAGCTGAACATGTCTGAATTTTCACTGACTTACTGCAACAAAACAAGCAAGCTCCATTTCTGAAGAATGTTGTGACAGGGGATGAATTGTGGCTTCTCTTGAGAAACACCAAAATAAAGAAGGTCTGCATTTTGGCAGGAGTTTCACCAAGAGGTATACAAAAAAAAATGTGCACTGTATGAAGGAATTGTGGTGTGTTTGGTGGAACAGAAGTAGAATCATCCATTGGGAAATCATCTCAAACGGGATTTGTTATTGGTGGAATAACAACGATGAATGTCAACAGTGGCTTATTCCGACAAAAATGGCAAGCGGCAATTGAACATCAACAGTGATGTTTATCTGGCTCAACTTGACTGCCTTCACGTTGTAATTGAGATGAAAAGACCTTGTAAAAAGAACTATATTGTCTTCCACCACGATAATGTGTTTCCACATATTGAGCATCATGTTGTCGATTGTATTGCCAGTGCTGGGAACTGCTTCCACATCCACCATATTCTCCCACAGAAGCACCTACAGACTACCATGTCAATCACTTGCTGAAAAATTGGCATGTGAACAAAGTTTATGCTGATTTGGATAACTTGGTGGCCAATGTCAAAGCATGGCTTGCTCATAAGAACCGTGACTTCTTTGCTCATGGAATCGACTGTCTTCCAAGCAAATGGGAAGCAGTTATTGAAGTAGATGGTGACTATGCTCCAGAATAATCATTGTTGAATTGTTATATTTCTTTTTTCATAATAAATATTATATAAAAATGCCTGATAATTATGCACTAACCCAATACATCTGCATGTTCACATTACAACGTCTAAATGTTTAAGTTAACTAAAGCTTTAATTCAGGCTACATCTGTCCATGCATGGGAAAATATCTTTTAGAATTTTGGAGGTGCAATAAGGGTACAAAATAAAAAGAAATTGCAATACTGATGAAGTCTGTAATTTTTTCATTGTGAACATAATTTCTTACTGCAGCCAACAACATATATGAAATATAAGTCTGCTTTTTACACATTATCCATTTTATATGCTGTTATAGGGAAAAGCATCTACATGCATGAGAATCAGTTTTCAGGGGTCAAAAATGCATCAGTAAAGGTGCAGAGCATAGTATTTCCTTAGAATCTTAGAAAGTTTTTTTCTGATCTGCTCCCCACACCCAGGTTTTTCTTCCTTTTGTGGCTCAGTAACAATGCACAATTGAGTAAATAATGATTATAATAATTTAGAACCCTAATAATTTCACTCAGTAACATTTTTTGGAGTAGGGGTCTCTTGCATTGCAGCAGTTTTCTCTAGAAGGAGAGTTATGCTTTCTTTCATTTATAAATGATACACACTTAGACAATCATGTCTTTTTTGATTCATGACTCACTTGGCAGAGATTTTCCCGTAGTAGGTTGCCATTACTTTTTGCAGCCAACTAAGGCTATAGAACCCAGTCTGTTCTGCTATTCAACTCATTTTTGGGAGGAGAAGGGCATTTGTGTGTAAGTAAATGTAACAAACCTGACTGGAATTTGAACTTGTCTCTCAGATTTCTCATTCTGAGTCACTATTACCCCACAACAAACATGCCTTTTTTACTGGTTCTAAATCCTAGATAGTTCATTCTACCACGTGACCTGCGATATGGTCATATTCTATTTAATGCAGGTAATATATTAAAAAAACTCATCAGGTGACTAATAGCACCAATCCCACAAAAAATAAAATATCATCCATTCTCACATTAAAGAAATTAATGCTTTTTAGTCACTTATCCATTTCATATAGAAAACATGCCTATAATATGACACCATACTGCAAGTGAGTGGGTTGATACATATACATAATGAGTATTAATAATGTTAATTCTGTTCATGCAAATCAATTTGTTTATATACATAGTTCAAAACAAATTTACACAATTTCTCTCTCACATCCCCAACCAGCAGTGATATACAACTCTCTCATACAATACCTCAACATCAGCTGCACCACACAGCTTCATTAACTCCCTTGTATATATTTTCAACCTCAGTGATATCACTTGCAAGTCTTTCAAATCAACCAATTCTTTAAATTACCTTTAAGAACTGTACATAATTATTAGCACTGACAATCACTTTTGACATTGATGACAAAAAAATTCAAGTGCATTGCATAATTCCTTTAATCTCCCACCTTGCTATTTGATTGTAAGCCCAAATAACAAAATCCTGTCTGTAACTCTGAAACCACTAATATTCACATTTCTTCCTTTTGCCTTGTCACCAATTTTATTTATGAAGAAACTTAAAAAAAAATGTTGCCTTAGTATAAAAGTGTTGCCTGGAAACATGGAAGGGTCCTAAAAAATAATGAAAGATAACTTTCCAAGAGCAGAGAACCTGTCCATCTGTAACCCAACATAATGTTGTTAGCAAATGAAACTGAAGTAATAATGGGCAAATATGACACAGTATCAGTGGGGAGTTCTCACACTTTTGTTTCAAAATTGTCCAGTCACAACTGCTTTTCCCCCACAAATGCTGGAGTATACACTTGATTTTATCCTGTCAGTACAATGTCTATGTACTGCCTAGCAGATGAGTTCCCAGAAATTATAATTTCTAGGCTCATGGAGGTATGCCAATCTATAAAACACAATGTATAGCTATCTCTTTCTCTCTCTCGTATATATATATATATATATATATATATATATATATATATGAGAGTGCATGTCTATAACATTTTTCAAAGTTACACTTTGTTTCTAGGCAGAGGGCCTTGGTGCTCTAATGTAGTCTTAGGCAAAGTGCACAGGGAGTTACACTTTGGGGAAGAACACACAAATACTTTGATCTAAGGCAGATGTGCAAATACATATGTAAATAATTTCATCATCTTTGACAAGTATTATGCCAGTAAAGAATAAATGCTTACTGTCTGTTTTTTGTTCATCTCGTTATCTCTTTTCCTACATGTAACCATCTGATGTAGATACAGTAACACTCATAAAACCTAAGATAGTCTTCCAGAGGTTTAATCTGCTGTTAATTTTTTTTAAACATAATAAGATAATACCTCATGGTCAAATGTTATTAAAAAGAGGGTGCAATTTTAGTAGATTAGTGATTCGAAAACTTACTGAGTGTTTTAATAATGTATCCCATGGTTGGTTGGTAGCACAGTTTAAGCGCTATTAAACATAAGTTTAATAGTGGCGTAAATATTATAACATAAGTTTAAAGAAATGTGAATCAGTAGAAATACAGACATAAAATTCCAGAAAGAATGGATACAAATTCAGATAAAATTTATTATTCCAATAATGATGTGTGTAGAAATGTAAACAAAACTGTTATCTACATTATTTATAGAAAAGCTACAGCAATATCAAAAGATTTAAAAAAAAATTATGCCTAGTGGTAATAGATTAGTTTAGTGATTTCCATGCCATTTCTCTAGAGATTTTTTTTAATGTCAGTAGTGTACAGTTCCTAGAAAATTCTGTGATAAATGTAACTTACTGTTGGTCCTGGCTTCCAAGCTAGTCACCAGGTATTCTATATGAAAAAATCTGATTATTTTCATTTATATGGACTGATTTAAAGTATAATTTTCAGTTCTTCCTTAATTATATTTCAGAAAAAACATGTATTCTCCAAAGAACCCAGTATGTGACCAGTGCCTACAAGAATAAAGTCGGTCAGGCTGTGGGTTTCCGCAATCTGTTTGCGGAACGTCCATTTTTGTGTAAGAATCTATTTGAAGAAGTGACCGAAGAAATTGTAAGTTACTTCTGGCTGCTATTCTCTTAAAATGCTCTAATTATCTTCCTTGATTAATCTTATTGTGCCAAGAGACAATTTGAAATAATCAGTAAAACTTATGGTGATAATTACATTAATTGAAATTTAAATGTTGTTATATATCATATCCACCTTGCATCTGAAGAATTTGTTTGGATCATTGTTTAAGATTCTGAGATTTAAAAAAAAGTCAGTGAAAAGGATATAATTAATGAAAACTGCATGGTGTCTAAATATTCCCACTGTGTAGTGTGAATTACAACAATTTTTACAATTGTCAAGATTTTTCTTGAAGACAGCCAAAGAATGATTTGACAGAAATGTAATAAAAACACAAGAAATAATGAAAATGATCCATTATTAATTTTCTTTTATATTGCATCTATTTAGATTGTCATTGAATAAACTGAAAATTGGAAATAAAAAGAAAATATAGTCTTGTTGACTCAAACATACGTTTCTTTCCAAATTTAATTATATGAGCCAGTTTCTCTGCAAGTGCCTACAGCTAGCAGAAAAAAAAGTAATCACATTTTTAATGTATGAGGATTTAACAACCTTATTCAGTCCTGCTAATGACTTGCATGCAAGTCCACATATTGTGCAATAGCAGGGATCTTGTGGCATAGAAACAGGAAAATTTGCTGATGCTTTTCACTGTTGTCTTTTGTCCTTTAACCAATCAATATGACCGATTTCAAAATTTCCACTCTGGCAAAAATATCTCCATTTATTTCTATCCGGGGCAACTTGCTTAAAGTTAATATGAGGCACATTGACAGCTGGGAGGTTATTCTTTAGCTTGTCTTGATGCTTGAGCCACAGCCATCCAACAGTTCTTTGTCCAATGCCAAGATGGCTATACATAAAGACCTTAGGTATTCTGTTTTCACTCATCCTTGCAACATGACTAGCCCAGTGCAGTGAAGTTATGACTCCATCAAGAAGGTTTCAATTCCACCAATGTTGCATTTTGTGAGAAGATTGGCATTGGACACCCTATCGTCAAAAGTATAGCCATAAATTGCATGGAGACAACTTTTGTGGAAGACCTCCAGCTGATTGATATGGGATCAATATGGTTTCCACTATTCTGAGCTATACAACAGTATGGTTAATACGGCCGCTTTATAAACACATATTTTGGTGTGCAATTTGATACCCTACTCATTCCATAGGTGGTGGCAAAGCTTCCCAAATGCACTTGTAGCTTTGGCAATCCAATTTATTTTGTCATCAAGGGATGCATTTGCATTCATCATACTTCCTAAATATGTAAATGACTTCATAGATTTCAAGCTCTTCCCATCAACCTGTATATGAGTGCCTGGGAATTGATAAACTGATGGAGGATATCTGACACTCCAAATCTGCTTTGGACAAGGAAGCAGTTGATAGATTACCTCTGTTTTCTTTATGCTAATGGTAAGACAAAAAGCTTTGCATGCAACAGAGAAGTAGTTGTCAAGGTCTTGGGCTTCCTCAAGAGATATTGTGTCAAGTGCAGCATCATCAGCAAACAGATCATGAATGATACTAGTTTGAAGAAATGTTTTAGCTTTGAACCACTGATGGTTGAAAAGGTCACCAGTGTCCATGTCACCAAAGTTATATTTGAGCATTACTGAGAAGAATAGTGCAAAGAGAACAAGGGCCATGACACAACCTTGCTTTAAGCATTTGTAACATCAATGGAATCAGGGAATACTCCTTCAGATAAAATGGCAGCTTTCATCCTCTCTTGAAAGGAGGTTATAACATTCAACATTTTGTCTGGGATTCCAAACTTTTTAAGAACTTTCCAGAGTGCTTCATGATTTACAGTATCAAAGACCTTAGTAAAGTTAACAAACATCATATACAATACTTGGTTCTTTTCATACACTTTTTCGGCTACCTGACAGAGTGAGAAGATCATGTCAATAGTGTTACCACACTGTGATTCCGGGTAAATCTCATTGAAGACATGCTTGATAATCCTGCACAGAATCAGTTTAGCTAATATTTTACCAGCAATTGACAGCAGAGATATTCCACCATAGTTGTCACAAACAATTCTATTACCTTTGTTCTTGTATAGGTGCTGAATTAAGGCATCCTTGTAGTCTTGAGGAACATGGCCAGCTCTCCATATTACTTTGAAGAGCTGTAGTGAAAGAGATAATCAGGTACCCCGAAAAAAAGTTTGTGTTTTGTGTGCGATCTGCCAAAGAAAAATTACCAAAAAGTAGTCAGCAAAAATCTACATCAATGACTAGAAGCTATGCTAATGTTCTTCCCTCCCCTGAATGGCGTGACCAATCAGAAAATTCTCTCGGTGAACAGAAGCCGTTTTTCGCTTATAAAAGGAGATGGGTTTTTTGAGCTGTGAGACGAACATGCATTGTTGTTGGTGAGAAGTGAAGGTTGGATTTGTGACCCCATTTTGTCGTCTCTACGGTGTGTGTTGGACTGTTACGTCGGACTATCGTGTGAACTGCGATTTGGCTACAAGTGTTGTGGCCGAGAAACAAATCTATTGCTGTTGCTACGATCAGTTGACAGTCTTTTTTTTACCCCAACAAGAGCTTGGGTAGCTTTTTGACTAATTTTATACCACCATATTTGTAGATTTCAGGTGGAATAGCATCTTTTCCAGGTGCTTTGCCTAGATAGATTTATTTGATGGAGTCCAAGAAATCCTGCAAGGTTGGCTTGAAAGACATTTCTTGTATTTCAGAACTTTGGGAAATGGCTGCAATAACATCATCATCAGTGATGGGTAGTGTGTTTAAAACAGTCCTTAAGTGCTTCTTCCAGTGGTGCAAGATATCAAACTTGTTTGTCCATTTGAGGAGTGTATTAGCATGATTCCATTCTCTCTAGGACCATGGATCTCCTTAAGACCATCAAAGAAGGATTTGAAGTTCTTCCTATCCACTGTTTCCTGAAGTTTTGTAGCCTTTGCAGACTACCAGTCTACCTTCATTCCTGAGAGATCACTGAATCTTTTGCACTTCAGGTACTGAGTCTTCTTTGCAGAAGAGATTATCATTAATCCATGTTTTGTGTGAGCTGTGCATTTGCTGTATGAGTAACTGGACTTCAGCATTGCTTTCATTAAACCAGTCCTGGTGTTTTCAAATCAGCAGCCTGAGCACTTCTAAAGAAGCAGTATCCACTGTATCTCAAAGTGTTTTCCATGATGTTTCGATATGATTAATAATCTTGAAGGCATTGAGAGCAGTATCCAGTTTGCTACACAGCTCACTTTGTTTTTCTGATGATTTTAAAGCTAGGGTATTTATCCAATTAAGAACAGATGTTTTCTGCAGTCCCCTGTGAGCCAGCCAAAGGGAAGCCTTACTGAGGAAAGCATAGTCAGAAAGGCAGCAGGTGGTGTGAAAGGAATGTGTGATATTGATGTGGTTTAAGTCTCTCTTCTTGGTGATGACATAGTCAATAAAGTGCCAGTCTTTGAACAAGGATGCATCTATGATGTCTTGCGACAGTTCAGTTGCTGAAAGTAGGTGTTAGTGATTACAATATTGAATTCTTTGCAAATAGAAAGGAGGTGAGGCTGTTGGAGTTTATGCATCCAACACCTTGATGAACCAGTCCACCATCCCAGACTTGGTGATCATTAGCCACCCAAGCATTGAAATCTCACAGGATAATTTTATCCCTATGTTCAGTGTAGGAGATTATATTATAGATGTTGCTGAAGTCCTCTTTCTCTTGCACAGTGCTGTCCACTGTGGGTGCATAGCAACTGATAAGCATAGCACTTATGTTTTGATCCAGATCAAGTGTCAGCATCATGATATGGTTTAATAGGCCCTTTTGGAGTACAGTTTCCTTGCAAGATGAGATTGGATCGCAAACCAAAACCTAACTGATGGGCCTCATTTGCACTCTTATCAGACCAGAAAAATACATAACCATCTCCTTCCACTTCAAGTTGTAATGAACGAGCAAGACATGTTTCACTGAGATAAACTAATGTTGTTTTTGTTCTGGTGCCGAGTCACTGTCTTAGAGTGTGCATATATTTCAAGAGCCAAGGTTCAAGTTCTTACATTTCTTCTTGTTTGGACTACAATACTAAATTCTGAACTCAAGGAAAGATGACATGTTTTGATGAAGCTCTAAAAAATTAATGGAATTTAATTTTAACTGAAAAATGTAAATATTGCTAAAAGTAATATAATAATTTAATATAATTTGCAATTATTATTTATTTCATTTATTATATCTATTAAAATTATTATTATTGTTTGAAGTTATATATGTATTGTTTATTATTCCTTTTAACTTTTTCCACATCTCCTGGGTTTTCTGTATTAGTATTGTTTTTGTACAACTAACATGACAATTATTTGTCTTATTTTTACTTTCTGTTTTTGCTTACTCAGTTATGTTTATCAACTTTGCATATATGCACACACATCCCATATGAAGATATTAGCTAGATGAAGGCTGTATTATCACTTCTGCTTTACAATTATGTTGCAGATATTTCTGCTGCACCCTGTATATAAAATATTAAATGTGTGTGTGTGTGGGTACACATATATATAATGTGTGTGTGTGTGTGGGTACACATATAATGTGTGTGTGTGTGTCTTTAAACTTTGCTTTTCCTTTTTCATTTTGACTAGTTAGGGGTGACTGGTAAGATTTAATAAAAACTTTATTCTTGATTTTTCTACTCTGGTCCTAAGTCAGATAGTGATTCAAGACAATTTGTGGAGAATGATGAAAGAATTGCCCTGCAGTAACTGATGAGATATTTTGATACACCTGCAGAAAGCTGGATGACATTATGGCCAAAACTTTGTAATAGCATTAATGAGGATATTTGTCCAACTGTAAATAATGTAAATAACAGGTCTTATACTTTATGTTTAGGCAACTGCCCTAGTGTTGTGCTTTTCTCTAATGATAATAGTCTTTTAGTATCTGTAGAATGACTTTCTTCAGTTGAGACTGAGGTGTATTTTATCTGACATTGTCCATGGTATTTTGAGTGTTTAAATTCTAGCTAAATTTCACGTTTGAATTGTTCATCTTGACTACGATTAATCTTAATAATTAATGGACATTGTGTTTTTGTCTATTATTTATCTTTCCTTTTTTTACTCTGCTGCTATTATTCTGGGACTGAACACCTCACTTCTAATGTCAGTTAAACATGGTATGGTCTAATATGTTCTGTGGGCTGCAGAGCGACTCCATATATAAGTTATCAGTGTCTATTCTGTTAAAACTTAACTGGAAGTCTCCCCAAGACTGTTTATCTTCTTGAACAGTTCTTTCCAGGGTTGTCGAGTTGGAACACAAAACGTTTGACTCCGACTCCTCTATTTTTGGCACCTCTGACTCCTGTTCATGTAATTAAGTGATTATGGCCTACAAATCTCAAAGCCTATGCATATGCTCCTAACTTGAGTAAGCCTATATCATTATAACTGGTTTATATCAAAGAATAAAGATATTGTGGATTTTATATCATACCTATTCATTCTTCAGTATTTTCTAACAGAATTAGAAACAAAATCTTTGAAAGGATATAGAAGAAATAGAAATAAAAATACTATAATGTAAGACTTGTATATATATATATATATATATATATATATATTATCTTTGTAAATAATAAGTACAGAAGTTGAAATATAATCTTTTACAGAATGTAAAAGACATAACAAAAATTCTATAATGTAAGTTTTTTTTACATATATAGTTTTGCAATTACAAAATAACTATAAAAAAAGAATATATATAATATATTAGGTACCTCCACGAAAATGTAAACAGAGATAGCATGATGAAAAAGACGCTGAACTTGACGAAAACAAGTTTTTATCGTCTAATATTCATATTATTATTATTAAAGAGGAAAGATCGAAGTATTTTTGGGGTATTTTTTTACATTTTTTAATCGTTCCTAGCACGTCCGAAATTTTCGTTAAAAATCTTTTTTTTTTTTTGTCAAAAAAAAAGGACAGATAATCAATCATTTTCAATCATTTGATAAAAAAGATGAAAATCTGACTTTGATATTCTTTTAAAAATCAATTATCATTTTTTCAAAACTGATTTTAATAAAATCAGAAATTATAATGTTTATTTAAAATATTTTGAACCAAGCTTAACTTAGCTTCTGCACCGAAAAAATGTAATTTGAAAATAAAACAAAGCAGGTCATAACCTTTCACCTCGTTGACAGCAGTTAACAGCTATGATTCATGACATTTAGATAACTTACGGGAGGATAATTCTTTCTACGGATGGAAGGAAGTGAAATTATTTAGATTTAAATGAACAAATTATTTACCTCGTTACTTTTAAGAAAAACTTTCAGCATTCTAATTTTTCATTTTTTTTTTTTTTTGTACTTAGCTTTCATCTTTACGTTTACGATGCTTTATGGAAAATATAAAGAAATTAAAAAATAAGACTGTTAAGAGTGAAATTAAATTTCATAAGAAAAAGGTATCTAATTAATTTATAGGTACCTTTCGTATGAAATTTTATCAGAAATGTACATAAAATACTATAATTTTATGTACATTTATTACATTTGACTGTGTTATTTGTATTTGCATTTATTTTATTATTAATTTTGATATTTCATTTATGGAAAAATGTCATAACTGAGATTAATATAAAAATATGATCATATAAATTAAAGTTTAGCAGTAGTTAAATTTCATAAGATGATACTGATACTTATAGGTACACTTCTCAGTTGAAATTGAAAAATCAAATTAACTTCTCCATTCGTGTTTTGCAAAAGTAAATGCCTTAACAGTGGAGAACAATGCTGAACTCAAATAATGCAACTAAATTGTATTCTGGTTGGTCTTCCATACTTTATAATTACCGCCCGATTATAAGCACAAAATTTACATTTTTTAATTACCATGGCGCTTCTGATTGGTCCAAACGATACAATTTTCAAAGCGCTAGACAATGACGATCTCATCTGGACACTTTGAAAGGTTGATGTTGCTTTTAACTAATGTTATAATATTTTTAAAAACTTAATGTAAAAATCTATTATAATTAAAGAAATAATAAATAATTGTATTAAAAATTCAATTTTCATTGAAAATATTTTTTGCTTTCAGAAAATATTGTCCATATTCATAAAAACAACTAAAAACAAATAAAAGCATTTGAAATTAAATAATATGTTTTATTGTTTTGTATGTTACAATCAGAGCTGATTTTCAGGTACGTTGGCTCCAATTAAAAAAAAAAAACATGATTTGCATTCTTCAAAGCCTTGAGCTTTTAACTATTGTAATTACTAAGGTTGGTGCACTCGAATTTCTAGAGTTTTTCATAAAATTAGTTATGGGGGTGTTAATAAATATATAAAAAAATATTTCTGCCATGACTTTAATAAAAAAAAAAAACATATTTATAATAATTTTGATATTCTGTGAATAGTTTCTGAAAGTTTCATTAACATCTGACAATTATTTTTATTTTTGCAAGATTTTCCAAATTAATGTGTGTAATACCAAAAAAACGTGCTAAAAATGATTTATGTTATTTACTAGCCCATGTTGGTACAAAGAGAAACAAGGTTTTTTTAATCAAAATTTAGAATGTTCTAAAAAGAAGCAAAAATTTTTAAAAATAATTAAAAAAAAACTGGTCTTTTCTCTTCATAAAAACATAATCATTTAGACGATAAAATTTTGTTTTCATAAAGTTTGGCGTCTTTTTCATCAGACTATGCTCTTTTTTTTAGCGATTTCGTGGAGGTACCTATAATATATAGAAAAGAATGTGTAGAGGCTCATCCTTGTTTTCTGTTTAGGAAGAGGTTCCCAGATTCTTTTCTTCAATAGAGGTCGGGTCATGAATTGTTTGTGATATGTGTGGATAGTGGCAACACTAATTCATTCTGAGGGTACCAGATTGGCAGTATTCTGGTTGCTGCTCCCAACTAGTAGTTAGGAGCCTGGACTTTTATGTAGCATCTTGAGAGGCTGCTCTGATCAATAGTTGCATAATATCAGGCTTCTTGGAAGGGTGTCCCTGCAAGCACCTCTGGTGGACAAACCTGAGGCCACACTATGTTGCAGTTTGTGCCAATTCCCTTCCTGCACATGTTACATTAGATGACTGCTACTATTACCCTAGGCCTTTCCTTACCAAAATAACATCATAACTATAAACAACTGTGGTGGTAAAGCTACGACTCAACTGATAGTAGCAGATAGGAAAAACGTGAGGAGGGTAACCGACAAAACAGTGTCACACGTCCAATCTTCTCATGAGCAAAAAACCCAGTAATCAGAAACAAAAATGCGCCTGCTTTATACAGTCAAGGACTGACCATGATTTGCATGCAAATGATGAGACAACAAGATATCGCATTAACTGTCTGAGACCGCCTGGCATAAAACATGGGCGCCGCCATTTTGGTTCTTTTTACCGTTGAGCAAACCAGAGTTTGCACATCGCACAGATTCGCGGGCATTTCCGAGGTAGGCCATTTTCACAATTTTCCCCACACTCCCTCCTGATCTCATGATCACAAACAGGCCAAGAAGGTGGCAATTGTCACCATCAAGTCCCCCTCCGAAGGGGGACAACACAAGCTTCATCCTCATGTGTGCTCTCGTCTGTGGTTTGAGTGTCGGTAAACACTGTGCCTGCCGGGAGGCTGCTGATATCGGAATCACCACCCTGCAGGTCTAACTTGAAGCAGATCGAACGCTCACTACTCTCAGACTCTGAATCGCTTTCATTGCTCAGTAATGGTAGCAGTTGAATCACCAGTTGCAAGTCTTTAATGTGACGAGGCATGCCATCAACTTTCACAGATTGTGGGCTAATCACCTCTGTAACAGTAAACTGCCTCCGATACTGTACAGCCCTTCCTGTCTGCAATGGTCTTGACAGTTCTGTGGTTTTGCTCTACGTTGCAGTTTCCACTTGGCGAGTAGGCACATTGAAACCACAGATGCACGTCCCAATTGTTTGCAAATTTTTTAAAGTCTTTACTGGTCAATGCAGTATCGTTGTCGGTCAGTATTTCCATGGGTGGGCCTCGCTCCAGGAAAACATTCTCTAACAGTCAAATGACGGTGCTCACATCTTGTCGGCACAGTGGCCGCCATACCGCAAACCTAGAGGGACCGCAATCAATAAGTGTTAGAAAATTCTCACCATTGTAGTGAGTTATGTCCATCGCTAGTCTGCTCCAGTTGCTCTTCACGCTCAGTTCTCCTATTTCCCAGTGAACAGGTACCAGATCGATTGACTGACAGGTTGTGCAGGCCTTCACAACGGATTTAACGCTAACCTGATGAAGTACAGAGTTCGTTTCACGCCTGTATGTCCGCTTTGACGATGGGTATTGGCCACCTGGTCCTCATCCAATCGTCTCCCTACCACTGCACAGGTCTCAAGTGCCAGTTCTCCTCTCTTGAGCAGATCCAGCCTCCTGTGCGGTACTCTGGTGAGGCAATCCGCATGGTTCTGACAGGACCGTACGAGTGTCACGTCTATGGTCAATCCATATTCTTCCACCAGCGATCACATAATGCCCAGCCGTCGGCTAACCAGCATCTCGCCAGCTGCCCTTGTGTTCACCTCTGCCTTCCCGGTCAAGGTGCTGGAAATCCACCGGTGCACACACGCTGAATCAGTAACTAAGTGCAATGTTGTCGCCCCCCCCCCCCCACTGGAGGGGTAGATTGACTCCTTTAAGCGCCGCATCTAGTTCAGCTAAATTAATATGCCTGGCATCATTAGTGAAGCAACGACTCAACTGATAGTAGCAGATAGGAAAAACGCGAGGAGGGTAACCGACAAAACAGTGTCACACGTCCAACATTCTCACAAGCAAAAAACCTAGTAATCAGAAACAAAAACGCGCTTGCTTTATACAGCCGAGGACCAACCACGATTTGCATGCGAATGGCGAGACAAAAGATTTCGCGTTAACTGTCCGGAGTTTGCACATCGCACAGATACACGGGCGTTTCCGAGGTTGGCCATTTTCACAATTTTCCCCACAACAACCAAAGTTATAAACCTAAAACAGTTCAACAAAAAAACAACTAAACTCTTTAAACTCTCTTTCTCCAACATTCATGGTATTTGTACCAACTTCTGCAGTGTAGAATCATTCCTCTTCAAAAAGTCTCCAGACATACTAGCTCTCTGTGAAACTAATCTTCTCTTCAATCCCCTCCTCTGATTTCTCGATTCCTGGCTACCTTCCTCTCCTTAGAAAGGTCTCTAATATCCAAATGCTTGCCTGGGAGTTTATGTCTGCGAACATCTCTTGCTGGCTCGGGAACTTTCTCTTGAATCTCCAGACCATTCTTACATGTATCTCCATCTCTCTCTACTTAATTCAGTCAGCTATCTCTTCTTTCTCTTCTGTTCCCATTCTTCTCAAGATATGCTGCCTGTTAGATATTATTTCCAATAATATAGACAAGACCATCTCCTGACACCTGTTTACAAATATGTGTTCAGTGGCTTTAATGCTCACCATACCAGGTGGCTTAACTACTCTGTCACTGACCTTGCTGGCATCCAAACCCTTAACTTCTCAATCATTCAGTCTCTCACACAAGTGGTTGACATCCTCACGCATTTCCCCAGTAATCCTGATGTACACTATTCTCTTTTTGATTTCTTTTTTGTCTCTATCTCTGATTCTTTTCATACTATGCAGCTTTGCCCTCTTGTCAACTCACTCTGGTCATGTGGTTGTGTCTATAAACAGCTGTGACACTATTTAGCTATGGTAATTGGCTAACTAATTAACCATAGAAATTAAAACAAGAAATACTTAAGGTGAAAAAGAGCTATCCCGAAAAATAGACTGATCGATGTTAAAAAAAGATTTTATTTTATTTATGAAAAAGATACTTTTCACAAAAGACAGTAAACCTGTGGAAAAAGCCATATGTGAGATTTTGTCAGGTTGATTAATGTCTTGTTGAGGGAGATAGGAAGAAAGGCAAATATTAATATATCAGCCCAACCATGGCGGTCATGAAAATTTCGGCTTGAGACGATCGCCGATACAGGCAGGGAAAAACAGTGTGGCACTTATAAAATTTTGGCATTGTCACAACATAGGTGAGAGGATTGTTATTATTTACCTTATCAACGTGTCACTTCAAATGCTAAAACGTTGAATAGCAATATGGCCTTTGTAAAATTTTGGCATGAGACAGAAAATAGTGGAGAATTAAGATTTGTCGAGATAAAAGAATTTAATTTCTCAACAAGCCAAAGATTCCATTACAAAGCTAACTTCATGAAGGGACCAGATGGCAAACTTTGACAGTGATTGATGGAGTCGGTAGAGAGTGCTGGCTAAGTGAATTTTGGGTGGCCAAAAGATATGATAGAAATTTAATTGGCAATATGGAATTTGTAAAAATTTTGGCTAATGGGAAAAAGAAGAATTTTGTAAACAAAAATTCTAGATTATAATTTTAAGGAGGCCAGCTTAGCCACAACGGCACAGCCGGAATGCCATTGGTTGAGTGGTAGCAATGGTGATAGGCGGAGGTGAATGGATGAGAAGGACGGAGAATTTATTAATGCCCACTAAAGGGATTAGTATGAGATATCAATGTGAGAGAGGAAGAGTCTAGGAAGTTAGCTCTCCTCTGACCTTCCCTCCTGGACAACGGAGACCCCCCCCCCCAATGGAATGTGATTAATTTTCCCAAAATGGGAAGTAATCAATTTTCCTGGCCTGACAACAAAGAGATTTCTTGTTGGGCATCAAGATTTACTGAGAACTCCAGGCTGCGTCTGGCCCTGCACCGGGTTTTGATCGGTACCCATATAAACGAACATCCTTGGGCAGTTAGTTGTCGGAGTTCTGAGTTGGAGTCGCAGTTGAGCTGGTTTTGGAGTTAGAGCTTAACCAGATTGTTGCCACGCAGAAGCTGACCAAGAGATTCCACGACATCTGACTTCACCTATCCTACCGATAGCAAGTTATACTGACGAATGAAGCCATGCCAGCACCTAAGAAATAAATCAGCTGACTTAAGATACCAACTTGCTTGAAATGTAGACGTGTCACATTTCGTAGAAAACGGGCTGGGAGAAAAACACACTCTTGTATATAATAGAAGGATAAAGTTAATTTGTTATTTCTTAACATACTTGAACCTTGTGGGTTTTTCTTTTATTTATTTATTTTTTTCTTTGTGCTTGTGCGATACCACCTTCAGTTCGGACTCAGCCTACACTATGGCCCGACACCTGATTGATCTCGTCTACCTAAGATCAAAGTCACAACGCGGGTAGGTTAGTCTTGAGATCAAAGCACTTACTCCAGTAACCAGACATTTCAAGTGAGCTGGGAATGATAGAGCTGTTATTGAACTGGTACAGCTGGTGAAGCCGTTAACATTGTTGACCAAAATTGGACCCTGAATGGGCTAGTGTCCCATGTTAGTATCCTGAACAGGGAATTTTGCCTAGTAGCAATGATCACCGATTGACCAGTGACTGGTGGCGGTGACAAAGAGTCAACCCTAAAATGCCTGTAGAAGAAAAATTATAGTTTCGCGCCGCAACTGGGAGTTAACCATGGGCCGACACCTGGGTGTCACACACAGCTCCATAATTAACTAGCTAAGAACCTCCTACTAATAGAATATCTTTATCAACTAGGAGATTAGTGCTTTGGTCTGTGATTTCTTTCATGACATACCTTGGAATGAAGTTTGTAATAAAAAATGCACGTCTGACCTCCTGGATGAAAGCTGGTATCAATGCTTTCCTTCCAGCAAGAAAATGCCAAGTTAAACTGCATTCATCCCCTTGGTTTTCACCTGTATGCTCAGCCACAATAGCCCACAGGAATCATTTCTTCAAGCTGTACCAGAGAGATATCTGATTGCAACAGACTTTTTGTCTCTGCTCGTAACAAGTGAAGCATGTCCTCAAAAAAACAAAGTCACTGTTTGCTGATAGAATGAGACCATGTATTGCTTCTCGCAATTTCAGTTCTAGAGATTATTGGCGACTCTGCAAGAGTGTGCTGAACAACAACACATCCTCAATCCCTCCTCTATTCAATCAATTCAAAGTCCTGACATCTACAGCAGACAAGCTTGAATGCTTGGCTTGGAAATTCTCTTCCAACAGTCGACTCCTTTAGAGTACTCACACCTAAGTTAGACTCCCATAAGGCAAGCAAAGGTGATGGTATCCTGGCCATTGTTCTAAATAAATGTGCCCCCCAAGTTGGTTCCAGTTCTCTACAACTTTTGCCCCACTATTTCTTTCTTTTCAGCTTATTGGAAATCCTCCTCTATAGTTTCTGTCTTTTGTTTTGTTTTTTTTTTTAGTTTTTTGAAATCTGGAGAACCTTCTGACCCCTACTAGTCTTCTACTGCTTTTCAGAAAAGTATCTAAGGCTTAAACAATGCTGAAGCTATCTCTCCCAACCTACTCTCTGACAATCAATATGGCTTCTGTTTTGCCAGGTCTACCACTGATGTGCTTACGGACATCACTGAATATGTATATCAAGCTCTTGATAATAACAGCGAAGCCCAATCTGTGGCTCTTGATATCTCAAAGGTGTTTTGTTATGAATTTAAAAGCTATTCAAAACAGTAAGAAAACAAGACAGCGATAACCTTGAGAAAGGCTTTATTCAACAAAAGAAACTGAGCCAAACAACACTATTGGTGTCTCCACATAATCCCCCTAAAATACAGCAGAATTTATAAAAGAAAAAATGTATGTTTATTTTCATACAATACATTTACATACAAAACACCAAAGAAGAGTTCATTTCATGACACTCAACCCTCCTTCAGGAAGAAGAAGAATATTTATAGCAAAGAAAACGGCGACTTACCTCATCAAACCAAGCGACAGCGCGTATTCTACAATGGAAAATGTTGCAAAAAAGAAAATTCCGCATGACATGCTGAAGATGGAATATTTGAATTAAAAAACAAGTCCGTTGCAGGAGTCTATAAAAGTATTTTGATATGCAAATTACTGAACATCCTCTCCCAATCTTCGACAAATGGAAAAAAGAATGTTTGGCAATAAAAGCAGTTGGTGTTCGCGAATCGGGGGAGAAAAAAAAAGTCGGCTGAACTTAGTGATTTATTCTTTGTGACGTGGAAATAATCTGCGACAAACATTTCCTTCGCAATCCCAGATCACCTACAATATTTTACTTACATAACAAAATCTTCATACTTTGTTGATGTCTTTCGTGTTCTTGAAGACCTCTAAAAAATTAGCACTTTTGGGACTAGCCTGAAATTGATTAGAAGCTAGTATAACATCATAACATATTTAGAGACTGACTCTGAATTATCATGCTGGGGCACTTCAATAGTATTTTAGTACTCTGAAGATATTACAGATTTTGACTGATTTAATGTAAGATTCCATTTTTGTGCTGCTTGTTGAAATCTGACAGTTCTGTTCATGGTGTTTTTGATCATAACCACCAATGGTGACGTTGCCTACATAAGGATATGTATCTATAAGATTCTCTTTTTCAACAAATTTGTCCATTGCCCTTTGAAACATAGACCTCATTGGTTACACCAAAAGGCAACCTACAAAACTGGTATAGCTTCCTATTGGTCTCAAAGGCAGTAAACATTTTTATCTCCCTCAGTTATTGGGAGCTGATGATAGGCACTATTCAGGTCAAAAGTCAAAAATACTTTGTACCTTGCTAGACTGTTTATCACATAATCAACACAGGGTAGCCTCCAACTGTTTAGGTATAATCTACACAGAGGCATTTATTGTGCTTATTGGTAAGGTCCTTCATAACAACCAACTGGGCTCTCTGTGGTGAGTGGCAGGGTTCAATGATGTTATCTGAGTGTAGCTGGGAACTATTTTCCTCTCAATGAATGCCTGATCATTTCTATTAAAACAGTGGGATTTGATAGCAACAGGACATTCACAGGTATACTGGAAAATAACAAGGGTAGCTACAGCAAGAACACTGTGTGCATTTCTTCGACTATCTTTTAAGTTGTCTTTGTTACCACCATAAGTGAAGATTATTTTTTGTGTAGCTTCTGAAGCTTATATCTGAGAATTACTGCCATACATAGGTTATCCAAAACCCCAAATTTTACACTTCCATAATTCCTGCCACCTACTTTCTATCGGTAAGGCAAAAACTGATATACTTGGCTTTCATGGTTTTAAGAGCCATAGATGCTTTTTTTCCTACAGGGGTGGAGTCTCTAATTTAATATGTTGAATGCATCTTAACTAATAAAGTTTTCTGAACTACAACAGTCTATAAGAGCAGTAAACTGTCTGCCTTTTATGGTGATTGTTGTAGTTGCATGAGAAAAATTTTGGGGATTACACACAAACTTGGTGTAAAATTAAGCATCATGGCTGTTGTCCCAGATGATTTTGTCTTAGATCAGCAGACCTTCGAAAAGTGTCCATTTTTTTTCTCACAATTAAAATATGTGACACTATGAGCAGGACAGAGCTTCCAATTTTGAGCTGTGTTACCACAAAAGATACTTTTGGCAGACTTCTGAACATTCACTCTTGGTACCAACTGGCTACTACATCTGGGAGCCATAAAGTGCTTGTAGGGGAGTAAACTTGTGAATTTCTTTGGGTGAGCTCAAGTGCATGTGCTTCATTGAAGACCAATAATAGGTCCCTTGTTGAATTTTCCAGCAACTGCTGCCTAATTGGATGAAATCCCACGTATAAAGGTATTTCTGATTTGCTCTTCTCTGTATTATCCAGCCATTTTTTAAAGTTGCAGTCTTTATTAAGATTTCAGAGTTCCTGAAGAAAATTCTCAAGAGACTCCTCTGGCATCTGGTCAGAAGCTGATGTCTATTAGAGATCTCCTTAGGTGTCTTGGTATATAGTTGGTCCAATGTTTGAATGACTTCCTTGTAATTTGTACAATCTTTGATGTACTCATACATCCCGGATGAAACACAATTTATCAGAGATCAGAACTTGTTCAGCTCTGCCTCCCCACATTCCAGAATAAAATTTTCAAGCGTTCTTTTCGAATGCTTCCAGTCCTTAGAAGCATTAGGGGCATTGTGATCTAGATCCAGTCAATATTGTTTGAGTATTTTGGACATGTTAAATTTTTCCCTCTTTTGTTGAATAAATTCTTATGAATTTAAAAGCAATTCAAAACGGCAGGAAGACAAGACAGCAATAACCTTAAGAAAGGCTTTATTTAACAAAAGAAACTGAGCCGAATGACACTTCAGTGTCTCTCCATATAATCCCCCTCCCCAAAATACAGCAGAATTTATAAAAGAAAATGTATGCTCATTTGCATACAATAAATTTATATACAAAACACAAAAGAGTTCATTTCATAATATAGTTTGGTATGCTTGTCTTCTACGTAAGCTCCAGGGTTATGGTATTACTGGATGGCTGTCTGAGCTAATTCAATCGGAATGACTGAATTTGATAGGAACAATCAAATCATAAAATGAAGGTTGTTTTGAACGGGCTTGCTTTCACATTTTTTCACACAAACATGGGTGTCCCCCAAGGCTCTATCCTGGGTCCTACACTGTTTTCTGATCTTCATCTTACTAATGCCATCAATTCCCAAGTAGACATTTATTCTGATGACACTACAATTTACACCTGTTTCAATAGCAAATCTGCCAGAGCTGACAAAGTTAAGCTGGCCATTGCTCTTGAAAAACACCTCCAATCTGTGATTAACTGGGGCAGGAAATGGCTTGTAAATTTTAATGCCTCCAAAACGAAACTGCTCTTATTTAACCACCATTGAGAATCTTTACTGCTCATCATCAGTACAGTTAATGCTAAAATCCTGGAAAGCAACCCACTGCAGCTTCTTGGCTTCATGTTTTCAGCTGATTTAAGTGGAACAACTACATCAAATCAATAGCTGCATCTACTTCAAGGAAAGTTGGGTCACTGTGTCACGCCAGAAGGTTTTTCCCATCAGAATCCACCTTGTACATTTACAGATGTACCATTCACCCATATATTGCATACTGTTGCCATATGTGGTCTGGTACTTCTGCTACTCATCTTGAGGTTCTTGACAAAATCCAAAGAAAGATCTGCAATGTAATTGATCCTGACTTGGCATTTCAACTTCAGTTTCTTTCTCACTGTGATGTGGCTTCCCTCTGTCTTTTCTACAAATATTTTCATGGCAACTGCTCTGATAAGCTTTTTTACCTGGTGCCTGGTCTATGTGAGTTTGTGTGCTACTAGACTGGCATCTAGGTCCCACCCCTTTAATGTAACCACCACTTTTACAACAGTTTTCTTGCATGTCCCACCTGTAGAACTCTCTTCCATTTCCTTGCTTCCCTGATAACTACAATCTTCAAAAATTTAAATGCTATGTCAATCACTATCTTCCATCTTCTTGAACCCTGTTCAGCTTTTATCCTTTCCTTGGTTCCCACTATACTCATTTTTTTTTTCTCTAACCTTTACTCTCTGTAATCCCCTGTATACCAGTGACATTCCTGCCTTGCTTGGGGTGAAATGTTTAAAAATAAATATGTTAAATTGGTTCATCTTGGTGTGGTATGGTTACCACTCCTGGAAGCAAAATTGTTTTAAAAAGCCAACACCTACATGAAATTACATGCAGTGTTAAAAGCACAATGTTCATTTTTGCAAGAGATTTTGCAGATTCTAAAAATCATGCCTTATTTTTGTAACAAAGCACAAAAATATGACACAAAGCTGAAAATTGGTAGAGGTGGAAGGTTGTTGGCCTTCATTATATTAGCATTAACTTAGCTAGTTGCATTTTTTTTTACCCAAGCATTCTTCTGCATTCCTTTTTTATTCTGAAATTTTTTGTGCAACAATCACCAAAAATTCACATTAAATCCACATTTACAATTTTATGTTGGTGGAGATAAAAACCTTTAATAATTCATATACTATGATATAAATGTTTCCTGATTTACATGGAGCCCAATATAATTACAAAGCCTTTTATAAAGATGCATTTATATGTAACCTCTCCCACCCCAATACTAATTTAGATATAGCAAAAAAATAAGCTGACTAGTTAAAAATTGTCAGAAAATGTAACAGAAAATAAAGAAGAAAAAAAAAATTTACGCATTGCTAGAGAACTTCCTTTTTTGCTATCTAACAGGGTTAGGATAAGTAAGAAATGGAAATGTGAGCAACTAAAAATAGGAATAAGAAGGGTTTAGTATATATAGATTTAACTTTGCTATGGAATAGATCTTTATACAAGAAAAACAACACTATTCTATGTCAACTTTGGCTGCACAGACTAAGATTTCACCCTAAGTTAGCCCCTCTCATATAACATGGTTGTACCACATTCACCTACTTTTCAATGAGGTCTGCACACTCCCTCATGATCTTAACTTTATGCTAAAAGTAAGTGATGGCGAGGAGAGAAGAATCACTGTAGACATTTTTCATTTGCACCCATATTGCTATTTGTATGATACCCAGTAAACGGATAGTCTCTTATCTACCGACAAGCCCACATTGTTGCAAACAGAACTGAATTCCAAAGCAAAAACCTGTCCCTGAAGAATACAAACTATGTAACCTTTAACAAGTCACTGACAGTGGATGTATAACTACAAAGAAAGAAGTCATGTTCCAGATCACTGTAACAAATTCATTCTGGCAAACTACAAAATACCTCTTGCTGATCTTGAGTGCATCTAAAATCACGTGCTTTGTTATTATTGTGACATTTTGATTTGGGTACTCAAGGTCATAAAGAGCAATACTTATCTCTCATCAGGCCAACCCCAACAATTAAGTTGTCTTACTATATTCCTAGTTAATTCTTCTATGTGATGTGTCCCTTCAGAATATGGGTGATCATGACTCTCCACATCTTCCTAGCCTTTGTAGCTCTAAGGTTTTTTTTTCTTTTGCTATCCTTTCTAATCTCTGTTCTGCCAACCATAATTCATGTCATATGTCCTATAAGTGGTAAATTCTCCAAGTTCTCTTTCCTCATTATGTTGCTGATAATTTCAATTTTCTTTTTCTGATTCTAACTCTACAACTTTTTTATTTCCATTTCCCTTAAAACTTTGTTGTTACATGTTCAGACCATGGTATTCTCAGTATCCTTCTGTAGAAACACATTTCTGTTGCCTCAAATTTCTTTATCAGTGAGGAGATTGTCCAGCATTCACTGCCATATAGAAGGACCAATATTACATAACAATTCAGCAATCTTTTCTTTGTTTCTAATGAAATTTTCCTTTGCTTAACTTTTAGAAAGCATTTTCACTATTCCAACATATCTTTGGATTTGGTGTCACTTTCTGTCCTCTTTTAAAACAGTTCCTAGATATTTAAATTTTTGTACTTGATTTTGGTGTCTCCAATTTGTAGTTGGCATCTTGGGCTGTTCTTTTATTCACAACCATATATTATATCTTCTGTAGTAGTTCCTGTAGTTTTCTTTCTTTGTCTGCTATCAACACTGTGTCATCTGCATATCTTATATTGTTAAGATTATGGCTGTCAATAATGAATACTGGTAGAACTTCTAATGCTTTCAGAATCTCCTCACCATAAAGGTTGTATAAGCTTGGTGGAAAGAAACATCTTTGTCTTATGCCCCTTTCTATTTTTGTATATTTACTGAATTCATTTTCAGTCCATATGCAAGTAGCTTACTTGGATTATTTTAATAACTTTCCAGTTAAGCTTACCTAGCAGCTCAAATAGTTCTTTGTGTTGTATTTTATCAAATGCTAACCTGTCTCAAACATGTGCATACCTCAAGACAGCCATATAAATTCCTTAAGGCAATTAATACTCTGAAGACAAAGTCCTGTTCATCAGCAGGTTTATTAAAGGGTAAAAGTAGAAAAATAAATAAAAAAATTAGACTAGTTTAGTTTGAATAACAAATAAAAAGATAAAAATGAATGACAAAGGCGGCCACAGGCTTTGAATGTAGCAGTAAGACCGAAGGTCTAAATGTGTAAAAAAAAAGTTAGCAAATAGTTTGCATTGATAACTTCCCAGAAATGAAGAAAGTTACACAGTTACATTTGGTCATATTGTGTAAAGAGTAAACACGTAGTTGTAGAGTAGGACAGGCAGTCATATCATACAGAGCGACGTCTATAAGAACAACAATGGTAGCTCATTCATGAAATGGACTCACCTGGCTACATGCAAGAAATGGCATGCATGTGAACAGCACAAATATAAACAAGTCTAGCGGTAAGTGGACAGATTGCAACTGTCAGTCAAACATTCTACATGGCATCACCAATAGGATCTTTGTTTTTTTTTTGTTTTTTAATAATAAACTGCAAAAAATACCAATGTTCAAATTGACAACTTTGAAACATGAAGACAAAACCAGCTATGGACCAACAATACGTGCAGCTTATGCAACATCTTGTTAAACTACGAAAGGGAAGGACTTTGTGGCCAGTCAAACACATCACATGTCAGAAAACTGGAACAACCTATAATAACAGATGGCAACATGGCAATGTTTATTGACACATGGACCTGTTTAAAGAGATGTGTAAACTAACAGACCCAGCAGTTATCCAGGGGATGGCATGTACACCAAGAGTGAACAGGCTGCTATTTGACCTAGTGGTTGCCAAAACACTCTTCTCTGCCACAGAAGAACAGATGTTACAGCAAATATGGCTTGTTGTTGTCAGGGGGATGCACAAAGAAGTGCACAGGCAGAACTTTCACTATACAAGACAGAAAGAGGGGGAGTCAGTCATCCATTTTTTTTTTTTTTGCTTGGTTATGAACCCGGGCCAAATTTTGAAAGTTTATAGTTACTTGCCCAAACACCACAAACTATGGTTGTCAAGTTAATTACTCCAGCATCATGGTAGCAGGACAAATGGTGGCAGGACTTGCTAATGTTGAATACCAGAGCAAAATATTGCCGGAAACTGCTACCTTCACCACTCTATAGCAGAAATTTGACAGGTCAGTCAGCTTAGAAAAGATGGAGAAGTCGGCCCCTTATCTCCACAGCACTATACACCCTGTTATGTTATTCAATGTGCAAAGGTCAGACTGAAAGCAACAGTCCCAGAAAGCTGAAACCTCCCCAACCCCACAATACACCAAGCCCTGCAGAGTATGTGGAAGGATTCACATCCCAATGGATCAATGGATTGGAAAGGCTGCCCAGTGGCCAAGAGTGTATATTTTAATTGTGCCTTAATCAAACACATGGAGAAGGTGTGCCAGAGACCCAAAAGGGTTTCTGCCAATAGATCAACAACAAACATGATAAAACAGGAATCTCATGTTTTCACCACTAAATGGCACACAGAGGATCCCAGCAGGATGGCCTGCCAATTCAGACAAAGTAAACAGAGGGGTAAAGTTAACCCAGCACAATCAAAGATTGTACTTCACCTCATATGGAATGGAAGCAAGTTTCAAGGGGACCTCCAGATCCACTTCCATCCTTGCTGATAGAAGTAACCATGATTCTGGAAGCCCATGAAGACTGAGTAGCCTTCACACCCACCAAATTGCCATTATAGCTGATACTGAGGCACAGACATACCCCAGCAGACCAGAGATACAGAAAGTTCTTAGATGTCCAGACAAATACTTAGTGCTGACAAGTCACTCAATCTGGGGCATCACAGAGTACCAGCTACACATAAAAGGTGTAATATTTGCTCATATCAGAGTTGGTTCATGAGAAACATGCCAAAAAATATATATGTCAGAGAACACATTTGGGTTTTATCTATCTGAATCAGCCTTGAAGGGTCTAGGTGTACTAACTCCCAACTTTCCAACCCCAGCATTAGAGCAGAACATGGCAAGTAGTGACAATGGAAAGTCCCTGTGTAGATGCCCTCAAAGAATGGCCACCCACCTAAGCTGACAAACATCCCAATTACCCCTACGGAGAGCAACTGGATCCAGTACATTCAATATATCAGCACCAACTGCTACAGACTACGAAGGGAAAACCCTTGAATATAACTTTCATTTTGGAGACAACAAGCCCAGTTCCGTGTGATTGGAAAAGAAGGGTTAAGTAGGATATCAACCAGGATGTTGCACAGGGTATCATTGAACAAATACCAGTGGGTATGTCCACAAATTGGTGCTCTAAGATGGTGGTGCACCAAAAAAGGATGGCTCACCCAGGCACATGGTAGACTTGTAGAAACTCAACACTGCTGCAACAAGAGAGACCCATCTCCAATCAGGCCACAATGGTACCAGCACATCACAAGGAAAATTGTCCTGGATGCATGGAATAGGTACCATAGTACCACTTTCCCTGGTGGCACAACTATGTTTATCATTGAATAGGGCAGATATCAATACCTTCTGACCCCACATGGATTCCATGCATGAGGAGATGCATATACTTGTCAATTCTATGATATAAACATCAATATGGTCCGAAAAACTCTGTATCGATTATAGCATAGTCTGGAGTGATTCCATAAAATTATCATTTTGGCGCACGATGGACTACATTACCTACTGCAGCAACAGCAGTTTCTACCTGGAGAAATTTCACTTTGCAAAAAAGGTGGTGGATTTCGCCAGGTTTTGTATAATAGATGGGATAAAACCCACTAAGAGGATGATGGAGATAATTCTGCAGTTCCCTACACCCAAAAACATCACCAATGTCAGATCCAGGTTTGAATTTGTGAACCAAGTATCATATGCATTCTCCCAAGCCAAGATAATGGCCCCTTTCCAGGAATTACTACAAACAAAGGACCAGAAGTTTTAGTGGGACAATACACTTGACCAAATATTCAATCAATCAAAACAAAAGATTGCATGAGAAATTGAGGATGGCGTGAAGATATTCAAAGTCAGTAGGCCGATGTGTCTGTCAACAGATTTTAGCAGAACAGGGGTAGGTTACTTTCTGTTCCAGGAGCACTGTAACTGTCATTGAAATGGGACCAATTTGTGGGGAAGACCACTGGTAGCTAATTCTAGCCAGATCCCGATTCACCAGTGACACCAAATCCTGCTGTACACCAGCTATCATTGGTGGTTAAGATTTATGAACTGCATGCTTGAGCCCATGCTATATTGTGCCATTTCTGGAGATAACAGGAAGTGGTTAAAAATGGTAACTAATCTAAAATTTACATTAACTAAAAAAGGGTATAAACAAGGGGGAAGTAAAAAAAAACAGCAAAAAACAGGTTTTGTACCGTGGTAACAAAACAATCCTTCTGTGTTTGTATTGCTTTTTCTGATATCATTCTTAGTACAAGTGACACATTCCTTGTTCCCTTCTCTTTACTGAAACTGCACTGTACTTTTCCTATTTCTGGTCTTATTCTGCTTCACTTTATATTCTTCATAATTTGGATAGGCTTTGTTATATGGCTTGTTAAGCTGATTGTCAAATAGAGACTGCATCCACATGGCTTCTTAGGTAGTGCTATGAAAATAGATCTAACATCTTCTGGTATATCCCCACTGTCATATAATTAATTTATTATTTCTTTAATTTTGACAATGCTGAATTCATCTAAGGCAACCAACATCTCTATTACAATCCCATCATTTCCTACTGCTATGTTTCTGTTCAACTTGGCCACTACTAGTTTCACTTCACATTTCTTGTTCTTTCATAATTTTGGGTATTGCAGGTGTAGTGCTATTTTGTTGTGGAAAAGTGCTTGTCTTGTTAATTGATCATGCACTTTAAATGTAGTTTATATTCAATAACCCTACATTTCACAGTGCAAATCTTTTTGTGTGGTTGCTGTCAAATGATCCAGCACAGCTTGCAAAGGGTTTGCTAAGATCTCAGTCAAAAACTTTTACTCTATATTTAACATAATTAAAAGCTAAAAGTTACAAAGCTTATTCCACCATCTTTTTTTCTTGTATAGCAACTTCACACTGTTGTTGTGTCAGTGGGGGTGTTATATTTATCTGTTTCATCTATAGTTGTTGAAGATCAGTACCAGCAATAGAGCAAATATAACTGTCTTAAGCACACTTTATAAATGTAGCCATCAGTCCATGGAATCTTGTACAGTTTGACATTAAATGATTTCAGATACTCACACTTGGCTGCTTGGGCACTTTGATGTGGTGTAATGGTTAGCAGGTTTGTCTCACTTCATTTGCTTTGAGGTGAAGAAAGTTAGCTTATTGAATTGAGTACAGTTCAAAATTTCTTAGAAATGCATTCATTTATTGTCAACATTTTCCATCTGGTGATAACACTGGTGATATATTGCTCTTTTGCATTTTGCATATAATTCTGCAGCCATATTCATTGCCTCAGCAGACATTCTTTTAATCTAGCTCTATCAAAGCTTAATTATTCTTTTTAAGCAAAGATGCTAGCTTGACCTTAGCTATATTCTAAATTGGCTTGTTATGTGTGTCACTAATCTATCTAGGTTTAGCTGATGACTATATTCAGCAGCAACTTAATTCTACTTTGCAAATTGTTTCACTACTTTTAACCATAGCCCCTATCATTTCTCACTGAAGGCTTAGTATTAACTAATCCAGAAAATGCTTCATATTCAACAAGGATATACTGAATTTACATCATTTAATCATCTAAGGTTTAGTTGTGTATTAGTCTATCCAAACATGGAACTAGTTTGTGATTTGAATAAAATATACTATAAAAAGACTAAAGGTCTGAATTTGATTCTCCAAAGTAAACTCAGTTGAATGTGGCAAGAGTGCTGAGCAGTTCCTACTTGCCAAAATCTATTTTACCAGCTTCAGATACTTGTTTTGATATTCATTAAATTAAGTTTGATAAATTCATCCAAAATATTTAACATTCAAAAAATCCAAGTACATTGTCTCCTCCCCGTCCCTAGACTAAATCAGGATCAATTTGTTGAAAACGGCATCTTGTTCCATTCTGGTATTGGGCTCCTAAACCCAAACAAAATTAAACACTTTTCTTTTAAGATAACATCACATCTACCTGATGGATCTGCAAAGACAAGCAAACAAACAAGTTTGCCAATGAAGAAATACATCCCAAATAACTGTCAAAAATGCACTGAGGAGAGGTGAAACCTACTTGACAGAGTATCTTTCTGGTCACTTGCAATAAGATGGGTTTTTTGCAAATAACATATATTTACACTGAAGTGTTAAAGATTAAATAAGTTTAGCTCTTCTAGACTCTGATCTCCACTCTTAGCCATTTAAACTAGCTAACCAGAGAGCCATGATTGATTTAATGTGATACAGATGAGAAAAAATGTGCTCAGACTGATGGTGATATTCTGACAAGCCCCTAATAAATGTGCACTATGACGTTATTGAGTCTAAAGAAGGATAGGTGAATATATAAAAAGACACTCCCCAAACAATATTATTATTTTTTATTTTTTTTAATTCATGCAATTGGTCTCCTCGGGAATACACCAAATTTTCTGTGTAACCAGATTAATTCATAGCACCATCAGAAGACATTCAAAATTAGAAAATTTGTGGAGTCTTTCTACTTTTATCTGGTTTTATGCTTAAAAAATTCTGGAGAAGTTATTTGCATTATTTACATGTGTACTATTGTCCTCATCTTTGTTGTTATCACATCATCTTGTCCATTTTGCCTTCCATCCTTCATCAGGTGCTTGTCAATTTGGGTAACCTTCAGTGAATTTCAAACTCAACCCATTATTTAATCTATGTGGGTAGATTTTTCTTTTCCTGCTGTCCATGTTAGGGAATATCTCCTCTCACCTGCCTACTGATAAATAATGCTTCTGCTTGTCATGCTTGAGTGCAGTCAAGTTATGTGGACTGGCAAACACATGAAGTTTGGAAGGTACAATGGCTGAAATGTGATTACAACAACAGAAATAGGACAATAGTTCACATGTAAATAATGTAACTCCTCAAGTTAGTATATTTAGCTGATTCTTCTGAGTTAACTGTACAAATTTGGTTCATAACAGCACTATAAAATTGCTTAATCCAGTAAAGCAGCTTGGTCATATTTTGAAGGAAAGACTTCCAGCTTTATTATCTCTTTTTTGACTGTTAAATACTATTCATAAGAGGCATCTGACAATTTATATTCACACTTTGACTGCTTCCAAAAGTTACCTTGTAGTACATTGGCCTTTGATGGTTGGCACAGATGTTTATCAAATGTCTCCTTTTGCAGAAAAGCAGTTTTAATCTCTATTGGTTTATAAATCTATCTATTTGAATATATTATTCCCATGACAACTATAAACCTTTACTTAGAACACATAGGTGAATCATTACTGATATTGCCTTTTATTTCTAGCTTTCCTTTAATAACTATTTTTGCATGAAAGTATTTGTTTATACAAATTCATTTTTTATGTATTCTTCTCTTGACCATGGTCAGGAACTTGTTCATATTTTATACCAGTCTAATTCTGTAGTTCCTTTTAGATGAGCTTTAAAAATGATCATTATCAGGTATCTGTCATGTATCATTTGTCTTTCATTCTGAAAATCCCTGTTCAAAGTTTAACTGAAAGGGCTCAACTTGATCCTTGATAATATTAATCATAAACTTATTTCTTGTTTCTTTGCCTTGTAACATTCATTATTCTCCACTCTTCTTCAATAGAGAGTTTGAATGTTTTTTAATTGTCCAGATGTAGGAAGTCCAACCACTTTTATGGAACTACAGATGGTTTATTCTTAAGCCTATTTGGAGTTGTTTGTGGTTCCACATCAAATATGTACTCTTCTTCCATTTTGTTATCTGGCTTGACCTTTTAACTTTCTGTTTCTTTACTTTTTTGTTGAGTGTTTATACTAGTTGGCACTCTCAAAGGAATTTGGCACTTTTGCTCGATGGATATAGCATCAATGTCATAATCTGGCATATCTCTGTCTGCCAGGATATGCTGATGGATTGGAAGTATGTAACTGCATGTTTGATGAGTACCTGTTTAAGTTGTTTGCAAATTATTCTATCTGGACACATTCACTTATTAGACTCATTTTTTGGTATGATACTATTTGTGATAAAGCATATATCATAGCTTTTCAGATGACTCGCATCACAAAAAGATTTTCTGTCTGAATACATTGCATTGAGATTCTGGATTATTTAGAACTGCATTTAGATTATGGTTTCTCACAACACCAGTTGATTGGGGCTATAGCTATTGACATTGTAAAGTCTGTTATTAGCATTCAAAGCCCATGCTAAAGTTGAGATTTGCATCTTCTATGGTTTTCTTCACCATATTCTTTTCTTAGTAACATTTCCTTTTAGCAACATCTAAGTTATGGGTCCAGCACAATATGACTACACTACTCTACTTGACCATTTGCAATATTTTCTCTTGAACATTTTATTTAGTTCCCAATGGGACAGGCAACAGATTATTCATGTTGTATTGTATTTTTCATTAAAGGAGAGCAAATCAAAGGTTTGGTCATTCTTAAAGTTTTAGCACTCCAGAACCTGGTGGCCAGCTTTCTATCTGTAATATCTGTGGCAGTGCTTTTTATTAGGCCATAAAGTGCCCTTAGTCAGAAAAAAATTCCCAAGATAACCAAGCAGAGTAGGGCAGTAGAAGTAATATTGGAAAATGAAAATCTAGACTAACACAACTGTAAGAGTTCTGGGATTGCAAAGGAAATATTTGTCGCAGATTACTTCCACAATGTAGAGAACAAATCACTGTAAGTTCAGACACGAATATCAGGGGCAGAAAAAAAATGCTGAAATCTTGATTTGCAGGTACTATGTCAAAAATCACAATGCACATAACCAGTCAGAAAAATAACTCGCTCCCCGAAAAACGTGGTAGCCAAAATAGATGAATTTTGTCTATTTCATCCCTGATTCGAGAACACCAACTGCTTTTATCAGCCAAGCATTTTTTCCATTCATCAACAACTGGGAGAAGATGCACAATATTAGCATATCAAAATACTTTTATGGTGACTCATGCAACTAACTTGTTTCTAATTTAAATATTCCATATTCAGCATATCATGCAGAATTTGTGCCCTTTTTTTTTTTTTTCAGCAAGTAACTTTATTTTTCACCACATTTTCTGTTGTAGGATACATGCAACACGCTATTGCTTGGTTTGACAATGTAAAAAAGTATAAAGTTATGTACAAAATATTTAGATTTCAGCATTAAATAACCCATGAAGGTTGATATGCTGTTAAACAAAATCAACCAACCAACATATGTACAAAATCTGGGATTCATTTACCATGTATTCATTTGTGAAAGGGGAATAACATATATTTATTTATTACTTCCAATCTCTGAAGAAAATTAAATTTTGGCATTAAATGACCCATAAGGAGTTGATATGTCATTAAAAAAACAAATAGTGGGGTAAACTTTAATTTTTTTCAAAATTCCATTATACAGATAATATTTGACACTAATGAGAAAACCCTGAGGAGGAGACTAGGAATGTGTTGCACTTTAATTGATCATTGTTGTGTGGATTCATAAAAAGAATTAGACCAATTAAAAAACATGATGAATGAATGAGCAATCAAGTCTTGTTTGTGACAATGAAAAGTTGAAAAGTGACATTAGCAGTTTTAAAAGTGAAATCAAAAGGTATAGACATCTTCTTTTTTTTTTTATCACATGCGGTTAATTTTGAAGTTGCTGTTTTGGATGGTAAGGAACAAAACAAACTCTTTCTCTCATCAGCAGATAAATAGAAAAGCAGCAATTTTGGCCTAAGAGTAAGAGTGTGAGTCACTTTTGTCTACCAGCAGATCAGTAGGAATTATTTTGTTTGAAACTCTTTAAGATGTTCTTTTCTTCTCCTGCTTCAATACTGTTTCTTGATCTTGTTTATAGAATTCTTCGGAAGTCTATTGCTCTTGGACCACACATTCACAGACAACCATAAGTATTGACATGTGTGTTTTATGTTCTCAACTTTTCCTAGTTTTGGCTATATGTGACATGAACAGTAAATGTCTATGAAAATAACTGTGTGATATTCATCTTAAGTTTAAGTAATGCAAACTTTGATCTTCAAGATATTACAAATCATTTCTAAGCCTTATTTGAGGGCAAAAGTAGTGTTTTCAGTACTAGGAAATACAATAGCTGCAAATATGCAATTCAGTTTTGTTTTCTGCTGTTTTTGATTTAGTTTATTTTTGTTTTGTTTTCAGAAACTGTATTCTGTGATCAAAAATATAAAATGGGCAAAGTCACTTGAAACAGCAAGGCCTAAACTGGAGTATTTCGAAGATGGTAGTATCCGATTTACTTCAGAGGATGAATATGCCAGTCTGCAACTGTCACCTCACCATAGAGACTTTAGTGTTTGCTATCTCTCACTGGTGAAACCACTTTCAAAAACTGATTCTGGCAGAATGAGGAAACCAAGGGATCATATTGGGTGTCCAAAACCCTGGCCAGACAGTCCAACCTCAAGTGAATTGGCTGATTCCACTGAAACTTCATTAGCCACCACCTTGTCTCAGTACAGGACATCCACTCCCATTAATCTTTCTTCCCAAGATGTTAATTCAGAGAATCTGAATAGCAGTCAGTATCGTCCACATAAGCCAAAGGTAGTACGGAATCATCTATCCAATGTTGACACAAATGCTGGTTCATTTTTGGAGTTGATAGGTTCTTCAGAAGATAAAGCTGTTACAGTAAAGCCAACAGAAGATGAGGATACTTGTGTTGATGAGGGTAAGCTTTTGGAAGAGAAACAACAAACTCAGGAGAAATGTGCTCCACCTGTCATGAGCTGTGACCTGGATGAAAAGAACAGGCGTAGATACACATGGATCACCCAACATATTTCTGCTAATGATTGTCCTCAGGTTTGGTACCATCCATTTCAGATTTCTTTACAAGCTGCACATGAATATTGTCAAGAAAAGACATCTTCAAGTAAGTTAAAATATTGAATAACCTTAAATGAAATATTAAACACAAAGAGGCACTGAAAATTTCTCAGTTGAACCAAAACAGAATTTAAGAGAAAATTCTGATGTTTGGTTATTTGGTCAGATTTGGGAAAATGTGCTAGACAAAATTCTAAACACCCACTTGGATAATATTAAATGTAATATTAAAATATTATGTATTATTAAATTTAAAGATCTTGCATAAAAAGCTAACTTTCAGATGATGTTATATCTTTATTTTTTTAAGTTTTAATATTTTTTTTTATAAAATTTACATATTATACAAAAAAGAAATGTAATTATTCAGAATAAGTGATGTTTTTGTAAAGGAGGTTGTCTTTTCTGAGTAAGATACAAAGGTTAATTATTATTTGAAGTACCTGTCTGTGTCTGGTAAGCAGTCATGAATTGCAAATGGTTATAATGACAACTACTATTCTTTAGTAATGATAGCAAAGAAATGTTCTTTCTATTGACGTTAATTTATACAAAACTGATGAATAAAATATTGTCCTGAAAAATAATTTTGCATAACTTTTTATATTAATGAAAGAAATTAAATGTATAACTAAGTAATGTCTATTTTACATGCAAGTTTGTCAATGTCTCATGAGTATGAAATATAATTTTGTTTGCAATAACTTTGTAAATACATACATTGCAATTATTGTAAAATAGATTCTGTTCTTCCTTGTAAGTTTCCAATTAAAAAAAATACTATGAAATGGAGAAAATATATTTTTAGCATGCATGGTGGTGGTGTGTTCTGATAAAATACACTTCTTCAAAACAGAAAGTTGTGACCTGACACACATTTTTTTTTATATGAAGCAAAACGAGTTACATAAAAACCTTGTCCAATAAGTACACATACCAAATTTGAGGTCTCTGTATAACAAACAGACTAACTTTTCCTAATCATATATATAATAAGATTTCCAATTCATTGTAGGTTTGTAACTTAATGCCCCAAATTCAACATGTAATTCAGTTATTTTCACCTGAAACTGACATAATTATATCTGTATCACAAAGTCTAGTTCTGATTCTATGGATACTACTCTAAGCCACATTTAATAATGGATCATAAAAAGTTTCAGAAATTTTGCCTTTACTTAAGTCACTTCATGTATATGAGAGTGAGGTGTTTGTGCATGCTAAACATGACAAAAATATCCTTTTCAATTTTGTTTTTCCTTCTCGGAATATGGCAGAAACACTTCCCAGAAATACCTCTTACATAATGGTGTCTTCATCTAGTTTGTGTCTTACCATTATGTGGGAGGTATTTCTGCTGCACTCTGTATAAAGTCACAAGTAAACATTTTATTCATTTTGTAAAATTCTTCTATTATCAGAATATTACCTAAAATATTTTCTTATAGGGATACTTTATAAAAGTTAACCAACTGCCTACTCATGAGTTTCTGTGTGTATTTTTTTTATATATGTAGGAACCTCAGTATGTCCATGGCCCAATGATGAAAAAGCATTTATTTTACACAACAAATATTGTCAGTGCACTTAATTCAGTGTAGAATACCGATCACATAGATTCAATGGTACACAGTGAGATTTTTCAATTGAAATATAGCTAATAACTGTATCAGTCAATGATGTGTTCTTGCATATATAGATGTATGTGAGAGAGTAAGTAAATATCCTCCTTCATATAAGACTACTATACGACGAGCAATAATGAGATGCAATGAAAATGATACAGGGATTTTCTGAAAAAAGATCCTCATCTCCTACCATGTCAAATATAATTGGTAACAGGTTATTAACAGGCTTTAGATTTTCAACATGACCACTCTCATTAGATCACTAGACCAGAGCAGATAGGAGAAAGCAATAATGTGAAGTTGGTGTTTCTTACAGCCACTAATCCTATTCCTGAATCTGCTATAGAAAATCCTCTCATATGCAGGACTTGCATTATTTGTAATCCTGTAACAGATATAAAGCTGCCGTCTGAATCCTAATTTGTGAGTCAATGACCAAGATATAAATAATGTGTGTAAAGCTGGATGAGAATCCAACAAAATGGGAAATTAAGTATGACCTTGTCTGAGATTGTGGCTATCAATTCTTATGCCTGTAAGTGTAATCAATAATGGTGCTTTGTCTGGTGTAGACAGCTCACAAATATTGTCTGATTTGTTGTCTGTTGATTTGTGGTCTGACATGAAGGATTCTTTGACATCCTGTTTCTTTGACTCAAATGATTTCCAAGCACAATCAATAATTACCCAATGCCAGTTTATTATTCAACAATTTTTTGTTTATTATTAGAATATGAATATCTAGTAAGAAGTGTATGCTGAAATTTATAGCATTCTATTATGCTAATATGACACTGCAGTGTTATAACTGTCTGTTCATTCATATTCTGACCAATTAACAGAACCTCATGACAGTTGATAGCCTATTTTCATTATCATCCCACACATAGACAATTTGCCTTTCATCTGACATTGATGTATAACTAATTTCTTATAATTAACTTCAACTTTTCAAGATTCTTTCAATGTTTGAAAACCAAATACTTCTAATGCTAACAAGTGCCAAAGACCCAGAATTTAATTCTTCTTAGAGTTCAATAAGGCTTTAAAACTTTCAAAATTCTGTTATGCATCAAACATGCATCATGTACTATAAGGGAAAAACCTCTAATCCCTTCCATTATCATTCTTTTCATGAGTTTTCTTCCTTGTATTATACCATTCCTAAGTTCCTTGCTACACTTTAGGTTTGTAGCATTTACTAATGGTTGCATTTGTTTTGGTTTATTTGTTACTCTTTTGTATAAGGATTAGCTCCAAAACAGTTCATTTGTAAAGGCAATAAGGGCAGTGATGAAAACTTTAAAGAAGTGTTAAGTCTTCCAAAAAATTGCAAGTGCTGGAGCAGTTGAAAATCATATCAATTGCTGAAGCAGCATGGAAATAGTGGAAGAAATGAGTCTAGTATGCCTGCAATGCAACTAAGAATGTAATGTTTTGAAGTATTAATGTTCATCTGCAATGATGAAAAAGATGTCTCAGTTTCCTGTAAATGCCAATAAAGTATTCAATATTTAGCAAGAGAACATGTTGCAAAAGCATGTCCCTTTTAATGTAAACATTCAGCACTTGTTAATAAATAATTTAAGATGTTCTAATAATTCTTGTTTTAGTAAATGTTGGAAGTTACTGTTTCTCTTTAAAATCATATTGTTTAAAACAAAGCAATTCACTAATATTTTTCAGAAGATACAAAAACTTGCTTGAAAAAGGATGCAAAAAAGCTGCAAAAGGTTGACAAAGACCAGTTTGTCGTATCTCCATTGCCAGAGCCTGTACCATTGAAATGTCCTGGCCAACATCTCCACAAATGGCTTAACTTTGTTGATTCTAAACACCAACAACTGTGGCCAGTATTTGTGGGCAATAGTATCCAGTTAGAGACTGATCTTTGCCAAGGAAGACTGAAAGTCCTTGTTTTGTCTGGAGTTGTGTATAGGTAAGATAACAAAATATTAATCCATGATTTATTCAAACTGTTATCCTTGTCTTGATTGTTGTAGTTTCTAGCCTACTTCACATACCTGTTCTACTCAATAATATTCTTGGAATTTCAGATCAATGTCTTTAATCAATCCACAGACTCACATTACAATAGCCATGCTTGGGGTTATTTCATACTAGTTAGTTTATCCTTGTGATGCCATGGACTCTGAACCAAAGTATATGGGTCCCATTACCTAACTCAGGAATTGAACCAAATCCACTAGATAAAATGCAACACTTAGCCTATGCTTATATCCACCAATCTTATTGATCAGTTAGGTGGCGTCATTTTGATGGCTTAAACAAAATTTCTGTTCTTTTTTTATTATGTATTGATTGAGTGTGTGTGTGTAATAGTCTCAAGCAAATGTTTTATACACAGTTTCACATGCATTAAAAATTATAACTTAAAATTGTGGTTTGAGATTTAATACAAAATTTGGAGGTTAATGACAGGTTAAAGATCATATTAATCTAAAACTTTTCTATATATTTTTCATGAGGCATTTTACACCCACACATATGTAAAGAAAAAGATATTTTTGGTTTAAAATTATTTTGTAGTGTAAACTTCAATGACCATTTTCTCCCAGTTAGAAATTGATAGCTCTACAATCTTTTCAGTCATTTTTTATAAATGACAAGCACAGTATATCTGACTCATAATAGATATCTAGCACAGCTATTTGAGGTTTCCTATAGCCCCACTGAACTTAAATAAAGTCAATTTAGGTTTGCTATGGTAAAAATTTTCTATCCCAAGTAAAAATCATCGCAAAAATGGCAAAAGTCATTTTGTCACAGCTTATTTTCTCTGAAAAAATGGATTTTCATACTTTTATAGTGGTAAAATATTGAAAAATGACTGCTTTATCATCTAAACAAATATCAAGGAAACTTTTGATCTGAACTGCATGAAACTAGGTATTTTCTCAAAGCAAAGGATATGTTCTTTCATTTAAAAGTAAAATTGGCTGGTGTAAATGATTCAGATTTTTATTTCGGAGGTAAAATGTAAAAAAACAGTGAAAATTTTGCATTTTTTCTAGTTCTTAACAAAAACTTTCCCCATTAATGGGAAATTAACCATTTTTTTTGAAAATCAGAAAGCCTAAATCATAATCAAACTATTTCAGGCATAGAATTGAGAGTTTTGAAGGAAATCAACATTCCTAGGTCCAAGTCCATTGGTAATTTTCAATTATATGACTGCCAGGGATTAAAACAACGCCTGGCCACAGAAATCTTTAGTAAAAGGCGAAAGATTTATCTGCAATTTCTGACCACCAGAAACCAAAAGTAAAATTAAGCCAAATTGACTTTGACATGTCTGGGTCAAAGGTCAGCCAGCCAGCCAGCAATAAACGTTTAGAACAAGTTGTAGTCAGCTTGTAATAAAAACTACCACTTCCAGATAGAGCAAAAAGTGAAAAAAAAAAAAAAAAAAAAAAGTGTCAACACTAGCAGGGCTTGATATAAGGGTTTTTTTTTTTTTTTTTTTCAAACCTATGTTTGAACAATGGCTTGTTGTGTTTTGTTTTTAACATCCTGTGACCCAGTGATGACAACAACACTTAGCAGACGACATTGTTTTTTTCGCCACATGTCTTTCGTATTTCCCATCACCAGGCCATTTAGCTGTTCCTTTTATTCAATGATATTCATGCCAAATTAAGGAGAAAGGGATGAAGTTTGAATGATATTACTTTGAAGTGAAAATTAATATTTTTCATTTAAAAAAAAAAAAGAAAAAAAAAGGGGAATTTTTCTCAGAAAATTGGGCATAATTTTTTTAATGCTAACCACTGAGTGACATTTTCCACAACCAAATCGAAGATTAATTATCAATGAATAATTCCATGTGCAAGCAATAGCCGTCTGGATCCTATAACTTTGCCCGAAAAGGTCTAGAAGTTTACTGATTGATCGAAAACTTGTTGCGCATAAATGTGTTTTTCATGGTTAGTTTCCATTATTTCATCTTGATGTTGTTGTTGTTGTTTTCGGACAGCCAAGTTATCAAGGATTCAGGAAAACAGTTTGGCACAGGTTTGCTTTAAGAACTTTACATTCTATGAGGTGTTTAAAATGTTACTGACGATTGCGATTTTTTGCCGAATATTTTGTTTATGCACCATATTGGATTTTTCTATATGACAAAAATAAGCATTTTAAACTGCCATGCTAGACTATAAGCTAGCTTTTCATTTGATATGAAACAGAATATACATGGTGCGATGGGTAAATTGTCACCATTCTATATTTTTAATTTTGTGCGTGCACATTGTTTTTGATTTTTGCCAACTGCACATTGTAAGGTCATTTGGGCACCATCTGTGAGAAAAAGCTCACCATGATGTAATTTACTCTGCCAGAAATTTAGAAATAGCATGTTGTACTGCTTGACTTTTTTCTTCTTCTTTTTTTAAGCATATCACCCCTAGCAAGGCAGGAAGCCACTAGCATGCAAGGGGTTACAGAGGATTTGGAGCGAGAGCAGATAGGAATGATAGAGGAGAGGATGAGGAGAAGGATAGTGGAATAGTGGCAACTGGAGATTTCGATTAACATTACATTTGAATAGTTGGAGATTAAAGCTATCAGGGAAACAGGAGTAGGGAAGGGAGTTCCACAGGCGAGAGGTGGTAGACATGAAGCTTGAATTTGGCCCAAGATTCAACTTAGCATGAGCCTGCTGGTTATATCAATTATCATTTTTCCAGTGGTGATGGGGGTGTTGGCAAATAGTAGGTGTTGTTTTTTTTTTGTTTTTTTTTCCACCCAATTCTAATAGTTAAAGCACTGTTAAGTCATAAGTTCAAACCCAGTCAATACCAGGTGATAATTCAATTTATTATAATTATTTTTGTTTCTCCAACAGTCCACTAGGAAGACCAAACACCAGTATACTTCCAGTATGCTAATAAAATCCAAATTACTTGGCTAGCTAGTCTTTTCACATTAACTTCACAAGTTAATTTGCATTCCAATCACCATCAATTATTGAGTTATTTAATGGTAAAATCTACACTATTTATAGATATGTTACACTTAGTTTCATATCTACTAATAAAAAGTATGCTGGCGGGTCTGAGAGAAAACGCACATTTAATGCATCTCTTGAGGGCCTATTCAGTAACTGAGATAGTTTTGTTTTCTTCTGCTAACAGTTTTATTGTGACTGTTTTTCAATTTGTTATTCTGTATACTTTGTGGGTTTACTTCCTCTATGCGGTCTCATTCTTAATTGTTATCTCCCTTCAAAATGTAGATGATCATGGCTTCCACTGCTTTTTTTTTTTTTTTTTTAGAAATCTATAAACAGCCATGATTATTCTTGGTAAAGGTAGTGAAGTGGTTTCTCATTGTCTTTATAGGTTAGAGAGCTCAGTCTAATTTGCTTTTTTTTTTTTTTTTATCCATAGCTGGAGTTTTGGTCACATCAAAAAATCAAATTATTCCACATCCTAGTAGATCATCAGAGTACAATACTGGATTCTCCGTGGTATTCATTGGGTCAATAGGAGTTACATGGCGATGCCCATATTTTTACATAACAATTGAGTGGGTGGGGTAATCCTTGGGAGAAGTGGATTCATAATATTCCCAAGAGCATTTGTGTAAAATGAGCATAAACTACCTCAGGTGAAATTTGAACTTGGTCTACTGTTTGTATTTTCTATGGTGTTATTTTCCACCACAAAGTTAAATGTTGATAATGTTCTTTTATATCTACCTTGAGTGATAGCTCAATGATTAATACTTTGAAATATAGGGCTGATTCTATCATTCAGTATTGCTGCAAGAAATTTTGTAGAGTATTTTGAATTTTACTAACACATGAGTATATTGATTTCTTAAAGAATATAAAGATTCTCTAGTGTAAATCTTAAAGTAATACCACTAAATTTAAAATGCTTTAGTTGGATTCCATTATGAATGACAGTATCAAAGGGAGATATACTATCCTTATGATAATTTGGTAGTGGCTCTCCTCTCTCTAGACCATGTGGATTAATATTTTTTTTAAGTTCCTGTTTGTAATTTCATTTTTTTAATTTTATTGTTTTTTAATTGCAACTTACAAAACACCTCAAACCATTAATATGTGAAGTTAGAATAAACACAAAATTTAGGATATGGGATGTGAATTCAGGCATTGTTTGAATCTACTTTTTTATTCTAACTTCATGCTACTTTAATGGTTAGAGTGTATATGATAGAGAACTTTGTGACAAAAAAGTAGTAAGCACAAGAAATCTAATCAAAATTTAATAAGGAAAATAGATAACTGAAATAACTTGATATAATTTATTCAATTGATCATGAATTCATAATATATTGGTATTAAAATAGTAATTTGTTATCATTTTTAATGTTCTAAGTTTGGAAAATTTATTTTCTTTATAAGAATTGTTTTGAAGTTTTTCTTTTTCTTTCTTATAGGTTTATCTATTTATCTAACTTAATCATATTGGAAATTTACCCAGGTGATGGCAGTGTGATTATCTCTCAAGGTTTCTCAGGACATTATTTTTCTCATATTAGCTTTGTTGGTGGACAGGTAAATATTTTATAAATTTTAAAATTTTATTATATCTATTATTTGGTTTGTGCAAAATTTTATAGTGTTTTTATTTTAAAAATCTAGTTTTTTATGCATATTCACTCTAGTTTCAAAAAGTGGGTTCTGGGAACTTTTGCACACACTTACTGTTTGAGTCTTTATAGAAAATATATATGGCCTGATGATTACATAAAGTGTGGAACTGCCAGTCTGTGTAATATTGATTTCTCTGTCCTCACTGCCTATAATATATATATATATATATATGCATCAGTAAGTCCAGAGCCTCATGGTGAAAAAAAAAAGCATATTTTGCACCACAAATATTCATTTTACAACATAATCCCCTTCCTTGTCAAAGCACTTAATTCATTGGTAATTATCATTATTATGAACATTATAGAATGAAAGCTTCAGACAAAAATCCAGCTAATAACTATTAATAATATTTCATGCTGTGGGTATTGATCTCTATGTATATATGTATGTGTGTATCATAAGCATTAACTTCCCTTGATTTGGACTCTTCTGGAATTATACACCTTTTTGCTGTACTATATATACATATCCTCTTTTACTTGTATTCTATGTATTCATATTTGCACTTAGCCTCATTGTGGACTACTGTTTATTAAAGCCTTCGTCAAGGTAATTCTTTAGTTCTGTTTCTTATTACAATTTAATAGATGGAGTAAACTGAATGACGGACAAACTTTTAAAACCTGAGAGACTAGAAATATCTCCTAGTTCACTCTCTGGTAGGTCTATATGTTCTCCCAGCACGTCTTACAGGAACTGTCTACAGGGACTTTATTTTGAACATGCTTCCAGAGCTGATAGAGGATATACCTCTGCTAATATGAAGATGCATGTGAGTCATGCATGATGGGGTTCCAGCACATTTTAGTTACATTGTTCATGTTCCACCAATTGACATCTACCATGAAAGATGGATAGATATGAGAGGACTGATTTTATGGCCTGCATATTGCCCCGACCTTAGTCCTTTGGATTTTATCTATGAGTCTACCTAAGAAAAAAATTTGGTTTATATGTCAGACATTAATAATGCAGAGATGCTTCATTGTGTCATGGGTGTCTGCGAAACCATTGGACACGGTGTAAGAATATTTGAAAAGGTCTACTAGTCAATGTTCTGATGGGTGCATGTGTGTGTAGAAACAAGCAGAGGACATTTTGAACATTTGTTATGATTTGCTGTGTTGAGGTACAATGATGGCCTTTTAGACATATATGGACATTTTACCTTGTTTTGGTGTAAGGAACCCGCCACCAAAGTTTGTAAAAGAATTTTTGATACACTGTGTGTGTGTATATATATGTGAGAGAGAGAACAATGTATATTTTTATATAGTAAGAACAATATTGTGGAAAAAATTTTCCTGTGACATATTTTGTTTTTTGTATTGTCACACAAAAAATTTAATCCACTGAAGTCCTAAAGGATGAAATGTGTCAGATGAAATTTTTTTTTCCACTTTGTCATACATTATTCCCCTATACATATATATATTTGAACAGCAACCTTTCTTTTAAACGTGTTTTGTTGTATATGACAGACAAGGAAAATTTAATCAATTTTTTTTTATTTAGTTTTTTTTTTTTTCAGCATTCTTATATTTTTCCATTTGGTGGGAGTAAGAGAGTGCAAAAATTTTCTGTATTGTCCATTGTCCCAAGTGAATTTGGCCACTTTTTTTTTTAGCCATTTTCAAGGGGGTTTGTTTTAGGTGTTGTCAATTTATTTTCACGTTTAACTGTTTAAGATGTATGTTTTGTGTGTTGTTTTGAATACTAGTAGAAGGATTTATTCTGAGCTTCATGTGTTTCTATTTTTAAAAATATTTTCAACTCATTATTCCCACTGTTAAATAAGGTAAAATTGATAGTGGGAGTGAGATGTTTTATATATAGGATGTTTCTGGTAATGTGATTTATACAGAATTTTATTGTTTTCTAACCCATTTCCTAACCCTGTCAGTTGGGATTGTAGAATACACCATGCACCTCTGCAGAGGGTAGCCTCCCCAACTCGTCAATGATGCTACTGTTTGCTGTGTGTGACCCATAATGCCTGATGTCCTAGGTGAATAAGAGGTCATACGGACTGCAGCACAACACTTTGGCCCTTACTTGGGCTAAACAAGCGGTTAGAGAAGACTGATCAAATCTGTTGGCTTGTCATGCTGAGCCCTAAAAAAAAAACTTTGACATGATGGTGTTACCCCTGATGCCTCCCTATACTTGGATAGATAGACTGATGATCACACTGGTGCTCAGTGTTTCTTTTGGACAGACTATACTAGCGAGGAGGCATGGTGGAGTAATGGATAGCAGCTCGGATTGAGGAATTGGGGAGCCGAGTTTGAATTCTAGTCGAATCCATTACATTCATTTACATGCTAATACCCTTGGGAAAGGTATTAATCCTCTTCTTCTCCCCCTAGCTATGGGTAAATAGCAGGACACACCGGGTTCTATAGCTTTGGATGGCAACTGGTTTACTGTAGAAAGAAATGGCAACCTACTGTGGGAAAAAATTTGCCTCATCAGTCATGTATCGAGAGATACATGATTGCCTAAGCATGTATCACGCATGGCACATAACTGACTGATACTAGCTGTGTATCCTTGGTCATATCAAGGCTGATGGGTTTCCCTCTTGACAGGCCCCATTGTTGGGATCCATGGTGGGTGGAAAACACAGATAATGAAATTCACAAAACTTATGTCACCTCTAAACAATCAACTACTGCTTTTCCCCAAATTCATAATACTGGAATCAACTGATGATATGCCCATTACCAAACTATCTTTATTTATCATTGAAAAGTTCTCTTCACCATGGTTGAACCAAAATCTGTAAATAAACTAAAAAAAATAATACTCTGCTCATAGAAGTCACTCAGGAAACTTAGAAGTACTCCTAAAAAAAAAAGAAACCCTTCTACCATCTTAAAATAAAAGACTATAACTGAACACTTCAAAAGGGGTAGTCAGAAGCTTGGATCTGCGTTTCTGCACCTTAGATGGAATAAAAACCAATGTCAACAAACAAGCTGTTACCAATATATGCAGGATCTCCAAGAAAAATGGTGAAACAATTAACATCAACACTTATTTGTATTTATCTCAAAACAAACCAACTAAACTCATTGAAAATAAATTACAAGCCCCCCAAAATATAAAAACGTGGTCAAAACATCTAAGGATCACAAAAACCGCCAGTGGAATTTCTGTGGATTAAAACCCAATTTCAATGAACTTCTTATATTATTTACAATCTTAAAATAACGCTACAGTCTGTCTACAAGAATACTTCCTGTAGAAAAATAACAACTAAAAGACCCAAAACTATGAACAATGCCACAACACCCATGAGGAAGGACTCTGAACAAATGGAGGTGTATCAATCCTGATTAGGAATGATGTTCTTGCTAGTGGAATTGAACTTAACAAAAATCTATTGGCAATGGCAATCTGAGCAACCAGCACAAAACAATTCAAAGTGGGTTGCCAAGCGAACATATGGATTTTTTTACAACTTTTCAAAATGATTTGAGACCTGACAATTTGGAAAGTTCATTCTCTAAGATGTCCAAAAATGGTTTCATTTGTCTTCTAACTCCAAATACTTTCCAAGATATAGCCAGTTAAAGATCGTGAATTCCAGATTTTAACATGAAAGGATTTTATGTTTGGAAAATTGTGACCTAAGTTTTGGCCAGTAATTTGCTAAAATGTCTCCAATACCTCTATTTTAAGGCATTTTGAAATCTACAGAAACACAAGATTGCAGTATCTGCATGGATTAAGGTCATTTCAAGGATTTAGCAATTTTTGCAGAAATTAGCCTGAACAATATACATTTTTGCCCCAAAATTTGGTCCAAATTTGGGTCCAGAGGTTTACATTTAAAGAATGGTTGTAAAAAAAGCCCCAAGATGAATTTTTTAAGGTTTACAATTTAAAACTGAGAGTTGGCAACCTTTCTGAAAATGTCTGGTTAGAAAAAATTTAAACTTGGGAACATTACTAAAATCTATTCCATATTATCAGATAAGGGTCTCGGATATACAAAAACATATATAATTCGTCTAATTTTTGGCCAAATGTAATGACCAAGACTTCAATCTATATGTTTTTGAAGGTGCTGAATCCATTTTTAGTGCTTATAAGTTGATATCTGGTTATCTAGGGCATGAAACCTCCATTTCATGGTATTTTGCCCAATTTTAGCCCTCAAAACTGGCTCCTGGGATTACCTCACTCTCAATTTCACAATAAAAAGTGTATGTTCAAGTACTCTTGTCTAAAACAGGAAGTTGAGAAACTGGAATGTATTGAAAGCCCATTCCTGTTTCATGAGCAAACAGGAAGTCAAATACTTCCTCAGGAGATTGATGTTGTTCTGTGTTTTTATGCTGAATTTGCAAAGGCAAGAAGTTCTTGGTGAGTTTTGTGAGTGACAAAAATACTGAAGAAAGTTGCCTTTGTGCATGGCGCGCTTAATACAGGCCTACCAGTCATGCAATGATTTAAAAAAACTGGGGAGGTGGTCATACATTTTGTGCCCACTGCCCATACACTGGAATTACGATGTCATGAAATTTTATTTCAAGTCGGTCATGAAAAGAAAAATTATGCATGTGTCACAGACTGAACAGTAAGTTGCACAGCCTTGTCACTGGTTTGGGAGGTGCATTTTGCTGTAAATACAATACAGTAAAGATCAATGTAAGAATGCTGACTGCATCTCATCTGGTTTCAAAATTGATCGCTCTTTGGAACAGACATTTGCTATTTGCAAAACTGATTCATCATACAGAAAATCGTAAAACTGGTGATTACAATGTTTGTAAAGGTGCCACCCAGGATCCTGTTACCACCAAAGATATTAACAACCTTTATCCTCTACACAATCTATTTGATATTTCGGTTGTATCTTTAAAATATGCTATCATGCAACTGCAGCGCATTATACTTGGTCTGGAGCAAAACTTGATGTATTGAACTATGTTTCCAGAACTTTGGAGTTTTTAAAATGGGCAAAAATGCAGATCCAGGCCAAAGTGAAAGAAGAAACATCAATCACTTTGGAGAAACCTGATCCAACAGGTCATAGAGGCACATTTACAACAGGTAACATTGCAAGCCATGCTTAGTACCAGCAATAGGACTTTGTTGACACATGGAATTAATAACACTGAATTGAAGTCCAAAACTGATCAAATTATTCTCAACATAGCAGTCATTCTCACCATCATTAACTCCAGTAAGAAGGTAAATGTTGCAAAGTACAAAGAATTTTGTTGTACCACATTCCTTTTTGTCAAATCAGTTCCATGGATAGAGATTAATCCCAGTGTACACATTGTACTTGTTCACAGTCCTGAACTTATTGATGAGAATGACAACTCTGGAATGCTGAAATTTACCGATTGTGGCATAGAAGAAAACAAGAAGTTTCTGAGGCAGTATCATATAAACCATACAAGGAAAACTAGCCAAATAAACAGACTCTGGGACAAAAGTGACCACATCGTGTTGAAAGTATGTGAATGTTTACAATGATCCCATTGCAAAGCAGAAGGTCATACAACACAAAGTTGTGAAGAGTTGAAGGATGCACTTCACAGATGTAACAATGAATACAAGGCATTGGTGTCATTCTTGTCTCATTGATTTCATTAAGTGTCATATATATGATGTACTGAAAAAATTTTGTGTTCCCGTCTATTCCATGATTCATATTTGGTTAAATATTTCGGTGCATAAATACGATATTTGATATCTTACATGGTTTTATTGAGGATTTTGGCCAAATATCCCCAAATTAAGGTTTTGGCTCAGGTATATTTTTGAATATTTCAATCAAATTTGATTACATTGCAATGACTCTCACCCACACTTTGAATGAGGTCCCAACCATCATCATACCAGTATTATTTATTAAGCACTATTTACATTATTCAGACTATTGTCCTCATCTTTGTTGCCATATTTATCACATTTCTGCCATTGTATGCTCCAGCCTTCTTCAGAGATCATCACCCTCTGTGGGATCAGGTTGAAATCATAGACAAAGAACATCATTAGAAAATTCGTAAACTTAAGAAATCAGCACATATGCTAGGCCATAAAAATCTCCTGAGCTGACTAAGCATAGAAATGAATACAATATGGGAACCAGTAATAAGAAGTGCCAGAGAAAAGTGATAACAACGACGAAAATTGCAATATGAGCTCTGGTAAAAAACATGCAATGATAACAGCGAAGATTGCAATATGAGCACTGGTAAAAATGGTTGCTGAAGACATTAGGGTTATGATACACAGAAATTCACACAGATGTTCTCAAGGACACATGACACAGTGGATAAAAGTCTTAGTTAGATCCAGTGACAGGACCCAAAGAGTGTGAGTTCAATACCTGGTTAAGGCAGTAGAGAACTTGGAGAGGGGAATTAACAGGAAATAACTGATAACTGATTTCCATTAGACATAGCACGCGGGACTAGAATAGTCTACCCCAGCGAGTGAAATAAAGGGTTCAGTTCGACATTCCAATCATTGGAAGAAGGAGTGTACAACGACCTAAACATTGTAATAAATATGGCAACAAAGATGAGGACGATAGTCCAAAAAATTAAAATAGTGTATATAATACCTCATCTCAGAAATTTAGACAGATTATGTCTACTTTAGTAAAGCCTCAAAATATTCTAAGTTTTGTGCTTGCATATCAGTCTCAACCAATCACAGCCTTTCTTACCACAATAAAAAATGCTACTTAGGACAACAGGGGCATTGACTCTGTTCTTTGTTGGGGAAGTAGGTAGTTGTGGATATGGATTTTTGACCTTGATTTATGCCCCTGGTATTTTTGATTTCGGACTTGTATGGCTGTTTTATGACCTTTTGATTTTTTGGCCCTGGATTTGTGAATTTTGATCTGAATACCCCACTGTTATTTTCCCACATTAACAAACTTGTGTGATAGACTGTTAATTTAATGAGTTTAGACCATTATGGGTGCTCTGTTACTGACATTATGGCAGACAAAGCTAAATAAAAAATATTTTTGTGTCATGTGTTTATCCACCTCTATTTGACAACATACTAGACCAATAATCAAAAAAATTGAATGACTCTCTAGAAAAAATGCCATACCATTACAAGTGGGAATAATTGACAACACCAGGTTAAGTTATTGATAAAAATATGACTTTCAAACTCTTCAGCAGAGAACATCTAAGTTAAAAAATCATTAGCTGAAAATAAGATGAAAATAATAGTTAAAAAGAATGCATTAAAAACTGGCATAAAATTAGGTGAGAAATTTTGATGTATTTAAAACTACTCCATTTTGTTTTATTTTCAGGTTGTTGAACGAGTTCATTCTGTAAAGGCACCACCCCCGCTCTCCTCCAAATATCCTTATTCTGTTGCACGGCTTATAGATTATGGCTGCAGGTGAGTACTTCACTCTCACTCTTTTTCTCTTTCCCTCTCTGATAGTCTTGCAAGCCATTATGAGTTTGTTCCTTATGTCTCAAATTTAGCATGAATCAAAAAATGTCTTCATTATATAATATTATAATATATAGATGGTAGTTAAAGGAAATCTGATTTTTATTCATGGGCATGTTGGCTTGTTATTTTATAACATCTCCCTACCTCAGGGAACTCCCAAACAAGAATAAATATGAGGTACTAAAAGGAAATGAAAAGAAGGGTGCCAAAATATGTTTACCATTTTTATTAAATACAACAATGTAAAACAACATGACATAAACAGGTGTGAGAGGAAAAGGATAATTGCTTTCTAATGGAGTTGCATATGTCTGGTGCTAGATGTAAGTATTTGAATTTAGCAGTGGTTCACAGAAGATTGTATTATACCAGTTTTCCAAGTATAAAGAACATCCTTGGAAAAACTGTATTTCAAATATTTATTTTTTACTTTTTTTTACAATTATGTATGTATGTATGTATGTATATATATATATATATATATATACATTAAGAAATGGACAAAGTCTGACAATTTATTTATTAAAGACATTTTTATGTTTAACGTTCTTTTTATAGATACAAGTATTTAAGTAAATGCTCTGTTTATAATAAACAGTATTAAATAACATTTCTCGGTCATTCAGGCCGGTAAATGTTATTTAATACTGTTTATTATAAACAGAGCATTTACTTAAATACTTGTATCTATAAAAAGAACGTTAAACATAAAAATGTCTTTAATAAATATGTATATATATATTTATAATTGTATTCTTTGGAGAGCTCAAAACCATGTGGAGGCCCAAAGAAATGATTCTGAGACTATCTTAAGCATGCTCTTGTCTCCTGCAACATTGACCTGACACAATGAGCCATGCAAAAAGTAGAAATGAGGAGAGGCTACGCCAGCATTATCTGCAACTTGCCAATTCCACACCGGGCATGTTTCCCTGCCACCTGTGCCCGAGAACTTGTTGCTCATGGATCAGGCTGCTATCTCATTTGGCAGCCCAAAGATGGATGGAGATGGAAGGACCGTGTCATTGTCAGCAATGTGTGTGTGTGTGTATATATATATATATATATATATATATATATATATATATATATATATATATATATATATATATTTACATTTTTCGGTCTATTATCTTCCTCTTTATCGCCATATTTATCACAATGTTTCGGCCGTTGTATGCTCTGGCCTTCTTCAGGTGGTTGGAATGTCAAACTGAACCCTTTATTTCGCTCACTGGGGTAGACTGTTCTAGTTCCACGTGCCATGTTTGATGGATGTCAGTTATCAGTTATCTCCTGTTAATTTCCCTCTGAATGTTCTCCACTGCCTTAACTGGGTATTGAACTCACACTCTTTGGGTCCTGTCACTGGATTTAACCAACGCCTTTATCAACTGTGCCATGTGTCCTCAAGGAACTAGAACTATCTATAACTATTAATATGGCTTCCACCTTTTATCTATGCATAATACTCCCAAATCATAGTACATATGTGTACAATTTTCTTGCAGCTAATCACAACCTGGTATAATATTTCTCTTTAAATAGCACTTATTTTTAGTGTCGACAGTCCTTCTGTCCATTCTGTGACCTTCTCACCGACAAATCATACATAGTTTCTCTGAAGCCTGCAGAGTCTATGCATGCACCCTTTTCAAACACATCTCCAACAGGTGATTCAAGAAACATTCCTCAAGAACAATAACTACTTAAAAATAAAAAATTACAATTCATATAATCATTTACACAAAGACGGACACAGAGCTTCTGGAGGTGTGTCAATCCTAGTTAGGAAAGACATACTCCAACATCAAATAACCATTGGTAGTGATCTTCAAGTTACTGCTGTCAAAACAACATTACACAAAACAGTCAGTATCTGCTCCATCTACATTCCACCTCATGATCCAATTAATGAAATAAAACTCAATAAGCTAATTGACCAAATCCCTAAACCCTACATATTATTAGGTGACCTTAACAGTCATAATACCATATGGGGGTGTCTTAAAACTAATCAAAAGGGTAAAGACCTGGAAAACATAATCAATAGCAACAATCTCTGCATCTTAAATGACAAATCTCCAACCCATCTCAATCCATCTACCAACTCCTATTCAGCTATTGAAATCACTCTATCTGATCCTTCCAGCTACATGGATTATATGTGGAAGGTTCATGATGATCCTTGTGGCAGCGACCATTTCCCAATCGTAATAAATATTACACAACCTATCACTGATAATAACAGACTTCCCAGCTGGAAAATAAATAAAGCTGACTGGCAACAATTCAATACATTATGCAATATAAGACTGGTTCAAGATTCAAGATGTTCAGACCCAATTAAACACCTTTCAGAAACATTAATCACAATAGCAAATGAAACCATTCCCAAAACTTCTCCATCAAACAGGTGCAACACACCTTGGTATAATGATGAATGTAAAATAGCAATCCGACTGCGTAATGCTGCTCTCCATAAATTCAACAAAGAACCTTCCACCAATAACCTCAACTCCTAACTGCTCCGAGCAAAGGCCCGGAAAACAATTAAGTTGGCCAAAAAGAATATTTGGCAAAATTACATAAGCAAAATAAACTCCTCCACTAAAACTGCTACAGTGTGGAAAATGACCCGCAAAATTGCGGGCAAAAACAATTCTATCACCATTAAACACCTCATTAAAAATAATGATGAGGTAACAAATATTAAAGACATCACAAATACACTGGCTGAGACTTTCTCACTAAATTCTTCCTCTGACAATACTAACACAGAATTTCTAAACTATAAAAATAAAATCGAAAAACAAGTTCAATTTTAATTCGGACAATACAGAAAATTACAATGGATTCTTCACATTAAAAGAATTAAAAGAAAACATACAAGCCTCTCACAACACTACAGTCGGACCAGACGAAATTCATTATGAATTTCTCAAGCAACTACCTCCAAAATCATTAGAATACCTACTATATACATTCAATTTAATCTGGAAAAATAGCACTATCCCAGAATCATGTAAACTAGCTATCATCATATCCATTCCTAAACCAGGGAAAAACAATCTCTATCCTACAAATTATCGTCCAATAGCACTAACCAGCTGTCTGTGCAAAACTATGGAACGTATGATTAATAGAAGGCTAATTTGGCATGTAGAATTCAACACGCTATTTACCAACTCCCAATGTGGCTTCAGAAACCAAATATCTACGATGGATCATGTGGTCAGGTTGGAAACCTCTATAAGGGAGGCATACATCCAAAAGCAACACCTTGTAGCCATTTTTTTCGACTTGGAAAAGGCTTTTAGACCACTTGGAGGTATGATATTATGAAAGACCTGCGGGACATGGGATTGAAGGGAAGACTACCAAACTTCATTAAATCATTTCTTTCGGACAGGAAGTTCCGAGTCCAAATTGGTTCAGCCCTGTCGGACATTCAAAACCAAGAAGAGGGTGTTCCTCAGAAGATTATACTGTCAGTAACCCTCTTCAACATCAAAATTAATAGCATTACCAACTATCTTAATCCTGGAGTTGATAACTATTTGCATGTTGATGACTTCTGTATAACCTCCACATCCAAATACATACGTCAACTGCAACAAGGCATCAACAAAATAAATAGATGGGCTATCACAAACAGCTTCAAGATTTAAAAATTGAAAACCCAATGCATGCATTTTTGTCAACTAAGGAAAATGCATAATAACCCAACACTAAAATTAGACAAAATAGAAATTCCGGTAGTCGAGCAATATAAATTTCTAGGAGTTATATTCGACAAAAAACTGAACTTCATCTCCGACATACAATATCTAAAAGAAAAATGCAGCAAAGCCCTAAAACTACTCCGAGTTGTAGCCCACAAAGACTGCGGTGCAGATCAACAAACTCTCATTAAATTATATCTAACATTAATCCAATCAAAACTGGATTATGGCTGCTACATATATGGAGCAGCCAGAAAATCTTATCTAAAAACTCTCAATACAATCCATCATGAAGGATTGAGACTCATCTTGGGGGCATTTAGAACATCCCCTGTGGAGAGCCTTTATTCTGAAGCGTACAAACCACCACTAAAACTTAGATTCACAAAATTAGGTCTGCAATACTACACTAAAATCAAATCTCAACCCACCAATCCAGCCTATAATTGCATTTTTAAATCCAAATACCAAGCCATATTACATGAAAAAACAAAAAAAATCACCAGATACCAATTCATCCTGATGATGTTTGTAAAAATGCTATTCCACTTCCACGTCAAAATTGAAAAAAAATTGCTTTTTAACTTTTTGTCACAAGGTATTTGAAAGGCTGATTTTAGACTTGCTTGAATTGTGTCATAAAATGAATACTTCTTACACTAGAAACACCAAATTTCATATCTAGCCATTTCTGGGGGTGTTCTTTCCATTTATCATGGTTAAAATGACCTAAAATCAACAGATTAGAATGTATATGGAGTAGATGCTGAACAAGTACAGTCTTGACTCAACATGTACAATTTCTGTAGAGAGAGAGAGAGAGAGAGAAAAAAGCTTAACACATGCCAAACAATACCCACTAATGAACATAACAGAAAACTCACCATATCATGAAGTGGTATTCAACCACTAAATTTGAAACTAAAATCATTAAAATAAAAATATTTTATCTATCACAATTTGATCAAAAGGATGAATTTCTGATCACTACGTAAGCGGTATGAAATCACCAAATTGTCTCAATTTTTAAACTGTAATGTTCCTCTCACATTATGCACATAAAAATAAACAACACAGACATAAAATTAATCAAATAAAGTTTATTTGGAAATTTTCAGTAATGGTGGGCTGGGTGTTGGGATACCTCTTCACTGAGTAGTCAAAAGTAAGTCTTGGCATACTCTTCATACAATCCCTCCAAATAATCTAATTCAGGCACTACCCAAGTTCTTCTAGTCTGACTAGTATATCTTTGCTGGCGTATCTAGTTTATATAGTTCAAGTATGAGCCCATTTGTTACTTCCACACATAAAAGCTTACGACCCAGCGTGGGATCTGACAAAACACTGAGAGTCAATCCAACACTCTCACATCTTTCACCTATGAATCCCAAATTTATTACCTCATGGTACAATGCAGAACAATCTGCTTCTGGGCAACTCTGAACTTCTGCTACAACTTTCTCAATAAGGTGTACCCATCTGTTCTTAGGAATGATTGGGAACAATTTATGTAGCCAAGTAATAGCAGAATTCCAGGTTTCAGATACTTCTCTTTCAATGAATATATTTGAAGCAGCATCTTCTTGAAACATTCCACTTTAGACAAAGACATCTTCCTTCCACGTCCTTTTGTCATAAAACAACGCTGTAACTGATTCTGTACATCGTCATCTTCAAAAAGAAAAAACAATGAATTTATAATTCTATCCCATTTTGTTGAAGTACTACTTAGTAGTTATCTACAAATTATTGTCTACATTTTCTTACTGAATTTGAGTTTATTTGCAGTTCATAAAAAATTACCACTAAATACAATCAGAGATAAATATAAATTTAGAGTCATCCGCACACCTGAGTAACAAATAAGGAAGCACTAAAATATTTTCTCAACAAACCTATTTCCACAGTGGTCCTTAAAACTGACACATTAAAATATTTTAGAATAAAATAAACAATCATAATCCGTATGAAATAAATATTACTAAGAAATAATAATAAATTAGAAAAATGAATATTAAATCATAAATTTGTATCTAGATAGCAATAAATCGTAACTAAAATCCATTCATTAGATAATTTAAAAAAAGTCAGAAAATTGTTTGAAGGGGTAACTTTAAACAAAATGTTACTTGGTAACTGAAATGCTGATAATTATTGTGAGAATACTGCAAAAATGTAAAAGACATTCTAGAATTTTTTTTTTTATCTCATTCTTTGAATATGAACATTTTCGATCAATAAGTCCTATGTTTTTTTATGATTTGAATCTGAGCGTAAATAAACAAATCAATTTTTGATTCATATTTTTTATGACAAAAAAGGTTTATAAATCCCATTTACATTTTACATATAGAAAATTAATAGTTAAAACAAATTCTTATCAATTTCCTTGAAAATTTCGTCCATAGAAAACATGCTGGTCGATTCTTTTGTGTCCATGTTGACGCATGTGTATTGAGTCTTGTGTGGAGTTGAAATGATGGCTGAGCAAGTCGCACATGGTTACACATAATCACACACGTATAAAATGGAGCTATCATTTCATATTTGATTTAGTTTCATAGATTATTAAATGAGTGTTTTAATGATATATTTTATGTTTTTATTTTTACAAGAAGCATTTGAATTTTATGATCAAACTTGTCATTTGAATTGTTTACAAACTTCTTATTAAAATTAAAAAATATAAAATATATGAAAATAAAGCTTAGAATGTTAACTTTCAAACTAACATGTTACCAAAATTGTAATAAACCCTGCAGAGTGCAGGTGTTACAAAATTTGAGGAAGTCTAAACTGCCGTCAGTGAAAAATGGCCAAAATTTTGCGAAATCACCAAAATGTCTCTATTTTGAAACTGTTCCTCGCACACTGTAGTACATATAAAAATAAATAAGATAGAAACAAAGTTCATTATTTGGCATGCATTATGCTTATGCATTATGAGATACTGAATGAAATAACATGGTGGGTTGAATATATGCCTTTTTTAGTGTTTAGTTAAGAATTTCATCAGCTGTAAGCTTAGTGTTGGGATACCTAATTTTAGAGTTGAGAGTTTATTGCAAACTTAAGGAAGCAGTTGTAACTTTGCATGATAAATTGAAGACTTCAAGCATATAAATTTGTGAATGATTTCCTTATCTTGTTTTGTTAAAGTTACTCATGTGTTTCCTCATCATTATCTGCCTCCATTAACCTTCTTGGCATGAATAAATCAACCTTTCAATGTAACCACTAAGCCCCATGGCACTATAAGGATATAACTTTAACTATGATGAATGTTGATAGTCTTGACATGAAAGTGTCCACACCTGATTCTAGAACCAGAAATCTTATGTATCCAAGCAAGTCTTGTTTGTTTTCATTATCTGAATCAATGTCAGCATGTACAAACTATTTGCTACTCTAATGTTTTAGTGTAATGTCAGGTGTTTTACAACTGTATCAGAAACTTTGAAACTTTTGACTCTCAGGGATAGAGCAATGAGGAAGTTTTAAGGAAAATGGAAAGAAAAAAAAACATATGTACCATGAAAGAAAGAGTTGAAATTTCTGAGACATATAATGAGGAAAGAGAGCTAAGAGAATTTGGCACTCACAGGATCTATTGAAAGTAAGACAGGTAGAGGGAAACATTGAATAACAGGGACTTAGAAAGAAAATAGTAAAGTGACAAACATTACTGTAATGGAAATGAAATGCAAACTGAGCATCTTACCACCACTGATAATGGTACCATCGGTCAAAGAGACAACATCTAGTGTACTGTCTCTGCAAAAAAAAAAAAAGCAAAAAAAAGAACGGAGCTTGTGTAAACCCGACAATATCTGGGTATGAATAAATGAAATATCTACTAGCTCCTACTTCAATATAGGACACAGAGTAGTGTTAGTTATGCAAATGATTAGTTTTGCTCATCAATCACTAATGGTTTGGGGTCGATAAAAGTAGATACATTTTCTGAGTAGTAGTAGTAGTAGTGGGTAGTGTGCTTGACTTGTGCTGAGCATATGATGTGATTGTCATGGATTACCGAGTATTTTTGTCCGAGTTAAAGTGGTGGTGTTACCTAGTGACACCTGAAATTCATTCATCTTTGCTTGCATTTCTAGTTTCTCAGCTACATTCGTCCCTTATGTGTAGTGTTCATGTGTGGAAGTCCTGTTTGTGCCTTGCTCATCTTGATTTCATATTTGGTTTCTTTTATTTTAGTCTCCAATGCTGTTAATTTTTCTATCCCTCCTGAGCTGTGAGACACCTATTCATTGCTGGTACCTAACCAATAAGAAGAAAAACCATCAATTACTGTGAGCTAAAAAGGATAACGAGTGGAAAGCAATGTTCACTCATGTCCTGAAGAGGAATGGTACACAAAAGAAAAATGTTCCTTTTGTAAATAAATAATAGCATTTCATTCATAGACATGTTTTTTTCTTCTTTTAATTTCAGACTTCTGAGCACTGCTTCACAGATAAAATATAGCCAACCACTGCCAGTCTGTTGGAAGGTAAATAAGAATAACAAAATTTTTAAAATATTTTTATTATAATTCTCTTTTCATTCTGAATCTTTTAATCTTAACAGGTTAGTAAATCAGATTAATACTGTTTTTGGTTTACCACAATACTTTATCTCATACAACTAATGCACACCTCAAGTTTAAAATACTTTTTTATAAAGACACAAGAGTACCATATCTGACAAAAATGTTTACTATGTGGTTATAATGTCAGAATAAAGTCAGTTTAAATTGTGGTGCAGACTTAGACAACCTGCCATAAGCATATCCAACATTTTGAGCATTTCCACCAGTGATACCTTCATGTTAGGGTTATGTGCTTAGAGGATGCTTGCATGCTGAAACAGGTATTGTGAGTTTGACCAAGGCAAGCATCTTCAATGTAAGCCATGCAAACACTTCAAGGATAACCTTAAGGACACACTTAAAAAGGTCAATGTTGATAATAACACCAGGAAACATTTTGCATCAGACAGGGAGGTATGGGGAAATCTACCGTTGGTGTTGAAGAATTTGAGAACAATAGTGTTGGTTACATTGAGTTCTAATGCACTGGTAGATATATGGAAGACATCACCCCCTTTTCCTGAAAGGGACACAAAGGTGTCTCGCTTATGAGGTGAATGCGACCATGTCTGCTTTTCCTTAGCCACAAACATGGGCACAGAAACACCCCTATCTACCAATGTAATACCCAGCAAGACTTTTTGCACAGTATTTGTAAGAAAGTATGTAGGTCAGCCAGTGAGCTCACTCAGAACCATGAAACCAAACATCCAGATAAACAAGTTGCTGTTTTCTTGACTCCCCTTGACTCAATGTGGAATGGCTTGTGGGTCTTATGAACCATTAAAGGTGTCCTCAATTACATGGAAATCATCACTGAAATGTTTAGAAATTATGAGTCCTGGGGATGGTTTTACTTGATTACAAGTTGACTTCTACCACACACACACACACACACACACACACACACACACGTGTGTGTGTGTATGTGTGTCAGAAGGTGATACAAGGCCAGATTAACGTGGGGTGCATATAAGTGAAAGGCAAAATTTGCTCAGTCCCTGTGAATACAATTACTGTGTCTACCAATCCTCTCTCTTCAGTACAATGAGAGAGGTGCTAGGTTTGGGAAGTAATGCTTTGATACTATTCAGGTCCTCTGCAGAAGTGCTGATTCATAAGTAAATAATTTTGTCATTTTTGATGGGTGTTATGCACATTTATAATAATGAACTTATAAATACAATGTGGCAAAATTCACACAATTTTGTAAATATTAGGAATTTTCTATTTTATACTAAAGTATATAAAAAAGGAAAACCTTTTATACTAAAGATATTTTTTATCTTTTATACTAAATTAAACTTCATTATTTTTGCACAATCTTTATTTTATAAGTACAAAATATAATTTTTCCTAAGATGTTTGTATTATTGATCTTGTTCTTAATATTATGACATTTTGGTTGATATATTCTACAGCCTTCTTCAGTTCATAAAGAAAGGGTGAGAACTTTTTTTCTAACAGCAATATATGGTAAACAGAAAGTATACAATGTAAAATTGTTAATAGTTCTTGGCATTTTAAGTACTTTAATTGAAATTGGTGCAAAGTAAAACCAATTTTACCAGAGGTTCATGGATTTAAATTCCTACACTCTATTACTAGTCACAAAATACATTATAAACTTCTAAATCTAAACTTTGCTGTCATTCATTGAATTTCAGTAACACGTTTAATTTAGTTTCTGATGTTACATTTTCACTATTTTTTTTTGTGTCCATGGACAGCTTGCTATCATTGCAATAAGGATAAACCATGGGAGAAATATTTAAAAAGCAAAAATTGTAAGGAATGTCCTAGCCTTCACACTTCAGTTAAAAACCATGTAAGACACTGTCGCATGCTAGCAAAAAAACTTGCTAAATGCTATCATATGTCATTGTTGTGCATTTGTACAAATAACTTACATTTTACGAATATTTATTTTACAGTATTTTGTTTTATTTGTTTTGCTCATTAATACTATCACATCCCTTTTTGATGTGGAAATTATTCAACAATGCAGAACTAATATATCACAATAATTGTACCTCAACATTATTAAACATGCATTTACTTGAAATTTCCATATCAATTTTATCAGCTCCTCTCTGTCTTTTTACCTTTTTTTTCCTAAATACTGTCAATGTTTTTTATGCCTTCCCATTGCTTTACTTTCCCTCACTTTTTCTCATCCTATTGCCTTTTTCTTTTTCATCTTCTTTGCTCCATACCTATTACTTTCAATCTGTCTCCTCTCCTTTTATTTTTTAAATTTTCTTTTTATTGATCTCTTCTTCCTTCTGTCAGTATTAGTTTAAACATGGCAGATAGAAAATAGTGGGTTTATATACTGATCGACTTGGAAGTGGGAAAGGAATTGGAGCTAATTCTTGTATATGAAGATGAAATAACATGCATTAAACAAGTTGCCGAGAATGGTATTAAGTGTAAATTTCATTGCTGAAGATGAGCTGAGCTAGTCAGATATTAGCAACCATTTTTTATCTGCCATTTCTTTCTGGGTTGTCTGGAATTCTCTTTTTTTATTTTTTTTTTCCTTGCAGCTTGTACATCTGAAGAAAGCTGTAGAACGGATCAACTGAAATGTGATAGTAATAGGAGCAATTCAGAATGAATGTGATAGTCCAAATAGTACTTGAAATGATGATTTTTAAAATTATAGACAAATTATAATTATTAGTATTTCAATCTTTCAGGTTTTTAAGTTCTTTTTGCAAAATGCTCCTTTTCTTTCTGTTTCAGTATGAAGTAAATCGAATCTTAGAGCCTTTGCCATTGATTTTGTTAGAAGAGTCCATTGTGCCATCCTTGGGACGTTTTCAGGCTTACAGCAATGGCTGGATCCATGTTGTTTTTGAAGACCGCACAACACTTGATATGAATTGGGACTTGACTGACCACTTGAGGTGGTGGCTTAAACGCCAGCCATATGAAATTGATATGGTGAATAGTCTAATCCTTACATTTAAAAAAAAATGTTTACATAATTAAAATTAAACCTTTCATTAATTATTCATTGACTTAACTGATTAAAAAAAATTATGAGAATCATAGTCCAGATCTTATCCAAATTTTTTTAGCTGAATCATTTTTGAACATTTCATTTATTTTATCGTTATGTATCAAAACTCTCAGGTTGTTCTTTACATCTTACAGAATAAAAGGAGAAAATAGTTGATTATTGCTACAGAACTAAACAGTGGTTCCTTTTTTAATTTTTTTTTTTACTTATAGCAGATAATATTAAATCATAATACAAACCAAAATGTAAATTGTAAAAATTGTAATTTTTTTAATTGCCATATTATAATAAACAGGGTTTTTTTAAAAAAAAAATATACTAATGTAATAAACTACTTTCTGTTCATAGGCCAGTGATTTTTCACCATATCTAGTAGTATGTAAAAAGATTACAAGTTAGAATTCTGTTGTTGTGGTTTAAGTTGTTTTTATTGATTGATTTTGTTTTTTATGGCTTATCAAACTTTTGCAGGTTATTTAAAGCCATCAGATATTTTTTTGAGATAATAATAATTTTCTGATACAAGTTCTACTATTTAACTCATAGCTGGGATGGGGAGAAGAGGTAAATTCATATTTTTCCCAATGGTATCTGCATGTTAAAACAAAATATTCTGAGCTGTTATCCATTACACCACCTGCATATCCAAACTTACAGCACCTGGTATTCCCAAGCAGTTACCCACGTAGGTAGTGACCTTACTCCTTGGCAATGTTCATTGTTTTAAAAAGTGATGATTAGCATTGTATTAAAATTAATGCAACATTTATCATTTACTAATTTATAAACAATTACTAAATTATCAAAATATATAAACCAACTATAGGAAAATTCTTATTTACCATTTTACAAAGTTTTTTTTAAATTATAAGAATTATAAAGAAGAGTGAAAATAGAAACAAAACATTATTGAGAGATGAAAAAATAACAATTTTTATAATTATTCCTGTCTCTTATGGAAACAACTCCATACAATAGATCATCATTCAATACATAGAAAACTTGTTACATTATTCAAGTTATTGAAATATTAAAGAACAAATCTTTGTAAGCAAAAGCTGAATGAATTTGACAACCATGTTCTCCTTGGGTTCTGTTTATACAATTTTAAGATGCAATATTTTTGTTATATTTTTGAAAGGCAGAAGAACGGATGAAGTTGACTATGGCAAAATGTGAATCAAACATCTGCAGATTACTTTTGCCTTCTGGCCATGATCGTTTGGTTGATATCAAACGTCCAAATATATACAGTCAGTAAGTACCAACCATATTCTATAGCTACATACAGACATGTATATAGGTACATGCATATCGGGTACAGGGTTCCTTGCTGCGGAGTAGTGATTATGATAATGTGTTCAATCATTACTTATGACTTTGGGCCAGACTAAACTAAGCTTGATAAATCTTTCTCTGTGTGTACACATACACACAGTGATTGTCTCATCATTGAGAAATGTGTGACAGAGAGTCTGGGAAACACACACACGCACATATTATTATTATTTATTTTTTTTTTTTTTTTTTTTTTTTTTTTTAGAGCAATTGGAGTAGATTTGAATAGCGAACTTAAATCAGAGCATTTTGTTTACTGATGGGAAATCTGATCTAGGGCAGAAGTTGTTCCCATTGAATCTGGGTCATCAGAAGACAATGGAAATGGCTGAAATAATTTTTATTGATTAAAAATTGAAATAGCTAGTAAGCTAGAAGGAACTTTTGAATTTGCATGATTTTGGTTGAATCAGTGAGTCATGATAATCGCGTGCGAAATAGTAGGGCCAAGGGTCAGTTATAACCAGCCTGGTTTATCTATATAAACGGGTAGTTATGCTGAAAAAGGCAGAGGGGAGAGAATTCTTGAAGAGAGAACTGGCTCGGGCGAGTTTTGGGAGGAGGAACGCCACTATAACTTTAAGTCCCGCACAGAAATCTTTATCCCTTCATTGCAAGAGTCCTATATTGTTCTGAGACAATTTAACAATTTTTTTTTTTACTTTTTTGTAACCCATTTCTGTTCTCTACTATTCTTTTCTGCTATATAAAAGACATTACCAATTCAACAATTGAATCGATGTTTGTCAGGCTTTCTGCAGATATTTTTTTTTTTTTTTTTTGCTGCATTCTAAATTTCTTAGTGCAGACTCCCCAGCCGTGTCTACATCTTCAGTCAACCGTGAATGGATGGACATCACTTCTGCTTTCTGAATCAAACAAATCACAATGTGGGCAGGAAGCAGGATTAAACCAGCGAACCGTTCGAATAATCTACGGATGCTCAGGGGACCTATGCCCACTCCCTTAAGTTCGATTAGGACCGAGTAGACACCTCAACCCTGAGAGTAAGACGCCGGAGGTTTAGGGGCCGGGGCAAAAGTGTTAGAAATGGTTAGCAAGCTAATTACAAAACCCATTACTATTTTGTTGTGAATTTAATCCTCATGGAGTATGCCAGATCAGTGTTGAAATCTGCTCATCAATTCATTCAATCAAGTATTGCATCAAATACTGTTGTGAACAACCCAGTGACAGAAAGCGAGCCAGAGTGGCTTGCATCTGGTGCATAGGCAAATAAGGGTCTTACTGTAACATGCGACACGTGACATCGGCAAGTTTGCTCCATGAAACTGGCATTACTCTCCCAACTAACACTTGTAGCAGTATGTGTGGTAACGTGGTTTTTTGTACAGTTTGGCATGCGTCCACCAATAGCAAGTCATATGCTGATTGGTCCAACTAGAGGAGGCTATTTGCTTGGATAACTAAGAACAAAAGCGAAGAATGCTGATTGGTTGGGCGATTGTGGAGTTGGCTTGATAAAAGAGGGCTGAAGCATTGAAGAGGGAGGAAAAAAAAACAGAAAGATTATACATTGTGAAGTGTTTGGGAATGCAAGAATGGTGGATTGAACCAGCAGTATCTTGAAGTTGTACAAGTGACATAGTAGTAATAGAGACTCATCTAAACTACAAGCTATTTCCGCCTTTCTCCAAATCGTGGCGAACAGAAGTTTTAATATTAGGCTGATACCTGAATTCAGTGTGGCCGCTACTGATCTACCAATTGTGGAGTGGATTGAAAATGTGGACTTGGTTTGTAAACTCTGCGAGATGAAGAAAGTTGAGCCGGTGCTGCCATTGAGTTTGTGAGCCGGGGCTCTTGCTGTATATCGGCAGCTAACAAAGGAGCAGAGGTCAGATGCAGATCAGATTAAGCAAGCTCTTATAATTGCATATGCGGTGGATTCATTCACTGTGTATGATCAGTTTGTGTCACAATGATTTCGGCCAGGAGAAACTGTAGACAAATATTTAGCAGAGTTGAAATGGCTAGCTTTGTTGGTTGGCAGCCAACTGCCTGAATAATGGATGATGTGCGCCTTTGTTTCTGGACTGCCACAACAAGTCAAGCAACTTCTCCGCGCATCATCCAGAATGGACACCATGACATTGGACCAGATCCTGACTCGCGCTCGGGCCGTTATGACCGATAGCAAAGAACCAGATGAGTCAGTTGCCACAGCAGCTCAACAGATGAATACTGACATTACCACACAGACGGGCAGCATTATGTGCTTTAAGTGTTATGGTCCCAACCACCTGACAAAGGATTGCAGGTGAGGATGGCTATCTGGACCCGAAGATCCCGCCGCAAGATACAGTGTTTTCAGTGAAACAAGGTCGGGCATATCAGAGTGCCAGGGAAATGGATGAGGAACAGACATCAGCGCCGGTCTTCTCCCCAAGCGACATAAGAACACGGCGCTACCTATCATTAAGGTGGAAGAAGTGCACGGCCCTGGTTGATTCTGGTTGCTCACGGACGTTGGTGAGCAAATGCGCATGTTGCAATTGGTGACCAATGAAGACGGAAGTCCTAACTGCAGACGGTAAGGTACTAAAATGCCGTGGACAGGGCAATATTACGTTGCATGTTAGTCATGCTCAACCTGTGTACATTGATGCCCTAATTGTGGACAGACCATTACTTGGGTTCAATCTTCTTGGAATTGACGCAATAAGAGATTTAGGAGGGGTGCACATCAATCCCTTAGGAGAAGTTTACTTTTTTGAAGAAAGTAAGCCCCAATGTGCTGCTATTTCCATCATTGAACCCGACTTTAGTGTAGAGTTCGACCATCGTAACAAAGTATGGACAGCCTCGTGGAAGTAGACAAATAGACAACTGCCTATAACCCTAAAGAATAGAGTGGCAGAATATTCAGTACCTGACTATGCACGGGATGAATATGAAAAGGAGCTTCAGTCATGGTTAGATAATGGATGGCTGCGACCATACCCCAAAGACGAACTTGGTCCACCTAAGTGTCTAATCCCATTAATGGCAGTGATACAAGAGAGCAAGCAGAAGATCCATCCATTACCGCGAGTTGAATGGTTTTGTGGAACCATATACTGCTAACTCAGAGGTGTGTGCACATAAGTTGCGAGAATGGCGACAATTGGGGGCCCAATGTATCTTTGTTGTACTTACGGAGGGCATATCTGCAGTTAAATGTCGAGAAGGCACTGAGGCCCTATTAAACTGTCATATTAAAGGGTCGAAGATACTGCCTCACCTGACTAGGTTTCGGTTTGAATGTGGCACCTCTCATTATGAAGGCTGTAATTGACACAGTATTGCCACAAGGCAAAGTCATTGCATGTGCCACATCGGCATACATTGATGACATTTATGTCAACGAAAGTCTGATTCCTGTTGCACGTGTGAGGGAGCTCTTGTCCAAGTACGGACTAGCATGCAAGGAACCAACAAGATTGGAAGACAGTACTAAGGTGTTGGGTTTGCAGGTCTGGAGTGATAATGGTACTCTCCAATGGAGGTGAGGTGGACAGATCCCTGATATGCCTATGAGGATAACTCGTTGGCACGTGGTTTTCTTATGTGGAAAACTTGTGGGTCACTTTCCCGTTTGCGGCTGGCTACGAGTGGCCACTGCGTTTGTGAAATGACAAGCAAGTGCTCTAACCACAGAATGAGATGACAAAGTTGAGGATTCCTCTATTAATTGTATGCTGGCTGACATAATAGCCAGAATACGCGAGGCCGTTCCAGTAGGAGGAGACTGGTGTGTGAATGGCCACGAGATGAACGTGTGGGTAGATGCGAGTTCTGTAGCCATAGGTGTTGTATTGGAGGTAACTGGAAACATCATTGAGGATGTATCGTGGCGGCGCCCATTGGGAGATGCTAAGCACATCAATTTGGCTGAGCTGGACGCAACGATAAACGGTGTCAATTTGGCTCTTTGATGGCAGGTGTCGACAGTACCTTTTTGCTGATTCAGCATGTGTTCATCAGTGGATTTTGAACACCTTAACTGGCAAGGCTCGAATAAATATGAAGGCGTCTGGGGAAATGCTAGTGCAGAGATGGTTGAACACACTTTGCGAGCTTGTAGCTGAATATGGCTTGACAGTGGACATAACACTGGTCAAATCCAACATGAATCTGGCAGACTGGTTAACCATGGTACCAAAAAGGTGGGTTAAACCTACACAAGGAGGGAACGGAGCCAGTGCAGTCAGTATGTGCCACTGCAAAGACCAAGTTGGACACACATCAAGTGGCTAATATCCACCAGAAAACCAGACACCCAGGCATGAAAAGGACCCTGTACTTTGTTAGGTTGATAGACCCTTCAGTATCACCAGAACTTGTAAAAGTGGTGGTCAAGGAATGTGAGGCTTGCCAAACCAATGACCCACCTCCGGTGCATTGGCAAAAAAGAAAAAGCAGAATGTGAGGGATAACTGGAATAGGTTAGCAATGGACATCACCCACCATGGTGGTAAGTACTTTCTGGCAATTATTGATTGTGGACCCTCCCGGCTCGTGATATGGTGACAACTATGTCAACAAGATTCTACTAGTGTAGTTTGTCAGCTAGATGCAATTTTTTACGAACAGGGTCCACCACTCGAGATATTGACCGACAATGACACCGCATTCACGTGCAAACAGTTCAATGATTTTTTTGAGTAATTGGGGTGTATGTTTGCAGTTCTGATGTGCCTATGCACCTGCCGGGAATGGTATAGTAGAAAGAAGTCACTGAAGCATCAAAACCATTGCAGCTAGAAAGCAGTGCTCTATACCGGAGACTGCCTACTGGTATTAGGTTGGTGCAAAAATAATATCGTTTTTTGACGTATTTTTAACGTCAAAAATGATAATATTTTTGCACCAACCTAATATAATGTTATGCCTAAAGATAATCACTCGCCTATTACTGCACCAGCTGATGCACTTGATAGGTACCATACACGTATATGGGGCATTGAGGCTATGTCCCTCATTGAACCTCAGAATACTCAAGGAGCATATGAAGTGGGAGACGTCGTTTGGGTGAAAACTCCTCATGGGAGATGCATGACTAAATTTAGAATGGGTCACGTGACTCGGGTTACTAGTCCACAGTCAGTGCACGTTGATGGAGTTCCGCGTCATGTGAAGGACTTGCATCCCTTCAGGGGATTGGTCCTGATAGCTACATAGGACAGAGATTTTGAAGAGAGTAAGCGGTTAGTAAATTTGAGATCAACAACATTAGGAGAAACTGATCACTCCCTTGATACTGAATCTGTTGAAGACGACACAAACATAGAGGATGACTCCCCAACTGTTAGCGGCCAAAATACTAATGTGGTACATTCTGTTAGCTCCCCTGATGACAGTTCATCTGAAGATGAATGGCCCTGTCGGCTGGGGCTTTAGAATACACCGACTGCACCTCTGTAGAGGGGTAAGACACCCCCAATGAGGCATTCTGGGTATGAAGTTAAACTGCATCCAACAGCAAGGCCTCTGATCAGGAGATTTTGAGGAGCGTGGAACCACCTCTTAATTGCTGGTGTTCCCAGGTCCACCTTGACCCGGGGTGGTAGCACCTGTTAGGGTCCCAGCTATGGGTAAATAGTGAACTCCTAGTTTTTCCAAGTCTTACACATGTCCTGGGTATCACGGTAAACTACATCCGCATCCTGGGTATGGCGATAAACTACACCCGTGTCCTGGGTACGGCAATAAACTACATCCAACAGCAAGGCCTCAGATAATGTTTTCGTAAAAATAATGTTGCCAGCTATACGTTTTTGAAACAATAATATTGCCAGCTATACGTTTTTGAAACAATAATGTTGCCAGCTGTACTTTTTTGAAACCATAATGTTGCCAGCTATACGTTTTTGAACGTCCTGGTATAACGATAAACTACATCCACGTCCTGGGTATGGCGATAAACGACATCCAACAGCAAGGCCTCAGATAATGTTTTCGGAAAAATAATGTTGCCAGCTATACGTTTTTTGTTAAAAATAATGTTGCCAGCTATACGTTTTTGAAACAATGTTGCCAGCTATATGTTTTTGGAACCATAATGTTGCCAGCTATGCATTTTTGGAACAATAATGTTGCCAGCTATACGTTTTTTGTAAAGGATAATGTTGCCAGCTATACGTTTTTTGTAAAGGATAATGTTGCCAGCTATACATTTTTTGTAAAGGATAATGTTGCTAGCTATACGTTTTTTGTAAGAGATAATGTTGCCAGCTATACGTTTATGGTAAAGGATAATGTTGCCAGCTATACGTTTTTTATTCCATACAAAATAGGCATTTAAAATTCATATGAACTGGATTTGGCATTAAATAACCCACAGTGGTTGATATGCCATAAAACCCAAACAAACAAACTGAAGATGAAGCTTGTGTTGCTCCACCTCCTTGACGACGTACCCGGCAAAAGTGACCTACTCGTGACTATGTTTTGTGATCATGAGATCAGTGGGGAGTGTGGTGAACAGCCCTGTGGCAGAAAGTGAGCCGGGGTGGCTTGCATCTGGTGCATAGGCAAATAAGGGTCTTATCTTAACATGTGACACGTGACATCGGCAAGTTTGCTTTGTGAAACTGGCATTACTCTCCCGACTACCACTTGTAGCAGTATGTGCTGTAACGTGGGTTTTTGTACAGTTTGGCATGCTTCCACCGATAGCAAGTCGTGTGCTTATTGGTCGAACTAGAGGAGGCTATTTTCCTGGGTAACTAAGAACAAAAGCAAAGAACGCTGATTGGTTTGGTGATTGCAGAGTTGGCCTGATAAAGGAGGGCTGAAGCATTGAAAAGGGAGAAAAAAAAAACAGCTGGATTATACGTTGTGAAGTGTTTGGGAAAGCAAGAATGGCAAATTGAACCAGTTGTACAAGTGACATCATAGTAATAGAGACTCATCTAAACTACATATCAAAGGGGTCAGATCAAGCTGTTTTTGCAGGAACCCCCAACTGGGACCCTCTAAGAGCAATACTGTACAAGTTTTTTGAGTTCTGGAAACTCAATCTGAGCCATTCGGAGCTTGGAGAACACATCTTTGGCAAATGCCAGTTGGTCCCAAATGTTAAGAATACCCCCGGTGTTCCTAATGAGAGTGATTACACCAGAGGCACCAGGAAAATTTTTTGATCCACCATTGATGTGAAGTCAACAGAAGTGCATTTAACCCTTTTTCCTTTGGGGGCAATGTCTTCTTTCTTTTTTTTTTTTTTCTTTTTTTTCATTGAGAAGAGTTGGAGGAGGGAGAAAGAGAAGGCAGTCCTAGAAGGGGAGAAAGGGAGGCTCCTGGTCTTACCTTGAGCAGTTTCTTGGTCACTTCTTGCTGGGTTCTAGTGACTACCAGAGCCTTCTCCACTGTACCCTAACCAGCTCTCTTCTCCTTTTTCAAGTATTTGAGATCCTCTTCCACCCCTTCATCCCCCCCTTTTCAGCGATGGTTTTGCTGGATCTTCTTACTTTCTGGCTGCTGCTGCTGCTATTGTTGCTCCAGTTTTTACTACTGTTGTTGGTCCTTTGGTCTTTGTTGCTGCTGCTTCTGTTGCTGCCTCTGGGTGGATTTCAGAGCAACTTTGCTTGGAACATCCTGCTGGGGAGGCGAAGTTGCCACTATGGCTCTCCTCCATACCACCTCTGTCCACTGGGGGCCTTCTTGGGTGCATCTTCTTTGTGTTGTTCTCTTTGGCTGTGGTGTTGGATTCCTTCCCAGACACAACTTTACCAAATGGCCCGCAGCTCTCCCAGACCAGCAGTAGTGATGGTGGCCCTCTACCACCACGCAAATCTTTCTGCCTTCACATGTCAGCACGTTCGGCACCTCATTATATTTCTTCTGGGCCAGTGTTATCATTACCTCAAAATCTCTGGTCACTATACCTGCTCTGCTTTTGACAGAGGATAGTTTCTCTATGGGACAGTAGTTCAAAAAGAAGGTCCCCAGATGGTCCACAGTGATCACCACCCAATGCAAAGTAATCTGGATCTTCTGGATGCCCATGTACTCAGTTTGAAAGCAAAGAGACTTGGTGGTAAGGATGTTACTGGCTAATACCTTAGCAACAGCTTTTGTAGCTAACAGGATGTCCTGCATAGCATAAGGACCTTCTTGCCAACACTTTGGGAGCAATATTCAAAGCCTTGTGAGACTATAGAGGAATCTTTCTGTTGACTGCAATGAATTTTCTTGTTTTAACATCCCCAGTCAAAAAGGAAATAGTTCTCATATTGATTGCCTCCATCACTGAAGGCACAGCGATCAATTCATTGCCCAAGATGAAGTCATTATATTCTCCCTTCAGGCTGCTTTTTTTTTTTCTCCCTTCATGCTCCTTTTTTTTGCCTATCTGCTGCCTGTGTCAATGCTTTGGTGGCCATTGGTTCATTTTGCTGGGGAAACTTGGCCATTGTGGTGCTAGCCTCAGCACAACACAAAAACACAAAAAGTTCCAAAAACTGGAATGAGACAGTTCAGTACAAAGAACAATCCATGAGAACAAGTAGGACAAACAATGCGACTGTGAAAAAATGTAAAACAAAGATGTCCCTCACAGTATCACAGCTTCCCACAAACTTCAGGCTATTCCAAAAAAAGAAAATTAAAACTCCCAAAATGAGTCGGAATGGTTGCAAAAATTTTCCCCCACCCCATCTTCTAGTCAGAAGGACACAAAATTCATGCTGAGATATTTTTCTAAGCCAATAAAATGGGACGGGTTGTGTTTTGATCTGCCTTAACTACTAGACAGACCTACTTCATTCGCTTGTCCGACCTTGCTTTTGTGTACACACACCAACTCATAGTTTGTGAATTCTTTTGCCTTCTTACCTGTTTGATTTGCTTTGACTATATTGCTTGTTTGTTGTTGTTTCATCTTTTTTGACCTTTTTCTTTTCATTTATTAATTCTGTTTGTGTTATTTATCTTGCATTTTGACAATGGCTTCACATTTCCTACTGTGAGGTCCCAAGATTTCTGGAAGCTAATGTCAGTGTAATAGCCTTCCATATTACCCTGTTATACTGCTCACATTGTCCATTTCCTTGTGGATTATAGAGAGTTGTCTGGTTAGTTGCAATGTCAAGGTTAGCCAAGTATTTTTTCGTCTTTCCGGATTGAAATGAGAGTCCACAGTCTGAATGAATGTAAGGAGGGGTCCCAAACATTTCATGACTGAGCTAGTGGTCAAATCTGGACAGGTGAAAACGAATGGGAAATGGGAATATTTGTCCAGAATAGTCAGCAGATAACGGTTCCTAGAGGAAAAGGGAAGTGGCCTTTTGAAGTCTATGCTAAGTCACTCCATAGGTTAAGTAGCTTTAATGAAGGTGGTAGAATCTGGAGAGTAAAATCTGGGCTTCAAGCAAGCTCGCTCAGAGCACTCTCAACATTTCTTCAATAGAGTAAATCAAATTTCTTATTTTGAAGAAATAGATGAACCTTGCTGCACCAGGATGACAAAGGTCAACATGTAGTTCCTTCAATTTCTTATCACCAATTGTGGCTCCACAGCACAAGAAAGTACGTCAGAAGGAATGTGGTTTTTGCCAGTTCAGTATACGATGTAATAATTGTAACACCTCAATTAATTAAAAATACACTTTACAGCTTGCTGGTCAGTGATAGTAAAACAATTTAAGAGATGAGACCATTTTAGTACCACTTCTATGGTAGCAGAGTGCTTACGTTCGGTATGAGAGAGGGTTCTTAAAAAGGCAAACAGTTAGCCTGCTTGATTCAGTGCAGCAGCTACAGCAGTATCAGAGGCATCAGATTCAATGATTAAGGGAAGGTTTTCATCAATAGAATGTAGTAGGGCTTTTTCAATCTCCCCTTTAAGGTCAGTGAACACTTTCTCAAAATTAGAGTTGAAAGGGAACAAAGTAGTTGCTATTAATGGTTTAATCCGGTCAGAGAATTTTGGTACCATTACTCGCCATAACACTGCCTTATCTTGAGGGATCAGGAGACTCTTAAATAGACTTAAATACTCTGTGTGGGATCTAAATGATCCTTTGTTGATCAGATAGCTGAGCAGGGTGACAGTGTCAGCTGCCAAAGTGCTTTTTTTTCTTGTTCAGGGTTAGATGGTACTTTTGAACATCACTCATGAATTTATTTAAGCTAATACGATGCTCCTCTGTTTTGCCGTATATGTTATCTACATAAGCAAACATAGCAGAAAGGCCTTTGGAAGAGATTAGGTTGTTTATTATCCTCTAAAAGCAAGCCACTCCATTGGTAACAACAAATGGTATTTGGCAGAACTGATATAGATGACCGTCTGCTTGGAAGGCGATATACTTTTTCTTGGTGTCCTTAATTGGTAATTCTTTGTACACACTCTTCAAATCAAGGATACTAAAGTAGCGATACTTTACCACTTCATGTACTACATCATCTATTTGAGGAAGGGGGAATGTGTCCAATAATGTATACTGATTTATTTTTGAGTAGTCTACCACCATCCTTCATTTATGATTAGCTCCTAAAGTAATCATAACTTGAGCTCTCCAAGGGGAGTTGCTTGGCTCTATGACTCGTCATAACAATCTCTTTGTTTCCAAAGCAATGAAGATTTTATCAGTATTTGAAATATGCTAGGATTTTACAGCTATGGGCTTACATTCAGGTGAAAGGTTGGTAAACAAGGAAGAAGGGTGAATACCTATGGTGACAAAACCACACACAGTCAGTTCAGGTAAGAGTCTTCTAAATGAGATGGGAACAGAAAAGTGTTGCTATAAGAAATCATGGCCCAATAATATATTGCAACACAAGTTATGTAAGATGGCCAATTTCACATTAGAGTAAGTCTTGTTATGCACTATTAGGTTGACTGAGCAAGTGCCTCTAATTTTAGAAGAGAGTGATGAGGGAGCCAAGCTAACAATTCCAGCCGTAGAAAAGACAGGGAGCCAGAACTCTTGTGCAACACAGTGATTTATGAAACTTTTAGTACTCTCCATGTCTATCAAGGCATTAATTGGAATATTATTAATCCTGGCATCCATAATGGCCTGTGTTAAATGTGTGGCCCTGGTAATCAAAGCTATTTTTAAGACGGCTGCTGATTGGCTAGATTTGCATGCCTTAATGTAATGGCATCTATTACAGATAGCGTTTCTTGCACTACACTTACCTTTGGGGTGATATTTGAGTCCACAGAACTAGCAGCACTTGCTACTAACAGTTGCAACGTGGTTGCTCTCATTTAGAGGATGGTCATTAATAGAAGCATTTACAGTAGCTGGTTCTATATATGATAAGGATTGTTTGGCAGCACTTTCAGGGCCACAGCCTGGTTGTATGCAGTGTTTAAATCTAGTGATCTATTCTCAAGGAGTCTTGTTCATATATGAGTAGACAGTAGCCCATTTATAATATTCATCATGGTTAATCTCTGCTGTCACAGGCTTAAATCCAATGTCTTTGCTAATCAGACAGAGCTTGTAAATACTGGTCCAGACTCTTGCCAGTTTTCTGGTTTCTACTTATAAGGGCAATCCAGGCAAAAACATCGCTCTTCAGCTTGACATAAATTATCTCAAGCTTAGCCATAGCAATAAGTACATAAGAAGTTCAGTGACATAGTCATGTAGTGAAGGTTCTATGTAATTGATTAATAATTTCAGTTTCATTGAGTTGTCTAAGCTTTCATCTGATAGAGAGGAAAGGAAATTTGCAAAGGTCTTCCTACAGTGTAGCCATTCTTTAATGGCTGTACTACTAGCCAGATCAGTAGAGAAATATTGTGGTTTCAGCAGTCTTTCCATGACAGTAATTTTTTTTTCTAAATGTTCTGGTTAGCTGAATAAATTGTAAAACCGCAAGAAGCTAGTGACCTTATTAAAAGCTTTAAACTAAACGAATACAGAAAAGAAAAAGAAATATATTAAAGTGAAACAGTCCATCAAAGACGGTGGGGTTAAGTAGTTCAGTGCATATATAACTACAATAGATATATTAAAAGGCTTCTGTAGAATAATTGGCCATGGTTAGTAATAACAGTAATAAAGCAGAGAGTTCACAAAGATTGTCAAAACAGCAAAAGGAGATACAGATAAGCAATCACAGCATTCTGATTTCAAGAAAGAACGAAAGTCAAATGAGACTGAGAAGTGGCTTATCTTATTGGCTAGGAAGAAATCCCAGCATGCATCTGTATGTTTTGCCTATAAATTTGAGGAGGGAGAAAATTTTTGCAGCCATTCCTAGAAATTCAGTCAGTTGATGTCGGTCGACCGGCTGATCGGTTGAACTCTCTGCCTTCGGGTGGGGATGAACCTGAAGGAGGCTACGCCGAAGGGCAGATTCTTTTTCGGGGTGGTAAACCGACCCTGAACCCGTTTATACAGGTTCAATGGGCATATTTTTGGCCAAGCCCACGGGCTCGGAGATCCCATGTTAAAAAGGCCTTGTGCCACATGATACCCTTGTGGGGGGTTGACTGAATATCGTAATTCCTAGAAATTGGAACCAACATCTTCTCTTTCAGTTTAACTGTAAAAATCTAAATCCGGAGAAAAAGAAAAGAAACCAGAAATGGTTAAATGCTCACCTGCCACCCCCTAGTTGGTACCTATTCAACCTGGCCTGAGAAATTTAAATCACTCTGTAAGCATTGAGCTAATTATTCTTGGTATCCTCTGTATTTTTGGTTAAGATTACCCAGTAACTTTGCTTGTCAAAATGTTAAGTATCCTGTTACTTTTGAATTAAAAAAAAAAAAAAAAAAAAATTTTTTCCTCTGTCCATATTTTCTCCAGCCATCCTGTTTTTGTCTTTTAGCCCTTGCTTCAATGTATATATAACATGGCCTACAATTGGTTTGCTTAAATGTTAAAATATGAAGCATCACACCTTTTGTATGTATATTTGTGCTTTTAAATTTTACTTAAATTTGTTTTTTCTTAATTTTTTCTCTTTTATCTACTGCAGTTAATTTGAATATTTTTTAACTTGAACCCCCACCTTTTAAATTGACTTGTTGAAATTGGAATAAAGTTGTACTTTATAACTTTAGAGTAAGCTAAGAAATATTTTGACCACAGCTAACTTCATTCTTAATTACATTGAATTATTTCCTGACCCAATTTTTTCTTTAATTGGAAGGAGACCTCAGAACTTAACTCTCATATCATAATTCTTTCCTTTAAAATTGTGTCCTGATATATACTCAATTTTCCCAGAATAATATTAATCATCCAGTAATATCCCCTTGGCCAGGTTGCGCAACCTTCCTAGAGATGGTGGCTTGATAAAATCACCCAGCCTCCTGTTCTGTGGTTCAGGTTACTTGTATTAGATAAACTCACCTACCATCTGACATGCTTCTTCTGCATCTATTAAAGAGGGGTAGAGGATCATCCCTTGTTCCTTGTGCAGGATATGGTTTACCAGTTCTTTCATCTTTCAGGGCTTTAATGATTTAACTGTCTTAACTTTCTGGTGATTGGACTAATCAGTGGCTGTGACTTTCCATTATGAGGGTAACAGGCTGGCAGTTTGTTGGCTGCTCCTTCCAACTGGCTGTTAGAAGCCTGAACTCTTTGCTAGCACGTACTGAGCTGCACAATATATGTAGTACCATGTTGAACATGGGTGTGTGTCCCTGCATATATTTCCCATGAACAATCCTGAGGCCACATTATGCTCTGTTCTCAGCTAGCTCTGACTGGTTCATATTGCCATTGATGACCAATAGTGATAATTATGTCAGCCTTTTCATTTTCTCCCCAATAGAAATCTCCTCATGACAAACACAACAAAATGAAATACAAGAAAACCAGTAAACAAAAAAACCACCTACCCCAAACTCGGCCTTTCTTTCTCCAATGTTTGTAGCATCCACTCCAACTTCAGCAGTATAGAATCTTTTCTAATAGAACAGTCACCAGTTATTTTTGCACTTTGTGAAACAAACTTAAATTCTGCCATTGCTACCAATGAAGTTTCTGACATTATAGAAACTGCACTCTCTCTCCATCCATCTTTGAACACATTTGTCTTTGATGATTTTAATGTGCACCACAACATGTGGCTTAAATATTGCAATTGTTACTTATGTTGCCAGTATTCAGACATTAAATTTTTTCATTGCACAATCCCTTACTCACATTGTGGATTTCCCTTCTTGTTTCACTGGTAAATCCAAGCAACAAGTTTCTCTACATGATTTATTTCTGACCATCTTTCCTCGCATCACTGTCCTCTTGCAAACTTGGATCACTCTATAGTATCTGTTGATATTTTGTCTCAGTCATCTATTAAACAGGAACCTCCTATTTATAAGACATCTTTCCATTACCAGCATGCTGATTGGGACTGACTCTGATTTTCTTCAAGATGCCCTCTAAACTGACATTTTTAATTTTGAGAATTGTGCAGCTGTGGTTTCCTATTAGCTCAAAGCCAGTTCACACCAGCATGCTCTGCATCATTAGCTCACAGGAACCATTATTTTCAGCTATATCAGTACAACAGCTCTCGTTACAACAGATGCTTATACATTGCTGCTCATAATAAATGTAAATGAGTCCTTGAAGGTGCTAAGTCTCTGTTTGCTGAGAGAATGAGGTACCGTATTGCATCTAAAACCTCTCATAATTACTGGTGGCTCTGTAATAGTGTATTAAATAAGTGTAAGTTCTCTATTTTTCTTCTTTTCAATCAAATTGAGGTGTTAACAGCTTCTGCTGATAAAGCTGAATATTTCACCTGTAAAATCTTTTTAAACTATACCTTTGATCCATCTGGAGTAGCCCTGCCTAACTTCCTACCTAGAACTGAGTCTCTGTTGAGTGATATGTATATAACCTCTTATACAGTTTCTGCTATCATCTCTAACCTGGATCCCCACCAAACATGAAGACCTGATGATATCCCTGTAATAGTCATTAAGAAGTGTGCTTTTAAACTGGCTGCTTTTTCTCTCTAAACTGTATAATAAGTGTCCCGCTGCCTGTAACTTTCTTTCCTGCTGGAAGGCCTCATCTGTTATTCCAGTTTTTAAGAACTCATGTGAACCAACTGACCCTTCCAACTATCAACCTTCTACCTCTTATAGCTTTCATTTCTCCAGGTCATCTGCTGATAGACTCTTTTCGTAATTATCATCAGTATATCAAGCTGTAGATAAGAATGCTGAAACCTGGGCAGTAGTTTTGGACATCTTGAAAGCTTTCGACAGAGTTTGGCATACAGGTCTTCTCCACAAGATGAAAAGTTACAGTGTCTCCACACAAATTTTTAAACTGGTCCAATCTTTCCTATCAATTCAAGAAATGAAAGTAATCCTGAATGACCACTCTTTACTTTCATACGAATGCAGGTGTCCCCCAGGTCTCCATCCTTGGTCCTACTTTGTTTCTAATTTTCATTAAATGACATCAACTCTCAAATTGGTATCTACACTAATGGCACAATCATTTACTCCTGTCGTGGTAGTAAGTCTGATCAGTTTGATAATGTCAAAATGGCAGATGATATTCAAAACTACCTTCAGTTTGTTGTTTACTGGAGTAAAGAATGGCTTGTCAACTTTAATGCCACCAAAACTAAGCTGTTCTCTATTAATCAGCTGAGAGACCCCTCTCTGCCATAAACATGGTTGATGCCGACCTCCAGGAGAGTGACTCATTGTGGCTTCTCAGTCTAACATTCTCGGCTGACATGAAGACTATATTGAAAATATTGGAAAGACTATATTGAACTCATTGCTAGGTCAGATGCTAAGAAAGTTGGTTCACTGTTTGTGTTAGACAATTTTTCTCTTTGGAATCTATCTTACATATCTATAAGTCTGCCATTCATCCATGCTTAGAATATTGCTGCCAAATATGGTCTGGTGCTCCTGCCATTTATCTTGAGCTCCTTGATAAAATTCAAAGAATCAGCAATTTTATTGGCACTGATTTGACATCCCAACTTCAGTCACTTTCCTGCCACTGTAAGGTTGACCCACACTTTTTCTATTAATACTTTCATGGTAATTGTTTGGATGAGCTCTTCACTATGGTACTTAAACTCTTTGAATTTAAGTGCAGTACTAGACTGGTGATGACGTTTCATCAATTTACATTTGAGTTGGCTAGATGTAACTTCTATGCTAACAGTTTCTTTTCTTGCACTTTTTGCTTGTAGAACTCCCTTCTAGCTCCATGCTTTTCAGCCAACTTTAATCTGCAAAAATTTAAATGCAATGTCAGTTGCTATCTACTGTTCTCATGATTACTCTTTTTTTTGTTCTTGCTCCTTAGCAATGTTTCTGTTTCTTACTCTTCCACACCCAGTCACCCCTTGTGTGTCAGTGGCTTTACTGTCTTTCATGGAGTGAACGCAATTAAAAAAAAGAAAAGATAATTGACAGTATCCCAGGACGCTGTTCTTCCTGTTTTGGTCTAGTATTAGTCCTATGCCCCTTTCATTTTTTTCTTCTTTGGGGGACCCTGGATAGATTATATATCAAGAAAAGAAACAAAATTGTCTCAAGACATTTTCTTACTACCAGGTATCAGCAGCCTCCTATCAATAATTTTCTCAAGGAACTCAACACACTTAGTAAGAATGTACCTTTACAGCCATCTCAGCTGAGAAGTATCAAGCAGAATTGGGGATAGACACTTTCATTAACAGACTGCTATCAGTAGATATCTGGCAGAATCTATTGGAACAAGACAGTTTATCTTCAGCAAGCATAAAAATTAGCTAAAGTATCAGAGGTGAAACTTGTACTTAGATAATGTTATTGTGAAAATTTTAATAGCATCAGTTAATTATTGTCATTTTTATTTTGAAACTATTAACTTGAAGAATAAAATTTTGAGACAGTTATATATGAGTGGAGATTGAAAAAAATATTCTTGATACAACCTACTTCCCAATAATTTAGCTAACCACCATTTCTTTTATCAGACTATGAACTTTTCAGCACCCTGCATTTTTGTGCATGTGTGTATAGCATAGTCCCCATAAAAAAATACCAGATTATTTGCATCTGGGTAAATTAAACAAATAGAGATATTGCAAGTAAATGTATGCATCAAAAGAAATATTTCTGATGATTTTCTACAATTCTTCATAATTTTTGTTTATTAATAAATTAGCAACAAAAATGAGACAGCTTCTACAGTGGTATTAATATTGCTAGCTACAGTACCTCATCCTTTCTTTGTTTCATTTAACATGAATGCAAACCAACAGACAGACAAAAAAAGTGGCAATAGCTTAGAAATATTGAACTTGTGATTGTGAGCTAACATAATGTAATGTAAACAGTCTTTTACCAACTAGAGAAATTGATCCACAATAAATTTTGTCTCTTGTATATATTGATGGGGAAAAAACTGGGAAGGGTTCACTGTATTTTGTCTAGGAAATGGAAGGCAAAACTATGCAACTGCAATGAAAACACAAATCCTCTATATTTGATAATTTTTTTATTCACCTGGCATGGTTTGGAGGCTAGATAAATGACACTTGGGACGCATTCACTGCTATAGCTGTCTTCTATTACAACAGACTAAGAAACCAGATTTTCCCTTTGACCAGTAAGAACTCTACCCTGCCTACAACTGTCTGTCTCTACATCTCCAACCAGTGGTTCATCACTCTCTGTAGGCTTCTTTCATATAATATCTTATCACTCTCTATGGCTGGATCAAAACTGATCATTTTAACTGTGATTCTGCCTATAATGGCTACAACACAGAGAAATCATTTTGAGCCCACTTGATTTTGTTAGTGTTCTAATCATGTCCCAGTAATATTAGCCTTTGATTAATCTATAAGCTGTGACTCTCACAGTAAGATAAAATAAATTTATTCCAAAATTATCAACTCCTTCAATAATTTTCTCATCAAATGTATTTCTAGCATAACAGATTATAACTAAAAAAAAAAAAGGATAAAATAAAAAGTAATAGAATGTCATGAAGTTATTACAATAATCAATATTTCTGTAACTTACAGGTATGTTCAACCATCTGTTGAGTGGGCTCAATGGGTGAATTGTTTGCCTACTGAGAGACTCAAGTTCCAGAAAGCCATGACTGAAGAGGAAAAGGAGATGAAGTAAGTATTCAAGAAGTCAATTGGTATTTACCAGTTGAGATTACAAAAGGATTTTTTTTTCTGATCTTTGACACTTCAAAAGAGATTGTTTATTAACAATTTTTTATGAATATTTGTTCAATTTATTGTGTGTTACAGTGGGGTTGAATAAGTGATTGTACACATGAAAATATTTCATATTTTTATTTGTAACATATTGAATTAACAAAACGGGAATATATCTACTGTATCAGATTGCATTCTAAAAATGTATACATATAAAACTAAATAATATTCCATGGTTAAGAAAATATAGCAATATTTAAATTTTTAGGGGTTTAAAAAAATGATCGTACAGCAGAACAAAAATGTTTTCTCCATTTATTTTGTAGCAAAGCCTTTATTAAGTTCAACAGCAACCAATCTCTTCCTGTAGTCTTTAATTAACAATTCACATACTTTAGTAGGTATTTTGTCCCATTCTTCCTGAGTAATTGTCTTCAGGATTTTGATGTTTGTTGGACCTCTATCACGGATCTTAATTTTCAAAAACTGCCATAAATTCTCTATTGGATTCAAATCCAGCGACTGACTGGGCCATTGTAAGATGTTAACATTGTTATTAGCAAGCCAATATTCTTAGCATTCTGCTTGGAATCATTGTCCTGCTGGAAGATCCAATCAGGAGGAAGCCCAAGATTCTCTACATAAAGCGATAAATGTTCGCTTAGGATTTGTTGATATTTTTCTGCATTCATTCTACTATCTATAATTGCTAGTTTTCCAACACCTCACATCAAAAAGCAGTCCCAAACCAAGATACTATTCCCACTAAATTTGACAGTTGGTATGGTGTTCTTGGGTGCATTTGCTTTGCCGTCTTTCCTCCATACATGATTCAGGGAATTGCAACCAAACAAGTCAATTTTCCTCTCATCTGTCCAAAGAACTCTTTCCCAATAAGAATTTTCCTTATCTTTATGCTCTGTTGCAAATTTCATCCTGGCATCTCTATGCCATTTCAGAAGGAGTGATGTCTTTTTTGGGGAGCGTGACTTTATACTGTCTCTGTGTAGTTCATTACTCATCATTGGCTTAGTTACGTTAACTCCTGACAAACTCTGATCATTCTGAAGGTCTTGTCTGATGGCCATTGGGTTATTTTGGAACTGTTGCATCAACTTTCTTCATAATCTGGGAGAGATCTTCTGGGGAGCACTGGGTCTGCCTTTGTTCTCAACAGTATTATGTCTTTTAAATCTTGCAATAAATGAATCAATTGTTGAAAAAGGTATGTTCGTGTCACTGGAGATGTTTCTGTAACTTTTTCCATTGTTCTATACCTTAATAATTAGCTCTTTTTGAGCACAAGTCATTTCCTTATATCTAGCCATTATTAGAACCGTTATCAGTGAACAGTGACTGCAGAATGATCCAATTTTGAACTGAATGTTGCAATAGAGTTACTGAGAATATTCTAGAACAGTTTAGAATCTTCTACTTTGAAGTACAACCAAAATCTACTGTATTATAATGCAAAAATTGATACTGTACAAACACTTTTTCCACTATTCAAAATATAAAAATTTGCATAATTGATGAATTTCTAATTTTAAATTGCAGATTCTGATTCTATGCCCCAAAATACATATATAACATTGTTATTCGAGGTTTTCATTTGCTATAAGGGAGAATAACAAGCATTTGTTTGCTGTACGATCCCTTATTCAACCCCACTGTAAATGTTGAAAATTGAAAAGTTTTTTTTTTTTTTACCAAAGTAATCTTACTTGTTGCTTTTGTGTTGATTAAGAAAAGCACTAGAATTTCAATTTTTTGGACAATTGAAAAGCTTCATATTCTGGACAATGTTTGGGTTAGGCAGTTTTTCAGCCTTCGTCAGAAGAAAAAAGAAAGCTATTTTTTCAAAAATCAAAAAGTTGTAATAGAAAAATAGTCACTAATATATTGATCTGAGCTGTCCATTTCAGTAACACTGTACAGATGGATGAAACCATGACTGCTTTATATAGCCCCAAAGCATCATATTCTTACACTCAGATTTCACTGTTTTATTGTGATGTAGTTTGTCTTGCTTTCCCTTAGGCCTTCTGAAAATTCTTGGTTATTAGGATGTGGCTCTATCCAATTGACATCTCTGAATGTGATCTTATTCCAAGTATCTACATACCATAGTTCATACCTTGTTGACTAATTTAATCATGTGTTCAAATGTTTTTTGTTTAGTACTGGTTTCTTAGCTGAAATCCATGTTCTCACAGGATATGCATCATGATATCTACTAACACCAAATTGTACAAGTCAAACTAATCTATCACTTGTCTTGCAGTCAGGGTCAGTTTCTCTATCATCCTATGCTGCAGCTTCAAGTAATGAAAGACTGCAAGAATTAGTTGTAAGAATTTTAATTATATTTCTTTTAATCATTTCACCCCAAGCTAGGTGATAAAGCCACTAAGATGCGAGGGTTTATTTAGTGTGGAAGAATCTGAGGGAAAAAAATTATTAAGTAAAGAAGACAATAAAAGAAATTAAGGACACAGAAGATGGCAACTGATGTTGCATTTAAATTTTGAACATCAAAAGCATTGTAATATCATATTTTCTAAACTTTTGAAACCTGGAAATGATCTAACCAAGAGAAAAAGACAAAATATTTTTACTTGTTAGCAAATAGTCTGTCCAGTAACAATTAACAAAAATCTCTATTGAAACTATTCTGTTTAGAAGTAAGATTGTGTTGCATAACCATTAAAACAACATTCTTTTACAGAAAGAGTACCATATGAGTCTCTGGAATGGTAGTGAAGGAGAAAGTAATTGAGTTAATCTGTAGTCCACCCAGTGAGTGAGTAATAATTATTAAAAAAAAAAAATCTAATTGGGCTGATTTGAGTTGATAGTTGTTTTAACTTCTGAATAGTGTGTGTATATTACACACACACATATATATATATATATATGTATATATATATATACACCTCCTAACTCTGTAATTATTATTTCTTATTTTTCAGCAATCTTTAGATCCTTTCCATTACCCGTATTACAACACACATATATATATCTTGAAAAAAAAAATAGTGTTTATAAGCTTTCAGACTAATATTACTTTTATCTGCATTATATCTTCAGGTAGCCTATTTTTGTAAATTCCTGATATCTCAAATAATAACCATTAAAAGTAATTAGGAATTAGAGATTTTACCAGGGTGGAAATGATCTACTTTAAATTCGACAAACATGGTTTCAGGTCTTTTTCAGTTATTGAAGTTTGTGATTTGCATGTAACAATTATACCTTTTTAAATCATTTGAATTAAAGATATCCTGATAAATCCTGATATGAAGCAAGAAATTACCAACCATATATAAGAAATCTGATTTTCCTGAATTAGCTATTTTATAATATATGGTAACATGAGGCATTCTTTCTTAACAATGAATAATTTCTCCTGTTACTGTAACAAAAAATATGAGGAGAGCAGGCTGTGACCAATAAATATATAATGGCACATTGTTTTATCTTACAGAACAGATTTTACATTGATAATCATTCTAAAATTTTAGTCTCTTAAAAATATTTAAATGATTTATTCAAATAAAATAAATATATTAATTTAAGATTAAAATATAAATGTTAACCCAACCAAAAATTTTAGATGTATTTTCACTATTACTCAATTTTATGGTTGTGGCTTTTTATTAAATGTTCTTATATTTTCATATAATGTATTTAATGTGATATAACCCTACACTTGCTTCTGATATTTAATATTACAGTATTAACATAATGCCCTTCAAAATGACAGGATTATATACATATAGATTAGTGTATTGGCATGTGCTGCCTTTATATATAATCCATGCTGTTTGTGATTGTAGTAGATTTTATTCATGCAAAGTATTTCAATAAAATGAAATAATAAAATGGAGAAAAGTTATAAAGTAGTAATAATAGCAAAGTATTTATTATTAAATTTGATTAATTCCTGTTATAATATTATGATAAAATTTTTAGCTTGCAAGGTGTTTAAATATTTATATATCCTTTTAACCTAGCTCTTAACAACATGTTCTTTATTTGGATCTCAAACAAGTGACAAGCACAGAATACTTTACAGGCCACAGTAAAGATTTCTGATACAAAACAAGTTTCAGCCTCTCTTTAATAAACAAGTTAATATTTTCCGTTTTGAGTTGCAGTGAGAATTATTTATATGATTTTTTTTTTTTTTTAGATTGGTTCACAAAGAGTTACAGAAGATCAACTGTTTTGATTGTATCCTTTTTGTTAGTTCCAATTTGCATTGGAAAGACTGCAAAAAAACTCCCCCCTCCCCAATTATAGGCAAAACAACAAATGCATGTTGAGATTTTTTCCTAACCAATAAAATTAGACCACTTCTTGGTCTCATCTGACTTAGTCCTGTTCTTTCTTGAAACCAGAATGTTGTGATCTCTTTCATGTGTTAACACCATTTTTAGTTTGTAAACATTTTGCCATATTACTGTTGCTTTGCCTTGCATATATTGTTTGCTTTCATGCTTAATATTATTTTTGCCTTGTTTTTCTTTATTTTCTATTGTTAATTTTCATTGCAAACATTCTCAATTCTGTTTGTCCAGTATTTCTGCCAATTACATTTAAGCATGGCCTATTATTCTATAGGTTACAGCCCAGACATTGACATTATTTCAATACTGACAAACCAAAATATGAAAAGCTTATATATAAGCTTTTAGGATACATGAGAATCCCAAAATTACACAAAATGATCTTGGCACCATTTGATTGACCAGATGATGAAGATTACTGTGATAATAATACAAGTGTGTTTGCCAAGGTAGTTCAATTTCTTAATGCCCCAAGTCTCTCTTGTTGTGAGAGAACCCCCTGACAATGGCAGAAAATCACTACAAATTTTAAGAGAGCACTACTTATCAAAAGGAAAACTGAAAATAATTTCCTTAGATACTGAATTGATCTCCCTATAAAAGGCAAGTCGGAAAAATATTACTGATATTATTATTATTATTAGAGCTGAAAATGCTGCAAATATATTAAAAACATCAAGATAAGTTATTAGTGACAGCTTGCTAATAGACATGGTCCTAAAAGACCTATCTGAATTTAAACTGTTCACAGCTGTTATTATTCAGAAAGACAAACTAGTAACATTTGATGAATTTAAAGGAGCATTGCAAAGCTTCATAGAAACTGAAAACATGATTGAGGAGAATAACAGTGAAAATACTGCAATAACCCTCAGAATGCCAAGACCAGAGTCACAAAATAATAATGTCCCTACCTGCTTTGCATGTGGTAAACCAGAACATAAAAGCTCTGACTGCTGAAGTAAAACTAGGAATTATCCAGTAAATAATTCTCCCTCTAAATGGTATGATTCCAATCCACCAAACAAAAATGTTATTTGCCTTGCTTGTCACAAACCTGGACACAAAAGTACTGATTACAGAAGCAAAAAGAAAGCCCATTTCATAAATGTTGAGCATGTTTGAGAAAATGAAAATTCATTTCCATTTTCAATTGAACTAGATACGGTTTCTAACAAAAATAGTTTACTTGTTGATTATGTTGACATTCCCTACTACATCTGACAATTCTCTACTTCCAGTTAACCAAAATGCTAAATTACTCCCAAACTATTTAGAGAGAAAACCTCATGGGAAGGAAAAATGAGAAAGTCTAACTGCACAATCAAAATCCAACCAATAACTCGAGATAATCCTAGTGTGGAAATACCTGACAGAAGATACCCCAGCAGATCACAAAAAAATTCCTGAATGCTTAAAATATTACATAGTTAAGAATTTGGATGATATGGTAAATCCAACTATAGACTGTTGATGTTTGGTAAAATATATATCTAATACTTATATTGAAGCTTTTACTTCCAATGACCCTATGAAATTATGTGAGGCCATGGAAAGAGATAAACACTCTGAAAATGAATGGTACATATGCATTAACTACACCCCCAACCTGGTAAAACTCTCATTGGAAGTCAGTGGGTCTGCACTTTTAAAACTAATGACACTGTTAATGAACAGTTCAAAATTTGATTTGTTGCAAAAGTTTACTTGCAAAAAGCTGGAATAGATTATAATGGAACTTTCTCCTCCACAGTGCATTTATTGTCTAAAAGAACTTTAATGCAATTAGCTATTCAACATAATTTATTTGTTCACCAAATGGATGTAAAAACTGCATACTTAAATGCACTGATTGACTGCAAAGTATATGTACAGCAGCTATTCTATTTCCAGCAAAAATAATGACAAGCTTGTATGGCAACTAAAATAAGTCATTATATGAACTTAAATAAAGCAGGCAAAATTAGTACCAAGTCTTATACGCATATTTAATAACGCATGGTTTCACCTGCTCCTTAGCAGACCCTTGTATTTACACAAAAAAAAAAAATACATTCATGTTTCAAGGAAACATGGCCTAGTGGATAAAAGCATTGTTTGGATCCAGTGACTTGACCCAAAGAGTTGTGAGTTCTATGGCAGTGGTGAATAAAAAAATTGGAGAATTTAGTTAAAAGGAGATAACAGACTTCTGGAAGAGGCATGTGAAATTAGAACAGTCTACTCTAGTGGATGATATAAAGGGTTCAGTTCGAAAATCCAATCACCTGAAGAAGGCTGGAGTGCTCAATGTCCGAAATGTGAATATGGTAATAAAGATGAGGCCAACAGTCCAAACAATGTAAATAATTACAATATCTCATCTCAAAAATATAGACAGTCAAAAAAACACTTTGAAATATATACTGATGATGGTTGTTTGGGTTGATGATATACTCATTGCTGCAAATTACAATTCTGTGTTAATGTAAAAACACATTTAAATAAATAAATAAATAAATAAAAATGACTTCTTGGAAATCTTTCTAGGTATACAATTTACATAAAAATAACTCCATAGAGATGATTCAAACAAAAATATATAGAAAATATTCTTGGCAAATTTGGAATGCAAGATTGTAAGCCTTAATCAACACCTTGTGTAATGAATATCAGTATACTGAATGAAAGCAGTGCTGTATCAGCAGATGGGAAATATTTGGTAGCCTGATATATATTATGACTGCAACTCATCCACATATGTTATGTGGTAACAAAATTGTCATGTTTATTGAACCCAACCATGAATCAGTTGAAATGAGCCAACCGGGTCTTATGCTATTTAAAAGGCACAAGAACACATTGTCTAATGTTTAATAAATCTAGTAAGCCATTAACTTTAAGAAGCATTTGTGATGCAGATTTGGGAAATTTAAAAGATCGCTGCAGCATTACAGGGTAAAGCTTCTAAATATTAACAAACAGTTCAATGATTTTGTGAAAAATGAGTAAACAACTTACAATAGCATTCTCAGCATGCAAAGTGAAATATATGACATTAGCAGCTGCAATACAAGAAGCAAAATTCATTATTGAATACCATGATTAATTTAAATGAAAATGAGCATGCCACTATCTATTGTGATAATCAAGGTACTATAACTCTTGCTATACCAACAACCACCAACATTCAAAACATGTAGACATAAAGTACCACTTTATATGAACTGAAATTCAGAATGGTACAATAAAGTTGGGCTATACTCCATTAGCCCAAAATGTTGCTGATTTATTTATTAAGAACTATCAGTAGAGTAAAATTAAATTAATTCTGTTAATGCTCTAAATGGAGCACAATACTGAATATCTTGCTTACTACATTTTTTTTTTATTCCCCCAGTTCTTTTTTTTACATTAATTTTTCCATTACCTCCTTTTTGTCAGTACAAAAAAATAAAAAATATTAAAACCAAATGAAAAAGAAAAATGCAGAACAATTGTAAATATCAGTGTATCTTGTTTGTATTTATTGTCCGATAGACGGGGGGAAAGGGATGGAAAATGAGTACACTTATCCATTTAATTGAGGTGGGGTGTTGGCTACAATTTACATTTGAATGACTACAAAAACTTCCCTGCTCTCCAATTTATAAACTAACACACACTGGGATTTTTTTTGTAATCAATAAGATTGTAACCACTTAGTTCTGTTCTTTCTTGTCTTGAAGCCAGAACACTGATCTTTTTTATCCCCTTTTGTATGCTAACACCATTCTTAGTTTGTGAACATTTTGCTTTATTACTGTTGCTTTGCATCATATATATTATTTGTTTGTTTAATATTATTTTTGCCCTGTTCTTTCCTTTTTTTTTCTTTCTCTTGTTATTGTTTATTGCAAACTTTGTCAATTCTGTTTGTTTGGCATTTCTGTCAATTACATTTAATCATGGCCAATTACATTACACTTTTTTGTTTGGCTTATCTAAAAAAAATTTTTTTTTTTCATTTTTCTTTAGCAAACTTAGCACCATTTTAAATCTTTTTTTCTTGTAATGCACTTGACTTCATATAAACCCTCCTCCACCTGCTATTTACATTTATTACAAATCATTATTAGATTTTCAAATAGAATAGAAACTTAAAAAGTTTAGAGAACAGCCAAAATTTTAAGAAAAATGAAAAAAAAAACAAGTAAATGTAGCAAATGAAATAATAGGTATTGTAAACTTCCCAGGTCTACACTGTGAAAATATCCAAATAATGAAAATTTTCTCAAATTCGGCAGCTGATGTTTTGTTTTCAAGACTTTTGATAAAATTAATATGGAAACAAACTTTGATCTTGTTATAAAATAAAATTATTTCTCAAGGAATGAAAACTAATCATCATACATGTCTCTTTAAATTATGTAACTTTAATGACAGGTGCTTCTTTTTCCAAGCTGACAATTTCATAGTGGTGTTTTTCAAACTTGTTGCACTTCAAGTTGTTTCTTCCTACACATATCAAAATATCCCCATCTTAAAGAAAAAAAAAAATTCTAATTTGAAAACTATATTGAATGGAAATAGAGAAACCCAACTATTAAAAAAAAGAAAATTGCACCTTTTTTGTAGGGTAATGTCTCATCTTTAATAATGAATTGGTTTTATATCTTTGCATCTATACATTTTGAGGCACACATAAATCAAAAAGAGTATACGACTTTCATTTTGTTTAAAATCATTGGTTTCAGCATTGGATATTAGACAATTTAAAACTTTTCTTATATTTTCTCTTAATGATGCATTTTAAAACTGTATTAAGTACTTATTCATGCTATAAAATATATAAACTAGACATATTTTTAATTCATTAAATTTTGCGCTTTCATGTTTGTTCGTAAAAAAATGAAATTTTTAAAAAGTGTCCAGTTTTCCTTTTAATAGTCCTTCATTTCGTTTACATTTTTGGCTAACCATATTTTCTCTAATTCTCCAATTTGCAATGTATGCTGATAAATCTCTGTATGTATTAGTTCTTATCTATATTGAAAATAAAATTAATGATGGTAACTTGGAATACCTTGTTCTTTTATTGAAAATTTGTTTTGATATACTTTATACCATTAGCATTCTCCTTTTGTATTTGTTGTGGAGTGGGGCTGGAATGCAACTTTGATTTCTGTACTCAGTTAAATTTCTTTGTTGGTCATCCTTGTTACAATATTGTATTTTGTAACATCACAATGAATTTCTTTTTTCTATATTCTGAACTATTTTTAAATGACTAATCAAACAAGTGTAAGAAGTGTAGATAAGAATACAATTCTTGTTTGCATGTACACATGCACACACAGAATCTTTTTCAAAAAGCTATTTTACAACATTATCATACAGGGTGCAGCAGAAATACCTCCAACATATGGGTAAGACATTAGTTGTATTGGTGTCTTCATCTAGCTAATGTCTTAATATTATGTGGGAAGTATTTCTGTTGTACATATTTTAGTGATTCAAATATTGCTATTAGCAACAGCATGAAGAACTTCCCTGTCTTTACTGATGTGATTTTAGGAACTGAAAAAAAAACTTTTCTTTACTGATGTGTTGGATGAACAAGCAATTAAAGTATTTTATGTTTTATGGAAACACTTTAGATATTTGTAGTTGTCACTCACACACATTTGATGTCATATAAGACCACTTCTATTTACATTTAATATTACGGTAAAAATACTGATACGCTAATATTTTCCCCAGAGATCATAGACTATCAGATTTGTATATAAAAGCAAAGGTATAATCTTTCTCTGCTAAGCAAAAGTAAAAAGTTAGGTTTTATATACCATCAAATGGTATATGTGTGTAATATGCAAAATGGAAGAAAATTTAATATGATTATTAACTAATAAGTTAATTTGTATATGTACCTACCTACATACATACAGATATGTGTGAAAATGTGCAATGTAGATATTTATTCAGTTTAGTCTAATAAAGGCCTAATTGTGACAAATATTTTGTGTAGACAATCTGCATGCTTTATGTCCAAATTGGCTGTTTATGAAGGAAGCCATTTTAGAGCAGGACCACTGTACAGATTAGTTACTTCATTGATACAATTAAACAAAATTGGCAAAATAATGACCTCTCCCACCATTTGGGATTTGGCACTTAAAAATGAAATTATTCATTGTTCTGCATGCTTTCCTTAAATTTTAAAAGATATAGAAAATCTTCTACCTAATCTTAGCAGGAAGAAATTGAACTTGGCCACCTTAAATGCAAAGCTGGATTTGATTTCTCAAGACAGAAGGAAATTTAACCAAAGAAAGAATTCAAATTGTACTAGAAACTTACAAAATAGATGATTACTGAGTTCCAATTTAAAAAAAAAAAAAAGAAGCAAAATAAAAGAAAAACTAGTTAATAATAATAATGACTATGTTTAATCTCGGACATTTGGATAACTTATTACATCTACTACTTCTATGTTAGTAAACAAACAATATGGTGTGAAAGAAAAACAATCAGATAAAGAAGAATGACTAATCTGAATGCTTATGTAAATTTAACACTCAAGGTAAAGAGATAATTAAAATTGTGTTAGATGCATATTATATTTTTCCAATCTATGTTGCTTATGAAGCATTGTTTTTATAATTATTTTCTTACAAGTTTTTTTGCATTAATAATGTTTAGGGTGGAAAGAACTTTTTTTCTTTCACATTAGTTTTCATTAGGAGACATAGAAGATAATACTCAAAATTTTGGTTATCAAATGTGATAAGGTGTTTATGAAAGTTAAATCCACTGTTCTAATATATTTTGATTGTAAATCTTTCTGCTATGAGTAGCAGTGTATGAGGAGGCAAAAATAAATAAACAGGTTAGTTTTTAGATCTACTTTTGCTGAAAGATAACCAGAAATTCAAGGATTGACTAAGATTAATATTTTGATCCACTATGAGAACCTACACTGGCTAATTGTAATTTTTTATTTTTTTTTACACTAGCCTTCCTGACTTTGCCATTTATTTATTTTATTTTCCTTTCCCCCTTCTCCTTGCAACATGAAAACGATTCTCTTTTTTTTATTTTTGTATCCTTACTATATAATTGTTAATCAGATTACTTATAAGTGTAATTTTTGGAATTGCTCCCTTCCTTTTTGCTTTCATTTTCTACTGGACAAGTTGGTTAGAGTTGTTTCATGCATTCACTCCTCTTTTTCTTATTTTCTTTAACACCATTATGCAGACATTGTCAAGAATACTCTGGAAAAACAAATCCCAGCTACCAAAGTCACCAGCAATAGTCATGTTTCAGAAGATTCAGCTTTCTTCAGTGACAGAAGTGTGAGCAAGTCTAGTGATATCTTATCATCAACTGTCCGGCGAATCTATCAACCCTTGCCCCAGGAAGATATAACCACAAAAATTGAAGAATTGCTGTCCACTCAAGTAATGGACCAAAACAGAGTGAAGGCAGCACTGCTACTCACTTCCAGAGCAATACATGATATTGATTACATCCTTGAGGCAAAATAATGCTTGGTTATTATTCATCTCCATATAAATGCTGATGCTTTTTTTTTTTTTTTCTTAAAACACCCAGCCCCTTTAAATTAATACAAATTATAAAAATCATTTGAATATATTTTTCAATATATAAAATGTAATTATCATGTTTTTAATAGAAAAAAATCTAAAAATATTAATTTATATCTTTATATGTTGCCATTGTTTCATATTTACAGAATGCCATATTTCCCACCACATAATGTGCATTTTTATAATAAAAAAAAACAATAAAACTCCCCAAATCATCTCGATGGCATTGTTATCAGTACTAGACTAATGCTTAAAACCCAATTGACATACTTGTCCTCTGATAACACGAGAATGAAAGATTACAAATCACTAAATTATAAATAAATAAAAAAATGTTAAAATATATTATAAAATGATATAGAAGTATTGATGAAACATCAGTAGAAGATTATTTATTTTTTCCTAAATATTTTTTATCAAATGATAGATGTATGTTCTATGGTGGGAAATATGGTATTATATATAGTTGTTGAACACTACATAAATTGAATTATGATACAAAGATGTTTTGGAGAGAAATAGCAAAAATATAGTGACAAAAGCAATTTATAGTTTGAGTAAATTGTTTTCTTAGTTAATTTTTGTTGCTATAAGATTGACTGGTTCAAGTTTGAGCTGGTGAATCGGCATTTAAATATCAGAAAAATATCTTGCACTTCATATCCACTTGTATGTTCATTTTTATATTTGTAAAGTACAAAATACTCAGCAGCATGAATGATCCCATTGATAACATTTTCAATTTATTTAACTACAGCATAAACCAGACAAAAATGAACAATGGTATCAGCATTATATCTTTACTTTCTTTTAATCAGTTAATGCCTTTTAATTACATAAGTAATTAAAAACATTACATTTTTATAATGGCTTGTAGACCCTAGAAATTTGTTTTTCTGTAGCTATTATACTTCTTTGGTAAATGGTATTATAAAATCTTTATTAAAGATAATATATTTAATTAATCACTATTTCATTATTGGTCCCCATTCTATTAAATGTATCTTTGTTTTTAATTTTCAGTGGTTGAAAAATCCTTAATTTTGTTGAAGAAAAATAAAAAAGTTAGGATGTTACAAAATAATAAAAATTAAGTGTAAACATTTTAATGATAATCAAAAATAGCCTTATTTAAGCAGTGGTCAGATCTTTTTGGTTTATGATGAATGACCAGAAATGAAAATATCTTTATTACTATAAAAGTTTGTGAACATTGCTTGTGTGTTATATATAGAGGGTGGGTGAAAGAAAGATATGAATTTATTATCGTGTAGGAAGCAAGGGAGATAAAGAAATGGAGAGAGAAAAAAAATGCTTTCCCTTTGCACCCACCCCTCTCTCTCTACTTTCCCATGATTGCGTACATGCTTATTCATATTTCAGCTTTCTTAAACAAGCAATATTTTTATTACAACTTTCTTCAAACAGACAATTTTTTAATGTTGAAAGCAACTTCAATAACTGCAAATAAATGTATTTTTAAAATATCTCTACTTTCACAAACTCTTTATGAAACTAAATGTAAACAGTAATATAACAAGGTTAACCCAACGGGTCGCTGGTGGTCTAGTAGTCACTAAAACTTCACAACATTAAGATAAATATTCATTTTTGTTAATTGAGATATGATTTAATATAAGGCACATGATATAATCCAAGTATTGCTATTGCAAAATTAAGTGTATCTGTGTTTTATAGATTATGCAAAAGCATTTGACAAAGTATGTCACAAATAATTGTTGGAACTGTTATGTAACCCTGACATACTTGGGAAGGATATTAGAATAATTTAGAGCCAATACTGGTGGCAAACCACCTGCATATGGATAGAAAATGAATTCAGTAAATATACAAAAATAGAAAGTGGGTATAAGACAAGGATGTATCTTCTCACTGAATTTATTCAACTTATATAGTAAGGTGATTCTGAGACAATTAGAAGTTCTACCAGGATTTATTATTTTAACAACATAAATTATGCAGATGACCTAGTGTTGATAGTAGACATAGAAAGGAAACTACAAGAACTATAGAAGGTAGTGAAGGAAAGTAAGAAGACAGAATGCATGCTTGTTAACAAAGGGAACAGTCCAGCATGCAAATTAGATATTGGAGATACCAAAATTGAACAAGTACTAAAATTTTTAAAATCCAGGAAGTGTTTTGATACTCATGGGACAGAGGAAAATGCATGACCTACTTAGCAAGTAAATGGATGGTGGAACAAGGGAGAGATAAGAAAAAGATAAAACTTATTAAGAGCTACAAAGGAGAGTCAATGTCCTGAATGCACACGGCACGTAGAAGAAGATTGGTATTGATTTTTTTTTATTTGCAGTTTCTCCTTTGTGCCAAATCAAGATCCTGGATTTCTTCACATGAATAGTATTTGATTTTATACAGTGTGTTTAATATGTCTTTTTAAAAAAAATTTAAGTATTTTGCTATAGATGTTCCAAATATTATGTAGTTTAATCTGATATAAGGCCACCATAGAGAGGCAACTGAAGACCTGTTCCTGTATACTTGGTTCCAATGTTAAAATATAAATTATGCAACAAATCTAGTCATCATTTTCAGATATAGTAATATTGACATTTTATTCTTTTCATAGTTTCCCAACAATGCTAAGGAAGATAATTTGTAAGTTATTATAATTTTTAAGAGAGTTTGGTAATTATTTAACCTGTTGAGACTAAAGTATCTCTCTGGTTCCATAATATATATTTTTTATTTGTGACTAGATGCCGATCATAAAAATAGAATAAAGTATTTCACATGAGCCCATTTGTATTAGTCATTTGCTGCTATTCTCTACAGATATTTGTTACCCTGATAGGCAGTTATGAAATAGTGAAATTTATCTGAAGTGTTCAGAGATAGTGTATTAATAAATGGTCAGGTCTGATTTCAGTAGGTTAAGATTAATCAAGTAAATGTTTAATGTGACTGAAAAATTATGTTAAAAACAAAAAATCTGAATCCTGATTCAGTTAAGATGTTTGTTATACAACTATATCTTCTTAATGTAGCAACTTAAGACATAACCATTGTTGGATCATAAAATGCTAAAAAATAGATTTAAAGATTTTTGGATTTCATTTTCAGCAAAATAACAAATGTCTCCATTTTTCTATGTATTTTGACCAGCTGATCCCATTCTCCAAACTCTTTGCATTAATTATTATAGCCTGATTGAAATTACTAACAAACATTTTTTAAATAAATATTAATATATTGATATTTATTACTTAATATTCATCATTGAGACATGAAAAATAATTATAAATTTCCTGTTTATGCTTTTCTTGTGCCATTAATTTTCAACGTACCCTGTTTCTACAATGAATGTTTAACAATTTACAAGAAAGTTGTTAAACATTCATTGTAGAAACCTATTTTTGTATGTACATCTGCCAAGAATTTATAATTGCTTAAAAGGAAAACTCAGCTGCAACAATATTTGAAAAGCTATTTTTCATAAAGGAACAAAAACTGTGCAATATTTTTAATTAGCACTATATCTCTTCCTGGATTTTAGCAATTTCCTTTACTGGTTCACCAGAACTTTCATTTGTTCTTCTAATGTCTCCGCACAGACTTACTTCTCCAATTAAAGCAGGTCATCACCAAGTGGCCTAACTACTTTTGGGACAGGTTGTTGTACATCACATTTTCAACAATGTGGTGATTCCCTGCATTTACTGTACTTGATTTTGATGATGATCATATGACCGTAATTTTGAAATATAAAAAAATTCAAATTTATATAACTTATACAATTAATCTGTTTTTTAAAGAAATTATTCCTCAGTTTCCATTTAAAGTTATATTTTTGTTGAAAAGAAATTTTTAATAAAATTTAGTATCATTTTTAACATTGGTTCAATGTTATTTTTATGTTCTTTGAACTACTTGACTTTAGGTTAAATTAGACTATATTTTTCTTCTATTTCATTGCAATTTATTTAGCTTAAATTATAAAGAAATAAATGAAACATATAAGGAGTGGAACAGTATAAAAAGTGTACACACACACACACACAAAATTATAAAATCTTAATATTAGCAGATTTTTCATTTTGGTTTAAAGATGAAAAAAAAATATATTGATGGTATCATGCAAATAGTGTAAAATCTTGGATAGTCTGTCTTTAAATTAATAAAAGTTTTTGCTTAGCTCATAGTCAATATACTTTTATAATTGCTATAGTTTTGAATCTTAGGAAGGTTACAACATATTTTCAGATGTTCAAAAAATCACACTGATCCAACTTTTATTTATCACAAAGTTTACATGATGCACTGACCATTATGAACAAAGATATAACAATGTAGAAAAAGTTTTCCAGAATACGGAGTTTCATTTCTTATTAAAATCATAGACTAATTATTGGTTGCAGTTCAATACTTAATGAATTGCTTAATTTGTCACCCTAAACCATCCCCGGTTGTCCAAGATATCTAATACCTGTGGCTGATCAATGGGGGTGATCACTTTGATCCAGGTCTGATCTTATCCTACGTTATGATTTGCTTGATCATAAGGTGGCCAAGATTGAATCTTTGTATTGGTCTACTCCAAGCAGGGCAAAGATGCAAATTAAGAAAACACTCAAATAAATTTAAAAAAATTAGATACTATTTTTATATCAAGTCCTTTGTGAAGTAATTGGTTAAATCAAGACTTTGCATGCAAACAATTATCAGCCCAACCTGCTTTAAACTCAGACTTGTTGACTTGGTAAAGTTTGGCACAAAGCTGATGTTGGTGGTGGGGGGGTTCTTGTTGACAGATAATCATGTGGGGTGTATCATGACTGGTGACTGCTTTCTTGCTTCAAGACATTCATATTTATTGACATTTGCCCAAACCGGCATGGAGCATGGTGCAGTTGGAAAATTCTGTGTTTCCCCCCTGCCCACCATCTCCATTGTCTGGGTCCTGAGAATTAAATTACTTCATAATTTTGGGGAATTTCTTCCATGGGTGATGGTTACAAGCATTACTCTGCCTCATAACTGCCACTTCCCCCTATTATCATCTCCCACTAATCCTCCTCAGTGGGTGTGGGTAGCTCCTCCACCTTCCTAGTTGATTCATCTGTGCCTGCTACCTCAGCCACCCTCTGACTAGAAACGATTAATTCTAAGTTCCTTGTTTACGAAAATAAAGTTTCCCATTTTTAGCTCATGTTTTTAGCTGTGTATGATAAGGTATCAATCATTGTTGCCTTTTGGGCCTGTCACAGTTCAAATCCAATCCACCTTATGTTTTTCATTGTTCAAAACCTTGCCACACAATTCAGGTGGCTGTCTGTATGAGAATTAAATTCTTCAATTTTTCCCATGGGTTTTATTCATTAATCCTTCTTATTTATCAGTAAAAAAATGGTCACAAATTTGCCATTTGAGAGATGTATTTGCTAGTAAATGTTGAATGAATATCTTTGTAAAATAATAAAATCCATATACTGTAAACTATGGTGTACTAGTTGAATTTTCAAGCCTAAAAAAATATTTCCAAAATTAGTGGTCAGCTTATGGTAGGTATGGAGTGCAAATCTGAGTTGTAAACAAGTGGGATGGCACTCCTAACAATCACCACTTACCTACCTCCAGTAGGTTGCCACAAATGTGCCTCCACTAAAACTTGTGTTTGGTAAATATATTAATACAGAAATTAATATAAAATAATAAAATAGCAATACAAATTCATTATGCTATTAAGACTACAGCACAAATTACATGCAACAGCTGATACACTAAATGTAAACACTGAGCAAAGCACTGTTTAACTCAGGCAGCCATTCAGATGACTAAGTATGATATGCATGTCATCTGAAATTTTGGCACAGTTTATTGTATACTGTAGCCTAATTTCATTTACTGGTAGGCCTAACTATTGAGCCATTTGTAGCCTACTGTATGTTGGGGTGCGGGGGGATTACCTATATGGTTGGATGAGGTCTAAGTCAGAACTTTGAGATAAAAATCTTGAGACTGACTTGTATGTTAGGTCAGCTTGTATACTGCAGTTTATGGTAATGAATTCTATTTAGTATTTTTCATGTTTACAGTAATATTTTGTCTTAATTTCTTTACTAGTGCAGCTATTGTATCCTTTTTCTTATTGCAAATGAATAGGAACTCTTCTAACCTGTCTTGTCAAATTATGTTCATAATTTTAAAAAGTGCTAGGATTTTATTTTTGTAATATTTCCCTGATTTTAACAACAGACATGGTTCTAAAAGGAATCTATCAAACTAGTGTGCTTTATAATGTTTTTATACTTAACCAGTAAAGATGCATAGATCAGTGTGAAAAAAATTACACTTCAGAAAGGAGTAGAAATGAGAAATGACAAGAAAAATATCAATTTTTATTTGATTCTCACTTCTGAAGTTAAGAGTTAAAGCTCATACAATAGAAAGACAATCAAAAGTTGTTACTTTAAAGTTCCAAAAGTTTTGATGGAAAGTAAATTGGTTCCAAGTCACTAATTGAATCACAACATGATTCCAACACCAAATTTATTGTCTAAATTTTTTTAGCTGATTTAGGACAATTTTGATGTGATTCAAAAATCACATTGGCTTTGCTCAATTAGTTCAACTTTTTGAGCTATGGCTGCATGCTTTTTTTTAACATTTTTTGTTTACATTGTCATATCCATTAAATTATCTAAATATGCAACATATTTTACACAATAAAACTAATTATGTTAATTATAAACTCTGTAATTTTAACTCATCAGAATTATTTTCAGTCAAAAATAGCAACATAAATATTAAAACATGCCTCCAAAATACTTACAAACCAATAACATGCAATAAAGTGCTTACTTCTCAAAACATGCCAATTAAACTGTACAATACAAAATTATAGAATAGAGATTAGAAGGTTGTTTTATTAGTTATTAATATTTAGGTATACCGCCAAAATATCGCATGGACTTAATAGTAGTATTAGGTTGGTGCAAAAATAATGTCGGTTTTTGACATTAAAAAATACGTCAAAAACCGACATTATTTTTGCACCAACCTAATAGTAAGCATACCATGTGACTTTTTAGGAATAACATTATATAATTCAGGAGCCAATTTTTCAGGAATGACTGAATCACAGTCTTTGATCTCAATGACAGTCTCTCAGATTCCACTAAGGGTCATGTCACTCTAACTGCTGATATTACAGACCTCGTTTGCTTCCACACACCCTATCAAGAAAAGACTCAGCAACTTGGTGACCAGGATAAAGCTTGGGCGCCACACATGGTATGCAAGACATATACAGAGTATCTGTGTCAGTGGACCAAGAGTAAGAAGAGTTTTCTGAAATTTGGAATTCCCATGGTTTGCAAGGGGCCAACAAACTATAGCATCAACCGCTGCTGCTGTGCTATTGGTGTGACTGGGATCAACGGAAAGAACCAGAGCATCTTCAAGTAACCTGATCTTCAATCAGCATATTGCCCTGTAGCTCATTATGATGAAATTCTAATACCTGTCTTTGGAGAATTTCCTGACATCAGCAAGGAAGATTTCTCCAGAGTTCAAGAAAATGAAGAAGTGGTTTTTGATGATGATGTTCCACATCCTTTTTCCCAAAAGGAACTAAATGATCTAGTTTGCAACCTCAGCCTGTCAGGCTTCTGCTGAACAGTTGATATCCAGATTGAAGGAAAAAAAACTTCCTCTCTTACAGTGGTTGCCTCACTTTCTACTGCAACAGGCATCAAGAGTACCTCTGTTTTTTTTTTTTATCTCTGCACAAAATTGAAGTGCCACAGTATGAACCCAAAGATTTGAGACTGTTCATTGACAGCAGCAAGCAATCACTGAAAAGTTTCCTACTGCACAATGGTAACCAGTTTGTATCTGTATGCCTTGCTCACTTGACTACACTAAAGGAGAAATATGTAGCAGTGAAGTATGTGCTGGAGAAAATTCTTTATGATTAACATGAGTGGTTTATTTGTGTTGACCTGAAGATGGTGAACTTTTTGTTGGAACAAAGTACCCATACTTTCTGTGCATGTGGGATAGTAGGGACACTGATCAGCATTTCACAAAAAAGGACTGGCTTACTTGGAAGGACTTGTTGCTTTGTGGAGCATTTGATGTCATCAAACAAATTCTGGATGGACATCATGCTTGGCTTGATCAAACAGTTCACCAAAGCCCTGGACAAGGATGGTGGCTGCTTCAATTACTTGTGCCAGGCTTTTCCAGGATTGATGATGGAGAAATTGAAAGCTGGTCTTTGATGCTCTGCAAATCTGTCAGCTCATCAGAGATCCAGAGTTTGAAAACTTAATGTACAAAGTGAGACTGGCAGTATGGAAGGCTTTTGTTCTGGTCATGAAGAACTTCCTTGGCAACCACAACGCCAGGAATTATGCAGAACTTGTCATCAATATGCTGACTGCTTTCAGAAATCTTGAATGCAACATGAACATGCATTATTTATTCTCACATATGGATTGATTTTCTGAGAATCTGGGATCAGTGAGTGACAAACAAGGGGAGAGATTCCATCAGGACATGAAAGAGATGGAGACCATGTATCAGGGATGCAGTCATAATGGCTGATTACTGCTGGATTTTGAAGAGAAACACCCCTGCCGCTGATCATTTGAAGTGTTTGAATAAACAAAATTTCAAGTCCTGAATTTTGAACAATGTTAATGTAACATACAATTTACATGTACTTATATTTATCAATGTATACTATTCAATTTATCATTGTATCATTTAATTAATATTAACAAAATTCTATCAAGAATGTCACAAAAATGTAATCAATTTAGTCAAAAGACGGGACTTTTAAAAAAATCAACTTAGCACAAAAACATGACCTGATCAAGAGAAATGGATGTCATATTCAGATTCAGCAGTGAAAAATTGTCCTAAATCATTTGAAAAACATAGACAACTTAAAAATGTTTTTGTTGCCCAAGTGTCTTGAAACAAATTGAAGAAATGCAGACATTTGTGTGCTAATTTTAGATTTCAGCTAGTGATAAAAATCCTTTTCTAAGTTAGTTTGGTAGTTAATCAAAGAAGCAATGCAACTATCTAAACACTTTCTGCAAATTCCTACAGGTGCATTTTGACAAAAGAACCAACACACACAAACATACTATTTTACAAAAGATTCAACCAGTCAAATTGAAAAATGAATGCCAAGAGTAATTTCTGAAAGGCTGCAAACCAAATATTTCATCATGTAACAAGTGACTTCATATGTTAGCTACCAGCAGCCTGCAGTGAACTCAGTCTTGACCTTTTTTCACCCATTTCTGTCATTGAATATGCAACATGAATACATTCACCATTCAAATTGAACCTAAGAAAAACTTTTGCAGTCCTCAATCAACAAGAAAATTTCAACTCAGAATTTTGTGGCTCTTAATCTTCAAAATTCTCTTTAATTTACAAATCAAGAATCAACATTGTGAATATTCCAGCAAAAAAATACAAACATTTATATTTACACTTGCATATGGTTAAAATAGTTTTAAGTTATTTATTTAAAATGAATTTGTTGGAAAGAGCTTGAGTTTACAATTATTTTCCATATTGTGTATGAATTTTTTTTATAATTCATAAAATTACTTCATTCTGAAGAACTTGTCTCGTGGTGCACATTAACTTGGTTTATGAAAAGAAATTCAAAATGTAAAACATATTTACATACAAACTGTTTCAATTCTTTTTTATAAAAAAAATACTATCACTAATATTTGCATATTTAATCTCTCTTGTCTTTTAGCACCAATAAAACGTATTGATTTGTTGTAAACATGTTCAGGAGTTTTCTCTTTTCCTATTTTGATGTTTCACTTTTCAATTTATACTCTCCACTATTTAACTGAGAGGATAAAGACAGCAAGGATTTTAATTTTACCTTCAGGCACTAAAGTATAATATCTTACCGCAATAAAATTTAAAAAGACCTGAGGTAATGGATATTTAAATGGTTATTCATATGATAACAAGAGTGACATGAGATAAATGTTTAAAAATATGGTCTATTATGCATTTACATATATATATATATATATATATATATATATATATATATACTGATTGTGTTTCTTTTATTAGATAATTTTTTTAATATACTTATTCAATTTATTCTTTCAGTGGTGTAGCTAGGGCAGGGGGTGGTCTGCCCTGGGCTGCACTTTTGGTCCGGTAAGATTTCAGAAAAGAAAAAGCAATAGCATAATTTTTACAAAAAAACAGTGATAAGAAGAAGATAGGGCTCAAATAAAGCCAATTTGTCTTTGATATGACTGGCTCAAAGCCAGCCAGCCAGCCAGCAAGAAAAGAAAAAAAAATTGTCTCCTAAATGCACTGTCAGCTGGTGGGGATAAACCCTACTTACAAGACGTGAGCAAAAGGTGTGAAAAATTTGCACATTTTTAAAGGGCTTGATGTGGGGTTGGATTAAGCAAACTTAGTGAATCCAGTTTTTTCACACCTATGTCAGTTCTTAGATTTTGATTTTTCATGTCTGTTAACTGTTAGTGAAAAAAAAAAAAATTAAACAATCAATTGTTTTTTTTTATCTTAGGCCTAGTTTTAATACAGATATAAAATCATTACTTTTCCTAAATTATAAAATAGACAAATTGAAATAATTCCAATACTTTAAGGATATCACACATATTCCATTTTTTTCTGGAAATATCAAACGGTAATTTAAAAGAAAAGAAAAAATTAATATATTTTTTAAATGGAGAAACTTTGCATGTTTTTGCAGTAGTAAAACAATGCAATGTATTGTTTTTTTTTTGTTTAGATAGTTGAAGTTTTCTTAAGCAAAATAGACTAAGAATTAAAAGTATGATAACATTTATTTCAGTTTTTAAAAGTGAATTTGTTTTTTTCGAACTTTTAATTTTTAGTCTACTACTTTGCTAATAATAACTTCAACTACATAAAACAAAATAATTTAAAAAGACATTGCATTTTTTACATCGTTAAAAAGAAAAACAAACCATGTTTCTGTTAACATGGCATTTAATTTATGACTCCTCACTTGTTAGAATTGAAATAAATATGAAAAAAACTGATAAATTATGAATTAAAAGTACACTGTTTTTTTGTTTTTCTTTTTAAATAAAACAGAGGGTATATAAACAAAAACAATTTATCTTTCTTTTAATATCGTAAAAAGTTTTTAAAAGTTTTCCTGATTTAGAAAAAAAAGAAGTAACGTCTTTGTTTTTTTACATATCCCCAGTTTTATTTTTTTTAAAATAGATAAACACTATTGTACTTTTTATTTCATAATTTATCAGTGAGGAGTTATAAACACCATGTTAACAGAAACATGGACTTTTCCCATGTGTAGTATGTGTGAAAATACAGCAGAAGCTGTCATAAAATAAGAATAAAAATATTCAATGTCTGAAGGCACTGTTAATTCCTGAATGCAAAGAACAAAATTAGTAGGCTAATTAGACTATGCAGTAGTGTGCATGCATATGTTTTCTACACTTCTCAATGTGCTCTAAGAAAATAGAACTATATAATTTACTATTGAGTCTAGACTGCAGCCTAATCGCAGGTGATATTGTAAAGTTTTGATACCTAGTTTTTCCATTTATTTTGTCTTTTACTAATTATAGGGAAACTTTTCATGGATCATAAACATCATTGAAATTTGCCTATTACTTCAAGTTTTTAACATTCACCAATATTTTATTATTCTATCACTCTTTCCCCAGATAAAGCGAGTGAAGGAAAGTAATGCTGATTTAAGAAAAAAGAGAAAGGCAAGAGAAAAATTAATAAAAATGCATGAAGGAACATTATTGACATACATCAAATGCAAACCTACAGAAACTACTACTAGCATTGATCAAATGATAACTGAAACTGGAGAAGTTTTTGAATCCAAACTATTATCAGATTCAAAAGATTCAACTATCCAGAAGGAAGTAAATCAAATTTTAATTATATAGATAGATTCAACATATGGTGGAAATTGAATCCTAAAATATCTTAGCATGAATTCAGTGCAGTACATATTCAGAATTTCACAAAATGGAAAGAGCTGGAAATTAGAATTTCTCTTGTAGCAACAATAGATAAATATTTGTTTTCCTAGTTAATGTGAATAAGTATTGTTCCTCGCTTGTTTCCCAGCATTTGCTTTTGTTATGACCCTGGTTGAGATTCCCAACTTCCCTAGTTTGTTTGTGTCCCCTTTTTATCTTGGGCTTTTTATTTTCCCAGTCTGTTTTTTTTATTTTTCACCTCCCACTCCATTAGTGAGTGTGCTGCTTGATTCTGGCCACACTTATTTTTGAGGAGTGGACTGGTCCTACTAACATGTTTTGTTTTAGTTTGAATATTTGTTGCATTTTTAGTTTGTTTTTTGGGTTCATCCCCTCCCCCATCATTTCTTGTTTCATGGAATTTTTATTTATTTTTGCAAAAAAAAAAAAAAAAAATAATGGAAAAAAATATAGAGACTTTGAACATTTCCAAATTTTAGGAGGTTCCCTGTAAATATGAAGTATTGTAGGAGTGAATGGCAATAGATAAATTCTTGTGATGACTGCATATATTGTATTGAATGAATGGATTGTGATTCCAGTTGACTAGGATAGTTAATGATGACCAGCCTTAACCCACTTTGGCCTTGTGCCACAATTTTGTATCAAATACATAATAAATATATATTCCTTTTTGTGTGCTTATTAAGATATAAAAACCTGGCACCATATAGCATTAGATTCTGAGAAATGGATAAAAATATTAAAAATTGATGGGTGTATGAATAATTTTGTCATTGACTCTCTCTCTCTTTATCTATCTATCTATCTATCTATATATATATATATATATATATATATATATATATATATATATATATATAATATTGCTGGAAAGACATTGAGCTGAATATTACTTGCCATAATTAAAACTGGTGGTAAAAAACAACAAAAAATGAAATAGGAAGACAACTGGTTTCGCTTCTGCCCTTCAAAGTTTTTAATCAGGAGAAAAGTGTAAAATACGTTAAATTTAAATTAGTAAATGATTGATGAGTAGATAGAGAAAGGAAAAAAGAAATTTACCATCAGTTTTTAATTATGCCAAGTAATATTCAGCTCAATGTCTTTACAGCCAGCAATACTCCAGTTTTGTACCACTAAGTATGTGCGTGCATATATATATATATATATATATATATATATATATATACACACTTTAAGGGGTTAATGTGCTGATAATATTGTAATCCTTCAGGAGAGGGGTGTCAATCTTGAGGGCCGCCCTGTGTGGCAAAATCACTAGCTACACCACGGTGTTCTTTGATTGTCTATAATAACACCTATAACAATGTTTCAGCCAAATACACTCTGGTTATTGTCAGGTGTCAGTTATCTTAGCTATGGGACATATTATCTGTTGATTAGAAATTATGTTGAGTTTTGTTTGTTCCTAACCAAAGTATGTTGTTTAAGGATTGAACTCATGACCATTAGATGACTACACCACATGTTTAACCAACATTTATAGCCACTATGCCACTGTCCAAAAGGACATCAGTGGCATCTTTGGAATCTTTTCAACCAATGTCAGATGATTTTAATAGTAGGTTGGTGCAAAAATAATGTCGGTTTTTGACGTATTTTTTAATGTCAAAAAACGACATTAGTTTTGCACCAACCTAATATTTGATTATCATGGTAGATTTTTAACACTTTGACTTATTTAATCTATTATTCCCATCTTTGGTTGTTATAGATGTTGCTTTAGACCTTCTGGCCATCTCCAGTTTTGTTATGGAATAGTTTATATAATGATTAGTGTATTATAGATAATTATTTTCTTAAAAAAATTTGTTTATATTTCATTGCCAGATTTTAAAGAAATACTAATTACTAGACTCCATTTATAACTCATACGTAATATCTGCAGATGCATTGAACTAATGACTAAATTGTTATAGATAAAAACAGCATGTAAAAAATACCTTTTTTTAAAAATGAATACAATAAAAATTGAATATAACTAATATTTATATCTTTGAATATAAATTCTTATTTTAAATTGTTAACCTGCATTTCTTTAAATTGAAACTGATACTGAAAATACATTTAAACAGAAATGCACCAATTATACAAAAATGTGCAAGGAATGCAAACTTTTATAAATCACTCAGATAATTTTTATCCAGTCTTATGAGGTTTGATTCAAAAGTAATACTTGTTCTAATTTAATTTTTAAGTATTACTCAAAATTCATAAAATTTTTTAAAAGTTAGAAACCATAAAATGTCTAGAAGCTTAAGAGAAAAATTTGTGGCACTGTCTTACTGATAATGCTCTTTCAAAGTGGTTGCTTCCATTGCACATATATATAAAAAAAAAAAAAAGCAAAGAACAGTCATAGTTTTGTTTTTTGAAGGAGAAATGCTGCAAACATTCACAGGAGTTTAGTGAATGTTTATGGAAAGGTTGCACTTTATTCAAGAAGTGCAAGTATGTGGCTCACTAGGGTTAAGCTCCTTTTGAGAAAGGAGAAATTGTCATGAATGGCAGAACCTGCAGTGCCAAGCAAGTCACCACTGTAAATAATAAGACCAAATAGGCTGATGCTCTCATTTCAGCTGAATGAAGAATCACTATTCAAAAACTCTGTGAAAGCCTCTAGAATGCCTTTAGTTTAGTGTACTATCTTGGTTATTCAAAGATCTGTGCAAAGAATGTTGACAGACTCTATGAAGAAGCAGAGAGTTGCTACCTAAGAGCATCTAGAGCTGCACAATATGGATAACACCTTCCTATGCAGGATAGCCATCAGAGATGAAATATGGGATCATTATTATAAACCAAACAATAAAAGATGACCCACTGAGCAGCACCACCTAAACACACCTAGAAAATGTTTAGGGAAGCATGAAATTTCGAGAAATTCTTTTTTGCATCGTTTAATGTTTATATTAATTATAAAGATAAGTCCCCAGAGAATTCAAATCAGGTATTTTTGGTCAACAAGAGCCCCAGTTACAATCTGCCCTGAATCATAAAATAAAAAATACAATAAGACTAAGACATTACTTATCTAGAAAAAAAAGTTTAATAGCTTTTATGAATAAAATATATTCTGGGCACTATAATCTGAAGAAAAAAAAAATTCAATGATTAATGAAGTGTTTTTGTTTTTTCCACTGAATAATGAATTTTCATTTTATTTAAATTTTAATTAGAGTAATTTATAAACTTTTAAATCTGTTAAAATTCTGTATTAATTTGTAGTGGTTAAGTGATATTGTTATTGAATTAAAACTATTTACTAAACATAAAAGTTTGCTATAATTCAATGACACCCTCCCAGTATTTTAAAATCAATTTTGAATTTATTTTGTGTGTATATAAACATATCAATTTTTGTAAATGCACATGTCTATACATGTGTAGCAATGCTGGTTATATAAAAGTCAGTGGTCCCTAGCAGCCAGTGACCTGCTATGCAAAAAGGAAGACATGCCCATTAGTGTTCAACTCCTTACCTTTCCTCACTCATCAATAAAATTTGTTGACTGTGGCCAAAGTTTTCACACCTATGTGAGAAGTTCATACTTTGGCCACCAAACCATTGATTTTTATTTTTCATGTCTATATTTTACTTTTGTTTTTTTACATAGAAGTGAGAAAAAGAATGAACTGATAGAGAAAGAAAGGATAAAGATATAAAGTGGGGATGGAGAGATACAATCAAAGAGTAATAAAGAAAAAAAAGAAAAGATTCTTGGATATTGGAATTTTCAAAATTCTATTTCATAGTCTTAGAGAAGACTTCTCTCAGATTTCACTGGCAAACTCTTCTATAGAACCTTTGCTTTCCTTTTAAGATGCTAGTCCACATTTATTTTTCTACCTAGAGTTTAAATTTAAATAAAATAATCCAAACTGAATAGAAACAAAGTTTTATCAAAATCTTTGATATTATTAAGAGGAAAGACCAAAGGATTTGTTTGATTATTAAATTATATTTTAATCCTTTTTAAAACATTCAAAATTTTGGTTAAAAAATTTATTTTTCTTGCATCAGCAGAGGACCAAAGATTAGTATAGGAAATTTTAGCATTTTTTTTGTTTTTTGCAGTGAAAAACAGTAATTTGGAAATTCTTGCAAAAATGAAATGATTGTCAGATTTTAATGAAACTTTCCAGACTTATTCATAATTGAATGAAATTATTTTAGAAATGTTTCTTTTCTAGAAAATCTTGGTAAAAATACATTTCTTTTACATCTGTTATAACCTCATCCCACCCTCATTTATTTACTTTTATGAAATTTTGAGAAATTAAATTTTGTCCAGATTAATGTTTATATTAGTTAAAAGCTGAACTCCTTGGAGAATTTAAATCATCAATTTGTTTTTATAAAATGGGACTACCAGTTACTGAAAATCTGCTCTGAATCATAAAATAAAATATGCAATAAAACTAGGTACCTCCACAGTTTTGCTATACCTAATGTTTAAAATGAATTTTAAAAAAAAGGAAAATCTTTATTTGAGCTTTTATTTTACTTTTAATTCCAAGTTAATAGATTAAAATTGAATATTTCTAATAAGCAAAATACTTCTTGGTACCTCTACTGATTTACTAATAAATTTGCATAACATGATTAAAAAATGCCCCAAACTTAATAAAAACAATTTTATTGTCAAAATTATTATTAAAAGGAAAGACCAAAGGAATTTTTGATTATTAAATTATATTTTTGATCCTTTTTAGAAACAGAACCCTCAGTTACAGAAAATCTATTCTGAATCATAAAATAAAAAATGGAATAAAACTAAGACATTATTTAATTAGAAAAGGTTTTAGTTGCTAATATGAATAAGATATATTATGGACAACATTTTCTTAAAAAATTTTTTTTTTAAATGAAAAAATAATTTTTACAAGAATTGTTTGCATTTTTCAAAATTTTGTTTAGAATTTATAAAGTTTTAAATCTCTTAAAATTCTGTCTTAGTTTGAAGAGGTTAGTGATATTGTTATCATGTAAAAATTATATTTACTAATCATAAATGGTTTAGCTTATGTTGTTTGCCCCCAAAATCACCAAATATTTTAAAAAGAATTTTGATTTTTTTGAATGTGTATAAATATGCCAGCTTTTGTAAATACAGACATCCATATATGACATTATCAAAAATGAAAAGTGATAACTAGAGTAAATTTAAATCCAAAGTAACTGAAATTCAATAAAACATTAGATTATGGAGAATATTTTTCTAAATTTTTAAGATTACTGGTTAGTTAAAAATTATATGAAAAAGATGTTCACATTATATTACTCAAGTAATTTTTACATATATATCCACCATAGAAAAAATTACAAACTTCCAGCTGTCAGCCAAGCTGTCAACACATGAACACTGTGAACAGCTACTTCTGTGTTAAAAAATGCATTTTTACAATATTTTAAACTAAAAGTGTTCTTTGTCTCAAATCAAATTATTTAAACTTTAAATCAGCAAGTATTCATCAAATAAAGTTTCAGAAAAGCATATTTTATTTTTGAATGATTTTTAACCCTGACTGAACACATTTGTACCTACCTTTTTTTACCTCTCTTGTGGACAGTGTTTTGTCTTCAATTAACATTCAGTTTTCTCAACTATCTAGGTGGAATGAAATTTATGAATTCATTCAGAATTCAGACTCACTTTTGCAGTGAAAAGTTGAATGAGCAGTGCAAAAGATTTCACAAAAAACAGTGACATTGAACTAAAAGAATTGCTTCATGTGATCAAGAGATTTGCCCCAATTCAGCAATGTGAAATCAAGATCAGGAACAGAAAAAGTGAGCTAAAAACTGTCCGTGTTTTTTTTGGGGGGTTATATTTTTCAGAATCATTTAGTTGATACTTACCAAAACTTGTACATTGCATTGCATATATTGTGTACTACACCATTGACTGTCACAAGTGCTGAAAGACATTTCAACAAACTAAAACTTATAAAAAAATTATCAGCAATCTACAATAGGAGATGAAAAGTTATCTGGGTTAGCAATTACTTCCACTGAAAATCAATGTGCTTGACCCCTCAATTGTGATGAAGTCATGTATATGTTGGCTCATGCTAAGTCTTGAAAAAACATTATATAAAATTCACAATTTTTATCCATAATGTTGAATATGTTAAAATTATTCAGCTTTTTAAAAAGAAATTTTTTTTAAAGTAAATTCTTAAGCAATTCCTTATTTAAATAAATGATATGAACATCAAAGACTGATTATGTCTAAAAGCCACTTGGATGGCTGGAAGTGCTTAATATAAATTCATTCACCTTCAGATGAAAATCAAAGTGAGCCTTCCTCAATACTGAGAACATATCTTGATAGCTATTTAATAAATGCTCAGCTATTGGTGACGCAGATCTATTAATGCTCTTGTCCAAATCGTCCTTCTGAATATTGGCTAGTACATGTTGATTCATCCTTGATCCCTACCTCTGACCTCAGTATCATACTGACACTTAAAATTATAAATAGTACAACTAATATATTGGGAAGGTAGGATATCCTTTCAGATTTATCTCACCATTGGTTAGACAGCATTATAATAGATGGATTGGCAAACAGATTTTCACACCAGCAGAAATTTATTATGCAAACAGCCACTCTTTTAGCAGTTTTTGCACTAATGCATGTTTCTTCCAAGACACCATTCTTGGACCTACTTTATTCTTAATTTTCATCAATGACTTTCCTGATGACATCAGTTCTCAAATTGGTATCTGTGTTGATGGCACAACAATTTACTCCTGTCTCAATAGGAAGTCTAATCAGTTTGATAAGGCGAAATTGGCAACTAATCTAAAAAAATGACCTACAGTTTGTTGTTAATTGGGGCAAGGACATGTTAACTTTAATGCCTCTAAAACAAAACTTCTCTCTGTTAATCATCTGAGAGACTCCTTTTGGCCTCCCATCAGCAGGGCTGATGCTGACCTTCAGGAGAATGACTTGTGCCTTCTCAGACTAACAGTCTTGGTTGACATGAAGTGAGAAGATTATATTGAAACCATTGCTAGGTCTGCTGTTAAGGAAGTTGGTTCACTGCTAGACAAATCTATCTTACATATTTATAAGTCTACCATTCATCCATGCTTAGAATATTACTGCCAGATATCATCTGGTGCTCCTGCTGTATATTTAGAAATTCTTGATAAACTCCAAAGAAGTATCAGCAATATTATTGGTTCTGACCTGACATATTTGCATCAGTCACTTTCCTACCACCATAATGTAGCTTCTCTGTGCCTTTACTATAAATATTTTCATGGAAATTGTTTGGATGAACTCTTCCCTACAGTATCTAAACTTTATGAATTTAAGTGCAGTACTAGATTGGTGGCAAGGTCTCATCAATTTACAGTTGAAATGGTTAGATGTAACTGCAAGTTCTATGCTAACAGTTTCTTTTCTCACACATCTTGCTTGTGAAACTCTCTTCTGGTTCCATGCTTTCCAGCCAACTTTGATCTTCAAAGATTTAAATGCAATGTCAATCATTATCTACTGTCTTCTTGATTACTCTTCTATTGTTGCTCCTGAATAATGTTTCTCTTTTTACTTATTCTATCACTCAGTAACCTCGTGTGTTTTAGTGCCTTTACTGCCTTGCATGGAGTGAAAGGATTAAAAAAAAACTGACACTAGCATCACCAATCCATATAGACAAGACACTTCTGGGAGCCAATTAAATAAGGTTTTATAATTTGTGACAGTGTTTCTTGTCTGATCCTGAATTTGAACTTGATCTCTCAATTCTGCTTTCTGTGTTTGTTCTACTATTTTGTTAAAGAAAAAATGACATTATTTCATATTAAACTTTTTATTTTAAACTTTAACTATTCTTGCAAAAATATTTTATTGGAAATAAATAAATCTAGTGTTTGTGTTGATAAATTTAAGAATAGATAATTGTTTTTATATTTACATAATTACTTTATTAAACCCATATTTGAGACAAAGATTATTAAATATATGCAAATATATTCATTAGTGAGTTATGTTTGTAATAGATGTAATTCAAATTTAAACTTAATTTTTCTTTTGTTAATTTGACTTTCAGAGAAAAATAAAAAATGAATTGAAAAGTATTAAAAAGTAAAGTAAAATACAAAAAAAATGTACTTTTTTTCAAAAGGCAAAATGTTTTTTTAATGAAAAACACTGATAAGCTTAAAAAGTAAGATTTTAATCCATTGTGACACCATTTAGGGGTGCAAAAAGAAGGAAAAAGAGAAAGAAAAGAAAGAAGAAAGGCAAGACTTATATGATAACGGGTGGCCACCCATGAGAAATACCATTTGAAAATGTTATTTTGATAATGGAAGAGGGTTCTGTCGGCCATTGTCTTGGGGCTGGCTGGCAGGGCCCAGGTTGATACATTGTTTTGTTTAGATAGATAAAAAATTAACCGTGTCTTTGTGACAGGCGGACTGTCGGGGGTGGTGGGGTTCCCTGCGAGGAAAATTTTAAAGATAAAGTCACCTACGAGAAGAGACATTTGAAAATGTTGTTTTGATAAATGAAGAATGGTGAAAATTCTTATGGCCATTGTCATAAAGCTAATTGACAAACACCAGGTGATACAGAGTTTTAAATAGATAAAGGTTTACTTGTGTCATGATGCTGTCTGAAAACAATTTAATAGGTCATCTGTTGACCACACACAAAGAGAGTCATCTCTAGGTTGGGTCTTTGTCGATGGGAGATGTCATTGAGAGAAAACACATCTGGGCTGTGTTGGAATTTGAATATGACAGCGAAACAATATTTCGTTGGCGCCGAAGAATGAGTGTGTCTAGTTGACTAGCCTCTTGGTGCTGGCGAAAATCTGATTGAAGAATTCCATATGCCGTGACGTTAGGATAAGAATTGAGATTGTCACTCTACGGGTCGTATTGTCTTCTTGGCGGCCAGAGAAGAAGATAGAAACAAAAGAAAGAAAAGGAAAAGAAAAAGATTTTTTTTTTTTTCTTTGAACAAAATATATATTTTTTTAAGAACAAGGCTAGTCTAGTCACGCCCACACTGTTGATCGACCATTGGTTGAACGCTAACCAGCCAGGCGGAGGTGATCATGTGACGCAAGGAGGCCGCCACAGAGAGTTTAAGTATGAGGGATTACTACGAAGAAGTGGGAAGATGTCCATATGAAAATAAGAGAAGGTGGGAGTAAGAGAAGACTTCCAAAAATGGAAATAATGAATTTTTCCTGACCGAAAACAAAAGAAGGGGTTTATGGATTTAGACCTCAAACCCCGACGAGCCCACCCCCGGTTTTGAATCGGCGTCCATATAAGCAAATTCTCAGCGAGCAAAAATCAGTTGGAGTTCTAGTTTTTAGTTTCAAGTCCGAGAGTTCGAGAGAGAGTTCCAGTTGAGAGCTCTGAAGACCCACCACGAAGAGCTGACCAAGATTCGCGCAACTTCCGAACTCATCTTCTAACCAAGAACAATTTATTTTTTTTGAAGAACAACTTAGACTAACACCACCAAAATAAGCTTTGTGAATTTCGCCTGAAAACCATGTGTCACAATCCATATAGCGGGTCGGGAGATAGACGCAGTCCTATGTATCCAGCAACCAGATATAAAGTATTGTTATCCTTTTTTTGATACCATTTTCGACTTATTATTTTATTTTATTTTGCCCGTACTTGTGCGATACCGCCCTCATTTGAACTCGAGCTTGCAGTACGGCCCCAACACTGATTGATTTCGTCTGCCTAAGATCAATTCACAACATGGGTAGGCAGACTGGAGATCAAAGTAGTTACTTCGGTAACCAGACGTTGGAAGCGAGTTGGGAACGACGAGGCTGATATCGAATCTAACCAGATTCCCATCCGAATCACTTAAAGGTTAGATCATCACAATTGGCGCCGCGACCAGGATAAGACCCGGGATCGGCTGACGTCACAATTTGACGTAGAGGTTGGATGCCACAATTGGTGCCGTGACAGCAGGATAAGACTCTGGATCGGTTTTGGATGCCACACAAATCTAAATTTTATTAACTTCATTTTACAAATAGGAGTGTTTTAGTATCAGTAGATATATAACTATTGAAAAATTCTCAACCTGACCAATAAGCTTATCTTCCCACCAACCAAAATATGTGGGAAGTGGGAAATCTTTTCAACACCTCTCTCTCTCCCAGTCTCATATATATATGATATAGTTTTAAGATATGCTATATTTATGCATTAAAGTGCTCAATATTAGGGATAGAGCATATTTATATATAAAAGTGGTCATTGAAATCAACACCCACTTTTGCACACAAATACATCCTTTAAAATAATAACTACATGAACCACACAATACTTTCTCAACATATCTGAGAGAGAAAAAAATCACTAAAAATGTGGAAAATAAGAAAAACAGCATTAGTCTACAACAATAAATCCAAAAACTAAACTCTAGGGGAGAAAATAGCTATATTTACCTTCCCAGATGAACACAAACTACTAAAACTATTGACTCTTCTCAAATGAAGACACAAAAACAAATTTTTATTGTTACTTGAAAACTAAAAACAAACATGAATAAACAAAAATGAATAAATAAAAAATGAAAATAAGTAAAATAAATTAATCCAAACCAATAAGTAAAGAATAAACAAGTTAACAAACATGAATGCACACATAAACACAAGTAAATATAATAACAACTAACAATGAAATAATAAATACAAAAGTTAACAAACAACACTAAATAGCCAAAAAAAAAAAAAAAAAACTGCAACCAGATCCATAATTATTTCCACCCAATAGATCGTAGAATAATTCAAAACATAACCATTACCACCCACCAAAATAACCATTAGAACAATACAATAGACTTCTCACTAAGCATCACTACCTGCATGTATAAATAGTTGAGCAAAAACACAATGCATATGGCCTGATGATTGTGTATAAGCATGAAACAGACTATCACTACTGGGTATTGACTTCAATGTCCAATTATATATATATATATATATATATATATATATATATATATATATATATATATATATGTGTGTGTGTGTGTGTGCCTGTTTTTCTTACAATCAGCCAAATCTTCCATGTTGAATTTTAATGATTTGTAATTTTCTCTTAACCAAATCAGAAGGTTTGCTATTTAAAGATGCATTCATTCATATACTTAGTTATCAAAATAAATAATACAAGATGATTTCAGTAAAGCTTTTTATAAAACTTGAACAGGTATAATTTTGTCTGTTTATATAACCTTACTTTTATTTTATAAATCTGTAAGCCATAAACTTACATGTTTTTAAAAATTACTTTTATAACTGCAAGAAATAAAATTCTGGTAAAAAAATATGTAAACAATGAAAAAAAAATTAAAGAACAAAGAACTCTTAATTTTTGTTTATCACTTGTGTTGTCAATAATTGTGTGTGTGTACACTAAAACTATGTTTACATGTATGTATGCCTAGAAAATATATTTAGCCTGTGTATATTTAAATTCTTTTTCAGAAACTCGGATTGGTGTTGCTCCTTTTTAATTTTTTTTCAAAGAATTTTCAGCCCTGAAATTTTCATGTACAATTTTGGGAAAATTCTGGAAACCATAAAAAGTAAAAACTAAAGATGAAATTTGTAAAGATAAGTGCACTAGTTAGGACAAAGTAGATTATTTTTTGCCATTATGAAGTGAAAAAGAAATTATAATTAAGAATGTTTTTTAAGTTTCTAGCAAAATTTCCATTTCTTTTAAAATGTTAATCTGATCTGAGTTCAGAATAGAAATAGAAATTAGACTTGAATCAAAATATGTGCAGCTTAAACAATTCTGCCTATTAAATTCTTTTTGGTCATCCAAATATGAATTAACAGCTTAGTTAATCAGGCTTCAGTAATTTATTGTATTTAATGTCATGTGAAACATTTGGTTGATTTTATATATAAGTATTATTTTAAGACTACAACAAAATACAAATATAGTTATTAGAAAAAAAGATTTGTTAAAAAAAACTTTTGTTACATCCTAATTTCATATGAATTCTCATTACAGCCTAACAACTGCAATATATGATTTTTATTTTTGTAAAAAAATTTTTCCTTAAAACCTTTGCATAGATTCATCAGAAACTTATAGCAACTTGATTGTTTGGGCAAAAATATGCAAATCAGGCATTTTGTCTTTAAAAACATTTCCAATGGAACAAGTTCTTCATTTACTCAGAAATATTTATTTTTCTTTTTTACTATTGGAAGATGATAGTTTAAACCTCTCCTAGATCATTCAGTGAGTCATGTTTTATTTAAGGTCATTCAGTGTCTTGAATTGTGTTTTAAATTTGTTATATTCATTCAGTCCTTTCATTCATAGCTGTCATTAATCAAGAGAATTAAATAAGAAACGCAGATTTTATTCAAACCAACCGCATTCCCATCTACTCTTTTAAATATATCTACAATTCTTTTATAAAAATTTGATTATTATTATTTATATCATAACATAAATGATAATAATATAATCATTATATAATAATAACAACAGAATAAATTTGTCATCTTTAGCTCCATGTATATAGATCCTCACACAATATCAGCAATGAACCTTGTTTTTATCATCAATTCCAAATTATCTTTATAAATATACTCCAATTCCTTAAGTCAGGTTTATTTTATATAAAATCCTATTTCTTTTCTTGCAAAGATTGTAACCATTTTTATACTGACCTAATGTCTAATGTTGACTAGTGATTTTAATTATTCAATTCCATTTACTTAAGGACTAAATTTTTACAATTTGTTAAAAAAATTATAATTTCTTTGACATTTTCTAATGTCTGAGCATGAGACAAGAAGACCTTAGATTCTACCACAAGTGTTAGTTATCATGAATATATATATATATATATATATATATATATATATATATATATATATAATAAAAAGGCTTAAACACTAATATTCCATAGTCATAATTTATTCCATTGGAATCGTAAATATGATCCAATTCATCAGACCTACAAATTCAAAAAGAAAACAGAAAAAACAACTCTGGAAATAAAAATAGAATTTAGAGAGAGTGTAAGTATGAGAGTGTGGGATGAATGTTAGAGCTAAAGAGAGGGGTAACAGGTGAGAGAAGGAGGGAGATTAAACCTTAACAGAGAGGAGAGGTGAGTGGAAGAGGTTTAAGTGAGAGAAATATGAATGTTGTCGGATGTCTAATACATTAAAGATACAATCGTGGTGACATACACACACCATAGATGATCTAATGTTAAAGATCAGAATAAGAGGGAGGGAGAGGAAAGGAAAGAAGAAGGGGTGGTGGAGAAGATGGGGCGGGGGAAAACTAAAACTGAAGGGCATTTACTGAAAGGGCCGCTGTGTAATTAAGAAAATTTGACAAAATTAATATCGACTACAGGTTACAAATCAAATATACACATATAAAAAAATAAATATAACGATTATCTAATCTAGCAAGGACCTATATTTTTATGTTCAAAAACACATGCGAGTACACACATACACAATAACATATACACGTATAAACATACATATAGGCGTATACACACATACATATACCCATGTACACATATATCCACATATACACACCAATACACACATACACATACATACATACATATATATATATATTTGGTTCAATATGTTAGCTCTATCTCTGATATTGAGTGGTTTCTAATAAGTGCCATGCATATAATATACAAATAATTACACATATATAGATATATCCCTCCACATCCATATACACACACTTTTCACATATTTGTACAGACATATGCATACATATATATATATATATATATATATATATATATATATATATATACAGTAGCGTCCAAAACTAAGGGACAAAATTTTAAAACCTAATATTTGTTAGAAATAACAACTGTGAAAAGCTGAAATTTTGACAACTGGTAGTCGTTATCATCCATAATAACATACTAAAATTTGAATCATTTGCAAAGGATAGAAAAAGAATTATAACAATTATTTATTTATTTTCAAAATAGGATCGTCCAAAAGTAAGGGACAAAATTGAGAAAAACAATGTAAACAGTATGCTATATTCAAATTTTTTGATTTCCTCTAAAGAATAAGTCTTACTTAGTCATTTGTAAACGTTGCATCAACCGGCACCATGGCGAAACGCCAAAAACTTGATTACTCTGTGAGACCAGCTATTGTGAAGCTACACAAGGAAAAGCACACCATTAGAGAGATTTCAGAGAAAGTGAAACGTTCCAAGAGTGTTGTAGGCAGGGTTGTTAAATCCTACAATGATACTGGCAAAATAGTGCTTTCAAAACCGGCAGACCCCGCAAAACTTCGGCAACAGAAGATCGAATAATGCCGCGTATGTCATTAAAGGCCCGTTTTAAGTCTTGCACAGAAATTAAAAGGGTTATGAATAGCACCTCATGTGTTAATGTGTCAAGACAGACTGTTTGTAGACGACTGCAAGAAATAGGGCTGTTTAATCGAACCCCAGGGAAGAAACCACTTGTTAGTTCGAAGAATAAGAAGAAGAGAGAGAGTTTGCAAACAGGTATGTAATTTGAACATATGAAAATTGGGCAAAAGTATTTTTCAGTGATGAAAGCAAGTTTAATTTATTTGGAAATGATGGAAAAAAACAATGTAAAGAGACGTATTGGTGAAAGATTAAGTGCAAAGTGTACTAAGAAAACTGTCAAGTTTGGGGGCGGAAGCGTCATGGTATTTGGAATGTTTTCTAGCCAAGGTACAACGCCTCTTGTCCGGTTACAAACTCGTGTAAACGCGCAGATCTATAAAAACATTGTTCAAGATCATGTTGTGCCAATCATACAGAATTCAGGTTTCGATAGGGCTACCTTTATGCAACATAATGCCCCATGTCACAAGGCAAAGGTGGTAATGAGTTACCTTAGCGAGCAAGATTTGGAAATTATGGATTGGCCACCGCAAAGTCCTGACTTAAATCCAATAGAAAATCTTTGGAAGACCTTAGGAGTGAAAGTTATGGAAAGAAATCCCACTAACACGGGGGATTTGTGGGTGAAGCTTCAAGAAGAATGGTCTAAAATTAGTATCGAGGATTGTCAAGAACTGATTCGTTCTTGTAGTCGAAGATGTGCAGCTGTCATTGAGAGCAAGGGCTCATTTACTAAATATTGATTGTACATGTATTTTTATTGTTTTTTTGCTGTTTACATTGTTTTTCTCAATTTTGTCCCTTACTTTTGGACGTTCCAAATTTGAAATAAATAATTGTTATAATTCTTTTTCTATCCTTTGCAAATGATTCAAATTTTAGTATGTTATTATGGATGATAACGACTACCAGTTGTCAAAATTTCAGCTTTTCACGGTTGTTATTTCTAACAAATATTAGGTTTTAAAATTTTGTCCCTTAGTTTTGGACGCTACTGTATACATATACACATGCATATATATATATCCACACACACACATACATACATATATATACATACATATACACACACACACACACATATATACACATTCTCACATATATATACATACACATACAAACACACACATGTATACATATAATACATAAATACACACACACATACATCCATACGCATTCACTCCTTCATATATATACACATTTACCCACATATATACATACGGACATACACATATGTACACATAAACATATATACCTAAAACCTTACATCTCCATACAATTACATCTAAACAAATAAACAATGTATCCCTGTATCTATCTAACTATCATAATACATATATACGTAAATATACACCCATATACAGATATATATGAGTATATACATACCAAAACATACACACACATCTACATATACATCTATCTACATATACATACATCCATATACGTATACATAAATATAAATATATACACATACATATACATTCATACATACACATACATATACCTATATACACGCACCTAGATATATACACATATACACACATACACACACAGCTAAGCACACATATATACATATATAAATTAAAATGTAAAATCTAAAAAAGTAAAATTTCAAAAATTTGGGGTAAAAAAAAAAAATTAAATACATAGCGCATCACATAAACATACACAATGATATATATATATATATATATATATATAGAGAGAGAGAGATAAACATAATAAACATAATAATCATTCCATTAAAATGTCATGCCCGATGTTATTGAACCAAGATGGAACTGACATAAGTGACAACATATTACAAAATGGTGTTTATGTTTTGAATCGTTTCTTATGCCTACATTTAGAAAATATCTCATTACAAAGATTCAGCAGTTCATCTTGATTCTTATCTTTGATAATAAAAATTTTTTCCACCATGCACAGATCACACCCATCATGGAAGTTATTAGGTGTTCTAGCTCTTGATAAGTATGTCCATTTCAAAAGTGGGGTTAATCCCTTATCCACCAGATCCCAGTAGTGTTTGGATAAGGAAGTTTGACTTCTGAGGTATCTATATCTAAATGAGCGTTTATGGTTGTATAGACGCTGCTTCCAATCACCAGCGGATATATAGTGGAATAAATCTGTTGTTATATAACTTAAAATCTGATTCAATGATACTTACTAGAAATATTCACTTAGAAATTTTTTTTAAAATCCACATTATTCATATTTAAAATTATATTAAAACCAAGTGTAACACAATTTATTTTAATCTACTATTCTCAGAGGTATTTTTAATCATTTTTAAATGTGGTATGTTGTGTGATTTAATTAAACAATTTTCTGACTTACCTCCATTTAAGCTATTCACAGTTCTTTAAGACTGCTTTTTGTTTCCTGGTAATTTTTGTTGTAATGCCATAAACCAAAACTTTTCTTTAAAAAAATTCATTTATATAATCCTAAAGCTAAAATGAATTTACTGATAGGCAGATTTTAATTCAAAGAAAAGGAGAAAATTAATGGGCATGTTGTATATGGTAATGTAGTGAAAATGTTAATTTCCATCATTTGGTGCTGAAAGTTTTATTTTTGTCTTTTTTCCCATTTTTAAGAAATGATTCCTTAATTATTCTTGATACCATTTTGATGCTTGTGGTTGTCTCTCACTCAACATTTTCACTTCAGATGAATTTAAAGCAACCAATAGTAACTGCTAGAACTTTCACTACTCAACTGTTTCCATAATTTTTTCTACCTGTACATATCAGATGTCTGAAGATGAATGTATGTTATTTTTAGAGTATATAACTAAAACAAGGAGAGATTTTTACAAGTTATTTGATTTGTTCTTTTCTTGTATTTTGTGTCTAGATTTACAAGATTTTCTATTAATTGTGTTGTTAATGTTATAATACTAGCAGCCATACCCATCTGGTCGATCAGAAAAAGCATTCAATTAAAATGAAGCCAAAACAACATCATGTTTAGATGTAACAGAGTCTATCTTCTTGAATTACTTTAAAGTACTTTCATTAAAAGACATTTTGAGTTAATGCAGTTACTGATATAACACAAGTAGTCTGTATTTATTCAATTGAAGTTAGCTGAGGACATGAAGGGGCAACATGAAGGCCCACTTCAGACCACAATTATTTTGGAATTTTTAGAAATTCAATTTGTCAGTGTGCTACCAGGGATGTAAAAAAGGATACATAAAGCAATTGTCAAGTTTGATGAAAATTGGTCGAAAGATCAATGCAAAATAAAAAAGAAACCAGTAAAAATCACCATTTTTCACTATTTACATGGGTTTTCACTTATGGGTGAACTCAATTATCAAGTTAAATGATGGTTAAACAATTAACTTATTGCTGGTTGCAATTGAGTGAAGTTTGTATGAGATTGTTTAAAAATTAATGAAATTTTTCAGTTTAAAATTTGCATTGAAATCGATTTTTTGTTTTTCACTAAACACAGTAATGTAGAAATAAAAATGAGGTATCATTGAGCTTAGGAGGGTAAAAGCAATTTAAGACTTGTTGCTAATTTAGACATTATATAAATGTTTTTAACTTTCATAAAAACAACAGTTTCAAACATAGTACAATAAAATTATACTAAAATCAACACATTCTCTTCAGCATATCTTTTCTGCAGAAGAAAATAAGCATCAAGACTCAAGTGGTAAAAACAATTTCATGTTTCATTTAAGAAATCTTTTCAGAATCAGAATTCAGTGTACAAACATAAATTTTCCTTAAGTCTTCCAAGAGAAAATCCATCAAAAGTTTTGATTTTTTTCTTTTTTAAGGAAAATACAAGTTTGTCTTTTTATTCATTCAATTTTTTAAAAAATTTCTTCTTTAAATTAGAAGGATAATTAGTATATAAAAGTTAACAACATAATTTAAACCAGTGACTGCAATTTGTTTGTCAAAAAGAATCTTTTGTCCTCATAAATATTTTAAAATAGCAATATTATTACTTAAAAATTTTCTAGGTAAGTAAAAGTTGACCGTTAATGAATTATTTATTAAATTATGCGAAATAACAATTGAAGATACAAATTTATTTAAGAGATAGAAATTCTAATTAAATTTAAATGCTGATGATGTTCAATCCAGGGGAAATAACTCATATTGTTTTTCGATATAAATTTTCTTAATTTCATTCACTATGAATTTTTGAAATCATTATTATTCTGCTTGTTCCTTAGTTATGCGCTGAAAAAACTCATGAGTAACTGTTTTGATTGCAAAAAAAAACAAAAAAACGTGGAATAAAAAGATATATCAGCGGCACTGTTTGGTTTCAGTGAGAGAAAAGAGGCAATAATGCTCTCATGTGTTTAACTAACATCTGTTATGTATCATGTTAACTTTGTGGCATGTGAATAACAGCGAATGAAAAAAAAAAAAAGTAATGTAGCAAGTTAGCAACCTATCGTGAGATTTAAATCCGTTAGTAGCTGAATGCAAGACGCTTTATTGAAATGTAATTGGTCTCTATAGTTACAAGGGAATTAATTCTGTATTTATCAATACATCAAATCTATTTCGAGATATGAGAATTATAATGTTCATTATTGATAGGTAGAATATTTACATAGTATGTTGTTAAGATACGACATATGAACAACCCCAGGAGTAGACAACCCTCATGCTCCTAGAATTGGCATTATTCTGGGCAGCTGGCCATTATTAAATTTCTGTTCTGTATCTGATGGATTTGTTTATAATGCGACCACTTCTTGTTAGAATTCTGCCAGTTTCTAAATGTGGCATGATTGAATTGGTCTGCTCAACAATTTCTTATCAATTGGTTCTTCATAGTTGAATTAATGAGATATGAGTACTGATCTTTGGATGTCATTTTTTCTTGATGTGCATATAAATAGTTGCAAGGGAATTAACTCTGTATTAATCAATAGTCAATACTGCTCAACATTTGCTTCAGTGAAATGGAAAAACTGGTCAATTTTAAAATTTTCATTTCTACCCTCTTACTTCTTTGAATGATGACCTGCTCATGATTGTTACTGCAATATTTGATTAAAGTTGTTATGCTAAATATTTGACATAATAGGAGAAATTTTACAAGTATACTGCAGTCATAAAACTCAGGATAAACTTATTTATTCATTAAAGATAATACATTAGAAAATTTAAATGGAAAAAACCATGAAACTTTCATAGGTACTACTAGTTAATTATAATTTTATTGTTAATTAAAAGAATGATTAATTTAATTTTGGTTAATGCTGAATGTAGTATAAAATAGCTTTGAGTTCAAGTGAAAATTTGTAGCAATGAATTTCACTTGAAGCTTTTAAAGCAAGATTAAATGTGGTTTTCGGTTTTCACAGTAAAAAAAAAAATTGTTTCTATAGTATTTAGAAGTCCTGTTTAGTATTTTTTTTTCATCATATGCTTAAATTTAAGGGAATCTAGTGAAATCCTTTCATCATAAATCACTTCTATATCATATTTACAGATAATGAACTTGAAAGCACAAGGAGAGTTACTGAAAACTATGTATTTTTGAGTTGAGTATACAGTCTTTAATTTTTTGTCAATAGCTGAGGTTTAGAATTACAAATAAATAGCTACCTAAATGTAGGGAGAATTTTTATGGAACTAAGATTGATGGTTTTAGTTAAATTTATGAAAAATGATGCAAATTTGATTTCAAAAGAAATATATTTGAATATATCTGCTTCTAACAGAAGCATTTGGTGGAATTGTATTGGAAGTTCACTATGCTGGCAGATTTATCATCACCACAAATAGTTAAACAGAAAATCTTTAATACTCAAATACTTTAAACTATTTAAAATTATCTTACTGATTAATATCAATCTTATAAAATTCCCTTGACCCATTAATATTATCTTCTCATATATCTCTTATGATTTAATTTCTCACAGGTTTTTTTTCTCAACTCTATTCCACTTGTCATGTTTCAAAAGGTCATTTAATTTAGATATGCTCTGAGATTTGCAGAGATAAAAATCAGATTTTATTCAGTGAGTTTTCTATAGTAACATTTTTTGCATAAAAATGTTTGTTACTTTGATTATTTCAAAAGGAATAGAAAATATTATTCCAAATCATCATATATACAAAAAGAGGAAAATATATTTTGATTTTAAAAGTATATATGTGTGTGTGTGTTTATCATTTGTGATTTGGTGTTCTGTTCCTACTTGCAAACCACCAGTCTACCACTGGTGACTTGCTGTTAGATTTCTGGTCTGTTCCTCTTGGTAATGTTACCACAGGTGGATTGCTAGAGACCCACCTGTGGCCCAGTGGTGTTGCCATCAGTGGCCTGGTTGCTATTATAAAAAAATAAAAAAATTGAACTGGATGTGTTAACCACTAACCTAAAAGATAATTAAATAAAGAAAAGAGATACCTCAGGTTTAAAATTAATTTTTTGAAATGAGAAATCTTTCTTGAAGCTTTTATTTTGCTTTTAATTTCAAGCTAATTGATTAATATTTCCAATAAGCAAAATACTTTGCTGTATCTTAAAATGAATTTAAATTAATGAGAATGATTTTAGCCATAAAATCTCTCATCTCTCATCATAATTAATTCTTTTTATTAAAAAATCTTTCAAAAATAAAATATACTTTACTAATATTTTATTTGAGGATTATTAGCTGATTTAAAGTTTAAATAATCTGACTTGAAACAAATATTATTTACTTTTAGTTTAAAATATCACAGCATTTTTTCACACAGAGGTAGCTGTTTTTATAGAATGTTAACAAGTATCTCAATAGACTTATGTTTGGAAAAATTTTCTATGGAGGACACATCTGTAAAATTTACTTCACAAATGTACCATGAGTGCCTTTTTATATATTTTTTTAACTACCAAGTAATCTTAAAACTTTAGGAAAATATTTTAAGTAATCTAATGTTTTATTGAATTTTAGGTAATTTGGATTTAAATGTACTGCAGTTATTGCTCTTATTTTCTGATATCATCATATATGGATGTCTGTATTTACAAAAATCGACACGTTTATACAGGCGCAAAAAATTTTTTTAATTCTTTTTAAAATGGTAATTTAAATTGCTGAATGGTAGTAAACTTTTCCAGTTATGATTAGCAAATATAATTTTTACTTAACAATATTACGTAACTGCTACAAATTAATACATAAATTTAAAACTTTATAAATTATTCTAAATAAAATTTAAAAAATGAAAACAACTCTTGTAAAATTCATTATTCATTGAAAAAATTTCTTTTTTCTTATGACAATTGTGTCCATAATATATCTTTTTATATAGCTTTTCTAATTAATTAATGTCTAATAAATTCAAAGATGAGTCAATCTACTCACCCCCACCCCCTAACAACAATCAATCTATTTGTGATATTTATGTACCTTACTCTTCAATCAAACCTTTTTGCATCTTTCTTTTTAATCATCTCTATTTTTCTGAATTGTTGACATGAAATTAAGATTAAATTCATGTTTTATTCTTAATATCAAGTGAGTGTGTTAATACAAAATAAGCAATTCTACAAAAGTATGAATAAACATTTTTTAAGTAGGGAAATATATTGTCAGGATGGTGTGAAAATTAGCTTGGTATTTTTAGAGTACTTAATATTATAAGTAAACAAATTTTGACATTTATTCAACAAAAAGAGACTTTTCTTTTAAAAAATACATGACTCAATTATATTAAGGTTATGTGTGAACATTTCTATAACTGACAATTTATGTAGGACATTTACATAACTGTTGTTATCTGGTAATCAGAGAAACTCTCTTAAGATTCTTTTCTCAATTACTATAATTTCTTTCCCTTTCTTTTTTGATAAAACAACTTCAAATCACTTCAAATCACATCTTGCTAGATTGATAATATTATGTTTCATTGGAATGAGATAAGGCTTTGTAACAAATAACATTTTGTCTTTGTAGAATCAGTATCAATTTTTTTAATCTATTCAGTAATTGGTTTACTAATAATGGACATACATCAGTCTACAAATCTTCATCAGGACTGGTGGATATGGCATATTCAAAACGTTTTACAGAAATGTCAACTCAACCAACTGTAAAGAAACCAGGCCAATTAACTAAAGAGCAACTCCAAAAATTCTTCAAGATTCTACCAATTTTAAATGAAGGTTTCTCCCTTAAAAATAAACTTTAAAAAATGAATCCTAACAATTATTACACATCTATTAATTTTGATGTGTTAGAATTTCCTACATCACTTGTTAAGAATCTTACAGATAGAAAATATTTATTTTATTTTTTATGCTCATTTTATTAACTTCATAACACAATATAAGGACCCAGTGTACTTTCCAAAATCTGACCTCATCAAATTTTATTTTTGGAAGAACTTCTTAGGGTTGATAATTTTTTACAGTACTCCCTTAAACATGTTTTTCATTGACTATTTTACTATTCTTTAATGTTATTAATTTTAATCTGAAATTGTTATCATACTTTAAATACTGATTTTTCATGTTTATTATTACTTTTTGTGATTTTATCTTATTTGTGTGTTTATTTTCTGCAGAAAATTTTAGGATAAATTAATTTGTTGATTGGCAAACACATATCTAAAACTAATAATTCTATATAAGAATACAAAATACTATTAAACACTAGTATTCCTAAATTCTTCCAACTTATTGTGTAGACAAAAGAACAATCATAAACTGATTTCTATGTCTTATTCTTATATTGCTGCTCCTACTCTTTTTTTAATAAAAGAAACGTTTTACCCAAACAAGAAACACAAAATACTACATTTTATTTGATTATCATTTCTCTAGGTCAGTGGTCCCCAAACTTTTTGGACCATGACCATAAATACAATTTTTGTCTGGTAAGTGTATGTTAGATGACAAACTTTATTTTTTCACTGTTTTTTAACCACCCACCATGAATTAAAATTTAACATAAACCAAAAATATGAATAAAACTCAGTATAATTTTTTTACATATTGTTAACAGGAAAAATTGGAAAAACAATCTCATGTAAGAATTATTTATTTTACAGTTTAATAAAAAGAAAAAAAGCAAATTTTTCATTTGAAATTTTAAACTTTCAGCGAAATAATTATTTCATTATGGTTGAATCACCAGTATTGTTTGAAAATCCATCAAAAATCAAATAATAACCCAATTTCAGTAATTTTTTCAGGACTTTTTCATCACAATTTTTGACCCCCACCCAACTAATTAAAAAAAAAATATGGTAAAAATGGAAAGAACTATTGGGCAACTGTTCTGCTTTTAGGTTTTGAAGAAAATATTGTGAACAAATTTCAGCAGTATTAATTTTCAAAATTGATATGTCATCTTTTTGACCCGCAGTGGTGGAGTGTGGTGTCAGATGTTTAAAAACATAACCCATATATTTTTCTTTTTTTTTTACTTTATATATTTTTTATTACATCCTGAAAAATAACTAAAATCAGGTTATTTGATTTTCACTGAATTTTCAAAAAATATGTATGAATCACCCATAATGAAATCTATTATGAGAAAATGGATTCTGCTGAAAGTTTAAAATTTCAAATAAAAAAATTGCTATTTTTATAAACTCTAAAACAAATAATTTTTACATGAGATTTTTTCAATCTTTCCTCTTAATACATAAAAAGATATATTGAGTTTCATTGATATTTTTGGTGTTATCTGAAATTTTAATTCATGGGGGCATAAAAAACAGCCAAAAACTTTGTCATAACTACACTGTAAAAATCAATTTTAATTCATTACACTTATTTACAATTGTATATTTTTATTGAGTGAATTCATATTACTAACATGCAATGTTTTTTAATAAAAAATTGAAAAAAAAGCAAATTTTCATAAAAATATAGTTTATTACAAGAACTGGTAGTCAAAAGTCAGTGACTACTACTGCTTCATTTTGTGAGAAAGATCTAATGTGTTTGATGTTGATTGCTAGTCATGCTGGGGATTCAACTGGTTCCTTGCTCTAGTCTTGATCATAACAAGACTTGAAAATCCTTGTTCACAGAGACATGTGGTTGAAAAAGGGAAAAAAGCTTTTTCAGCCTCCCTTATCAGACTTTGCTTATCATTGAGTGGAATCTAAAATTCTAAATGCGTAAGTCATTTCTGTACTTGATTTTCTTGGAGGTCTATTAGTTCTTCTTGAAACCCTGGAATATTTTCACTAACGTCACTGATGTTCACACTGAAAACATTTCTGATCCAGCTATGATGTCAATATTTTCGGGAAATGATCTTCAAAAATGTTTTTGATGTCGGTAAGAGATATTTATGGTGAAGATAGAATTTAGTTCTGGAAAAGATGCAGTTTTTCCTTTAGCCAACTTTTCTCTCCAAAGAGTAATTTTTTTTCTTGGATGAGACAATTTTTTCCTGAATATCTATGATGGTATGATATCAGCCCTTCATGTCTGAATTCAGTTAATTCAGGTGCATGAATATGTTGCTCAAATAAGCAAGCTTTGCCAATCAAGCATTATTTTTAAAGCAGTCTGAAAGTGCATGCTTTTCTCAGACAGAAATATTTCAGTTTTTATTTCAATAATTCTTGCAAGAATTTATCCTCAAGATAGACAATGGACATCAGAGTGGAACAGCAAAACTTGGTGATGTGATCCCATTTCTTTCCATATTACAAAAAACATTTGAGTTTAAAGCCCTGGACTTGACAAAATTTACAATTTAGTTGGCATCATTTAGAACTTGATGGAGATCTGACTGCAAGCGGTGAGAGGCAAGGTTTTCTCCATGTAAAAATACTGAATTATTATGACATAATGGTTTTCTGCTTTAATGTGAGTAACAAAACCTTGACAACATCCCATCATTGATGGAGCTCCATCAGTACACACTGGCAAACAATTCAATCATGTTTCTTTAAAAATCATTTATCATATTAAAGATCTCTTCTCCACTTGTAGTAGTTGTTAAAGTATAGCAGAAGAGAAATTCTTCTTGAATGACATATTCTTTCCTGTACCTAACAAAAACTATCAGTTGAACATTACCAGCAATATCCATAGACTCATCTGTCTGCAGAGAAAATTTCCCTGCTTTTTTCAGTGCCACAATTAATTGAGCTAAAATATCTTCTGAAATTAGATCAATTTTATGTTTAATGCTATTATCAGAAAGTGGTAAAAATTCAACCTTCTTGACAATTTCTGCTCCACCAAGAGTTTTTACAATTACCAATACTGCTGGTTTTACCAATTCCTCTCCAAATGTTCTGGGGCTTTCTGCTTCTTGCAGTTATCCATGCCACTTCAAAAGATGCCAAAGAAGCTTTCTCCTTAGAAAAAGCTGAACTCAAAGAAGTATCAATCTGCCTCCGTTTTGTTTAGTACTTCCTTATTTTTCCAGTAACTCAAAGGTTTTTCAACAAGATTTTGATGAACTGAGTACAAATGATGCCTTAATTTGTTTTCCTTTGATTCATTGGCACAGACTTGCAGGCACTGAATGCACTGGGGTCAAACGTTTCCAGATCATTCTTTCATCTCAGCAAAACTATATTTGAAAACCATCTCTGTACGGTAATGAAATATTGTAAATTACACATTTTCAAAAGATCATCTGCAACCCTCAGAAAAACCCCCACGACCCTATTATTTTAAATAATTTCTCAATTTACATTCGTATCTGTTCTCTATCAAATCCTGACATAAACAAAGACAATTTATTTTAAGAAATAGATTGGATCTAACATAGTTATTTTTGATTTATTTTATTTAAACATTATTTTTGATGGATACACATATTCAAGTAGAAGGTCTGGTTTTTAATTACTATAATTTCCCAATATATAATATGCCTTCATCTATAATATACACCCCTAAAGTTTTGCTGAAAGTGTGGGAAAATGCTTCTACTCATGCATAATACACACCTCTTGTCTGGTAATTACACCCTATAAATTGTACTTCGGCAAGTTCATTATGGCCAGTGTTTCCTGTTCTTATTACATCTGTAATTGAAGATATTTATCAAAATATCTGATCCTCACGATTCTAAAAAGAAATGGAAATACCTATTTTGTGCTTACTGCGCAGACTCATTAACTTGTTTTTATTCGATTAAATGTGCAATCGACAGGATCTCTATGTAGTTCAAGTTAGTTATACAGAAGTTGAATTGTGCTTAAAAAGTAGATAGAATAAGAGTTGGTCTGAGAAATATTTAACAAAGAATAAATTGAATCAAGGAACAAAGAAATCAAATCAATCAAATTTATTGGTGCTGATAATGTGACAATTTATATGCATTTGAGGTAAGTAGTCATTAAAGATTTTTTGTAGCTGTGCATAATATGCACCCCTAATTTTGCATATTTTTTTTAGAAAAAAAAATGCATATTATTCATGGGAAATTACGGTAAACAGTACTTTTTATCCAACTACATCTACCGGCCTGAATATTTGAGAAATCTTGTCAGAAAAATATATACAGATACAGAACAGATATGGATGTTTCGAGAATTGGCAGAGAGTGTGTGTTCAAAAGGTACTATTTGGTCTTTGTTTGACTTTAAGTCGTACGTGGCTGAGTAGTTAGGCACATCAGATGCAGTGATGGTTCCCCATAGGGGATGCAAATCTGAATCCTGCCAGAGGACACATTTTTCTGGCAAGATTTCTGTAGATGTAGTTGGATAAAAAATTACCGATTAATTAAAAAACAGAGCTTCTACTTGAATATGAGTATCCGTTAAAAATAATGTTTAAACAAAATAAATTAAAAATAACAATATGTCTGACTTAATCCACTTCCTAAATATATATATATATATATATATATATATATATATATATATATATATATATATAAACACATGTAGGTAGATAGATAGATAGATCTGGTACTGCTGGGTCCAGTTGTAATGGATGAGTTGGTACTGTAGTGTGCAACCTATGCTCCATCAGCAACTGACCTGGGCTAAATCCCTTCTGAAGTAGTATTGATCTGTACGTGAGTAAGGCAAGGTACGGATCTGTTGCTTTAGTCAGAAGGTTTTTGGTTATCTGGACTGCCCGTTCAGCTTCCTTATTGCTCTTTGGATACCTTGGACTGCTGGTTACATGCTGAAATCCAAAAGCTGAAAATGTACTGCATACAAATTTTGGACCATTGTCAGTATTGATTTCAGATGAGCTGTCACATCTGTAGCTTTTGAGAGCGTGATGTTCGTTATTTTTATTAATCCACTATTAACAAATACTAATTCATTTAGCTGCTGGCTTAATCTTGGTCACCACACTCTCTGATGTTCACACTCCCTGCATTTGACTATACCCTGGTGATCTTCATGGATGCCATTTCTCAATACTGATGAAATGACTAATCTTGTACCCTTAAGCAAAAGCCTATCCTGTACAGTTGGGAATGTACACACTATTCAGTACATTCTCAACACTCCAGAATATGCGTATTCAAGGCCATTCATATTCAGGCCATCCATACTGGCACATCTGCATAACTGTGAACACATATGTTGTTAGTTCTAAGGTGTTGACGCAAATTTTCCAGGTAGGGGACACTTGCTGGTAGGTTCTCTATTATTTGATTCATGTAAATGTTAGTGCTCTCCATGAGTTATGTGTTGGCATTTTTTGTGTTTACTTTTACTGGAGCTCATGACAGTGCATTGGCTGTAACAAGGCTTTTCCCTGTAACATGTAATATACTATAAAAATCTCATCAGTCTCATCTGTGAGCGTTGTATTCTTCAGTGTAAGACATCCAGAGTTTGTGTCCCTAGGAGGCTCACCAGTGACTTCTGGTCTGTGTTGAGCAGAAAATGTTGGCCAATAATAAAATCTCAAAATCTTTCACAAGATGTCAATGCTACTGTCTCTTTTTCTATCTGACCATACCTTTGCTGAACTGAAGAGAGTGATCTGGAGGTGTACACAGACCTCCACTCTTTGCTTCACTTTTTCAAAAGGACTGCTTCCAGCCCAAAGCTGGGTGCATCTGCTGATACTTTAGTCTCTTTGCTTAGATTTTAAAGAGCTAACACTGATGCATTTATCAAATCTTCCTTCAATGTGTTGAAAACTTTGGTGTGGTCTTCACCCCCAGTACCAGTGATTTCTTTTTAGAAAGCAAATCTCACAGAGATTTGTCCTTTTCAGCTAGCTGTGGTATGAACTTTTCCAATTGGTTCACCATCACCAGAAAGCTTTGAAGTCCACTTACACTTGTGGGTTCCTGTATTTCTCTTATGAAAGCTGTTTTGCTTGGCTCAGCTTTAATTCCTTCACCTGAAATAATATACTGAAGGAACTTTTCTTCACTTTCTGAGAACTCACATTTGGTCATGTTAAGTGTGATCCAGTTTCCACAAGATTGCATGTAGACGAGTTGTGTTCTTCCTAAGAGAGTCCCCATATCAGAGTATCATCTATATGGCAGACAACACCTTCCAAATTTTCAGTAGCCTCCTTGTCCATTCTGTTCTGGAAGTGCTATGGTGCTGATGTAATCCCAGATGGTATCTCTTTGAAGTAGAATCTAACAAAAGGTATGATAAAAGTGGTCAGTTTAGCTGCCTCTTCTGCAAGCAGAATTTGCCTGAAACCCATGTTAGCATCTAACTTTGTTAATATGTAGGCACCAGCGAGTGATCTAAGAGTTTGTTCTATTGATGGTAGAATTTATTTTTCTCTACATACTGATTTGTTCAGCTGTGTGAGGTCAACACATATATGAGGGCCTCCTGACTTCTTCACGTCTACCATTCCAGCATACCATTCAGTCGCCTCCTCCACATGCTGAATAACACCTACCTGCTCCATAAGCTGCAGTTCTTTTTTTACTTTGTGCAACAAAGGAAGGGGGTAAACATCAGGGTGTTTTGAGTGAAAATTGTTTTGAATCAAATTTGAGTCTAATAGTGTAAGATTTCTGCAACCTACCAAAAGCATTACTCAGTTTTGGGTATTGAATTTTCAGTATATCCAGGTCAGTGTTGTTGACAGAGGACACCAGTTCCATCTTGTTGATCACAATAGGAGTTATATACAGATTTTTTAATCACATAGGCTTATTCTTGTGTCCTCTTCCTTCCTTTTGGGAGTATGATATTCAAAACCCCTTGAACATCCAGTGGAACACATCCTTTGTTGCTTTTGCAAGTTTTGTGGGCATTATTTCCATAAATCTGGTTGAACACTTTGTCTGAGATAACAGTCAGTGCCTGTGTCAGTCTTAAATTTTACTCTTCTGCCATCCACTTTAAGGTCATCCATCCATCTGTCTCCACTCGCTGATATTGCTCCCAGGAAAACTCTGCTGTCATCCTCTGTTATTGCATTGACAGCTGTTGGTGTACACACATGCTTGTAGTGTCCTTTTTTTCCCATTTTTTGACATCCATGACATGTCACATCTTTGGCAGGGCATTGTGTTTTGAGATGGTAAGGGATATTTCCACACTTCTGCACATCTATTCTGACTTTTATTTTTAATTTTTGTTTCTGTATTTTTGCAGTGATTTCCCTTTTCATATTATTCTGTCTACAGAACATGTCTCAGTAGGACTATCTCCCCTCAGACTGCACTGTTGTTACCTGTTTCAGCCTGTTGGGCCATCTCAACTGCTTTTTCCAGCATGAGATTTCTGTCTAATTGCATACTTTCAGGCAAACATGTCTGAAAGCCCAACAAATAAATGCTCCCTGATAAATTCATTTTTAAAACCTAATACCTGGTTAATGCATAGAGCTGTCGCAAAAGAATCCACAAACTTCTTGGGTCCCTGTTGCTGCATATTAAAAACGGCTTGATTATAAATTATATTTTTCTCGCCAATAAAAAAAATGCATGAAAACCCTATTTAACGGTATCATAGTCATTTATTTCCTGTTCAGACAATTTTAAAATTTGCTGACTATCGTCAGCCTGATCTCCCATACAATAAATTAAGGTATTTAGCTGGTTTGCTTGTGTAGTAATATGGAGATCATTTGCTTGCCAGAATCTTTCAAAATGACAGATCCATTTTTCTCATTCAAGTAGCTTTCTAAAAATTGAACAATTCTAGAGGTTGAATAGTGAAAGACACACATGGTTGCTGTTGAGTAGAGATGGCCATGTTTCTTTTCCGCCCAATTCACTGTCTTTTTCTTTTCAATCTTTTTTTTTTCAATATCTCAAACAGGGTAGGAATTTACTCACTGAAGCCACTCTCAACACCATGTTGTTTTTCTATTTCAGATGTGTAGGTAAGGAACATGTTGAATAGGAATAATTAACAAGGTTTATTTCCAAGGTTTATACACATTGGTCACCTCACCAGAAGTCCTCTCCCTCCCTCATGAAGAGTCCCTTTTTCTTTTGTGTCTTCTCAGGATAATTCCCCTTACACCACTGTGTTATGTGCCATGTGTAATACACACTTAGACAATCATGCATCTTTTGATACATGACTGACAAGGCAGATTTTTTCCCGCAGTAAGTTGCTATTTCTTTCTGCAGTAGACTAGTTGCCATTCAAGGATATAGAACCAAGTCTGTCCTGCTATTTACCCATAGCTAGGGGGAGAAGTGGATTCATACCTTTCCCAAGGGTATTAACATGTCAGTTAATGTAATGGATTCAATTGGAATTTGAACTCGGCTCCCTGATTTCTCAATCCGAGCCGCAATCTATAACTCCACTATACCTACATGTTAAGGTAACACCACAATAATTTCCAGTCTATGTGACTAATAGTGAAGTATTATATTAAGTGCATTGAATGCTTTTATTCATAATTAGACAAAAAAAAAATTAATGTACTGTTGTGATGATATAACCCAACTTCCCCATTCACGATAATGGACGGACTGGTTGCTGATTAAGTACGACCACAGCGGACAATCAGGGGGGGACATCGTTTGTTAACACCTATTGAGGTTAGGAGACTCTCGTCTCTGTACTTGTCACACATACATCCGATTATAAATCTATTATTGAAAACCTACACTCGGGTTACTTTGTTTATTATATCTTGCACAAGATATAACAGCTGGCGACGAGGATTGTGCAACGTACTTGGAAAATATATATATATATATATATATATATATATATATATCAGATTACGCTGAACGGATTTCAAAAGCAGATTCGCAATTCAAAGATATCAGTTGACGCCGAATAGGATTTCGAAAGTGGAGTCACAAGTCAAAAGGAAACTTTTTGAAAAGTAAGAAAATTTTTACTGTTAAATTGTGATTTGAAAAATATATATTGAACCACGACTCAAATGCGAGCCCGGTCTAATAATTGATTATTCGAGTAAAAAGTACGGGTTGTAAAAATATTACGGCTGTAAATTGTCTGTTAACCGTTTAAAAAAAAAAAATTTTTTTTTTTTTTGTCGAATTCTAAATAAAGTTAGGATGGAGCAATTAGTCGAAATGACTAAAATGCTGTGTACAAGCTTGCAACAGCAACAAAAACAGCACCAAGAGTTACAACAACAGCAACAACAACAGCACCAAGAGTTACAACAACAAATATTACAACAGCAAAAAAGTCTCAAAAAAATTCTGAAACAGACGACTGGAGAAAGAAAAAATGCTGTTTTTTCTGCCGAAGGAATAGCAAATTCATTATCCGAATTTATATATGAACCTGATTCGGGCATTACATTTCCTACATACTTTAAACGTTTCGAAACTATATTTACCAAGAGATGTCAACATTGGTCGGATGAGGAACGAGTAACATTATTAGTCCAGAAACTAGGGACAAACGAGAACAGGAAGTACTCAAACTTGATATTGCCTAGAAAACCAGAAGAAGTTTCGTTTGACGAAACTATAAGTATTCTGTCAAAAATATTTGACGAAAGGAATAGTCTGTTGCACACGCGATACAGATGTCTAAACATCGTTAAAGCAGATAACGAGGATTTTCTGACATACGCGGGAACAGTGAACTCTCTGGTTGAACAATTCAAGTTAGAAGAAATTCCCAAAGATGTATTCAAGTGCCTAATTTTTCTTCAAGGACTAACTGATCCTAAATATAAAGAAATTAGGTCGAGAATATTAATAATGGTCGAGCAAGACTCGAACATAACATTACAAAGGGTGACCGAAGAATGCCAACGTCTCATAAACGTAAAAAGGGATAATACACAAATTGAGAAAAAAGTGTTGCTAATGTTCGACACGTAAAAACTCAAAACTCCAAAAGTCAAAAAGACAGAAAAATGTGAGACGTGTGGAAAAAATAACCATACCAAAAACACGTGTTGGTACAAAAATAAATTCTGCCAATCGTGCGGAAATAAAAATCATACCAAAGACGTGTGTTGGTACAAAAATAAATTCTGCCAATCGTGCGGAAATAAAGGGCATAAATATTCGGTTTGCCGCAAGAAAAGGAAATTACAAGATGTAAGCCTGGTGTTATCAGAAAAAGAAATTCAGAACGGTAAAAATAGAAAGTACGTAGATGTACGTATGAATAATCATACAATTACTTTCCTATTGGATTCTGGTTCAGACATAAGCATCATTGATGAACAAACATGGAAAAATATTGGAAGACCCAAATTATCTGAAACCAAAAAAATCGCTAGAGGGGTTTCAGGAAAAAATTAAACTTTAAGGGAGAATTAAAGTGCAATATTTCGTTATGTGGCAAGACTGCAAAAACGAAAGTGTATGTAATCCAAGGGATTAATTCATGTCTTTTTGGAGTAGACTGGATAGTACTCTTTGATTTGTTTGAACTCCCGATTAACTCGTTTTGCAACGTAATAAACGGTGCAGAAAAACAAAAAAGTATTAAAAATGAAAAATTCATGAATGAATTAAAAGAAGAATATCTCAGAGTTTTTTTTCTGAGGGATTGGGTTTATGTACTAAGACGGAAGTCAAATTTGAACTCAAGGAAAATGTGAAACCAATTTTTAAACCTAAGAGAAACGTTCCTTTTTCCTCCTTAGACACAATTAATAAGGAATTGGAAAGGCTAGAAAAAATGGGAGTGATATCTAAGGTTGACCATGCGGATTGGGCCTCGCCCACAGTCTCTACGTTTAGAAGAAAAACGGAAAAATAAGAGTGTGCGCAGATTTTTCAACAGGGTTAAACGATTGCCTTAAAAATCAGTTATCCACTACCTTCACCAGAAGATATTTTTTCAAAGTTGAATGGTGGTAAGATTTTTTCAAAAATCGACTTGTCTGACGCATACTTGCAGATTAAAGTGAGTGACGAATGCTCAAAATATTTGTGTATAAATACACATAAAGGTATTTATAAGCTAAATAGGCGTTTTTTCGGCTTAAAGGTCGCCCCAGCTTTGTTCCAACAGGTGATGGACACTATGCTGGCAGGCCTGGAGTTTGGTACCGCCTATTTAGATGACATTCTAGTCAAAAGTAAGAATGTTCAAGAACATAAAACGCACATCAGAGCGATATTCAAAAGACTAGAAGATTTTGGTTTTAAATTAAGCCACGAGAAGTGTAAATTCTTCATGGAAAGAATTACATACCTCGGACAGGTAATAGACAGTGAAGGCAGGAAACCGGACCCACAGAGAGCCGATGCAATTAAGAACATGCCTGCACCTGACACAGTTGCGAAACTACAATCGTTTCTGGGGTTGGCCCAATATTATGCAATCTACATACCTAAAATGTATGATTTAAGAGCCCCCCTTAACGAATTGTTGAAAAAAGACAAGAAATGGTTTTGGTCAAAAGATTGCGAGACGTCTTTTCAGAAAATAAAAAAATGCCTACTCTCAGATCTTGCCATAGCACATTATGATCATGAGAAAGAGATCATCCTGGCTAACTGACGCAAGTTTGTACGGAGTGGGTGCTGCACTGCTACACAAATATGAAGATGGCACTACTAAACCGATCGCGCACGCGTCGAGGACTCTTCTTCTGGCTGAAAAAAATTATAGCCAGATCGAGAAAGAGGCTTTGTCGATTGTATTCGGGGTTAAAAAATACCATCGCTTTTTACATGGTAGATCATTTGTACTTCAAACGGACCATAGACCGTTACTTACAATATTTGGAGGTAAAAAAGGCATTCCTACGCATACAGCTAATCGTTTACAGCGATGGGGAGTAACCCTGCTTAATTACCATTTTAGGATGGAATACGTCAAATCTAAAGAATATGGGCATGCGGATGGACTGTCAAGGCTGATTCCAAAAAATGAAGAAATTTTAGAAGAGACGGTTATAGCAGCATTAACTGAGGAAAAAGAAATATCAGGTGTCTTGTTGAATACAATCAGGGAATTGCCGGTAACTTTGGACCAAATAAAAAAAGAAGCGGAAAAAGATCACTATATTGTGAATTTAAAGAACCAGACGAGATTGAACAAAAGACAGAAAAAGGGAACTCAGATTTCACCTTTCTCAATTTGCGACAACACGTTGATGTACGCAGATAGAGTTGTCATACCTCAATCTCTACGTACAGATATGCTGAAAGAATTTCATACCGGTCATCCTGGAATGTCTCGGATGAAATCACTCATGCGTGGTTACGTATACTGGACAGGAATGGACAAGGATATTGAAGGTTTTGTAAGACTATGTAGAGGTTGTCAATTGGCTGCAAGGGCACCTCCGGTCAAAATGAATCCTTGGCCGAAAACGGATTTGCCGTGGGCACGTCTACATATAGACTACGCTGGACCAATTAATGGGTACTATTATTTGATATTGGTGGACTCTTTATCGAAATGGCCTGAGGTAGTCAAGTGTAAGCATCCTACATCTAGGAACACCATCAGTGCATTGGATGAAATTTTCAGTGTTTTCGGGGTTCCCAGGACATTGGTTAGCGACAATGGTACGGCGTTCACAAGTATGGAGTATAAGGATTTCTGTACTGCCTTAGACATTGAACACATAACTACACCAGTGTGTCATCCCAGGTCAAACAGTCAAGCCGAGAAATTTGTTGACACTTTTAAACGTGCTTTACGTAAAAATCAAGGTATGGACACGGAAGAAAGAACTATTCAGAAGTTCTTAGCAATCTATATGGTAACTCCTAATGAGAACAACGATGCGAAAATGTCACCGGCGGAAATTATGTTCGCAAGGAAAATTAGATCAATTTTCGATAGATTGTTACGCTTCAAAACAAAAAAGTTGCTAAGAAAGAGGAAAAAGTCAACATAAAAAAATACACTTCAGGAGACAAAGTTTTTTTTTTTAATTTTTAAAGTGGAAAAAGCTATTGGATGGATGGCATAATCCAGAAAAGGATTGGTAAAGTGATCTACACGATTAAAAGTAAAAAATTTACGTGTAAAAGACACATCAATCAGATTAGACCACGATATGGTGAAGAAAGTGAAAAAAGCGAAGAAGAAATTCCGATGGAAGTGCTATGCGATACTTTTAACATGACACTACCCAATAGTGTATATGAACCTGTATCTCGTGAACCAGCCTTACGGGCTTAAAAGCGAAAATTATCTTCGCCAAAAAAGGATCTAATTGTGACGACTAAAAGAAGGAGCACACAGGAAAGAAAACCAGTGGAGCGTTTTAGCCCGGATCCAAAAAGAAGACGACATTAGAAGCAGAAATTTTAAAAAGTGAGAATTTCAGCTTCGTGGGGAGGTGTTGTGATGATATAACCCAACTTCCCCATTCACGATAATGGACGGACTGGTTGCCGATTAAGTACGACCACAGCGGACAATCAGGGGGGACTTCGTTTGTTAACACTTATTGAGGTTAGGAGACTCTCGTCTCTGTCTCTGTACTTGTCACACATACATCCGATTATAAATCTATTATTGAAAACCTACACTCGGGTTACTTTGTTTATTATATCTTGCACGAGATATAACATGTGCATACATATATACTTATGTACATACATATATATATAACTCAATAATAACTCACTCAGAAGGAAAATCCTTGAGAGTGCTGCCATTGAATATTATCCAAATATTAATCTACGCCCAGGTTTTTTCTCCAAATCACTTTTCCTAGCAGTATTACTACTCTCCCAAGCAAAGGTACACAACTGTATCAAAAAATCAAAAAAAAAAAAAATGGTTGAATCCATCAACACAATGATAAAAACAATATTTCCACACGTGATAGTACTTGACGTAATTTTCAGTTGACAATATGAATACAATAGGGTTTTCTAAGTTCTTCTAGTTGCCAAGGGCATTTTGTTTTGCTGTTAATAGTTACTTTGTTTTAATAAATTCATTTCGTTTTTGCCTTGAAAAGTTTACATTGGACGAAATACGGCTAATAATACAGTTTTCCTATTGTCTTTTACCTTTATACATATTGTCTTTTTCTACAGGTTAACTCTGAGAATTTTTTCATATATATTTATGTACATTACATATATACTTATGGATGTTTGTATACAACATAATCTTATTCCATTACTTGATAAAAACTTCTTGTACACCAAGCATTTTAAAGTCAAATATTGAATTTATATTTTTAAGACATTTTTATGTTTATACATTATTTTTATAGATACAAATATTCAAGTAAATGCTCTGTTTTATAATAAACAGTATTAAACAACATTTACCGGCCTGAATGTCCGAGAAATTTTCATAGAAAATATTCGTCCTCCGACAAGAATCGAACCTGTATCCTATATGGAACCGTCATATAGCCTGATATGCCTTAACCGTTTCGGCCACAGAGGAGTGTTCGGTTAGCAAGGTCGATTTTACTGTCTTTAAACTTTAATCTTCCATGAAACTCTCACGTACATTCATACATCATTACTTATTATAAAAACCAGGTTGTGTGTCTGTTCGTTTATATATTAGATCGGATTTCCTACATTTTTCAACCGATTTCAACAAAACTTCACAGAACTACGTAAAATTACCTTGCGGTGGTTCTGACAGTGCCAAAAATTGGAAAAACACAATTGTTTTTGCAGGAAATCAATTTGAAAACACGATTAAGAGGCATCGCTGTTTCGAGAATGAAAGGGGGACAACTCATATCGAGTTTTACTTATTATAAAACCCAAGTTGTTCGTGTGTGTTCGTTTATAGTTATTTTCCAAGGGTAGCTTAGATGTGGCACAAGGCCGAAAGTATCGGGCATCTAGTGAGAATCGAACTCACTTTTCAGTTGTAACTGATCTAGCAAGACAAGCTTGCTAACCATTACACCACGCCGAGGTGACCAGTGTATGTTCGTTTATATATGGGATCGGATTTCCTACATTTTCAACCGATTTCAACAAAACTTCAGTTTTTTTTTTTTTGGCAGGTAGTGTTTCTTATTGTCTTGCACACTTTTTTCTTTATTTTTACATTCAGAATGCTTTAAAAATTCTATTTACAAGACAATTGTTTATAATAAAATTGAAAAATTCTATTCAATCGGTAGACTCATAACGAATAACGATTGAAAACAATGTTTTTGTTTGAGTTTGGGTTTGACCAATTCGTAAAAAAAACAAAAAACTAATTAAGACATGCGTGTCCATCAACCTTAAACAATAATCTTTGTCAATTTAATTTTTCAGTCTTTATGATGGTCGATACTTGATCTATCTCTTACTGTTACATCCCGGGTAACGCCATGCTCTACTGCTAGTTGAATATAAATATAAATACATTGAATTTATACTCAATGGAATGAATTATAGGAAGGTTCATGAAGAAAATATTCTTTACTGAGCACAAATGGATAAATAAACATAAGTCCACAACTAATCCACTTGAGTGAGTGGAATTTAAATAAACACATTACACTTCAAATGATCAAAAGCAACACTCATTTATTCTATCCCGAGTAATTAAATATTTGAAAAAATGTAATAATAAAAAAAAGGAACGTTACTTAAATTGAAAAGTGCTTGGAACATACACAGGATTGATGAAAGGAAAACCACTTTATATTCAATATTCAGTCAGTGTCGATTTTTTTTTAGTTAAATAATTTTGCATTGTACATTTTAGGGTTTTCTTATTGTGTAAAATTTCTTAACCCAAGAACAATTACAACCCTGTTGCAATGATATTGAGAAGATGGTTGATACTTAGCCAAAGAAAGCTGTATGATGCTGGGAAAATCAAAGCTATTATTTTTATTGCTTAGATATTTTAAATATCATAAATCATTTTCTTATATATATATATATATATACCTAAACGTAACCCCTTTTTCGAACGTAACTAATAACTGATACAACAAAAGTTAATGAAAATGAACACGCAACCACTCCTTGTCTGGATGAATGGATTTCTCTGTATCCTTGGAAAAAGTGAATTATGAATTTTTGCCGTGCCTTTAAAACTCAGTAAATTTAAAAATAAGTTACTCCAAAATTCGCTGGAGGATGAAATGGAACTAATGTTTTTAATTTAATTACAAAATTAAATTCGAAGCTTTTAGCTTCCATTTTTGAAACATGGTTAGAACTGTGTAGTGAAAAAAAACATATTTTAAATCAGTTAATTTATAATATTAATGCTCTGTAAATTTACATTGAGCACTATTTTGTAAAAATAAAAATATCTATAAGAACACCGGATTATATATCTTACTGTTCTTTATATATATATATATATATATATATATATATATATAGTAATAATAATGTTAGGAAGCAACAGTTGCTTCCCTTTTGAATGTACAATTTGCAGTTCTTTTGAACATGTTGTTCTTTTAAAGAATTAGTTGTTAAAAAAAAATGTTGTGTGAATAAGAAGTTTTCCTATTTTGCCATTTTGTGAGACAGTACCCGCTTTATGTAATGCCTTTGGTGTGCTTCTGCGATCAACAATTTTTGTCTTAGTCCACAGACGAAACACATTATTAGAAGTGGTGTCAAAAGTGACAGAAATATTATTTTTAAAAAAAGTTGATTAATTCTTAAAAAAAATGTCATTAGTACGGATGCCAGAGAGCTTCAATTTCACAAAACCAAAAGCATGGCTAATATTGTGACAACAGTTTTTAAAATAGAGAGGTAGGTTCAGATTGAATGAAGACTCAAGGTAGTTAAATACTGTAGGAATATTATCATTATTATTATTATTAATAAATAAAAATAAAATAATGAAAATTTTAAATAAATATACTCCCAACATACAACAAAACTGTTCCTGCCAGAAATACGGACATCCCGCCAAAAATGTTAAATTTAATCTCTTTACCATGAATCTTGTTACGGGCAACATGTGTCTGACTTCTCTCTGTGATATGGCTTGTAATAATATGGAGTAAATTCTTCCTTTTATCACATGTAACATAAAACAATTGTAACCTAAAAAATACACATACCAATACGCAAAAGAAATATATTAATGAATTGTATGAAATTATTATACAATTTACCATGCTTTTCATGTTATACCGCAACGTTTTATTTCCTGTCAAGTATGCCTTATCTCTGTGAACACAAGGCTAATTTCTGCTGCCATGATGTGAGCATTGACCCCACAATACTTTACTTTATTATATATGAACTAACGAAAATATGTAGCTATTTCTCAAGAGACAAATTTCGAATCAGGAAAAGAAAAATTTGGCATGTATTCAACAGAAATTAAATTCACAAGTATGTCTGATGAATCTAGATAAAAATATGAAAATAAAATTTATAAACAAAGAAGAATTCAAAGTATTTGGCATTTGCTTTTCATTAAAACCACTATCACTTTTTTCTCTCTCTCTTTACACTTCTCTCTTAGCTAATGAGAAGGCAATCCTCAAATAAAAAAAAGAGGTAGAAGAAAAGGCTGAACATGATTGCAAAATGGCAGTTGTTTGCTGGATCATGAGTCTAGTTATTTTGAGTAGAAATTTATATATATATATATATATATATATATATATATATATATATATATATATATATATATATTACAGGATCATTTTCCAACTTATACAAGATGATTTTTGCCTTCTCTAAACTTCTAACCTTCTGTCCTGGAGTAACAAGGTGCCTCACATATTTCACATTCATTTTCAAGTTTTTTCACTGCTCTTTGGTGAAACAAATCTCTCATGTGAATTGAGTTTCAAACAGTTTATGTCACTTGTCTGGTGGCTATATAGTAAAATTGAATTTATTTGCAGAAATCATATTTAATTTTTTATTATTTTTATTCATTACTTATTTTTATATTTGATATTTCGGAGAAAATAATTTCTGTAAATAAATTCAATATTACTCACACATTTCCTGAAGAGTGGATGTAATCTCTGCAAAACTCAGAGTAGGGATGGGTAAATGAACATTTAATTTTGTTATTATCAATGCTTTATCTCTTGCTATTGAACATTATAATTACAAAAAACGTTTGCCTTAAAGCATTATCTTCCAGAAATACTCTTGTTGAGTTTTTCATCTTTCATCGAAACACAATCTTTTGAAAAGCAACTGTCACTTCCTAACATTATTATTACTGAACATCTCCCTTTCTTTTCAAAATAGAAATGAAATATATTTTTTTATTCATTTTCCAAATTATCTACTTACTGGTAATATTATCTTTAAAATCTTTTATTTCTTTTCCTTTTATTAAATCATAGCAAGTCCTTCAAATATCCAGGTTTATGGAGCTTAACAACATACTGTTCATCTCTCATATTTATTGTCCTTTTGATACCTGTTTTCTAACTCGTTTGTTTGGTAAATTTATGAATGTTAACAGGGTGAGTGTTCGCATGCAAATAATTAAGAAAAAGTTGGGTTTCTTTTACGGACCATTTATTGTCATTTTTATTGTGACTGTAGTGAAACAAAGCTCTTAATCTTTCTTGGATATGTCTATTTTCTTTTTGATCCAGGAATTCGAGTAAGTATAAGCATTGTATTAATGGTCGAGCTCAAGACAACTTTGTATAGAGTGTTGCATCCAACCGTTACGTCAAATTGTGACGTCAGCCGATCCCGGGTCTTGTCCTGCTGTCACGGCACCAATTGTGGCATCCAAAACCGATCCAGAGTCTTATCCCGGTCGCGGCGCCAATTGTGATGATCTAACCTTTAAGTGATTCGGATGGGAATCTGGTTAGATTCGATATCAGCCTCGTCGTTCCCAACTCGCTTCCAACGTCTGGTTACCGAAGTAACCACTTTGATCTCCAGTCTGCCTACCCACGTTGTGAATTGATCTTAGGCAGACGAATTCAATCAGCGTTGGGGCCGTACTGCAAGCTCGAGTTCGAATGAGGGCGGTATCGCAAAGTACGGGCAAAATAAAATAAAATAATTAATCGAAAATGCTTTAAAAAAAAGGATAACAATACTTTATATCTGGTTGCTGGATACATAGGACTGCGTCTATCTCCCGACCCGCTATATGGATTGTGACACGTGGTTTTCAGGCGAAATTCACAAAGCTTATTTTGGTGGTGTGAGTCTAGGTCGTCCTTCAAAAAATAAATTGTTCTTGGTTTGAAGATGAGTTCGGAAGTTGCGCGAATCTTGGTCAGCTCTTCGTAGCGGGGCTTCAGAGCTCTCAACTGGAACTCTCTCTCGAACTCAAAACTAAACTCAACTGAAACTCTAACTGATTTTTGCTCGCTGCGAATTTGCTTATATGGACGCCGATTCAAAACCGGGGGTGGGCTCGTCGGGGTTTGAGGTTCCTTGATAAGTCTAAATCCATAAACCCCTTCTTTTTGTCTTCGGTCAGGAAAAATTCATTATTTCCATTTTTGGAAGTCTTCTCTTACTCCCACCTTCTCTTATTTTAATATGGACATCTTCCCACTTCTTCGTAGTAATCCCTCATACTTTTACTCACTGCGGCTGCCTCTTTGCGTCAAATGATCACCTCCGCCTGGCTGGTTAGCGTTCAACCAATGGTCGATCAACAGTGTGGGCGTGACTAGACTAGCCTTGTTCTTAAAAAAATATATATTTTGTTCAAATAAAAAAAAATTATCTTTTTCTTTTCCTTTTCTTTCTTTTGTTTCTCTCTTCTTCTTTGGCCGCCAAGAAGACAATACGACCCGTAGAGTGACAATCTCAATTCTTATCCTAACGTCACGGCATATGGAATTCTTCAATCAGATTTTCGCCAGACACACTCATTCTTCGGCGCCAACGAAATATTGTTTCGCTGTCATATTCAAATTCCAACACAGCCCAGATGTGTTTTCTCTCAATGACATCTCCCATCGACAAAGACCCAACCTAGAGATGACTCTCTTTGTGTGTGGTCAACAGATGACCTATTAAATTGTTTTCAGACAGCATCATGACACAAGTAAACCTTTATCTATTTAAAACTCTGTATCACCTGGTGTTTGTCAATTAGCTTTATGACAATGGCCATAAGAATTTTCACCATTCTTCATTTATCAAAACAACATTTTCAAATGTCTCTTCTCGTAGGTGACTTTATCTTTAAAATTTTCCTCGCAGGGAACCCCACCACCCCCGACAGTCCGCCTGTCACAAAGACACGGTTAATTTTTTATCTATCTAAACAAAACAATGTATTAACCTGGACCCTGCCAGCCAGCCAGCCCCAAGACAATGGCCGACAGAACCCTCACCAGTGTCTTCCATTATCAAAATAACATTTTCAAATGGTATTTCTCGTGGGTGGCCTCCCGTTATCATATAAGTTAAGTTTCGCCTCTATTTTTTCTTTCTTTTCTTTCTCTTTTTCCTTTCCTTCTTTTTGCGTCCCTAAATGGTGTCACAGAGTTGGAACAACCAAAAGAATGTTTGTACTTACTTTATCACTGATAGGTTTAAACATGGTTATGAGTATGTTCACTTTCTTGATTCAGAGTTTAGGGTAAGCCAGTATAAGCATTGTTACAATGATCACATTCAAGTCAGCCTTGTACTGAGTTGGAACAATCAAGAGAAAGTGTGACTTCATTTGAAGTATTCAAAGACACGTGTAAACACCATGCATCGAAAAGTGGGAAGAGTTTTCACTTATTAGGTAGCCAAGGAAACTAACATTCCTCAATGTGAATGTAATTATCACGTGCTTCTACATCTTGGTGCTGCTTTCTTGAGAGCCTGTACTTTATAAGGCTCCATAAGTTTTCTATGGGGTTGAGGTCAGGAGATTGGGGCTGCAATGTCATAACACTCACCTGCTTCTCATCAAAGTATTCCTTCATCAATTTTGATTTGTGACAGGGAGCATTATCCTGAATAAAAATGAGCTTGGTTGGGTTGATTTGCACCCTTTCAGCAGAAGGGAGCAGACAAGACTCTAAAATTCTATTGTACTGTTTGCTCCTGAGGGTCTTTTCAATAGGTTTTAAGAAACCACTTCCATGAAAAGAAAAGCATCCCCAGAACATTATACTGAACAGATGCTCGACAGTACTTACTTCTAAATTCGAAGAGTTTTCAAAGCTTCTTCTTTGGATCGTTTATCCTTTGAATTTAGCTCAACTTTCGTTTCATCGGAGAAGAGAACATTTAGTAAAAAAAAAAAAAAAAATCAGATGAGTCACTTTTATCGAACAGCACTGTATGTGTTTCACATTATAGAAATATTTTATTTTCCAAACATGGGCAGCACATTGTGGCTCTGTTCCGATGGTACCCAACTGACCTTACTATACTGTGCAGCCGACAAAAACAATCTTTTTTTTTTTAAACATGTGTATGAGGCTGTTAAACTTGTATTTTCTACTATTATGTTGTAGATATAGTTTGGTAGGTTTCCATGTGTATTTAAATGAGTCCTAATTGAGCTATGGTTGGATAGGTAATGTGAGTCATCTTGATAGGCATGTTGTGCTATGACCAATATAATTATTTCAAAGTTTGATTTGATCAGGAACACAGTTCCTTAAGAGACATTTGAACTCGTAAATAATAGTGGTTCTCTGTAATTTTTATCTTGCAGGCGTGTTATTGTTGTTGATAAGGTTAGCTGTTTTAAATTTTTTATAGGAGATAATATAATTTTCTTATTCTGGTCAACTAGGGTTGTGTATTTCTTTATGATATTTCTAAGAGAAAATACATCTTGCTTATAGTTAACATGTTTCTGGCTTTTTGTTATGTAGTGGTTTCACAGTGGAGGCTTGTATTTGTACTAAGTTGGTCCTAAAATAGGTTCGACGTACAAAACGTTATTGATATAATAGGTAATGACGCAGCAATCTAGTTGTGGTGGTTGATACTTTAATATCCGACTAACGGTCGTCCGACATCGACTGACTGACTGACCAACTCTCTCCGACAGACTTGTTACTCCTACTACTCCTACTTATTATACGTGGGAGAGTCTAACTATAGAATAGGTGTGTTTCACTATAAAATCCCCCCCCTAAAATTTTACTCCGTAGGAGTAAACGGTTTTCTTTATTTTTCATTACAGAAAATATGAAGAAAAAACAACAAAAAAAAATTTTTTTTTTTTAGCAACATCGTAGCATATTTCCTACGTTTTTTTATCCACTTTTTTAAATGATGAGTTACCTTTCTTTTTTCTTCTGGATCGGCGTACCTCAGTTAAAATTGTTGCAGGCGTTGTTAGATCAAACGTATTGAAAATCACCTCCATCGCCGTTTTTTCCGCGGGACCGCTGTTAACCACGTCCGAAAAACGTCGTCTGATCTTGTTACTGCACGTGATTTTTTCGCCTTTCACCAAGTACATCATATAGCCAATCCGTTTTTCTATTTTTTTTATACCTCCATAGTGTTACCAGAAACAACCTTCCGCTTTGAGCTTCTTAAGGATGAAGTCACAGTTTCTGTAGGTTCTTCTTGTGGTTCTATTTGTCCAGCCTCTAGCTTTCCTTTTGTTGATCTTGTGCTTCTTAACGTTTTCTGTGGCGACTTCAGTTGACTTAAATCATTTAATAATACTGCATGTCCTTGGCTGCAGGTAACTCGCTCCCCATTTTTTCTCGGTGTCGACTTCATCTTTACTTTCTGGAGCTTTTTTTCACGTATATCGTCGGTGTTACCCATTCAACTTTTTTAAATACCCCGGTTTTCTCTAATCTGTCCAATTCTTTATCTATCTGTTCAATTGAAGCAAACAGCACGCCTGAGCGTTTTCTTTTAGCTGGAATTTTGCCACCATCTTGGTACACGTTCCCAAACCTTGAGAAAAAACAGTAGGAAATGTTTCCTTACTAATTTTTGGGCTTCTGAGTTTAAACTTTCAACCTTGTAACAGAAAGAATTTATCGGTAGATCCCATGATTGGAATTCTGTTATCCAATTCGTACCAAGTAAGTTCATGGTATTTTCTATGACAAATAGTTTAGCTTTTCGCGTTTTTTTATTTAGCGTGACGTTTGTAACAAATTCTCCAATAAATTGTATTTTTTCTCCCGTCACTGACCTCGCGATTTTATTTGTTTTCATTAAAGTTGGTTTCCCAAACTTCTTCCACGTATGCAAATTCATGATAGATAGGTCGGAACCAGTGTCGAGTTGCATTTTTATTTTTTTTTATTACTTATTTTGACGTTAACAAATTTTCTGGTCATTCCATCGTTCACCTCGTCGGACTTTAATTTTCTTATTTTATTGTCTTTATTTTTTTGACCTTCAGTGCGAGCTTTTATGACCCACTCTTTTACAGTTGAAACATTTTTATTCCTAAAATTGCAATATCTGTACCAGTGTAGTTCACCGCAAGCAAAACATGGCTTTGGGAGTTTTTGTTTATTTTTCTCTGGTATTTCACTTTTTGTTTGATAATCCGCAATTTTAGAATTATTTTTGGTAAACTGACTTTCTTTTTTGTAGCGTATTTTCCTTACGTACGAAACGCCAGACTGTTCTATCTTTTTCGAATCTTTCTTTACGCTAACATATCTTGTGCAGTCTTCTGCCAAACTCTGTATCGTAATCCTTGGTTGGTTTTCCAATTTTGTCAGTACTAATTTCCTCAATTCTGCGTCTCTTTCCGATACTAGCCATTGAACAAACACTAAGCACTTAAAATTGTCAGCGCTTAACTCTGCTAGCTTGAATTCTTCACAATGCTTATTCACATTGGCTGCGTACGTTATATAGTCTTGTTCGTCATCTTTCATCAGATTCAAACATTTCCACCTCCTGTGGAACAAAGATGTCTTTTTACTAAATAATTCACTTAATATATTTAACGCCTCGGTAAAAGTCAACTCGCTAGTCTTTTTCGGTAAAATGTAGTTTACCAATTTGTTATGCTCAGCAGTTCCTAACTTGCTTAAAAGAAGTCTAACCTTCTTTCCTTCAGACCACGATTGGCAGTCCTCGTTATACACGTCCGTATATTTTTTATAATACTCCTCAAAAGTTATCTCTTCATCCGGACTGTACGTGAATATTTCAATTGAATTCCATATTGTATTCTCTGGGAAAGAATCATTTTGTAGATTTTTCTCTTTCCTCTTCTCAGTTGTTTCCAGAATTTTGTTTTGAAACTCCTTATGCCTCTGTTCCATTTCTAGTTGAAACTGCATCTGAAGTTTCCTCCTGCATCTGGAATGTTTTCTGTTACTCTAATATTGTCACCTGTTGTTCCGTCTGGAACTTAAAAAATTCCTGGAATATATTTCTGCATTCCTCCATCTTCGCAAAAAGTTTACACAATGCTTAAATATTGTAGAGGGGGTTCTAAACGAATTTGCAATTCGTAACCTATTTAAGCAAACTGTCTTATCGAGAAAAAAAAAAATTCTTTTCTCAGTTGAGAATACGACTGATTTTTTCGTTACTAAGCTGACGTCTTGTCTTTCGAAAAACTTTGCCAATTTTTTTTTCTCTTGTCTTTTGAAAAACTTTGCCAAGTTTTTTTTTTTTTTTAAAAATGTTAATCCGAGATGTTGTCGCCGAAAATTTGACGAGCAAGTTGTTTTTTCTTTTTCCTCCGTATGAGTACGAATTTCGTCATCAAATAATGTGGCGAGCGATTTTTTTTCTTCCACCGTATAAATCCGGATCCCTTCGCCGAATAATTTATTTTTTTACCCATATGAGTTTGAATACTCGTACTTTCTTTTTTGTTATGGCGGGTGAAATTTTTTTTTCTTCCACCGTATGAATTCCGAATCCTCGTGAGCAAGTGTGTTATGGAGTACGAATGTTTTTCTTCCTTCGTATGAATCCGAATACTGTCGCCAAGTGTTGTACGGCGTACAAAAAGTTTTTCTTCCTCCGTATGAATCCAAATACGTTCGTCGCCAAGTGTTTCATATGGCGAACGAATTTTTTTCCCTCTGTATGAGTTCGAATCCTCGGTCACCAAGTTGTTATGTAGTGTGCGAAAGGTTTTTCTTCCTCCGTATGAGTTCAAATCCTTCGTCGCCAAGTTGTTATGTAGTGGTTTCACAGTGGAGGCTTGTATTTGTACTAAGTCGGTCCTAAAATAGGTTCGACGTACAAAACGTTAAGAACTTGATATAATAGGTAATGACGCAGCAATCTAGTTGTGGTGGTTGATACTTTAATATCCGACTAATGGTCGTCTGACATCGACTGACTGACCAACTCTCTCCGACTGACTTGTTACTCCTACTACTCCTACTTATTATACGTGGGAGAGTCTATTAACTATAGAATAGGTGTGTTTCACTATAATACTTTTATAGAAGATTTTGATGCTCAAGTGACCTTAAACATAGTAGCAACCCTAAAATAAAACTTATCAGAGCAGCTCTCACATATAAAAATGTCTGAACTCTAAAGTAACACTCACTTCCAGGTTTAGAAAAATAACAATATGTACAAATTATTCGATACACAGTTTTCTATTTTACTGTTGCATATGACGTCATTTTGAATTGATTTCAATTCCACCAATTCAAAAATGCCAGGATTGAGTCAGAAAATATTGTCTTAAATAGTGATAACACCCAATGACTGAGATAGACAAAAGTAGTTGAACAAACGAGAAAAAAAATGAACAGAGGACAGTATATTCATAGTTTCAGTTCTCATATAGAACATCTAAAACAGAAATTGGAAAACATAATTAAAAGAATTAAATAAACTTTGTCAGCTGAAATTAACAAAAGTTTTTTGAATGAATTCTTGCTCCCTAAATAAACCTTATATATGGGCATATGGCCAAGTGGTTAAAAAGTTTACTTTTTGACCATGAGACCAAGAATTGAAACTCACCATAGTTGTTTTGTCAGGAATGTTACTTCTTGATGTTATCAGCTTGGGAATGCAATTAAACCATGCAGTACCTTTGGAAAATACCTGACAACCAAACCACATGTTGACCTAGGCCTCATGTATAAAATTGAATAGATGGAACTGTTCAAAGTCTGCTAATAGTTGGGCTAACATGTAATCACAAGTCATTGCGACTAAGGGTTTAAGATTAATGTTCAAACTGTTATAACACCAAATGATGCACTCTTTCCTAGAAACTGTAACTAAGGTCTATTTAGAATATTTTTAGTATAAGCCACATGTTGACACTGTGGGTGTTTAATAAACACAAATGTAGCAATGGTCCGGAGCAGGGATTGGCTAGCTGCTCGTAACAGATAGATCTGCTCAGAAATGAGGATCTGGCCATTGTTATATATGGAATATATACACTACTGACTGGATCTGTTGAGCTCTGTATATCCTCAGGACTGTACTGCTCTAATTTGTAGAGAACTGTCTTGTTATGATATAGTTGCACTGTCTGAAACAAGGCTATCTGATGAGGCCAGCTAGTTTAGTTACACCTTGTTTTACAAAGCGAGGTCAGGTAATCTCCATTGAGTGTCTGGTGTTGGCTTTGCTGATAAAATGCACTTAGAAGTGCCTCATGGCTTCACAGATTGTATAATGTCCATTGAGTGTCTGGTGTTGGCTTTGCTGATAAAATGCACTTAGAAGTGCCTCATGGCTTCACAGATTGTATAATGTCCCTTCCATTGCAAATTTGAAAAAAAAAATTATGACAATGATATGTACCAACTCTTGATCAGAATTTCAAACTGGCTAGGGGTTGGGGCATAAGGACTTTCTTTTAAGCAAATCTGGTGAAAAATGTGTGCATTCATCAGCAGTATGAGTGTATTCATGCAAGTTTTAACATCCAATGTAAGTATTATGTTTATTATTACAGAGTGAGTATTGCTAATATACCTCCTATTTTGAGACATTATATATTATTTAATTAATTAATAAATTGGAGACTTTAGACTTGGAATTTATCAATCTCGTGAAATAATATATTACCATGGCTTTCTGAAGTCTCTGATTTTTTAATTAATTATTACTTATAAATCCCAAGACCTCAATGTAGTAAACAGATTACTATATTGAGCTCTCAGGATTTATATCCTCCCTGGAATTATCCATATGGATTACCACTTAACTTTATCTTTTTATATATATATATATATATATATATATATATATATATATATAATCATTTACTGCATTCTACTTCTATTACTGGTCCATTTAATCTTAAATAAATAGAAACACATATTCAGGATATTGTAATTTTATTTTCTGTCAGTTTATATTCTGAAAATGACATGAACTTCAATATCACTTAATTAAATTTTCTGCTTGATTGACTGAAATCATTTAGAGAGACAAACATTCAAATGAAAGCAAATTAGGAAAATTGATCATTTATCTTCTACTCTAAGCAAATGTGACATGTTTACTTAATGTTTTAATTATTGATATGCAAATAAAAGTTTACAGAGAATGAAGTATAAATTTCATTTGTAGATGAAATATTAATTTTTTTTATTTTGTACTGTTCTTTAGGGTTTCCAAAATTTATGGTCTGATGAGAAATTGTTGAACATTGCTGAGCAAATATTGGGTCCAGAAGTAACTGGACATCCTGTGTGGAATTTATGACTCAAAATACCAAATAATGAAATTGTGGTAGTTCCATGGCATCAAGGTAAGAATTATGAATTGTGAATCTCAGCTGTTATTGGTTTGCTCAATAGAAAAATCAAATATTGATTTCTTGTTTGTCAAGTAAATTCTTTCCATTATCAGTAAAGTTTTAAAATTTCAATGGCATTATATTTAATTAGCTATAGTTCTTAAATTCCAGAATTATTCTCAAATCTGATCATTGACTTATATTAAATTATTTTTTTTCTAACAAGTAATTTTTCTTACAATCTCTCTTTTTTTTGGCTTTAGCAACCCCAGATAGCAATTACTATTCATTTAAAACTGAGTTTGGCTCAACTGTATTTTCATTTAAGCCATGGTAAACTTTTCATTCTTTTAGACAGTGCCTATTTTGACAATGAATCATATGACCACATAATAATCACAGCCTGGATTCCTTTCTTAGACACTGATGCTCAAAATGGAGGCATGCAGGTAAATGATTATTTTTTAAATTCATAAAATTATAAAAGTTGATAATGTAAATATATTGAAATTTTACAACAGATGAACTATAACAATTTGTAAACAATATTGTTTTGTTTCATTCACAACAAAATACTGATCTGATTTATGCTAATTTTAATGGTTTTTCTAAAATGCCAAGTGTTTAATATGCGAATTTATGCACATGACAAAAATCATGAGAAATTTCCTGAAACAAAAATAATATGAAGGAGCCAAACATTTTTATAACATCCGATAGCTATTGTACAATTACCTTTAAATAATTCAAGGCAAAATTTCGTTTTATATATTTTAATCTTACTCAAAATTAAATAGTGATTGGATTATATGACATGGGAACAAATTTTTATACCATATAAAAAAATCAAAAAATATTTTATTTCTCATTTCAATTATTTTAAATCAACAAAAGTGTTCATATTTCACCCTAAATAGTTTGTTCAAAAAGTTAAAAAATTACCACTGTAGAAAAAAAGGTTAATTGACAGTGTGAGAAAAAAGAATGAAACCAAACGTTTGAGATTCAAACCTTTTATGAGTATAACAGAAGAAAAGAGAAAGGCAGGAGGTTTACAATAATGGTGTTGCAAAAAAATGGTAGTTTGTGGACTTATCTTGCCACAGAAAAAAAGTCCTGTTAACAGTTCTTTGAGGTCTTGTGATTTCTTGTTGTGTCAGTGGTGACAATATCTCAGCATCCTGAGGCCATTCAAAGCGGGGTTTCTCTGAAAGACTCGTAATAATTTCAATAAAAGATTTTAATAATTTTTCATCCAAAGACAAGAAAATAACTTGATAGAAATTATGGTAAACAGAAAGAAGCTGTTGTGTCCTTAAAGAAATACATAAATAAAAAATTAATTATACTGTCACGTTGTCATATCCATAAAAATGTAAATAAATAAAAATTAATTATGGCGTCAAAAATAATTATAATAAAATAATTAAAACAATTATAATTATCATTAATTCTGTTTAGAAAGACAAATGAAAATCAACTAATTTTCCCTTCTACACACACAAACATGTGACATTCTCACTATTGGACAGGCAGCCAACATGGACAGGCCATCAACATGATTATGAAATCCTCCATACTTGTCTGTCACACCCTACAGGAAGATGCACTCTTCCCCAAATTAACCTTTAACCAATCATCACTTCACTTTTCCAAACTCAACTTCCCATTGGTTAAAAGGACACAAAAATGTAGCAAGTTAAGACAAATCCTTTTTTCCCGTGCAGCTGTCTGGAGCCTATTTGAAAATCCAAAGATCTATAAAAAAAGAATTGCTCAACTTAATTCAAGTCAGTTAGACACTGAGTTTCGAGAGATGCCAGCAGACTCCATGCATGCCAACACACTGACTCAATAACACTACCAGCCTCTCATCAACTCAACACAACTGGCACTACTATTGCCGCATGAAGAAACTTAACTTACAATTTACTAAATAAATGACATTATCCCTACGAAATAGTAACTGTACATTTAATCAACTTTAGCATATCAGTCAAATGCACACAACTCTTCCTAAAATTGAATCAACACTTACAATTGTCACACACATACACACTTATTTGAACTCACACAATTGACATTTTACCTCGCAGAAATCAAACTATTTTAATTTCACAAACAAACTTAAACCATCAATATTCATTCACCAAATCTCTGCATGGACACTCTTTGCAATCTTATCTCACTTGCCACATTTAACAAGCAGCCTATCATCACTCTGTATATGTCATATATATATATATAAATTCATGTTATTGCTGAAATCTATAACTATGTTGTTTTTTCCTTGATTTCTTCAAGTTGTATTGTCTTCATATGTTCGTTTATTTGTTGTGGATAAACGCATAATGTACACGCACCTTCTGACACATCTTACTTAGCATAAATTCCGCAACACGATAAATGAAAATTTCAGCTCCTTTTCCTTTTCCTAATAATAATATTTGTCTCGTAACATTTAACAAATTTGAGTGAAGAAAACCCCAGACACTTTTTGTAGTTTTCCAACTAAATTATCTGGGCATTCATTAGGCACATCTATAAAAAACATATGAAAAAAACTGTATACACTTTACTTATTCTTTATCTTAACATTCTGTTGGATTCCAATGAATATTTCATCCACATTTAACCCTAAACACCCAATTTTACTCAGTATTACTTTCACTTGTGTCTCCAACAGCACATAACAACCAGCTAATAAATAATACTTGTTTTGTTGTTTCCACATTTTGCTATTTCTCATTTTTACACGTATTTTTGTATGTATAAATGTTAATATTTATTTTTGTATGTATAAATGTTAATATAATTATTTATTCAGAGTTATAACTCATCTACAAAAGTCTGTAAAGAATATTCTGAAATATCCAAACTTTTGTTCATCAGCAAAATTAATGATTCACAACCACCAAAACGTTATATGATTTCTTTTGGGAAGATTAAGAGAATCAAATAAACTAAAATGACTTTCTTACTGCTTATTTATGTTGTGAACTAAATCAATCAGTTATTTTGTAATAACTTGTACAATTTGTAAAAAAACAAAACTAGACTGATTTTGACTGCAGTAATCTCAACGGTAGCAATTTTACTCACTCAGTTTATTTTCTTTTATTGAAAATTAACAGATTATCTAAACAATTAAATAATTGTAAAGAATGCAGAATTGATTTGGAGGAATTTTTAAATTGATATTTCTAGTATTCTAATCAATGGGGAAAATATCACTATTAGATCAACATAATTTCCCTGTTGAAAAAGAGTTAGGCATTGTAAACAACAACTCAAAGAATTTTGAAATATAATCATTTACCATTCCTTATTTGTTTCTTTTTTATTTTCTTGAATAAATGGTTAACTATGGTCATCACACAGGTAAAGTTGCAAGACATGACTGCAGTCCTGGGGATACCTAGTATGTTTTGCTTGAAGAAGAAGAAATGGAATATAATCTGGGTACAATTTTTTTATAATTTAAAATTGTTCCTGAAAGGAAATAATTGTTAAATTTTTCATGCCACCTCTGTATTAGTTTCACACTGAAAAAAAAAAAAAAATTTAAATGCTTTTGGCAATATACACTAATTTATGCAAGTTGTTATTTTCACATTAAAATTTGTACTAAACAACTGATATGGCTAACATTTTTAAGATATATAAAGTAAACTGATTTCAAGATATATTTACATTGTTTCAACTTTTAACTGTTATTATTAAAATGTTGATAATAATTGACAATTGATGATAATTTATCTGGAAGTGTCAGGTTTTATTATGCAAACAAGGTGTAACAATCTTTTTAATTAAATATAATAATATTTATAGATATAAACCACAAAAACATATTTGATTAACACATATACTGGAATAAATTATTATTTTATTTTTTTATGTGTTAATATAGATTTCTTCATAACCTTCATCAGTTTTCTCTCATTGATTTTACTTTTCTACTTTTTCAAAGCATAAAATATTAAGGTATCACTTGCATTTACATATAAATGTAAAATTGTAGACATTTGCAAAAAAGTAACTTTCTCAATGTAATAGTTTTTGCTTAACAGCATCTATTATATTATATTCCTATTCATTGTTAGCTGCTTTAAAATATCCAATCAATTTTAGTTTTATCAAATGACTAATCTTAATTGACATGTGCGGACTTGAAAAATGGCATAGTTACATGTAAAGTTCTCTATGGTGGAATGCTACTATTCCAAATTTGATTCCTCATCGGAGGTAAGTTTCATTTTGACAAAAAATTGTTTCAAATTAATATTAAACATTGTGTATTTTTATAAATTTCTGTTTCCTTTATCCATTTGATAGTTTGTTTAACTTAGACTACAGGTAACAATTTTGGGTTACTATGCATTTCTTTGAAAAAACACCTTAAAATGAGATATTTTTGTATTTTTTTTAAGTAAAAGATAAATGTTCAGTAACTGCAATGTATTTGCTTTTATTTTCACAAAAAATAAACATTATTATCATACAACAGCATCATATTTTGTTTTTGTCAATAATACCACCAACAGTCTTAATTACTGCTTTACAAATTCTTGACATTTTTTTCCAACATTTTTGGGAAAAAAAAATAGATAGCAAACCTTTCCAAGTATTCTTCAAGCATGGATTCTCATTCTTTGAGTATTCTTTTCAAACTATTCTATCCAATTCATCCTATACTAATTCAATGAGGTCAGGAGATAGAGGTGGTCAAGTCATAATTTCCAAAACTTTGTTACTTTTTTTTAACTCAAGGTAATTTTGACATAATTTAAAAGCAAGTTTTGGATTGTTGTCTTGTTAAAATGAGAATTTTTTTTCTAATTATGGGTAAACCAGAGGGTATAGCATGCCTTTGCAAAATCAAATGATATTGTTCTTTTTGCATAATTGCCTTGACTTGAATCAAATATCCAGCTCTCTATCTTCCAAAACACCCCGACTCTGTAACAGACTCACCACTATTGCTTAACTGCTGGAACCACATATTCATCATTCAGTCCTCTCTTGGCTTTCTTCTTGTATACACTCCTCTTACTACCAAAAAGTTCAAATTTGGACTTATCTGTCCATAATACATTTTGCCACTGTTTCAGTTCTTATACAAAAAATCTTATAACAGTCTTTTCTGCTTATTCACTCTTCATAAAAGGAGCTTTTAGAAGGCTATGTACCCCTTGAGTCCTTCTGATTTAATTTGTTTTTTCACAGTTGAGAGCAACACTGGTTGCTGCGGAGAGGAATTAAGTTCAGTTGTCAATCCTGGAGCAGTTTTTTTCTATTTCTTTTGCTCTCAGTGTTTATCCTCAGCAGCAGTTTTCCTTTTTGGTGCACAGCTATTTTTCTGTCAATATTTGCATCAGTTTCTAACTGTAACAAATATTGAACCTCCATATCTAGAAATCTTTAACTTTTTGGCAATTTGTGTTTGAGAGTAGCCTTCTTTGAATAAAATTTCAATTTGTGCCCTCACCTCAATACTTAACTGCTTTGATTTTGTCATTTTGTGCAAATTACTTCAAAATTAAACAATAAATTAAAAAAAAAACTATGAAAATACTGTCATTATGGTACAGTCTTTTTTTTCTAAACAAAGACAGCTACATATTGTTTTGTTCAAAATGTTACTCAGTGTTGAGTTAAAATTTAGAACCTGTCTTGACCTTTAACTTTTAAAATGTGTATTAACATTTGAAAATTTTGGCAGTCTCAAAAAGTCTACTGAAGGATTAATGGTGTATTTATTAGGTTGGTGCAAAAATAATGACGTAATAATGTCGTATTTTGACGTTAAAAAATACGGCAAAAAACGACATTATTACGTCATTATTTTTGCACCAAGCTAATATAACAACATCAATAATGTTATGATGATGGTGGTGATTGTAAGCACTTCCAGTCCCACTAAGGAATGCTGGGAGCAAATGAATCAAGCAGCAGTTTGAATAAAATAGTTGTTGAGTTTATCATGCCTCATGTCACTTCGGCTTTTCAGCAGCCAGTCTCATAATTTATCTTTCCCCCCTAAGCACAATGGAACATGGTGAAAATAAAATATAATATTTCTCATACAAAATATTCATAATTTAGCAAAATGTATGTATTGTGAACAGATGAATTCAAATTTGAACTTTTTGGGAGAAGAACCTGAGGAAAGACTGAAAAATAAAAGGAAATACACTGTAGGTACTGAAATTTTTATCTTTAAAAAATAAAAAATTACAAAAATATATCATTCTAAGTTATTTATTTTTAAGAAATGCAGAGTGGCACCAAACTTTTTCTCTGTTGTGTATACATTCTTTTTATTTGTATTTAGTAATGATACATATTTTAAGAACAAATTTTGTGATTTTTTTCTATCAAAATAAAGTGACTTATAAAATGAATATACTTATATTGCTTCTAAAATACATTTTTTCTTTTAATCAGTACAATTTCTCTTTTCATAGAAAAAGCAGGATACAATATTTATGTCTTTTATTATATGAATAGAAATGATTTGTCATGCTTTTCCACAAAAATACACAATATATTTGACTTTTTAAAGTTATTTGTATTTTCCATCTTTTAATTGATTTATTTTATTACAATGTTTTTAAAGACCCAGATTTTTAAAAATATTATTAAAAATTGCTGAATCTATTATTCTTACAGCAAGACATTATTTTAATCAATGTTTGCAAAATATTCTTACTAAATTAACTATTACAAAATATAAAGCATAAAATATAAAAGCAAAGTGATTTTTTAAAAATAAAACTTAGTGAATTTAATAGCAAAAAGTTATGTCTATTTGTATTAGGTTGGTGCAAAAATAATGACGTATCGTTTTTTGACGTTAAAAATACGTCAAAAAACGACATTATTACATCATTATTTTTGCACCAACCTAATAATAGAAATTGGCATAAATATATGAAGGATATTAAAACACACACACAACACACACACACACACATATATATGTATATATATATATATATATATATAATATATATATATATATATATATATATATATATATATATATATATGGTATTAAATGTTTTACTTTTTGATAATAATTTCACCCCAAGCAAAGTGATAAAGCCACTAAGATACAAGAGGTTACTGAAAGTGAAAGAACTATTTAGACAAGTACTTGTGGTAACTCACTGGTATAATTGATATTTCCATCAAGTTGTAAGGAAAACACCTATATTTACTAACAATCCAAAGCAAGATGTTTACGGGAATTACATTCAAAAGTCAAAGCATGAAATAAATTCTTTTATGTGGACACAATTTTAGAGCGAATCAGATAAAGTAGTGTGATAGTATATATACTCTATTCCAATAACATTTCTTACCTTGACACATGTTTTATAAGATGTCTAAAATAGGAAATATCTTTTATTGTGATGGTGGTAGTAGTAGGGAGTTGTTTGCCAAGGGCTCAACTCTCTTCTTAGATGATAGCAAGCAGGCAATTCTTTTGCCTTAAATTTTCATCCTCAATGTATTTAGTTTTTATAATCTTTGTACTTTCAATAAAAAAATTTTATCAGAAGATATGTTCAGCTTTGAATCTTATTTTTTTTAATATTCTAAAACTGTATTTAAGCTTATTTTAGCAGAAATTATCACAATCTTTATTCTTTGGAATGCAAGCAGGAACACATTCCTGTTTTATCTGCACATTTTATGACAATGTTAAAAAAATAATGCAAATTTCAGAAAATGAAACATTTTTTTTCTTGAGAACATTAGTCTCTCTAAAATCATTTCAAGTCAAATAAAATTTTCTGACTTTGTAAGTAAAGCAGCATCCTTGCATATGGATAATCAGAATGTGTTTTTTTAGTTTTTATTCTTTTGAATAAAGAAAAACTAAATTTAAAAAAAAAAAAAATCAGCACTTATGGTTAGGTTAAAAACTACTTATTTAAATTTATGGGTAACATTTCATAACTTTTATAAATGATACATATATATATAAAGAAATCCAAATCAATAATGCAGTTACATATCATAATATATTTTATTTAATATTCATCTTTGAAAATTACTATTTACAGAACTGTATCTAATGTATTTTTAGTCTTTTCAATTCTTCAAATAATATCAGATGGAGTTGTGACATGCTGCCAGTCTTCAAATGAGAAGTGGGGATTTTACAATCTTCAAGAAGGAATTTTGTTTCGATCAGCAAATCAGCCAAACTTGATACCAGACTGGCAGAAATTTTTGTCTGTGGATCGTAAAGTAGAATTGCAAAAGTGATACAGCAAAGAGGTAAGCTATTTTCTGCTATCAAGTGGCCAAATTTTAATTGCTCTTGTCTCAGTAGCAAAGTTTGAAGCTGTTTGAGATTAAGGATTCAGAATATGAATAGCAATTTAAACTTGATAGTATTTTTAATTTATTAATAATGCAAGTAGGAAAGTATCTTCCTTTCTATTAGAAAGTTACTTGCAATTTCAGTTCATTCAGATGGCAAAAATTGAAAGGATTTTTTTTTTTATTACAAAAACACTAAGGAACAATTTCTATTTTTGTAATATAACAAAATACCCTTTTTTAATACCATCTCCCTTCATGAAGAAGGGAATTATACTCTCAAAAATTTCTATTTCTTTATTATTTGTGAATTATTGTGACTTTTTGGGAAGGATAATTGTGTTTTTTTGTTGCATTCTTCATCGTTTCAAATTCAAAGTAGTTCTTCCCCAATTTTGCTGCTACCCAAGGCTAGAGAACTATGTCTACCCTTCTATTTAACATAGCTAAGGTTTACAAAATATTACTAATATGAAAAGGAAATTTTTTTTATCTATATTAATATGCTAAAGTTTGGGTGCATGTATGTAGTTGAATGTTCACACATCACAGCCAAGTGAAAAGCTCCCGGAATCCAGTTTTTTGTGTCAATAACGACAAGGCCTCAAGGTTATATGAGACTGACCTTGGAAGTTATTCAAGCTCACCAGACCTTGAGAGCACAGTATGCTATTTGTACCCATTTTGATAGAAATAGCAAACTGAGATATTGATGTAATGAGGTGGGTAATCATCCATTCATGCAGGATGAGTAGATCCCCAAGGAGGCTTTACAGCAATTGATGAATTAACTGGATTAAGCATGGAAATGCCGTTTTTTTTATGGAAAAATCAGTGAAGGCTTAATTGAATTTAATGATTACTGGAATTAAATATGGAAAAATAACTAATTCCGACATTTTAAAGAAATTAGACTAGACTGGAACATTAATTCAGAGATAATTTGACAATTTAATATAACTTAGTACAGCCATTTACCCAACAGCTATACCTTCCATATCAGGCAAAAAATGACAAGTAATAAATTACAGTGCCAAAATCAGAAATTATTTCTAAAAGTCATTGAAATTTAATTCTTTTTATAATGACCTCTCCACTGGATTGGAGTGATTCCATAGGCAAAATTATTTTATCAAAAAAACTTCGAAAAAATAAATCTTGGCCAAAGCCATTGAACTGTGTGGTTTGTTTACATAAAGACATCTTTGCTGGTTGTATTATAGAAAAAATATTTTTCAGGAAGTAGGTTAACAGAATTCATTCATGTGTATAAATGACCATGTGCTTTTCAGAATAAAGGAGACATTTAGAGAATAGGTTAAAGTCAAATCATGCATATTGGCAGGCTTTGTGCCATATGAGTTATCAGACAATAATGATGATAATGTACTATCATCATCATCAAACATTACAATTGGGAAAAATACAAGGTAAAAAATCTGTTGTGAAATTAAAGGATTTTATTATTTCTAAATGAAATGAAGATCTGCTCTGTATGGAGTTGATTTTTATATTTTTTTAAAGAGAAAAATAAAAAATCTATTCTCAAAGTAGCTGATTTTCATATTTCTAAATAAAAAAGTAAAATATCTTGTGAAAATAAATCATTTTTATAATTTTAAATAAAAAAAGCAGAAATATAGTGTATAACTATTAGATATTCCTATTTTCATAGCAAAATGTACAAACATGGTATTTTATACAAAAAGTAGAAATCTTGTGTAAAAGCAGCAGATTTTCCTATTTTTTTCTATAAAAGTAGGTAAATATAGAACGTTTACACTATATTTTTACATTTTCATATATAAATAGCTTAAAAGCCGCCCTATCAGGCAGCATTTAAGCTAGCTCCTGCAGAGGGCTCTTGATTGGTCCTTCATCACAAAAGAAAGCAAGGAGTAGATCTAGTAGGCAACAATAAACTACAGAAGAATTGATCACTGTATTTAAGTATTGCATTAATATTTAAGCTTATTATATAAAAATCAGCTGCTTATATGCAAGGTCATAATATTTTTTTATAAAAATAGGAATAATATATTTTACTTTCTATTTTTACTCAAAGATCAACTACTTTTACATGCATATTACTTTTTTGTATGAAAATATAATATAACTTTTGTTTTTTATATAATAATAAAAACAATTATTTTTACTCAAGATTTAGACATTTTTGTACAAATGGAGGAAAATGTGAAACTTTTACAGTATATTCTTATATAAAAATAGAAAAATCAGCTATTTTTACATGATTTTTCCATTTTGTCTAAAAATACTTAAATCTACTGTTATTGTAGAGTTGTAATTCTCTCTACTACTGTGGCAATGGACTATTCCTACTTAAAATACAGATAGTAACCACATTAGTGTAGAATTTGAGGAGTTGATTTACTCAAATTTTTCCATTCTCTATATGAGTATTTAATAAAGCTCTTCTTGTTTTTACTTAGTTGCTCTTCTGTTCCTTCACTGCTCTAAGTATGGCTTTCCTAATTCTCAACTATTTTGAACAAAGACAAAATTACCACAACTGCAATGATTTTCGTATTTTTATCCAATTTTGTATAAAAATAGGAAAATCCTTTACAATATATTTTAATCTTTTTATGACAAAGTAGGATAACAGATACATTTACACATGATTTTTACTTTTTTGTATAAAGATAGGAAAATTCACCAATTTGACACAGTGTTTTCTTTCTTATATAAAAGAAAATGAATTACTTTTATTCAAGATTTTTTTATTTTTTATAAAAATAGGAAGATCCAGAGTTTTACTTTCTTTTATAAAAATAGGTAAACCCACTGCTTTCACACTAGATTTAAATATTTTATATGAAAATAGAAAATTCAGTTATTTTACACATTATTCTTACATTTTGTATAAAAATAACTAAAGTTACTACATTAACACTATATTTTTACCCTTTTATATAAAAGTAGGAAAATTAGTTATTTTTACATGTTTTTAATATTTATGTATAAACATAAGTAAAACTACAAATTTTATAAAATATTTTAACATTTTATATAAAAATAAGAAATTCAGCTATTTTAAAAATGATTAATAAATAAAAACTGCTTCTTTTACATAAGATTTTTATGTTTTACATGAAATTAGTAAAATCTTCTACTTCTATATTATATTTTTATGTTTATATATTTTATATACTTTTACAAATGATTTGAACATTTTCTGTATAAAATTAGGTAAATCTACTACTTTTATATTTTAACTTTTTGTATCAACTACTTTTACAGATTTTACATTTTGCATAAAAATTGTAACATCTACCTTTACATTATATTATTATATTTTTATGTAAAAATAGGAAAATCAGTCATTTTACACTAGTCATTTTACATTTTTGCATAAAAAATAGTAAAATTTGCTACTTTTACATTATATTTTATCATTCTTATATAAAAAAGGGAAAAATCACTATTTTATATAGGATTTTTACTATTTTTACATTAAAATATAGGAAATCAGCTACTTTTACAACTTTTTTCTTTTTTGCATAAAAATCGTAAATTCTATTAAGTTTACATTATATTTTTATGTACAAATACGGAAATTAGCTACTTTAACACATAATTTTAACATTTCTTGCATAAAGATAAATAAATCTACTAGTTCTACACTATATTTTAACTTTCTTATATGAAAAATGAAATTCAGCTACTTTTGCACAAGATATTTACTCTTGTGCATGAAAATAAAAAAGTCTACATTTACAATATACTTAAATATTTTTATGTAAAAATTGGAAAATCAATTACTTTTACACATGAATAGTTTTTGTATAAAAATAAGAAAATCTCCTTTTCATTATAACTTTTTATGTAAAAAGAGAAAAGTCAGCTATTTTTACATTAAATTTTTATATTTCCATGTAAAAATATGAAAATCAGCTGCATTTATACATGATTTTTTTACTTTTCTGTATAAAAATATGTAAATCTATTACTTTATATTATATTTTTATTTATTTATATAAAAATAGGAAAATCTTGTATTTTACATGATTTTTAACTTTTTGTATAAAAATATATAAATCTACTTTTATTGTATATTATAACTTTTTATAAAAACTGGAAATTCATCTACTTTTCTCTATATTTGTAGTTTACATTTTTTACTTTTTTGTATAAAAATAGGAAAATGAGTCATTTTATGCAAATTTTTACTTTTTTATATATCAATATGAAAATGAGCTAATTTTATGAAAGATTTTTAATTTTTCTTAGAAAAATAGGAAAATTTACTAATTTTACATTATGACTATTTTATAAAATATTAATAAGAAAATTAGCTACTTTATGCAAGATTTTTACTTTTTTATATAAACATAGCAAATACAGCTACTTTTAAACAATATTTTTACTTTTCTGTGTAAAAATTGGAAAATCTATTCCTTTTCCACTATATTTTCAATTTTTTCTGTAAAAATTGAACAATATTCTACTTGGCATCATATTTTTTCTTTTTAATATGAAAATAGGAAAATCAGCTGCTTTTACATAAGTTTTTTACTTTTTAATATATTAAGTGTGAAATCAGCAAAGTTTTCTGCCAGATTATAGTTTTTAGGAAATCAAATATTTTGCATACATTTTTATATAAAAAGATAAGAAAATATACATTATAATAATCTTTTTCTTTTAAAGAAATTGAAAAATATGCAAATTTTACACTAAATTATTATTTCTTTATATAAAAATTGGAAAATTAGCTACATCAAGTTATTTATTTTTTTCATATATAAATAGAATCAGAATAGAAATTGAAACTACATTAAATTTTATATAAAAATAAGAAAATAAATGTTTTACACCAGATTTTTATTTTTCATATAAGAAAAACTATTTCTATGGTAGATTTATAATTTTTTTTTATTCAAATATGTTAAAATAACCTAATTTTTCAATAGTTTCTTGCAATATAGGGAAATCAGCTACTTTTACTCTAGTTTTTGAATTTTTTTATTTAAAAAGATGAAAATAAGCTCTTTGATTTTATTTATGTATATCTTTTACAAGGGATTTTTACTTTAAAAATTAAAATAATATAAAAATAATTACACTTGATTTTTGTTTTTATTTAAAAATATGAAAATAATCTTTTACTTTGGAATTTTTGTTTTATTTAGATATACAAAAACATTACACTAGATTGCTACTTTTTATAAAGGAAAATCAGCTACTTTTAAACTTTTATTTTTACTTTTTATATGTAAAAATGTACTGAATAATTACTTTTTATATATATTTTATTTGTATATAGATTTGTACTTTTTAATTTAAAAATATGAAAATTTGCTACTTTCACACTATATTTTTTATTTAAAATATGAATATCAGTTACTTGTACACTAGATTCACTAGATTCTTTTTTATTTAAAAATATTTTTATGTAAAATTTAAAACTTAAAGAATTTGGACTGATATTCTCTTTTCCATTGAATTTACATTTTGACTGATGCATTCTTTGGCCTTCCTCAAAAGAATAATTAACCCAGAAAAATGGCTCACTCATTCTAAATCTGAGTCTTATAAACTGAATAGTGGGGACAAGCATAAAGAATGCTAATTCCACAAATCAGAAAATGGTTACTTTATATTTTATGACTCAAAATATTTGAAAAGAAACATATCAATCTCTTTTAGAAGATTATTATGTGTTGTCCAAATATAATTCCATTTTATTTCTTACAACTAGTTCTACAGTTAAAGATATTAGAACCCCTGATCTCAATTTTTAAAGTAAAAAATGATAAACTAGATATCATCAAGGTTGTTTGATAAAAATTATATACGTGTGTGTGTGTGTGTGTACGTGTGCGTTTATTGTTTCTGTTTCCTTCTTTAACCATTTATAACAGGTATTGACACGTAAAGAAATATTGACATGAACAAATGAAATTGAAGAGAGAAGATTTGATTTAAAGTATAACAATAATAACAGAGTTAAGATGTCTTTGGTTGGAATAAAGTTCTATGCATTGTTATAAAATATTGATAAGTTATTGAATTTATTTATTTGATTGATCATTTTTTATTTGAATTGTGAATATTGCAAAATGGTATAAAGCAAGAATATACAACTGTGACCAGTAGAATAACTGTGTTTATAATGGATTAGATTGACCATTAATAGGCAAGCATTAGGCACTGAAAAAGGTTTTCAAAATGCATCTCAGTAATTCTTTTGTTTGGTCAAAAATGAATAGTTGTATTTTAGAACAAATTTCAAGTCATTGCTTTGATTTTTTTATTCTACATGAATAATAAAAATAAGAAAACTATTTTTGTCAGTCAACTTTCAATCTTGTCAAAATGTTTGTCAGGTAATGATTGTTTTTTTTTAATTTTATATATGAAAGGAAAATAGAGATTTGTGATTTCTGTGGGAATTTCTGATCCCTGAATATAAAACTAGTGATCAACTCTTGGATGAATTCTTCATCCAAATCAGACTAGAGAAATGCATCAAATAAAAATATAAAATGAACAAAGATAAGAATATCAGTTCAAACATCTTCAAGAATAATGCTAATGGTTTCCGTTAGAATTTCACAAAATAATGGAAAAAAAATCCCAAAATTTATCATTTATTTATATTTGTATTCATTTTTCTCAATTTCAGGCATCTATAGATGAATTTGACACAAGAGTAACAGGGCCTTGGTTTGGTCAATGGGAGATTGTCCATCACAATAGACATACAGAAAGTTTCAACTTCACTGACAATCATATGTAAATTTTATTCATTCAGTTTTGTTAAATAAATCACAAATTTGTCAATGATTTTTTAAAATTATCAAAAATCTTAAAGAATTGTAGAAATCACACATTTTTCAGGACTATTATTTTTATTTATTGATCGAAACACAGAAGTTTTTGTTCAATTATGATTGTTATGGGACCTTACCCATAATAACATAATGAACTATTCCATACGTAATAAATACTGTGCCTCAAGAGGAAGCAGGTTCAGCCCAAAGTCTTTTTCTGACTTTTTTCTGACCAGTCACTGGAATATTTGTAATCGTATTTCTTGTTTTTGCAGTGTGACGAACTTGTTTTGACCCACGAGGATTTGCATCAAATACTTCACGAACTTTCTTGCGTAAATCGACGAACTTTATTTGGCCCACCAAGTCTTTTCTGTTAAGTTATTGCTTAAGTTTTATTTTTTATTTTTTTTCCATTTCTTTTGTTTGTTTTATTTTTTTTCTGGGCGTCGGCCCTCATTATTTTTATTTTAGTCCGGTTTGACAAAGTCTTACCGGACGACTGCTTTTTTTTCTGTTTATTTCTTTTCAGTCTTCATTTTGAAAATATTTAGTACTTTTTAAGAAAAAAGAAAAAGAAAGCTTTGTTTTTATTTTATACCCTCCTTCTTATTTGTTTAATTAGCGACTTCGGTCGCCTTCTTTTTTTGGTTTAACTAGTTTGTATTTCCTTTGCGTTTAATTTATTTTCTTTAGCGGCTTCGACCGCAAACCTTTATTTTTATTTATTTATTTATTTTTTTTTGTTGCAAACCAGAATTTTTTATTTCTTTTCTTTTTCTTTCTTGTACATTTTTATTGAATTTTTTTGACAAAAAAAGAGAGGAGTTTTCTGTTTTTTCTATTTTTCGGCTTCATTTGGGCGCCATTTTTTTTTTTTTTTTTTTTGAAAAAAAGAGTCTTACCTGTTTATTTATTTCTTTCAGTTGATCTAGTTTGTCTTTTATTTTACTTTACTTTTAGTTTTACCAGTTTATTTATTTTTAAAGTTTATTGTCTTTTGTATTTTTAATTTCCTGGGTTATCCAGGCTTTCTTTTATTTGTTTAATTTTGTTGTGTTGCCTTTTCCCAACTCCTTTCCCCATTTTTTTGAAATTTTTTGATAGAGACCCGCAGGTGGAAGTCTCCACACTTTTTCATTATGGCCGACGAAGCCAGTCGGTCAGGTGTTAAGAAGGACCTGTTCGGGGCGGCTGCTAAGGCCGACCCGCCGGATAAATTAAAATCCGCTAAGAAACGGGCAAATGCTGCCCCAAATTTAGATGACAGTAAGAATGAAGAGGTGCCGAAGGAGGCACAAGCTAGGACGGCCGAGGAATTGCCCTCTTGTTGGAAGTCCCCCCTAAGTTGCATTTTGAACATGGCGGATTTCTTGGAAAAGGCAAAAGGTTATGCCCATCTTGTAAATAAAGATGGGCTTGTCGAAGATGTCCAAGAGCTCAAAGTGTTCTCAAAAGAATGGTGTCGGTTTTCGTGGTGGACAAGCGAACTCGCAAAATTTGTCGCTCTACGAAAGACATAGTGATTAAATCACTTCTGTCTCTGGGGATAAAACCCCAAAGAGTCATAAAGGGTACTGGGTTCTTCATGTGGGACATTCTGCTGCCCACGCCAGAAGATTGCCTGGCAATGGCAAAGAAAGAGCTTATCACAAAAGACCTTATTTTAAGAACAGAGTATGAGGGTCGGAGAAGGACCAGGGTGGCCGTTTTCGAGGTTCCTCCTCAAATATCGGGAGAGCACCTGGCTGCATTTTTTATGCAGTTCGGCCAAATTTTAGGGGCTCTCTCCGATAATTTGAACGGGGGATGGACTTTTGACATAATGTTAGATCAGAAGGCCTTCAAGTCCATCCCCAACTGTTTGAAGTTAGGCGACCGGAAAATGCCGGTCATTGTGACCGGTAGGAAACCTACTTGTTGGAGGTGTGGAGAGATTGGTCACCTTTCCTCCTCCTGCCCAGGGAAGAAGGCCCCTGGAGTTCCGGTCGCAGGCGACCAAAATCCCACTTTCGCCGAGAATGTAAAATCCGCGGCGCCTGTAGTGGGCCTAGCTGCGAGGCGGACCAGTGCGGAAAAATCCCTCGGTTGGGTCCGTACCCACATTGCTCTGATGCCTTCCACAAGTGTGGATAAGGAGAAGGATGAGGGGGGGCGCCTCGTAGTTAGGGGCAAAGGGAAGACCCAAACAGCGGGGCCTCAGTCCCATCATGACCCTAGGGATAATAGCACCTACAGTCCCATTACCTCTACCAGCTCTGAGGGAGACGCCTCGGCGTCTTATGAAAAAAATGCCTCTGAAACACAAAAATTAAATGAGCCAATTGGAAAAAAATATTGGATCTAAAAAAATTAAAAGAAAAGCTGGAGTCTAAGCGGGGTAAAAATCAAAAATCGCTGGGGGCCCCGGGCCCCCTATCCTCTGTCCCGTCTTCCTCTTCATCAAATAAAAACACGTTCACTAAACCACCTCCACCAAAATCTCCGTCAAATTCACCGACAAAACCTTTTTATTCATCAAAACCTTCTCCTTTGAGGACACGTTCTTGCATGACACCCTCCACAACACCCATTTCAACACCCATTCAGTCTCCACATAAGAAAAGGGTCAGAAGCCCAGAATCACAAGTTGCTACGGAAAAAAAGAAAAAGAAAATTAAACCACCATACCTCCCAGGGGAAGACGTCTGCCGCGTATCCCGGGAACAGGCAGAAGGGGTCTTCGGGCAAACAAAACACCCGAAGCCCTTAAAAATATTATGGAATTTCCGGCACATCAATGGTGTTGACTGCTGACTGTCGTTAGAACTGGCCCGGGTACGCAGGAGATTTGGGGCATGATAGAGGAGGCTAAGGCGTCCTTGAAAGTAGTGCCCCCAGCGGCCGTTCTTCTCGAAGAAAATTTAGATGAATCAAAGCAATCGGCGGCTTGTCTCAGGATGATACTCTCGATACTGAGATGATATCTGGTTCGATGGGACAGGCTGTCGGTGTCCTCACTCCAGCCATGTTGTATCCTGAAGGACAACCCTAATTCGATTTGACAATGGCACTCTGGTTAGCTAGTTTGAATGCCCGGGGCCTGAAGTCCGAGTCTCGCAGGGCGAGGCTCTCTCGTGACCATCAGCGCCTCGGGGTGAATGTATGTTGTGTACAAGAGACCCGGTTTTCTTCTCATGATCGTGAGAACATACTGTCTAAGGGGTTCGCCCTTTATTCAGCATGTTTTGATGGTCGTTCGAGGGGGGTCTCTTGGCTAGTTAGCAGGACTTTGAAGGCTGCATGTACCCTTGTCTTCGCGGATCCGGCGGGCAGACTTTGCGTGCTGGATGTTACCATAAAGGATAAGGTTCTACGTCTCATTGGGGTTTATGCGCCCAATATCCATTCCGAGCGGCCTGCTTTGTTTCGGTAGATCGCGCCGTTCTTGACGACGTCTCGTCGGCTAGTTTTAGCGGGGGATTGGAATGCCGTCCTTGACCCCGATATAGATCGTATATGGCACAAACAAGGTACTAACAACCCGGACGGGAAACCATTTCGGGACTTTATCGATGGGTTTGATCTTGTCGATAAGTTACGGAATGAACACCCTCGGGAGGTAGTATGGACCTGGACAACTAGTGGCAACTCGGCTTCTGGGACGCTTGCGAGCTACCTGGACCGAGTCTTATTTAGGAGAGTCGATGTAGGGCTCTTAGAGTGTCCAAGTTTCCATTACATAGTTTATACGGATCATAGGCTTGTCCGGGTCCGTGTAAACTTAGATAAGCCTAAGGTTAGATTGGCTGGTTACTGGAAATTGAACTGTTCACTATTTAGCGAGCAGGATTTCCGGGACAAGCTTTTACTAATGATACAAGGGGAATTGACGGGTGCGGTTGTGGGAAATGCCTGGTGGGACAATTTAAAATCTAAAATTCGAACGTTTGCTGCCGATTTTAGTCGTCGACTCAATCTAGATAGATTAGCGGCGCGAACGGCTTTAGAAAATAAAGTTGATCGGGCTGTGAAATCCCGTGTTAGTGGGGATATAGCTTTAGCTAAGGCAGAGTTGTCCTCCTTTCTTATCAAGAAGGATCAAGCTCTGGTAGTTAGGGCTAGGTTAAAAAGAATGTCTTCTGAGGCAACGAATATGGCTGCTGAACTGCGTGCAGAGGATAATCGGAACGCGTCTAGGCGACATATAACGTGCGTCACATTGCCGGATAAGCGAACTGTGACTACAAACGCGGGCATATGTGAGGTTTTTCGGGATTACTTTCAGGATCTTTTCACCAGGGAGCCCGGTCTGAGCTTTGCTCAGTTCGACGCCTATTTAGCTGACTTTCCCTGCCTCAAGGCAGTTGAAGTGGCTAGGTGCGAGGGTCCCATTACAGAGTCGGAAATCTGGGAAGCGCTGAAGCAGGTTGGCCTGGATAAGTCTCCGGGATTAGATGGTCTTCCCTATGAAGTTTACTTGAGGTTGTCGCACGTTTTTGTTCCTTTGCTGGAACTGATTTTCAACCACTGGATGAAGCAGGGGTCTATACCTCAACGCTTCACCAGGGGTGTGATCAAGTTGCTGCGTAAGGGCAAGGATGGTGGGGATGGGTTAGGGAACTTTCGCCCTTTAACCATGTTAAACAGTGAGTTAAAGATTTTGGCGAAGATCTTAGATAACCATTTGCAGCTTGTCCTGTCTAGTCTGATTGGCCCTGGACAGACTTGTGCTGTGAAGGGCAGGACTATTCAGGATAACCTTCATATGGTACGCTTGATCTTAGAACAAGTCGACAGTGAAGTCGCGCTGATTAATTTAGATCAGTCCAAGGCCTTCGATAGGGTTGACCATCGATTTCTGGAGGCTGTCATTTCGGCGGTGGGTTTCGGAGCCGACTTTCGTTCCTGGATCCGACATTTGTATGCGACCCCCGGTGCGCTGGTGGAAGTGAATGGGGTAAGATCGAAGCTTTTCGTATTGTCTCGCTCCATTCGTCAAGGTTGTCCGCTCTCGCCTCTGCTTTACGTTCTTGCGTTGGAACCATTCCTTCGCAAGTTAAAGGCGAATCCGGCCCTGCGCAGAATTTCCCTGCCTGTGGCTTCCACCTCAGCCAGGTATTCTGCCTATGCTGACGACGTTTCGGTTCTTGTGTCGAGCAGAGCCGAGATTGACGAAGTCAGCAAAGAGATCAGTGGGTATGAGAACGGTAACAGGGGCCAAGATCAACCGGGATAAGTCTGTGGGCTTGCGGTTGGGTGCGTGGAAGGGAGTTTTTCTTCCCGGACCTTTCCTCTGGACGGATGGGCCGATCAAGATACTCGGCGTCTGGTTCGGTCTTGATCTCCAGTTGGAAATGAACTGGTCAGAGGTACATGGGAAGGCCGCGATCGCGGTTAATCTGTGGTCTCGGAGGAGACTTTCCCTGAAGGGAAGGGAGGAAGTATGTTTTTCATACATCTATCCGATTCTCCTGTACCGACTCTCTGTGCCATATGCCAGACTAATGTTATTAGTACGGACCTTGTTCTCTTTCTTGTGGAGAGACAAGGCCCCTATGGTATGTCACGAGATCTGTTACCTTCATCCCTCTGAGGGCGGTCTGGGTATGCCTAGCATTGAGATTCGTCAATATATGCTTCGCATTACCTTTCTAGACCGAATGTGTCGCGGATTGGATGAGGTGGGCACCTTTTGGAAAGAAGACGTCCGAAAACATTTCCCATCCCTGAGAAGTGTGCACTCGTGCGAGGAGGAGGCCGGCCGTAGACCTCGTGCTGAGTGCTCCTTCTACCGCGAATGTCGTCGTGCTTTGAAGCTCCTCTTACGGACGACGGATGGCCTCTCCGACGCCCAGGCGTTGTCTCGTAAGGCATTGTATCGATTGTTAGTTAGGGGGTCCGTTCAAGATGATCTGATCGACGAGCTCGGTCTTACGAAGCAGGAGGCTCGCTCGATATGGCCTTGGGCGCCTGGGTTGAAATGTCTCAATAAGGATGAGGCATCACTCACCTGGCTGATGATTCGTGGGGCCCTCTGGGTCGGCTAGAGACTTTGTTCAGCAGGCTTGGAGAAATATCCAAACTGTCGTCGCTGTACTGGGGAAGTCGAGACCATTGGTCACGCATTTTTTCAGTGCAAGACGGTAGTGCCGTTGTGCGGGTTTGTTGAAGGCTTCATGGTTCGCATGCTGCAGGGAAAGTTTTTTGTCCTGGAAGCCAGTTCTGTAAGTAGCAATGTGTTGCCGCAATTGACGAAGGCTGAACACTATGTGTTCTGTTGCTTACTAGGGGTCATGAAAACAAGGAAAAGGGAGGCGAAAATAAAATCACGGATTTATTTTTAGCTACAGCTGGATGCGAGGCGATAATGAAAGTCTCCACCATGGCATATCCCTCAAATTTGGAAGACCTAACTTTCGAAAAATTAAGTCAGATTATAAGAAGAAATATGAGACCCAAGAAAAGGCTGGTAGTGGCAGAAAGAACAAAGTTCATGTTGATGAAACAAGAAATTGACGAACCAATTATAAAATATCTACACCATCTACGAAATGTAAGAAAATATTGTGAATTTGAAAAACTTGGACAAGACGAACGGACTATACAAGAGGACTTGATTCAATTAAGATTAATTGAAGGTATGTGCAATGCATCACACCGATATAAAATAATGGAACAATTACAAATAGGAAATATGTCCTTAAATATATGTATTGACTTTATTCAGCAACAAGAACTAATACAGAAATACAACCATCATAAAAGTCAACCCAGCGAACAAATATTCGCTGATACGTACATGTTAAAGAAGATAAAAAAGTGTTCGTATTGTGGACGTGAACACGAAATAAAAAAGGAAAAGTGTCCAGCATTTGGAAAAACTTGTAATAATTGCTTAAAAAAGAACCACTTTCAAGCAGTGTGTAAATTCAAAAAGAAAAACGTTGAAAGAATTGAAGAAAACGACACCAATAGGGAAGTTTTTACATTAAAAAATAAGAGTATAAAAAAAATTGAACATAAGAAAAAGACCTTATAGTAAAGGTCAAAATTAATAACTGCAATTTAGATATGCAAATGGACACTGGGAGTGAAGTAACACTGATACCAAAAAATTTTTGGGAACGCATTGGTAAGCCACCTTTACGAAAGAGCAGTTTACAACTCCGCCAATTTGATGGGTCGGTTATAAAAACATTAGAATACTTTGAAGGTTCCTTAGAGTTAAAAGACAAATTTGAAGTAATACCTATAGTTGTTACAAGTTGCGAAAAGAACCAGGGACTTGGATTTATTGGAAACGACGTGCTTAATATAAATTCTACCAAGTTAATTAATGAAATAATGGAAAAAACTGGAAAGTTAAAAAACTATGAAGCAAATTTAAAATTAAAAGAAAATGTTTCCCCCTCTTATTATGAGGCACGAAAATTACCAGTATATTTATTGCCATTAGTAGTGACAAAACTACGTAAATTAGAACAAGACCGTGAACATTTTCCGCCTGGAGGTAGCAAGTGGGCATCACCGATTGTAGTGTTGAGGAAAACAGATGGTGATTTACGTATTTGTGGAGATTACAAAATAGGAGTAAATCACAAGATATGCTCGGATTCATATCCCATACCCAATGTTGAATTTGCATTACATGCACTGGCAGGAATGACCGTTTTTTCAAAGATAGATTTAAAAACGGCATACCACCAAATACCAATAGACGAGAACTTCAAAGAAGTAACCACGATAAATACGCCAATAGGGTTACTAAGATGGAAAGGATGCCATATGGAATAAAAACCGCAAGCGCCATATTTCAAAGGGCCATTGAACAGGTTTTAGGATTTGTTACCAAGACGGCATATGCATCGGAGCTACCAATGAAAAGGAATTAAAAGAGAAAACTGACTTAATCTTGAATAGATTAAGAAATACTGGAATGACAAAAAATGAGAAAAAATGCGTAAGCAATTCTAACAAAATATCTTTTTTAGGTTATTCCATTTTAAAAGAAGGTATATCACCAGACCAAGCCTTGATAGAAAAAATACTAAAAGTAGCTACACCTACAAATAAAAAAGAAATGGAGTCTTTTTTGGGATTGGTAAATTTTTACATGTGATACTTACCAAAATACACGGACTTGACTGAACCGTTTTCAAATTTAAGGAAAAAGTATGTGGAATTTATGTGGTCAGACGAACAGCAAAAAACTTTTGAAAGATTAAAATAAATTATGTCAAAGAAACCTGTAGTGAAAATGTTTGATCCAAAAAAGGACATAACACTCACTACAGATGCAAGTGAACATTCAATATCGGGAATATTATCACAAGAAGGACATCCGATAATGTATTTATCGAGAAAATTAACGAGCATTGGCTATCGTGTGGACAACTACTAGAGCCCGACAATTTTTAATTGGAAAAAAATTTCTGTAAAAAAGTGATCATAGACCATTAGAGTTTATATTTAACCCAAGGAAAGAATTACCCAAAGTCACGACATCAAGGATTCTACGATAGGCGATAAGATTGATGGCATTTGACTTTGATATAGAATATGTCAAAGGAAATTCAATTCCACACGTAGATGCACTATCAAGATTGCGATTTTACAAGGAGTCAAAAGATAAAACAGAAGAATTTGAAGATGCATTCTTACATTGGGTAGAGACTGATGTTTTGTCTGTAGATAGAATGACTGCGGAAACTAGACATGATCCAGTACTAAGTAGGATAATATCGGGAATAAGAAAAAACTCATGTTCCAGGGCGGAAAGACCCTACAAAGAAATAAAACAGAAATTAACGATAGAACATGGAGTGATTTCTAATGCGGATCTGATAGTTCTCCCAGAAACACAAAGAAAATTGCTAATAAAAAGTGTACATGATGATATACACTGTGGAGTAGCGGACACACAAAAACGGATAAAATTAGAAGCTTGGTGGCCGGGATATTCAAGAGATGTTGAGGAATATGTAAAATGGTGCAAAAAATGTAAAGAATTAAGAAACTTTAAACAAACCAAATTACATTCGTGGCCCAGAGAACTGGACCCATGGAGTCGTGTGCATATGGATCATGCATACATTAATGGAGTGGGACTCTTATTAATACTAGTAGACTCTTTTTCAGGTTGGCCAGAAATAATCCGGGTTACAAACAAGAAAAGTTCTACAATAAAGCAGATTCTAAGGGTCATATTTTCCAGAAATTTGTGATGAAGAACTTAATGTATGGTTAGAAAAAATAGGGTGTAAACCATATAAGACACCTCCATATCGCCCTCAATCGAACGGATTAGCAGAAAGAATGGAGCATACCGTAAAAAGGACTAAAAGCATGCTCTCAGCAAAAAGAAAAAAGTAGAAGTTTTTCTACCGAGGCTGCTTTTAAGTTATCGTACGATACCACATGCGGGAAGACTAGAATGCCCATCAGCTTAAATGGGAAGACAGATTAGAGCTCCGCTAACGATGTCGTATTCTACAATGAAAAAATGTGGTACAAAAAGAACAAAGGTGCAGATCCGGAAAGGGCAGAATTTATCATGCAAAAAGGCCACAATACAGCTATAATAAATAGAGAAAACGGCAACAGTGTATTAGCCCATGCAGATCAAATAAGGACCCAGGGTGAAGAGGAAGAGCAAAACGACGAAGCAATGTCTTCAATTCCGTCTGATAACGAGTTGGTAGAACAACCGTCAGAAGACGAAATAATCAGGATCAAGAGGGCCAGAATGAGTCTGAAAGTTCGGACGAAGACCAGATAATGCAAGAAAACACATCTGACTACAGCCTAGCGGGACAGATCCAGGTCTCCCAGGGAAAGAAATACGGGAGAGAGAGAAGTAGAGCAAAGTGATGAAAATAGCATGAGAAGGAGTACAAGATCTACGAGAGGAATAAAACCCTTACGTTTCGGGGAGATATAGTGATACTAGCAAATTAGTATGCATAATTTGCATAAGTGAACACTCATAAGTGGTCACTGAGAATAATGACGCAGTAATACGAGTTTAGCGACTGACTAGTGCTAAACTTGAGCTTCACAACAGTGACTAATTTAGATTTTGTCAAAACTAAACTGATCAGGTTGAAATGGCATTGTGACAATTCTTATCTCAGTATAATTTTGGAATCTGAAGCAATAACTTCATCTGTCTCTCTCTAAAGAACTGATGTATACCAAGCTTTGACACTTTTCATCAAATAGAAAATAAAGATTTATTTTTAACTTTAATATTGTTCTTCGTAATCTTTTTCTCTCCAGCCAAAATTAAGAATTTTGAATATTTAGATTTCACTTCAAATTTTATATCTTAAAATACACTAAATTAATCAATGAGTTGTCTTCCATGTTAGTTGTGACTAAATTATTTTCCGTGAACTTTGGCAATTGGTAAGAAATAATAATAAATATGAAAAATGTATAGATTGGACTTACATAATGTTATGGTGGAACACACCTATTCTATAGTTAATAGATTCTCCCACCTATAATAAGTAGGAGTAGGAAGAGTAACGAGTCAGTCAGTCGATGTCGGACGACAGTTAGTCGAATACTAAAGTATCAGCGACCACAACTAGACTACTCTGCGTTATACCTATTATATCAAGTTCCTAACGTTTTGTATGTCGAAACTATTTTAGGACCGACTTAGTACAAATACAAGCCTCCACTGTGAAATCACTCCACAACACAATTTATTAAATTTTTATCTGCACAAAATTAATTTTTTCCTTGGTTACATTAACACAATAGTTGCAAAGTGCATTACAAACATTTAGGAGGTTTGTAGGAGGTTAATTAAACCAAATGAGAAAAATCATCAAGGGTTAGATTAAACAGTAACTGATGAAAGAAAGAACCAATTAAGAATCTTAATTAGAACCCATGAATGAATAATGGAAAAGAGAACCAGAAAAAATAATTTTGAAACTAACAATGCAGAAAAAGTAATTTGTAAACTACCTATCCAGAAAAAATAATTTTGGAACGAACTATCCTGAAAAAATAATTTGGAAACGTCATCATCATCCCCTTGGCTTTTGAAATTGCGGGGGTGGGATCCGAATGCAGAAGTCACACTAACTCTTTTCCATAATGGTCTATCAATGGCAGCCATCAGCAATTCAGGTACAGTCATACCTGTCCATTGTTTGACATTGTCCAACCAGTTTTTGCGTTGACGCCCTTCAACGGTGCTTTGCATGATGATCTTGCACAGGCTGTCGTGCTTTGTAATGTGTCCAAACCATGTCATTTTTCTCCGTTTGACTGTGGCGAAAAGAGATTTCTGGTGCTCCCAAAAACTTTCAACCCTTTTCCGCAAAAACTCATTGTTTTTTTCCCAATAGATAATACCAAAGTTTTTCTCATGCATTTGTTCTCAAACGCTTGGATCCATCTCTCTGTATCTGCCAACAGTGTCCACGTTTCACATCCATAGAGGAGAATGGAGACTACCAGCGATTTTTGTACAGTCTGTACTTTGTTTGAAAACTGATCTTGCTCCTCCATATCCTTGCCAATTTGGCCATCGCTGCCATGGCATAGTTATATTTTGCTTCTCTTGCTTCATAATCCTTTCGGTGAGCTTGTAGATAACTTGGCAGCGCCCATTTCCTCTCCAAATCCTTGTCCGACAGCTGAAACCACAAATATGATGCGGATCGCCTTTGGTTGATGCACTTGGTGGTTATATCCAATTTAATCTATTTTCACAATAAAGAAAAATATCTTTACGTATTATAAAAAACATTCTTCTTATGCAAGAAAACATCAATAATATTGTTTCTTTATTTCCTATGAACTCCCAGACAATATGAATGCTGAGAAATTGTAAATTAAGCAAGATATGGTCATGTGTTATTATTTGTCAAAGGTCTTATCCTATAAATTAATAAGTGAACGTTTTAATTTTGATAATCATGTTACGCTAATCATATTGTGCTTTGTAACATAAAACATCTGAAGTGCATCAAAACTATTGTTGAGAGAGTCAACAGTTGAATCTATTCGCCACATTACATTATAGAAATTAAATTATTTGAATGTTCTACAGACCCAGAAAAAATAATTTGTCTCCTATAATCAAACGAGAACCTATTAAAAACAAAATATATAACTGAATCATATTTTGATATTGGGAAAAATTGTTTGACCTAGTTTATTGCAAGTAGATTGTAATGAGAGTCAACACAAAATTTGGATTTTCAGTTTATTTTTTTTAAGTCATTAGTTAGATTATTTATTAAGTTTATTTTATTTCATTATGTAATGAAAAAAGTCAAGATGAGTTGACAAGTTCAAAGAGATTTCCTCGATCTTAATGATTCCTCATCTCATTAATACAACTATTTTACCTCCAAGTAAAAAATAAACCACAGGTAGATATATTTTAAGACATTTTTATGTTTATACATTCCTTTTATAGATACAAATATTTAAGTAAATGCTCTGTTTATAATAAAAATGTCTTAAAATAATTGTCGGACTTTGTCCATTTCATAATGTGTGACGTCATTTGTTTACATTTGGATACGCTTAGAGCAGATATAAATGTACGTGAGAGATTCATGGGAGATTGTAGTGTAAAAGCAGTAAAATCTGTGGCTCAATAGGTTAAGGCACGCCAGGCTATAAGATGGTTCCGTATAGGATACAGGTTCGATTCCTGTCGGAGGACGAATATTTTCTATGAGAATTTCTCGCACATTCAGGCCAGTAAATGTTATTAATATTGTCTATTATAAACAGGGCATTTACTTAAATACTGGTATCTATAAGAAGAATGTATAAACATAAAAGATGTTTTAAAATAATTGTCGAACTTTGTCCATTTCATAATATATATATATATATATATATATATTTATATATATATATATATATATACACACACACTGCATGACGACCCGAAGCAGAATGAGAAAACGCATATGCGCATCATAGCTCGAAGCATGTTTTCGGTATTAAACGAAATAAAATTAACTATATATATTGGTCAGTAAAAATGTCTCCCTCTAAAAGACCCAAACTATTATTTGGAGTTGGCATAAATTCCCAGATTCAACGTTGCAAATAAAATTAAAATTAAATTAAAGTAATCGCAGAAATATGTTTTTTAAAATTTATTATACCCCCCTCATAACTCATTTTATGAAAACGCTAGAAATTTGATTGCGTCAGGTTTAGTGATTACGATAGTTAAAAGCACAAGGCTTTGAGGAATGCAAATCATTTTTTTTGGTTTTTATTGGACCCCCCCCTACCTGAAAATCAGCTCTGAATTGTAACATTCAAAACTCAATAAAACAAAGATATTATTTAATTTCAAATGCTTTTATTTGCTTTTAGTTGTTTTTATGAATATGGACAATATTTTCTGAAAGCAAAAAATTTTTTCGATGAAAAATGAATTTTTAATACAATTATTTGTTATTTCTTTAATTATAATAGATTTTACATTTAAGTTGTTAAAATATCATAAAATTAGTTAAAAGACCCATCGGCTTTCCTAAGTGTCCTTATGAGATAGATCATTTTTAGCGCGTTGTAAATTGTATCATTTTGACTAATCAGAAGATCCACAGTAATTAAGAAATGTAATTTATGTGCTTATAACCGGGCTGTAATTATAAAGTACGGAAGACCAACCAGAATATAATTAAGTTGCGTTATTTGAGTTAAGCATTGTTCTCTGCTGTTAAGGCCCTTACTTTTGCGAAACACGTGTGGAGAAGTTAATTTGATTTTTCAATTTCAACTGAAAAGGGTACCTACAAGTATCAGTATCATTTTATGAAATTTATATGATCTTATTTTTGTATTAATCTCAGTTATGACATTTTTCGTACAGTCTGTACTTTGTTTGAACAATTTACGAATTCCATGAGGCTAATGTAAATTATTTCACTTTTCTCCTTCCGTAGAAAAAATTAGCCTCATGGAATTCGTAAATATGTCATTCATCACCTGTCAAGAAACGCGAAAGTTTATGACCTGCTTTGTTTTATTTTCAAATTACATCTTTTTGGCACAAAAGCTAAGTTAAGTTTGGTTCGAAATATTTTAAATGAACATTATAATTTCTGATTTTCTTAAAATAAGTTTTGAAAAAAAGATAATTGATTTTAAAAGAATTTCAAAGTGAGATTTCCAGTATTTTTTTAAAATGGAAAAAAATTATCAATTTTGCTTACTCAAAAAAAAAAAACTAAATTTTTAACGAAAATTTCGGACGCGCTAGGAGCGATTAAAAAATGGAAAAAAATACTCCCAAAATACTTTGATCTCTCTTCTTAATAATAACAAACATTTAGACGATAAAATTTTGTTTTCGTCAAGTTTGGCGTCTTTTTCATCATGCTATACTCTTTTTTTAGCGATCTTGTGGAGGTACCTAACTTTAATAAAAAAAAAAAACATACTTATAATAATTTCCATCATCTGTGAATAGTTTCTGAGAGTTTCATTAAAATCCGACAATTATTTTTATTTTTGCAAGAGTTTCCAAATTAATGTGTGTCATACAAAAAAAAAAAAAAAAAAAAGAACGTGCTAAAAATTGTATATGCTATTTTACTATTTCCAGTGATACAAAGAGAAACAAGGTTTTTTAATCAAAATTTAGAATGTTCTAAAAAGAAGGAAATTTTAAAAAAAATAATTAAAATAAACTTTGATCTTTCCTCTTAATAATAACATAAGAATTTAGACGATAAAATTTTGTTTTCAAGTTTGGCGTCTTTTTCATCATGCTATGCTCTTTTTTTAGCGATCTCATGTAGGTACCTATATTAATGGCTTACTATTGAAATGTGCAGTTATGATACATTGACAAAATTAAATGTTGAAACTTTCAGAGCCATAGCAAACATGTTGGTTTTGATAAACTGTAAGATTGAACCCACATTAAACGACTTTTGGGATTTGTAAAAATGAATTTTAAAATTGGAAATCTATGGTCAGTTTCAGGTAGAGAAAGAATGGACTAAAATGTAACCTTTCCCCACTTTTTTTTAATTACTGGAAAGGAGGCTTTCTCACACTGGCAGTACTGAAAATAATTTGGTGAATTTTATGCATCTGACCAATTTGGCTTCAACACAAGAATTTTCTTCATCACATTAATAGTTTAATGAACTATATATATGCCTACTTCCTATATGAAGTTAGCTATTTGAGCCCAAAAATAAAAGATTGGCGGGAGATTCTTAATGGTGGTGGTGTTGGAAAAACATTGAGTATTACATTTTTTAAAAGACTTCATAAATTAACTGCATATTCATTCTGGGGTTCGGGGACGCGATGATTAAATTTTAATTAAAAAGTATATTAACTCTTGAAGTAAGTTTCAATCTTTGCAGTTTTACGGGTTAAGGTATGCGAATGTAAATTAAAATCGTAAATTTTTCGTTGTATATAGTAGGTTAGTTTTCGAATTTTACCAATATGAGAATTTTAATGCGTATTACCACCAATAAGAAAATTCACTTCTATTCGGTTTTAAACTATATATTAACAAAAACTTATTTTTCATATATACCCATAACCACAAGTTAATTGTTTAAACACAAAAGATGTACTGCAAATCAGATAACGGATAAATTAAAGCTATTTGAAAACTTAATTTGTGCCCTATATATTGTTTCAAACATAATAAAATACAGTGTAACCCGGATATAAGAGAGTTGTCGGGACCGGAGAAGAAATCTCTTATATCCGGGTTTCTCTTATAACCAGGTTTGGTCTATTTTGTTTAGGTAAGTATGGCTCTAATTTGGGACCAGAGAAATCTCTCTTATATCCGGGTTTCTCTTATATTCGGGTTACACTGTACCGAATGCTTTAAATATTCATAATCATTTAAAATACATTATATAATATTGTTAAATGTTGAAACTAAAATAACAATGTATGAAACACCCTGCAGAAATCTAAATAAGACAGAAACACTGTATCTTACCTTGGATTGTCTGTATGCTTTTTCAGTATAAAAAAGAACCTGTTTCCAATTCAAGTTTGCCTCTCTCGGCTTGTGCAATTGTAAAGTTTTCACTCACCATTTACCAAATTCCAACAAAATAAAATTTATCAGCCGACTCTAATATTCACCGGAAGCTGATACTTCAAACAGCTAATATAGTAATGAAGTTAACATGAACCGTCCACATTCAGAAGACGAATTCAAGTGTGAAGTCAGTCAACAAGATCGAAAGCCTTGGACTGGTTTAAATTTATGAACATGTCACGTGCAGAATATTCTCAACTTAAAGTAGGTCATGAATTGGGCTGAAAGAAAAGCCGTTCCCTGTTTTTCTTACGAGTTTGAGCACGTCGATTGTTGGGCCGGGTAGTTGCCGTCGCTGGATTTGCCAAAAACGGCAAATCCAACGTCGAGAAGACCTCCACCACCAACGGACGAACATGAATAAGTGACTTCCTGTAGTACAACTAAACATTAGAGTGGGATACTTGCCGGAATTGAACCTCTGACTGCAAGTCCATTTCTCTTCAAACATACCAATACCCTACAAGGAACGGCCTAATGACGGAAAGATTTTTATTGACTTATAAACCTAATGTTGGCATGGTCTGTTGCAAGAAAAATGCAACATAGGCATTAATCGGGAACGAACCTACAATCACAGACTCCGTTAGCCGATATCTTACCCGCGAACCATCTTCATATTTGTTTCAAAGATTTATTTATTCTTAAGAATTTTTACACCAGCCAATGAATATCGCAAAGTTTTATTGTTATATAATTATTTTGAATTTAACTTCGACATGCCAAAATATATCCACCGCTTATAGGGTTTGGGCTAAATTTTTGCAAAGATATAGTTTATACGGTTAACTGTTTATTGCACTTCTTTATTTTGAACATTGCCTATTTAGAGTTTGTTAGTGATTAGTCAGACCGTTACAAAGTGAGAGTATGGTTCAAGTTATGATTTCTAATCGAATAGTAAGCATTAGATGGGTCATTTATTAATTTATTAGCAGGTTTGTAAAGGCGGTTACAAAGAAGACTGATGACGTGCTGACAGGGGCGCATCCGACGTGCTCTTCTGATGCTGTTGCTCATCTGCTTCACTTTTCTTGTGTTGTGCGTTGAGGGATAATTTTCTATAAACATCCGTTATTTGAGCTTCTGTTGCCTTTCTGTCAGTTTGAAAGAATCTGTATATTCTTTTCTGCCATCTTTCATCGACAAGAGATTTTCATCGATAGAATTGCCGCTCACCGGAATTTATTTCTTTTCTAAGAATTCTTTGTAAAATACAGAAATGTTTCCTGTTGCTGCTTGTCATGCTTGAGTGCACTCACCATGGCTTCTCTTTTGTTACAGCAAACAACAGCTTGAATGCGGTGAACATTAAGTGAACAGTACTAAAATAAGAACTTGACATGAAAACCCTAGAAATGGGGAGTGGAATGAAAACAGTTTCTTTTCTCGTACTTCCCACCTGTGGACTTTCTTCTGTTTCTTTGCTTCCCTGGTAGCTACAATCTTCAAATATTTAAAGCTATCGTCAGTCACCATCTTCTATCTCCTTAAATTCCGTTTATCTTCTGTCCTTTCATCAATCCTCCCTTTTCTCAGTCTTCTTTTTCACTTTAATTCTCTGGATTCGCCTGCATACTAATGGCATTGCCGCCTTGCTTGGGGTGAAATGATAAAAAGATAAAATAATTCAGGGAAGTGGATTTAACACTGATGAAAGCAATTCAAGCTAGACAGGCTGCCAAAGAAAGGAAAAGGCAAGTTAAAGAACTCACACATTTCAAAACTCCAGAAAGGGATATTTCCCTCCTAAAACACAAATATAAAAAAAGGTGTGGAACACGCTTTCAGCAGACTCACCAAAATGCTGACAAATATGACAAAAATACGGCAAACAGTCCTACATAAACTCCTGCAAATTCTGTGCAACTTTCCAATTACGCGAACGATGTCCAACACTCAACAGGCAATGTACAAAATACAACAACAAAGGACACTTCGCCAGCTGTTGCCATTCACAAAAGTTAGTGCGATAAATAGAAATATACACTAAGTTTATAATAGGTGACATAAATTCTCAAGCACTTTTTGGTGTTGATACCTGTGAGAAACTTTAACTGATGAAGAAAATTTTCAGTATCAAAGTAAATCTACCAGAATTCCTTGAAAAATATCAGGTGCAGTTGGAACTCTGAGCACAATACACCTGTTGATCCATCAATTCCCACTGTGATCAATCCTCCCAGAAAGATCCCCTTTGTATTGAAAAATAAGCTGAAAGCATAACTAGACAGAATGGCCAAAATTGGCATCATCAAAAACCAATCAGCGAAACTACCAAATGGGTAAACTCGCTAGTGATCATTGAAACACCATAGTATATGTACCGTGTGCCACCAATTTAGCTGAGAAGAACTATTGTCCTTTTGAACGAGAGGCTCTCGGTTTTTTATTTGGCTGCAAAAGATTTTAAGAATTTGTGTATAGGCATCATTTTGAATCGAAAATTGAGGAGGGGAAAGTGTTTTGCAGTTATTCCGGGCAGGTTGGAACCGACATAACTGCGGCAGAAATACTACCCACATAATGGTAAGGAGGGGCTCCAAATGCCAAAGTGTAATATGGGCGACAGCGGACAACACTGTCAGACCGACTGTGACTGCACAAAAGTGCACAACCGCTTTCCGTTCACCTGTACTACAACACTGGTGGAGCGATGCAGGAGGCTGATCCACTTGCAGAAGTCGGGTTTGAATCTGGCGGCCTGCAGAAGAAAAGCAGCCAGGTACTGATGGTCGACCCTGTCGAATGCCTTGGACTGGTCTATTGATCAGCGCAGCTTGATCATCTTTTACGTGTACAGATCAGATGAAGGTTGCTCTGAATTGTTCATCCCTTCATAGAACAAGTCTGCTCGAGTCCCATCAAATTCTCGGCAACTGACTGCAAACGGTAAGGTAGCCAGTGAATAGATGTTTGTTGTGTTATTGTTATTGTTTTGAATACAATCTGGTCTATTTTTTCTCAGGGCACAAATGAAATATTTACCATTTTGCGTAAAAACTAGCGTTTATAATCTGTGAAAGTATTTATATTTATTTTATTTACTTATTTATTCATAAGTTTAAATAAAAATTTGTATTATTTAGAAATTGTTTGTAATGAAATATGATGAAAATAAAAAATAATATAAGGGAGATAACGCAATTTCGTAACTATAAGTTATGTCCCTTTAATATGATTATCCCTTCATTTCAGCACTTTTAAAAAAAATGTTGGTGATATCTATATATCTATATGATTAAAATGAAAACTGGTCCACGTGTGCTCCTTATAATATGTAAATTTAGTGCCAGGACCCACCTGGACAAATTTATACAAAACAACCTCCATCAAAATAGCAACATAACCAGGCAAAAACAAGAAGTCATAAAATCTCTCCAGACATAATCATCAAACAAGCTGACAAAGGAGGTTTAATCCCCATTATAGACAGAAGAAAATACGTTGTAAAAGCAGAAAATCAGTTCAATGATAAACATTTTTTCGAAAAACTCACACCTGATCCCACTAAACATTTCACATTAGAACTCAACACTCTGATTAGCCATTTAGACCAAAGTACACAGTCAACAGTTAAGGCTTTAGTCCTGGAAAAGACAAAGCCAGGTGCATTCTACACTATCCCTAAACTACATAAACTTTCAAAAGTAATCACAGACACAAAAACCAACCTCTTGATAGAGAACATTAGCAGAAACCTACACAAGATGTGGGAACTGATAGAATCTCTCAAGATCCAGCCACCCAGCTGACCGATAGTTTCAGGAATCAGTACCCTGACACAACACATTTCAGATTACATTGACCAAATCCTCAAACCTCTACTACCCACAATTCCGAGTTATCAAACACACTACCCATTTCTTTACAATTCTGAAACATATAAATAAATTAACAAACAGTTCACCATTGATGTGACATCCCAGTATTCTAAAATCCCACATGAGGAGGGATTCTAGCCTTCAAGAATTTTTATGTGTCAGAGGAACACTTCACACAGGATGAGACATAGAGAGAGAGAACCCCCCCCCCACTCCGAGGTAGATTTAGTAATCAACAGTGCTAAAGAACTAGGATGAAGGTGCTAATTACTTGGGTAGAAGGGATTCCGGAGTAATTCCAGAAATAAGTTCATTTTTCTTGTTTTTTTTTTTCTCTAAATAATTGTTTCTGGGGTTGAGTTATTAGTTAATTAAATGTAATAATTCCAGAGTGATTAAGAGACGGATTCGTTAAAGTAAAGTTTTGGATAAATGGCGAATTGGACTTTTGGGTTGTCTGAATGGCGGAATGCAACCAGACGGGATAAGTGGTTTTGGCAAAATTTAAGTATACGTTGTCTGCAGAAGACCCAGCAGGAGGTCCGAATCCGATTTTAGTATCTCTTGAAAACTGTGTTCCCGCTGAGTTTCGGGGACCGGAAAAGCTTGCATGGTGGTCTAAGGCGATTTGCATATTAAAATTCGGGGGCGGTGCCTGAAGATGGTTTAGCTCCGCCTCTCTCTATATAAGCTGCCCGCATGCTTGAGTTAGTCAGATCGCAGAACCGAAGAAGAGACGGATTGTTGGAATTTACTGGTCCGGTTGGTTGGTTGTAACGCGCCTAAGAGGTCCGATCTGAACCCAGAAATAGAAATAGACCCTGTATGAAGCCAGTTAATTTTGCCAACAAAGCTGAGAAACCAAACTGCTATAATTACACGCTCCAACGAAGATCCCCGAATTACTTCCCTTAGATCAGCTGAAATTGTTTAGGCAGAAATTTTCCTTCTCTTTCTCTGTCACTTCCGACCCCAAAGGAGTGAACCTCATTACGACATTTTGTACCTGTGTAAATTCTTCTGTAGCGACATAAAAACAGTGGCCTAAAAAGGGCTCTTTGTACAGGAACCGAAAGAGTTGTTTATTTTTTCTTTTTCATGTCTTTGCGGCTACGACAAAAAACATTTTTTGCATGAATAGTGATTTCCTTTCAGCGTAATACTCAGCCATTTCGTCCCCTTCCCACCGGACCGTTCTGGGGAGACCGATACACTGCTGTTCGGATCAAGAATTCACAACGCTGCGAATAGTGGTGGTTCCTTCAGTTCACCGGGGGGGAGATAGGGTGGATTGCTTTTTGGCCAGAACCACCGGGGAGACAGGACATAGCTGCAACAGGCAGGGTTTATTACATTAGACAGGACATCACCAACATCATACAATTCATAATCACATACAACAATTTCAAGTTCTACGGGCACTATTTTCTTAATCAGAGGTACAGTGATGGGAAAGAAAATGATTTCCAGTTATGCAAACATATTCACAGATGACCTGGAATGAGATATGTTTAGTAGTTACCCCTACATAGCCACAGATACATAGATGATATCGTCTTTATATGGACACATTGAGAGAACAGTCTCCGAGACCTTAAAAAATCCTCAAGAGTTTCCATTATACCATCAAATTCACATTTGAATATTCCGCCATTCCGTTTCTGGATATAATTGTAGGTATAAATAACAAACACATTTTCATCACAATATACAACAAACCCACAATTGGTCATCATTACCTGAATAGCCACCACCCCACCAACCTAAAAGACTCAATTATCTATAGCTAATATCTATGCATAAAACTGATGAGGCTTACGAAATATACATAGGACAGTTTTGTAATCACTTTCTTAACAGGTCTTACTGACAATAATATCGAGATCATGGCCATCAGTAAAAGATCAGAAAAACTGAATATTAACATCAATGGGACTCAGCTAAATCAAACCAGTGAATTCAAATATCTGGGCAGCATATTTACTGAATATGGTAATCTAGACAGAGAAATTGAGACCAGATTTCAGAAAGTCAACACAGTCAGTTACCAACTTGCTCCTCTTCGAAAACATCCCAGCATTTCCATGGGCATCAAGGCAAATCTCAACAATGCCATTTTCCTACCAACGCTGACATACCAGTGCCAGACATGGCCCCTAACAAAAACCCTTGAGAGAAAACTGATCATTTGTAAGATGAAATGCCTGAGGAAAGCATTGAACAAGATGAGGTGAGACAAAATCAGGAATGAGGCAATAAGAGACATGGTAGGAGCAATACCGATCATACAGCACATCGAATGACAGTGGATTAAGTGGTTTGGATATATCAGTCGTATGTCTATGAACCAACCAGCCCTACGAGCATATACCCTCAGGTACTCTGGCTGGAGATCAGGAGGCAGACCAAGAAGACGCAGGAGTGACTCAGTGGCAGACACTCTTAGAACCCACAAGATATCTTTCCTCTAGGCCACTCGCCTTGCCACTGACAGATGACTCTGCCTCCCTGTGATACCTAACATCACAAGTGGAAGGAAAAACTAAAATTTCTCAACAGAAATTACCCACTTAAAACTATCAAAAAATCAATTACTAAGGCTTCCAAACAAAATAGGAATAACCTTCTAAACTATGAAACAAAAAAGAATAATCCCACAATTTCCATGGTCTTTTAATTATAACATTCACAAGCTTTTCCATATTTTAACAAAAGATTTCCAGTATTTAAAACTTGATCAGACAATTAGAAAAATATTCTACGAAAACACACTTCCTGTTAGACGTCAACACCCTAACTTACACATAGTCTTAACCACATCCAGTATACATTTTTCACCACCTCACCTAGGGAATATGACCTGCAATTAACCCTGATGCCAAGTCTGTAGACATATCACTGATAGCAGTTTCACCCCACTCCACCACAGCATTCATGCAGTATTCTGGCTCTAAATTGTGATAGTTAAAATCTTGTATATTTGCTTTTCTGCTACAAGTGCAAACAAGGGAATTATGTTGAAGAAACGGGAACAGAATTCTGACTTCAATTTAACAACCATAAGAAAACCATCAGGGACAACAACAATAATTTCTAGTTGCAATTACACTTCAACCTGCCATTTCATAACACAGATGACATTGGATGTGTGCTTTTGGCATCTTCGTTCAACAGCTGAGAGGAAAGGTGGGATCGGATTTGAAATTTATTTTCAAAATAAGTTCATTGAGGGATTAAATAAGGATTTGGGTTTGGCATACTGGTCTTCTTTCCAAGTTGAAAGGTTATGCTATTTCTAGGTTCATTTTTGAACTGATTCAGTTTTTTTTTAATCAAATCACGAAATAACCACTCTTCTAGATCTTATAAGATGATAATATTTGAGTTTTATTCATTGATTTTATTTTGATTATTTTCTTGTTTGATGTCATAAAATATTTAATTTTGCCCAATGAGGCCTTTTTCAATTCTGATTTAAAAATTTATTAAGCTAAAGGAAGTGAAGAAAAAATAGAAAATGATAAAGCTTTATTGAATTGATACTGTTAACTGATTGCAGTCACAGAATTATTTCCTTTTTGAACTTCATACAAAAACCAATCTAACAGTTTTAAAAATGAAAAATAAAATAATATTCACACTCAAAAGTGGCATTAAACTTTACACTTTTCGATTCTTTAAACATCTTTGTCTTTATTTTATAAAAGAAATCTTTTATTACAAACAAGATGAATACCAAAATTTTCTCTCTTGTAACAGTTTCTGCACTTGGAGAATCAACATCAGAGTGTGTTCAGGAAGTTTCACAGCAAGACAAGGTTGCTGTAGATTATGGCAAATTACTCCTCAACCACCAGAAACCAGCAGCCAATCGATGTGTTTTCCAATATGTAGCCATGTTTGACAGCAATTGTAGTTCCAGCAGAAATATATTCGGAAACAGCAAGAAATGTATTGCAGGATGTTGGTATATTTGAGTAAATATTTAGTCAACATTATGTTGCAGGAATCAACACTTTGGATAGTAAACATTGTATTTTTCTGTGAGTGTGAAATTGTGTAGTCCTACGTGATAGACACATGTGTGAAAGAGTTCAAAAGTCATCATAGAGAAACCATGAAATGAATGCACACCAGTGGAAGGACACTTTTTACCCAATATGCGATTACATCTTATAACGAGAATCTGAAAAAGAGAAAAGTGGATAGAGAGAAAAATGTATGCTTTTTTTATAGGCTTAAGGAGCACCCCTCTGGAATCATTTTTTTAAGCAAAGTTAAGTGGGATAACCCATAAATTCACTTTGAATGAAACACTTCTCCCATTGTCATCAATTGCAATAAAGAAAATGAAGATTTTTTTTTCAAATAAAAAATAAAAAGAAGAATGAAAGTTATATATCAAAAACAAAGAAAAACGAATGAGTCATAGAAGAATGTAAAATATGTGAACCAAAATAGGAAGAAAGAAATATATTACAGAAAGCTATGGGAAATAAATGATAAAAGAGGTTAAAAAGAAAAAAAGGATAAAAAAGGAAATAATGAATGAAGAAAGGAAAACAGGAAAGAAAATGAATGAATGAATAATAGAAATAAAAAATAACAATAATTTATGTTTAGTATGACAACAAATGCTTGTGTTTAGATAGAAAACACGTGTCGCCTGGTATTATTTTTCCTGTATCAGTTATTGTGGACTCAAATGTGAGTTCAAGTATTAAATGAGTAACACAAAACAATATAAAACAAACAACAATGCATGTATTAACAAAAGAATTGCAATAACAATAAATGAAGAAAACATTTAAAATCTAGAAAATGTGTTTTTGCGTGTGTGATATTTATGTAGGCCTACGTGAAAAAGTCATGAAAGAAAAGTAAGACATTGTGTTCAACACTTTTTTCCCCACGTATACTACATTTTATGGCTGGAGTTGTGAAACTGTAAAGAGAATATTGCTTCCTACTGATAGGCTCAAGGAGTGTCACCTATTCAAAAATAAAATGTACTTTTCCGAAATTTTATTTGAGGAAGATAAGCTGGTTTAAAGTTTAAAAATAATCACCTCAGCTGTACACTGATGTCTTCAGGAACATGCCTCAGTGAATATACGTGTTGGTTGAGGGTGTTCAAGTAAATCGAGACATATCTTAATATTCGAAACTGTAATAAGTGTACATCTCTGTTTATTCAAGAAGCAAGAGCTGTGATCCATTCCTCTTCAGTGATTCATTCCCTAACTTCCATTGCACTTTTCCCACATTAAACATGTAAAGTAAACAGCATCGGATGTGTATTTTATATTAAGCCATTATTTACATCCAAATAAATTTAAATAGCTTATAATTATGTGTAAAGGCTTATGGCCACATCATGTTGAAACACAGGCTCCTCTGATAACCAAAGGTAAGCAAAAGAAAGTATGGTCAGTAACTAGATGAGAATATCAGGTGCTGTAGGCTTGGGTGTGCAGGTGGTGTAATGGACAATGGCTTGGAATTGTTAATCAGAGATGCAGGTTTCAATTCCAGTTGGGTTTGTTATATTCACTTGTGCACAAATACATTTGGGAAAGGTATGAATTCACCTCTTCTCCTCAGCTATGGGTTAATTAGTAAGAGTTGTAATACTAAATGGTTATTATCTGAAAAAAAATCTTACAATCTATAGATATTTTCTGGCTTGAAATAACCTTCAAAGGGTTGATAAGCTATAGAAAATGAATGAATCAATAAAAAGAAAACATGAAGAATACTTCACTGTGTTGTGCTGTCCACCAACACCACCAACCTCCTACCAAGATCTTATTCCAATTGAACATTTATGGAATTTACTGGACCAAGTTTGTTTTGCAGAACCTTCAGCACATAACTTTCAGCAGTCAAAATACCTGTTAACATCTTGGCATCAGCTGAGACAATTTCTATAGGTCTTGTAGTGTCCACACTTGATGGTTTCTGTTTTGTGGGCATGTTGAAGATCAACATTTTATTAGACAGATGCTCATGATTTCGCTCATCAGTGTATATGGATTATTTGGTTCAAGTTTCTCTCTAAGGTTGAAAGCCCTGTTTGACATTTTTGATTCTCAAAAGGCTTAAGGATTACTAATCATAAAATGATATTTACATAGACAAGTTCATTGCACACCACAGTATAATAGATAAAAGTATGTATTTCTACTTGTAATCAGTTAGTATCACCAATGCTTAATTTGCATAATTATCTCTACTTTTGTGCTGTGATATAGTTGATGTCTTCTTAAATTTGATCAAAAATTGGAATCTCTCACATGCACCGATATTTCAATTTGAATTTGAATGATACCTAAAATATTTTATATTGAAAATATTATAGCAGTTTTTCCTGGTTACTTGTGTGTGTTTGCATGTTAGCTCAGCAGTGACAGTGGAATAAACAAAATCCAAGGCTCAAAAGAACTGTTCATCAGCTTTTATTTTGGGCTAAAAGAGAGTGTAAAACAGTAATATTTTGCAGGAAAAAAAGTGTGGTTTCACAGTTAACAAAGTTCTTGAGTAGATGTTTTGTAGAGAGAGATTTCTCCACTTGTTCCCATGGGAGGAATGAGAAATATGAGTGTGAAACTGATAGGACTGGTACGAGTCTTCTGTAGAAAAGGTTGTGAGTAGTTTTTCGTTTGGGTAGGTGACTTGAAGGGAGAGTTCTCTGACTGTTCCCAATATAGAAACTTTAGTTTATTGTTTGTAGTTCATAGTAGTGAGCATCGTCGGATACGAGTGGTCAGCGATTTTTATTTTTATATGGCAACATAAAACGTGAAGAATTTGTCACTTTCAATTCCTTAGGTAATCAATATTTCTAAGTTGAAAGTTTGTAATATTTTAATTTAACCATTCTCAAGAATGAAATCGGCTTTCTACACTTTTATATAATTAAATGTTTTCCTGAGCATTTTAATTCATGTCAAATAATGATAAAGAATGATTTTTCCATAATACTGACAAAATCAAGGTATTTATTCGATATCTGATTCATAAAAATCAAAAATGCTTCACCTTATTAATGATATATATTTTACAGTAAGGTTCATCCTATACAAGACTCGGCGGCTACTTGAGCTATAGGGTTACATTATAAGTAGATGTATGCATATGCTCTTTAAAGTCTAAGAGGAACATTAATAGATACTTAAAATTTAAAATTAAGCATAACATTTTTTATTCCTGTGTGTGTGTGTGTGTGTGTGGTGTGTGTGTGTATTGTGGACTCTCACGTTGTATTCAATGTATGAGGGTTCCTAGGAACTGACAGCCCAGACACCAGCATATAGGATTTGATCATAGTGGTGAAGGTTTTGTGCAGAACCAACCACACTTGTTGAAGGGCCGAATACAGAGACCTGGTGCACTACGTGCCAGAAGGTCCCCAAACGACCCTCCGCAGGTTTTGAATTCAGAGTTGTCCTTCTCCTAGACCAGTTGTCATCCAAGGATATAGAACCTAGTCTGTCCAGCTATGGGGAAATAGCAATTCACCCATAGCTGGAGGGAGAAGAGGAGGATCCATACCTTTTCCAAGGGTATTAGCATGTAAGTGAATGTAATGGATTCGACTGGAATTCAACTTGGTTCTCAGATCCTCAGTCTGTGCCATTTTCCACTATATATATATATATATATATATATATATATATATATATATAGATAGATAGATAGATAGATAGATAGACAGTAATACATTATGTTTTTAATATACTTTATCAGATTATTGACTAGACTTTCTTGTACACATATTGGAACCTACATAGGATTAATTAGTGATGTAAGAATTATAAATCTTGAAACATTTTTAAGAAAAGCATTCATTGACCTGAAAAAGAAGTTATTTTTTAAATGCATTTTATTTGAACTTGTTTTTTTAAGTTTGATTTTGTTGGACGAATTCTCAACTTTTTTTCGTATGAGTTTGTAAAAGTAATTAAAATTTATAGAATACTTAATTACAGGATTAAAAAATAAATTCAAATACGTTAGACATGTTCAACTTAATACAGTTGCTGCTTATATTTTGAAACTTCATTTCTGTTGAGATATTTATAGGTGATTTTCTCTTTTTTCACTTTGGGATGTGTAAGCGATCTGGGATTACAAAGGAAATGTTTGTCGCAGACTATTTACACGTCACAGAGAACATAATCACTAAGTTCAGACTTGAACATCGGGGGCAGAAAGAAATGCTGAAAACTCGATTTGCAGGTACTATCTCACGAATCACAATGCACGCAACCAGTCAGAAAAATAACTCATCCTCCAACAGCCGCTGTAGCCAAAATACCCGAATTTCCGGTATTTATTGTAAAATATTACAATTGTGGCACAAGGCCGAAAAAGGGGGAGGAGTTGAGGCTGGTCTTAACTAACTATCCTATACCTAGCTAATCCAATTCACGACCCATTCATACATTACAATTTTCACATTCACCACAAGAACTCGTCCGTCACCAATCAATACTCCATACACCATAATACCACATTCTCTCTAGGGAGACCTACAAAACGCGCCCCGTGTCATAAAAATTTAATGATACTAAAAATATATATATAAAAATCTATGATGAAAAAATGAGAGGGGAAGGAGATGAACCCAATAACAAACTAAAATATTAACACAAATCAAATTAAACATAACTGATGTTAGTAGGGCCCGTTCAACCCTCAAAACAGAGAGGCCACTGTAGTCTGCCCATGGGACAAAATCAAACAAACTGGGGAGGTTGGGAATCTCAGGCTGAATCATAAGTAAAGATGTGGCCGGGGACAGGCCGGAAACAACACTTACTCACATTAACTAGGTACACAAAAGCTTGTCTAATCTAACCAAAGGGAGGGCTCCACAGGAAACCAGCCCGATGTGACTTAGGCTTGACCTAAAAGAGAAAATCAAGGCTAGCCCCGTTCAAACGAACCAAAGCTCGCCTCAGTCACCCACCTTTCGCTGAAGACTCTCGAATGCGCTTTCTATCAGTTCTAATCTTCATCTTGAGCTGATTCTCAAAGAATCGGATCAGATCTTGATGAGAAAGACGAGTGCCCCGCAAGACTTCCTCCGTTCCCGTCGCCCATATCACAATTCGGGCCGTGGCTAGCAGCGTCAAAACACCATCCGTTTCACCCCGGAATACGAGGGCGACACATTGTCACACGCGTATGCGCGATCAATGGGCACAATCTTTTCGGGAGCGAGACGAGCCGTCAGCTCGCCGACATGGTCCAGTAAAGGGGCGGACACGGGGGCAATGGTAAAAGGCGTGCGAAACCGTTTCTTCTAAACCAAGGCCACACCGTTCACAGTCTGGCAAATCCGCCAAGCCCCATATGAAGGCTTTGTCATTGAGAGGCAGCCTATTCCAAGCCAATCGCCAGGTAAGCGAAAACTCAGGGGGACTGAGGTAATCCGCCGCTGGCGCCCAAGACCAGTAAGAGCGAAATTTATCCTCCGACAAGCCGATATCCTCACGTAGGGAATCCTTCGCGACCCCTCCACGATCAAACGATAGAAGACCTTCCTAGGCTGAGAAAGGTCACTGGACTGAGGAACGGCCAACAAGGTTGAAAGACACTCGCGAAGGAAATCCGATTGATCCCGGGGTTTACGATTGCGCTCAACCCGCGAGATGGGGGGGATTTATAGTAAGGCGAGAGAACGTGTTCCTCACAATCCCCACCACAATCGGATATCCACCTGTCAACGCGAGGCACGTTTGTGGCTCTCCAAGTGTGGCATTCCCAGCCCTCCTATGACACGGACGCTGTGCACAGACTCGTCCGTCTACCCGATTCCCACGTCTCCTCCATAAAATGGAGGATAGCGAGCGCTCGAGCGGCTTCCCACGGTCGTCACAGAGAGGAAGCACGGACAATCGATAAAGGATAAGAGGGAGAATGCATGTAGCACAAACCTCCGCCCTGACCCTCACGGACAACCTCCGCCGACGCCAAATCTGGCCGGCAGCATCAACCCCCGCTCGCACCTCAGACCAACCCTTCTCCAGCCGGAGGTCGGGTCCAAACCACACTCCAAGAATGCGGGCAGGACCGTCCGTCCAACCGAAGGGCCACAGAAGATCGACCCCCTTCCAGGCACCCAATCGCAATCCGGACGACCCGTCGCGGTTAATCTTGGCCCCTGTCACATTTTCGTACCGATCAAGCGCCTTCAGTACCGCCTCAATGTCGCTGCGGGACTACACGAAAGCAGATACGTCACCGGCGCACGCAGAAACCCTTGCTCGAGCCCCGCGTGGAACGGCGATTCCGCGTAGGGCCGGACCGCACGCCCCGTCCCTCAGCCGGCGAAGGAGAGGCTCCAACGTCAAAGCACAAAGTAGGGGCAACAGCGGGCAACCCTGACGAACCGAACTCGACAGCGCAAAAGCGTCCGACAGCTTCCCGTTCACCTGTACCACTGCACTGGGGGAGCGATACAGGAGGCTAATCCAGCGGCAGAAGTCGGGTGAGAATCCGGCGGCCTGCAGGACAGTAGAGATGGTCAACCCTATCAAATGCCTTGGGCTGATCCAAATTGATCAGCGCGGCCTCATCGTCCTCTTTTAATCCGTCTATGATAGTGCGGATGAAATGCAGGTTGCTCTGAATTGTTCGGCCCTTCACAGAACAAGTCTGCTCCGGATACAACAGAGACTCGGCAACTGACTGCAAACGCTCCTGCAGGATCTTGGCCAAAATCTTTAACTCTGTGTTTAGCAGAGTTATGGGCCTGCAATCGTCTAGGTTCCCCCCAACACCCTTGCCGATTTTCAACAGCGTGATCACACCCCTGGAAAACCGGTCGGGGAGGGACCCCTGCCGGAACCAGTTGTTGAACACCACTGTCAAAATCCGGACAAAGATGTACGACAGCCTTAAGTACAATTCATAGGGCAAACCATCCAGACCGGGAGACTTACCTCTGCCGACCTTCTTCAATGCCGCGTAGACCTGGCCCTCCGTAATCTCTCCCTAAATAGCTGCGAAACTCGTCCTCACGAAGACCAGGCTCCTTGGTAAACCGGATCTCGAAATGCCGCCGAAACGCCTCGCACATGTCGTCAGTGGCCCGAAGAGTACGCCCCCCTCCGGGGTTTCGACTTCTTGAATGTAACGATCGTCACCTCGACGGACCTGTTCCTTGCGCTATTGTGCGCCCATGTTCACAGCTTCAGAAGACATCTTGCTTAACCTATGTCTAATTACCTGGCCCATGTAGCGCTCGCTATTCGAACGCTCCACGGCCTCCCCAGCTAAGGCTATCTCTAGGGGATCCCCCACCAGCCACCGCCCGGGTAAGACTAGCTTTAAGCGTCCTCACCTTATCAGCTCTATCTAGGGCGAGCCGTTTGCTGAAATCAGTGGTGAAGGACCTATTCTACTTTTAAGTCTTCCCCACCACCTATGCCTGATAACCGCTCCCATTAGCTCCCGCTGCACTAAGCGAGTTAGATGCACCTGGAAGTCCCGCCTGTCCAGTAAAGACAGATTGAACTTCCAGTAACCAGCCATTCTAGGCCTATGATCTAACGCCACACGGGCACGAACGAGTTTGTAGCCTACCCAGTGGAACGTGGGACAATCTAACAGATCTATGTCGGCCCTTCTAACATTCTGTCAAGGTAGCTAACCACCTTGTCACAAGGCCAGCTAAGAGCCCACATCCACATTTTCCCCCCGGGGTAATCGACCCGGTATCTCTCAGATCGACCAAGCTCCGATCGCCTCTTCTCCCGCTAGCACCATCTAACAGACAGAGGGATGTGACGGCGCGTCTGAGAGAAAGTGACTGTAGACGAGACGCCAGGGCAGGGCCAACTACATTGCATATCCGCCTCTAGAGCCTATCAAGAACCCCGAGGCAAACAGAAGGGGCACCAGACCATATATGGCAGCAACACTCCATGCAAGGGCGAATTGTTGATTTGTAGATCTGGAGGATCGACTCCGGGGAGAAAAACTTCCTGGCGCGGCTCAGGGAGCCAACTTTCCTTGCAGTGGATGAGGCAATTGAATCAATGTATTTATTCCATCTCAGGTCAGCAGTCAACGTGAGAACGAGAAGCCTCAGAGAGTTGCTCTCGAGAAGTTGAGCGTCAGACATTCTAATGGAGGGAAGGGAAGGATCTCTGTGGTGATTAATAGAGAGCAGTTTTGTCTTAGAAGCGTTGAAGTTGACCAGCCAATTCGTGCCCCAGTTCACAATCGATTGGAGGTCCTTTTCGAAACGCACGGCCAGGCGAGTTTTGTCAGCGAGACTAGATTTGTTTTTGAGGCAGGAATAAATTGTGGTGTCATCCACGTATATGTCAACTTGGGAAGTTATTGCGTCAGGGAGATCATTTATGTAGATAAGGAATAGAGTGGGGCCTAGGATAGAGCCTTGAGGAACACCTGCGTTCGTGGGATAGGAACTGGAGGAGAATCCATTCAATTTACGGTTTGACAGGAATGATCGTATTAGGTTATATAATCGACCCGTAATGCCATAACCCTGGAGCTTGCGAAGAAGGCCGGCATGCCAAACCCTATCAAATGCTTTGGAGATGTCTAGTGCCACGGCTCGGGCTTCCCCGTTATTTTGAAGAGCTCGGTAGACTGTTTCAGTGATGGCCGTAAGCACATCGGCTGTAGATCGGGCAAAGCGGAAACCATGTTGCTTGTCTGAGAGCAGATTATGGGATGTGAGGTTGTTAACCACCCCGGTATTGATTAGGGCTTCGAAGACTTTGCCGAAGAGGAGAAGGAGACTGGTAGGACGGTAGTTGGAAGAGTCAGAGGGGTCGCCGGAGTTCTTGAAGACAGGAACGATCGAGAGGACTTCCAGCAGTCAGGAAAACAAGATTCCTTGAGGCAGTAGTTGCATAGTTTATAAAGGGCGGGCGCCAGTTCGGGCGCGCATTTCTTCAAGACAATGGCTGGTATCCCGTCTCCACCACTAGCCTTGTTGGGGTTTAAATTGGAGATAACGCCCAGTATCAAAGATGGGCTTATGTTTAACCCACTTAGTATGGCCTCAGTTCTAAGAGGGAAGTCGGGTATGGGTACACCGGAAGAGTCGAGCGTCGAGCGTCGAGTTGAATGAAAATTTCCGAGCAAAGCATTCAGCCTTGTCGGTAGAGGAGGTCAGGACTTCGAACTGGTTGAATAAAGGAGGTATAGAGTGTTTGCAATTGTTCAATACGCTCTTGCAGAGACGCCAATACTCTTTGGAGCCAAATTTGCGAGATGCAATACGTTCCTTCATCCGAGCCGCAAATAGTGACTTAGCATCGTTGAGGACACGCTTACACTCGTTACGGGCGGAGGCAAAGAGACGTCTATTGCAGTCAGACATGTCGCTACGGAATAGGTGGAAGTAGTGGTTCCTATGGGCGATGGCGGCTGAGCAAGCAGCCGAGAACCAGGGGGAGGAGCGCGACTTGACCCTATATTTCCTTGATGGGATGAAAGCGTCGATTCCAACTTTAACCAAGGAAGAGACTTCAGAAGCACAATCTTGGACGGGGAGCTTAAAGACTCCATCCCAGGGGACATCACGGAGGAAATCACGGAACGCGTCCCAGTCAGCTCGTTGATAGTAGAACGAGGTTCTAGTGGTAGGAGGTTCTTTATAGGGGGAGGAGTTAAAGGAGATACTACTGCATGGTCAGAGTTACCAAGAGGACAGAGTTGCGAAGCGCTACAGGATTCGGGGATGTAGGTAAAGCACAGGTCGAGAAGAGTGGCCTTACCTTCCCGGTTGAAGGCAAAACGATTGGGAAGTTAACTATCTGTGTGAGGGAATGGGAGATTGAAAAATTGAGCGTTTGAATGCCTGCGTGGTCAGTAGTAGCATTCTTAAGCCACAAGGTGTGATGGGCGTTAAAGTCACCAAACACAAAAATGTGAGCAAACGGGTGGAGGGAGAGAGCTTTGTCTATGCTGTCAGAAATGCTATCGAGTATCTCACGGTCTTGAGAGGATGGAGAGCGGTAAAGGAAGAAGAGATAGCTTACCGCATTGAGGAGAGAGAGTCGGAGACACATGTATGACTGGTCTGGCGATTCGAGAGAGGACTCCCTGGCCAGAGGGAGATGTTCCTTGACGTAGACACCAAGACCGTGCATGTGGGTTAGAGAGTCTTTTCTGAGGAGAGGAAGATAGCCGGGGATCGAGAGATCAGAAGAGGGGATAGACGAGACAAGGTTTGTCTCACAGAGAGCCAGTATATCCGGGCCGTTTGCAGTGAGGAAAGATTCCAGACTGCAGAAGTTTGTCCTGATGTCCCGAATGTTGGAGAACGAAATGTTGAGGTGTTTAGGTGGTTTTTGAGAGGCTGGCTTAGGGTTAATCTTTCGGTTTTTGTAACTCATGTTGAATTTTGTTTGTAAGATGAGAAGGCCCGAGGTAAACGAAACAGACAGTTTCGACCGTGACGCGGGCAGAGAGGAGTTGGAAAAATCTGCATCATTATGTGGCCTCAGGGCTGCCCACCGGAGGTGACTGCAGGGACACCTTTCCATGCGCGACATGGCACTACACACACCCCGGTATTATACAACTGTTGATCAGAGCGGCCGCTCAAGACGCTAAGCAAGAGTTAGAGCTCCTAACTACCAGTCGGAAACAGCAACCAGAGAACTGTCAGCCGTGTACCCTCAAAATGAAGAGGTGATGCCACAGACTGCACACTAATACAGAGGCCGGCGAGAGAAAGAGTACCGGGAACCCCTTACTAGACAAGAAACAAGGTGTAAGCCTCTACTCACGTCCAATAGAAGGGGGAGGAGTGTTGACCGGGCGGTAGAAGAGACTACCTACTCCTATTACAGATAACACAAAAAAGGGACGACACAAACAGAGGGAAGGATTGGGGTCGGGGGAGATAACAGGTAAGGAGTCCTGGATCTCACTAGGCTATACCCTATCACATTAAGTTTTGACTTAGTATAAGTCCCATTGTCATTTCTGAAAAGAAATTGAAAATAAGGTTACCCGGATTTATTACTGACGAGACACATTCTCGCATCTAGCCAAAGACATTTAATTTTTCCTGTTTTTTTTCTTTCGAACCGGGATTTCTTACTAAACTATCAAATAAGGGAGAATCATTGGGACAAAATGTCTTTGAGTGGGGGGAGAGAAAAAATAGATAAATTTAAAAACGAAGAAAAAAACAAAAAAACAAAAAAAAATACAAAGAAAAATGCAACATTTAATACACATTTAACCGTTGAATTAAAACGCATTTTAGTTTTTTAATACAGTAAGTTATACTAAATAGGGTGAAATTTAAAATACTTAATTTATTGCCGTACAAGTCTCATAAATAGTCCGATTCATATTAAATTAAAAGAAATCTGTAAATTTACATAATATAATCAATTATCCAACTAATAGCATAGGTACTTGACAAGATTTACACATACTACAAGTTTTATTAAATAAAGATAAACCTTAGAAATATTAAATTCATAATTTACCGGCATATGGTAAATATATTTTACAGATTTCATAAAAATGTTCAATTAATATTTAAGGAAAACTCAAATTAATATTTTACTCATGAAACGTGAAATAAGATGCTTTTTTACGAAGCTGAGAATATGTGAATGTTAAATAAAGAAAAATATTAGAACTAATTAACAAATTTGTTGAACTAAGAAGGCTGCGTGAATATTTAAAGTTGAGCTGCAAATAAAACATGCAATATCCACAAACGTAAATTATAAAAAAAATTATAACGTAAATTGAAAAGGACCCTATCGCCAGGAATGAAATATTTCCTATGAGGCAATACGGTTTTTTTGAACTTTGTTTGCCGTGGAATAAGTTTGTCGAAGACGGACTTTATTTTCCTTGCGAACATTGTTTCTGCAGGCGAGCTTCCCATAGGCGTGTTCGGGTTAGGGGTTATCCGATACACCTGCAGAAATTGTTGCAATGCTCTATCTGTCGGTGTGCCTAGTGCCTTTCTTAAAGCCCTTTTTAAAGTGTCCACGAACCTTTCGGCCTGGCCATTCTGACCTAGGGTGGTACTGAGGCGTTGTAACGTGGTCCACCTGATATGACTTGCAGAAGTCCCTAAATTCACTTTGATGTGAATTGAGTGCCATTATCAGTAACTATACAATCTACGACGCCAAACGCGCGAATAGCTCGTGTAGAAATCCGATCGTGCAGTTTGTGGTTGGTCTTTTATATTGTAGGACCTCAGGCTATTTTGAGTGGCTATCCACAACAATGAGATAGTACATGTTGTCCATAGGCCCTGCAAAATCCACATGAATTCTTTGCCAAGGATGATCTATTTTGGGCCATGGTTTGCACGTCGTGGTTGTAGCTTTTGCTGCAAAGGCGCATCCTTTGCATGATTTTATCATGTCTGCTATATCCTTGTCCATGTTTGGCCAATAAACGTAGCAGCGCATGAGGCTTTTCGTACGGTTCTTCCCCGGATGTCCCATGTGAAAATCTCTGAGGATTTTTCTTTGTAGGCTGTTTGGAATCACTACGGGGTCATTGTATAGTAGGACATCATCGCAGAGGGAGAAGACTTCTGGCACATTGGGGTCTGTTTCGAATTTTGCTTTTTATGGATTGAATGAATTCATCCTCTCGAGACTCCCTTTTTATGTCGGCCAAAGTAACTGGGAGCTCTCTTATGGTACTCGCGATCATGTTTTTGATTTCACAATTTGTCGTTAGAGTGACAATGATGCAGTCTTCAAAGACTTCTGTATTTTTTGGAATGAGTCGCGATAAACTGTCTGCATGGTAAATATTTTTGGTTGTTAGGAACTATCTTGAAATTATAGTTTAAGAGAATCGTTCCCCAAAGAAGTAGTCTATTTGCAGTATAGACTGGCAGACCTTTTTTAGACCCCAAAATTGTAATCAGAGGTTTATGGTCTGTCTGCAGTATGAACCGTCTACCATGTAGATATCTGTGAAACTTTCTCACAGCGAATATTAACCCCAGAGCCTCTTTTTCTATTTGGGAATATTGTTTAGAGATCTTGAGCCACAGCTTTTCGCGAACCATCTGGCAATTTATGTAATATGCAAGCACCAATGCCGTACGACCTTGCATCACTTGCGACTATGATGTCGAGACTAGGGTCGAAATGTGTGAGGGAGAGGTCTGAAGTAAGAGTTTTCTTGATCTTCTCGAATGCGTCTTGGCATTCCGGGGTCCATGACCATGGTTTGTCCTTTTTTAAAAGTTGGTTGAGAGGCCCTCTCAAATTTTGCATGTTCTTAATGAACCCTTGGTAAAAGTTAGCTAGGCCGATGAAGTTTTGTAACGCTTGAACGTTATCTGGAGACGGCATGTTTCTGATCGCGTTGGCTCTTTCTGGATCCAGCCGACGACCATCTTTAATAATGATGTGTCCTAAGTATTTAATCTCTGGTAAAAAAAGTCACACTTTGCCTCCTTAACCTTAAATCCGTATTCTTGTATCTTTTCGAATATGTTTATTATATGGTTCCGATGCTCTGCCATAGTTTTGCTAGTAACTAGTATATCATCCAAATAGGCTGTTGCGTAGTCAAGATCGCCCAGCATGGCGTCCATGACCTGCTGGAAAATTGCAGGCGCAACCTTTACTCCAAAAGCCAGCCTGTTGTATTTGTTCAATCCTCTATGGGTGTTTATGCAGAGCAATTTAGAACTTTCTTCTTCCACCTCTATCTGAAGGTATGCGTCCGAGAGGTCGATTTTAGAAAAAACTTTTCCACTATTGAGTTTGTTGAATATTTCTTCAGGGCTTGGGAGAGGATAGTGGTGATCTTGCAAGGCATCGTTTAACCCTGTGGAAAAATCTGCGCATACTCGTATTTGATTGGACTTCTTTTTTACGTAGACCGTAGGTGTTGCCCACTCGCTGAAATCTGTTTTTGACAGAATACCTGCTTGTTCGAGTCTATCTAACTCTTTGTTTATTTGCTCTAGAGCAGCGAAAGGGACATTCCGTTTCTTTTTGAATACCGGTTGTGCACCCTCCTTCACCTTGAACTTAGCTTTCATTTTAGTACATTTCCCTAGGCCGCCAGAAAAAAAACCTGGGGTAATTGTTGTTTGAGTTCTTTTTTTAGATTTACCAAATTGGACGTATTTTGCGACAAAATGTGCTCATTGGGCAATCCCAAAAATTGAATTTTTCTATCCAATCAGTTCCAAATAAGTTGTCTAAAGTTTTCAATACGTAGGCTTTGAGCTTTTTGGTAACTCCATTTAGTGTTACTGTAAGTATTACCTCGCCTAAAATGTTAATATTTTCGCCAGTTACGGATTTTGCTGTTTTATCCGTTTTTAATAAAGTCGGCTTGTTTAATTTTCGCCAAGTAAGCCAGTTAATAGTTGAAATATCAGAACCTGAATCAAGCTGGAATTTAATGGACTTATTGAAAATATCCACTGTTACATATTTTCTTAAATTCCTATCGACAATATTGTCAGATTGAGCTTGCCTAATTTTATTTTTAGGTTTTCTCGTTCTGTTGGCGTACCAGCACAAAGTTAAAGTATGACCACTTTTATTGCAATTTTTGTAATATTTTTTGTTCTTAACTGGACAGAATTTCATCCAATGCCATTTACCACAATGGTAACATGGTTCGGGCGGTTTCTTCAACTTATTTGGGTTTTGGTTACTGCGGAATTTAGGACATGAGATTTGCCTTTTGTCTTTTTGAGGGGAATAGGAAGTAGACTTACTTCTGATTTTATTAATCTGAGTCACACCTGATTCCTCGATAGTGTTTGAGTCACGCTTTACAGATATTACTCTTTGACAATCCTCTTCCAGTTTTTGGAGAGTCAATCCTTGTTCGTTGTCAAGCTTGGTCAGTACCCGTCGTCTTCTGCTGATACTAGACCTTGTGCGAAAATTAAGCACTTAAAATCATCGGCAGTCAGTTCGGCTAGTTTAAAATCATTACATAGCTTGTTTACTGATGCTGCAAACGTTAGAAAATCTTGCTGGTTGTCTTTGACTGTGTTCAGACATTTCCAACGTTTGTGGAACAAGGTTGTGTTAGACCCGAATAGTTCCGAAAGGAGCTTAATAGTCTCTGAAAAATCCAAGTCAGTCGTTTTCTTGGGTAATATGAAGTCTACGAACCTACTATGTTCTGTAGTTCCCAGTTTTCTCAATAGTAGACGTACCTTTTTTTTACTGCACAGTCTACGTTGAAAATATCTTCGTAGCGCCTGTAAAAAGCATCGAACGTTTTGTCGTTCTCTGGTACGTATTCAAAGGTTTCCATTGAATTGTAGATTGTACTCTGGGAGAATATTGTATCTTTTTCAGAGTTTGAGCCTTTTAATGCATTTACGAGTAATTCTTTAAGTTGTTTCTGTTGTAGCTCAGCATTCTGAAGCGTAATTCGTTGGAATTCCATTTGTTGTTTATGTAATTCCAAAAATAGTTGTTGTCTTTCTTCTGATTTTTGTTGCTGGTCCAAATTTTCTTTTAAGATTTGGGCAACTGCTTTTTGAAAATCTTCCATATTTAAAAATGACAGCGCTTTTTGTTGCTTTGATACACGTGTACTAAGAGGAGGTACACAAAAACCCTTGATAGATTTGTTCCTTTTTTTTTCTTTTAGAGAAGAAAAAAAATATGGACAGAATAGTTAAACTAAACTAATTATGTCTGTTTAGCTTTTTTTTCCCCGTGGTTCCGTTAATTTTAACGTAATTGAATAAACTTTCACCACACTTATGTATTTTTTTTTAGAAAGGTACAAAAAAGAGAAAACTCACCTCAGTGAATTTGAGGGGAGAATAATTTTATGCAAGAGTTCAACTCGGTTGCATAAAAAAATTTTCGATAATTTTTTTCGAAAACTTGAGTACAATGGTAGTACTTCGCTCTAGTATTGCCAGTTTGTTTTATGAACAACTGTTTTTTCCTGTGTGTGGGTGTGTAAGAATCCTTTCTTGTTATTTGGACAGACTTTAATATTCCTTAGATGTCGAATCATTGCTCGTCACTGATGTTTGGTATCGGAATATATTTTTTATATGTAAACGCTGAGTGTTGCGTTTAAATCGCTAATGTAGTAATACTAGCTTATTTTCTCGTTCAAAACTGCTGTGGGAACGCGTGTAGTTTGTGTATTTTTCGAGTACTGTCGCAATTGATATGGTGAGAACGAAATTCTCGAATCTTTCTGTCGCCACTGTTGTGGGACTGGCAAATTATTGCGGTTTTCGACGTGAATGCGTTTCTCGAATTCTTCATCGACCCAGATGTGGAATTGGTCAGGTATTTAGGTTTCGCCGTGAGTGCGTTTCTCGAATCCTCCGTCGCCACTGATGTGGGTGCCAAAGTTGGGACCACAGAAGTAAAACACGGAACACGGATTAGATTTAAGAAAGATATATTAACAACAGGTTACAGAGATAGTGTAAGCAGAGCTTACTATATTGTTAGTGTCCAACACTGATAGTCGTACGAGACTCTGCGTCTCTCTAGAGTGTTATGTCCCCTACTTAATACAGGCCTGGAAGAGTCTATTGTGTAGGTAGTTTCCGGTCTCACAATAAAAACTAATTTGTAATACACTGTGAAACGTTTGGAACACTAATGCTTTACACAATCTACAAATACTGTTAAATCATATTAAACAAAGAAAAATATTAGAACTAATATTAAATACGTAATTTACTATTGTATAGGTGGCATGCTTTACAAAATTCATAATATTATCAGTCATATGAAATTAAAAGAAATTTCAAAAATACTATTTAATATTCAATGAAGAAGCGAATAAGATGCATACTTTACGACTTTTACAAATACTGCAAATTACGTTAAATAATGAAATAAAAAAATTACCGGCGTATAAGACGCATATTTTAAAAGACTGAAAAATTCTCTCTTTCTAGTTCTAAGTTTATGTCACGGTCTATGTAATAATGCCTTGTAGTCTCTTCAGAATAAAAAAAAACATATTCTTATGTTGTCATAGTATAGGCAGAAATGTCTCACAAATGCTATTTGATTCTCGAAATTTAAATAAAAAAGGAACGATGTGGGAAAATTGTGGAAAGGAAATCCTGCATGAATGAAAAAATAACAGTTCTTTATATTTTCAAAAAATTTAATTTTTTCCTTAGTAAGCGTTATTATTTCAGATTTTTCTTCAAGACGCATTCGTTCTGCCAGCGGTAATATTATGTTGTTGAAATTTGATACAAGTTTTCTATAGAAATTCGCCATTCCGAAAAATCTACGTAGCGATTTAGAATCATTTGGTTGAGGAAATTGTCTTAGTTCGTCAAGTTTTTTAGTACTGGATTTAAGTCCATCAGCTGAGATGTGAAATCCTAGAAACTCGAGCTCGCTGACAGAGAAATTTTAAAATCATATTCAACGACTTTCTGTAATATTTCCTCAGGATGTTTAGAATGACTATCTCCGTCATCCGAGAAGATAAGAATGTAAGTGAACGTACACTTGACGTCACGAAAAATACTATTCATAATCCTTTGGAGGGTGCTGGATGCGTTTCGCAAGCCGAAAGGCATATAATTGTATTCGTATAATCCGAAAGGTGTGGTCGTCGCTGTTTTACATATGTCATCGGGGTGTACTGGTATTTAGCGATATGCCGATGACAGATCGATTTTCGAGACCATTTTTTGTTATGCAATTTAGACGACAGAGATTTTATATTTGGAATCGGGTAACGATCAGGTTTTGTTATCGAATCCAATAATCTATAATCAAATACAGGTCGGTAAGTTCCATCATGTTTAGGTACCATATGTAATGTTGCACTCCATTCCAATTTGGAAGGGAAAATTATTTAAGTTTTCTGAAGTTTCCGATATTCCTCAATCGCTATGTCGTATTTTTGTGGAGATGATTGTCTGGTCTTTGAGAAAGGGGAGGATTGCTTCCTGTTTCAATTCTGTGAAATACCTTGGGTTTGGTAGCGTTGAGATCTCGATGTGGCGAGATTAAATTTGGATATTTCTTTATGATATTTTTTACTGTTTTATGTCTGTAGGATTGTCTGGATAAACATCAATGTTCATAATCGTAGACGATGGTTGTGCTTTAGAATGTCTACTTGTTTTATTGATTAACTTACTATTGGTGCAATCAACCAATAGTTCAAAGTGACTTAAGAAATCATATTCTAGGAGAGGTTTGGTCGTTTCTGCAACGAGAAAGATCCCTTCTGAGGTTATTCAATTCTAATGTGATTACAGTTTGACCGGCGCATTCAATTTCTATTCCGTTGGCTGCTACTATAGAAATGTTGGTCGGGTAGATGATTACACCATATAAAACCTGTTTTGGTATTACTGATACAGCAGTTCCTGTGTTTACAACAATATTCGCGTTATTATCCGTGGGGTTACTTCAAGAAGCGGCGACTGTGCGGAAACTATTGTGTCTTCCCGAATTAGTTTCCTTGATTTATATTTGATACAGATGAATTGGGTTGTAAACTGGATTGCATTTGGACATTTCGTTTGTTAGGCCATTTGCACCAAGGTTTGCAGAATTTCGGGCGTTCTGCAAAGTAAATGTGCGATCGACAAATCCTGGGTTTTTGATCTCTGTGAAACGGGAAGATACCGAGTGGGTAATCATTTGTTTTATCCTGGTATCTATGCGGTTGTAGTTGGTGTTTTTCTCTGGATACTTGTTGAATGTTTGTTGTTTCTTGCCTGTTGAGGCATAGAAAAAGATCGTCAGACATTTTTCCTAACCGATCCGTTTCCAGATCTGTTTGCGCAGCTATCACTGGCATTATGTAGAGAAGTAGCACTTATATGAATTTGTGTCAGACAATGTCTTCTTTTACTTCGATACGACTGACTAACGACATCAATTCGTTTAAATAAGTTGAAGGTCGTCCTGATATGGTTGAGGATGATAACAGTTCGTCAAGCATCTCTGATTTAAACTTTTCATAAGAATTAATTACTGCTTCCTATCATAATCCTTTGAATGTATTATAATTGTTGGTATTTTCCCTACTATATCTGGAGGAATAGCTGCCAATGTATGATAAAACTTTTGTCTCGCTTGTTTAATGTTCGTAATGTTGAATTGTGTGCTTCCATAATGGAAAACCAAGCGATCACGTTAATTTCTATAAATACGGGTGTTTTGATTGTCATGGCTTGTACAGGTGGATCTTAGTTGATCAAACATTTGTTTTGCGTCGATTCATTTTTCCTGCCATGGTTATCATTGTTGAAGAAATTGTTTAAGTTTGGTGGTAGTAGCAGCAGTTCAGATTTTTGATGATTGGTATTTAGTAAATTACTTTGAGTTGGTCACCAGGTTAAATTTGGTAATGTGTGTGAAAAATGTTATCTTGGTGCTTGGTATTGCGCGTAGTCCCCAGTATATAGTGGGTTATGTGTGGCTCAATTTGGGCCTTGTTAGGATTAGTCTACTATAAACGATGTATGAATGAGTAAATAAGATACGATAAACTACATCTTGGCCTGGAGTATAACAATAATAATTTATATAAACATTAATAAGTAGTTTCTTATTGTACAAAAACAATAGTAATGTTCATAGATGGTACACGGTTGGTATTTAAGTAAGATTAAATAAAATGTTTGTGATTTTTGTTATGCATTTCAATGAATACAAGAGTTTATAAAAGTACTTAAGATTTTTTGGGAGATGCTAGTTTCATTTGGTAAGATGTCCCGTGAATAAGAAAAAGGAAGTAGAATGTATGAGAGAAGTAAAGTGGGATGAAAATAACGAGGAAATTGTGAGAAGTAGTTGTGGTTGTTGAAACCGAGATGCCTTTGATGAATCAGCTCACAGTTATGTTTCTCTCTCTGTGTCTGGAATCTCTTCTTTTTTTTTCTCTTTTAGTCAGGGGTCTATTTATATTGTTAGCGAAGTTGAAAGCCGTTCCGATTAAGCTGTTGATTATTTCACAGGTGCTCATTTCTTATTGGTCAATATATATTAATTTGGATTGTATTTAATCAACTTCAACCGGAAATTATGCGTGGAGACTATTGCGCAAAGCCCGAAATATGCCATTATGAAAGAAGTAGCTTCCTGTTTCTTCTTTTAGTGTCATTAGACATGTATATGGTAAGTGCCCAAGTTCAAAGCATAAAACAAATAACTGCACCGAACATAAAGCTAAATTGCCTTAATTGTTCTTCTAAGGAAGATATATTTTTATATAACAGCATTATGCGAAAAATTAAAAGTTATATCTCTGCATACACACATGTGTACTAACACTTGCGAGGAGAATAAATTCTTATTACCTATAGTAAACTTACCCATCCGGTGGGGTACGAAAAGGACGCTGGTCAGTTGCTTATTAGATGCCAGTAGTCAGCATTTTTACTTTTCGAAAAAATAATTAAATGACTAAATTGCCCCCGATAGGATGTTAAAAAGTGGATTTTCAAGTTATAACCTATTTAAAACAAGCTAACAGGCGATTTAATCAAATTGTACTGGATATTGAGAAGGAGAAGGTGAGGCAACTTCATTTGCCTCTATTAATTGATAGTGAATTTGATATCTTAAAAATTGATGAATTAGATTCAATTGAGAAAAATCTAACCAGTTTGAACAAAAGATTACCCTTATCAAGAAATAAACATGGCCAGGTCGACATCTTAAAATTAATAGGTGTCGACATATTCATGCATTCTACCAAACCCATTAAATGGATGAGAGGCTTAGCATGGGAATTACCGAGTTATATAGCACCATGTGGAGAGATTTAATCATTTTCTATATGATCATCAGATAAAACCAGTAAATTCGAAGACTTCAGTTAGTCAAAACAGTTATCATGCTATCGTAAAGGAGTTAGCCAAATGTTCTGAGCGAGAAGTACATTTTGTATTAAATCCAAAAGACACCTACACTGATAACATACCTGATACCTTTGACATGTCTCTAGTAGAAACAAAAGTAAAGCACATGTTAGAGGTAGATTCATTTATCACGGAAGTAGATATAAGTTCATATGACAGAAAAAATAGAGTAATTCAAGGAATCTATTGAATTAAAAACGATGAATATTATGTGGATCTGCCGTGGTATAAGGACAAAATCAGTTTTGTTTCATCTAATTATAAAGTAGCCCTAACTGTATTTCAATGAACAGTGCAGTCTCTTGAACGTAAAAATCCGCATAAAGATTATAGCGAAGTATTCTTTCAGCAAGAAAAAGGCGGCTTTCTAAAAAGAATACACATACCATCAGAAGAGTATGAAAAATGCGTCTGGATTCCACATAGACCTGTGTTCAAAATGGAATCTCAAGCTACAACAAAAACTTAGAGCGGTTTTCAATTGTTCACTGAAAACGTAGGACAAGTGCTGCCTATTCAGGAATAAAAATGATCAACAATATGATCGAGTTATTGTTAAAATTCAAAAATATGTTATGTTAGGCGACACAAGGAAAGCCTTTCAAATAATTAAACTTAAAAGGGAGGAATATAAGCACAAATTCCGTTTCTTCATAAAAAAATGGAGACGAACTGTTGTCCTTAGACATTATAGTGGGTCAGCCAATTTGTATTGGTTATAAATAGAAATAAAAACTGACCCTCTACAATTTTCACAAAATCAAATGTAACAAAGACAACAAGAGAAATAATCAAGAAGTAGAAATTATGAATTTGTTCAACAATAAATATTTTTTATAAACACAACAAATACATAAATATATAGTGAAAAAGTTGATAAACACAATAGAGTTCTTTGGTGTGTGTTACTGAAAGAATTTGACTTACTGTACTGTATGTGTGAAAATGAGAAGGTGTAGTTAACTATATTTGTTTTTATAGGAAAATTAAACAGTTGTTTTTGTTTTTGTATTAAATAGAAAACAGTATTGTTCTTGACTCACTGATTGTTATAGAATTATCGCTCATTAACCAGAGATTCTTCTTGTGGAATAGAATATTTTGTGGGAGTGAGTGTTAAGCCTGGAAATGGTTGACAAGGTTTGTTGTTGTATTGAAGATAAAGTTCGGCTCCTTTGCTGTGTTGATTTCCAATGAAGTCAAGTGAATTTGGTTCAATATTTTAAGTGCCCACTGACCAAGTCGCGTCGAAGTTTCGTTTTTATTAGTTCTCTTGGTCACGTGGGGAGGCTCGTGAACATGTTTACATTTTATGGCGTCAACTAGAGGTCAAAATTTGGGTCGGTACCTTCGGACGTAGTTGACGACACCTAATTAATATTTTACAACCAATCAAAATACATCAGTTGTTATATTTTGTTGGGAGACTCTATGTGTTTAACTTGCACAAAATTTAAGATTTAAAAAAATGTAGGAATCTGATTCTACAACATAACACCTTCATTTTCGGATTTAACACAAGCCCATTTATTCTTAACTACATTTTAAAATATTAATTACAGCAGTACCAGCTTGATGAATTTACTGAAATGCTCAAATATAACTTTTATGCAGATAATCTACAACAAACTAGCAATAATCGTGATAAATTTATCGACTTGTATAAAAAAGGCGGTTGATAGACTCAAGGAAAGCAATTTCAACCTACGCTCTTGTAACACTAATAGTAAGGAGCTTAAATCAATTATAGTAAAGGAAAATACCATCTTTCAACATGAACATTATGAAAAGATATTAGGATATAACCATTGTCCTAACGATAATACGATGATAGTGACAAAGATCACAATAAACAGAAATGTGAGGACTAGGAGGCAAATATTAGCCCAGTCAGCCAGGATTTATGACACATTATCATTATATGAGGAAGTTCCCAAGAATATATTTGTAACATGGTCTACATTATCCAACATCTCTTTCTCACGTCAAGCTATTAATACAGAGGAAGCCTTAAAACTTTATATGCTTTGCAACTCATAACCACAGTTTATGGTCTCGTCGTTATGTTCGCTAAAGGAAAAGTGGTTCCTTCAAAAACAAAATCCATTCCTATCATAGAGTTATTTTCACTGTATATAGTCTTTGAAGCATTGTCTATAATTCTGAAATCCTGTTCAAATATTATGATTGAAAATGTGTGCATTATGGTGGATGCACAGGTTGTACTATCATAGTTACTTAGTGATGCACCTACAAGCAAAATCCTACTTGTTAGAAACCGGCTTAAGTATATACACGCCATCAAAAAATCGAATTGAGAAAATTGAAAAAAGGATAAAATTTAAATACATACCTGGTTTCACGAGGAGTTAACCGTGACCAGTTTGTGAGTAAATTGGAGTTTTGGAAACATGGTCCATCGAGGCTAACTAAAGACTCTTTTTACTGGCCTAGTAACAGTTTACTAACAAGATGGATTCAACCACAATAATTAACACACAGAGATTCTTTACGTTTACAAAACTATATAATGCAACAGCCATGGTGCTTGAATCACACATAAATGCAGAACACGAGCCAGATTGGGAAATCATAAGCTGGATGCAAAGTTATATCTCATTAAGTCAGTGCAGGAAGAAGTGTTTGAAAGAGAATTAAAGTATTTGAGGGATCCTCATTAAGGTGAAATCCCCAAGTTGGTGGAAAAACTTTAAACATATTTTTGGATAAGGATGGGATACTAAGAGTAAATGGCAAGATATAGAATGTTGACAGGAAATAAAATATTCCATATTATAGGCTAAATATCATTACGTAACCAGATTAATTACTGAAGTTGCTCATCATTGGTGTAAACACTTGGGAGTTGGTGTAACCATTACAAATAGTATCTGGATATTGGATAACTCAAGCAATACAGGTAGGCAAGTCGGTGATATCTGGATGTTATGTCTGCAAACGCTACAACAGTCTGGCATTTAGATATCCCAGGTTCACCAACCTAAATACAGAGTAAATTTTAAAAAATCCGTTTCAACATACATGATTAAATTGAAAATTGCCACATATTAGTAGAAAAAAGAAAAGGCAACAAAGATGTATTGGTTGATATTTATGTGTTTGAATGTACGAGCTGTACATATGGAAATTATGCCAGATATGGGCATTATGTCATTCATCCAACCCTTTACACGTTTTATCAATCATTAAAATCCATGTTGTGCTAATTAAGAACTGAGCAGAGTCCCAAAATTACATTTGTAAACAAAAGTGTTCGCGCAGCTGGCATAATGAAAGGAGGCAGGTCTGTGGATAGACACAGTTTAAAACACTCCATTGGAAATGTCCCATAACCATTATGTAAAGGAACCTCCAGAAGATGCATCACAACAAAAAAGAAAGGCCCACGTCAGGCCTAAAAGAAAAATAAAATAATACAAACTCTGATTTTGTTTACTATTGATATTACCAAAATAAAATAAAATAATTAATATTCTCTGTACTAACAGGATAGTATGGCCAGAATAATGCCAAGGAATCCTAGAGCAGTTTGTCCGCAAGGTTCCTCATCTTTTTATACTAATCTTACTTATATCTAAATATTTAATGCAGTTCTCATTGTGAAATGAACATCACACTAATAAAGAGATTCACTGTGAACTCTGGTGACTTAATTATTGGACTTTACATGTTGATTAAATGGTTGCATATGAAAGTGCATTTAACTAGTGATTGGCGCACTTTTCTACCTTTTTTGAACTCATTTTATTACTTCCGAATGACCACATACTGAACGGGTGTTAACCACTCCGTTATCACCACAGAGTCCGTAGATGGCGAGAACATCAACTCACCCTCAGCAGATGAGTTTGGTCGCAGACACCATTAAGCTTACAAAGAATACAAAAACGGGTGAATGAAAGTGTGCATATAGATATATATTCCTTTTTTACACATATGTGTACAGACTTCCAATGAAAGATTGCAAGTTCTTTGTTAATTTAGTTTAAGTATTATATATGCCTGTGTGCAGTCAAGTAAATCTAGGTTGTTTGTATTTTTACATATAATTAACAATATATTTTATTGCCTTAGAAAACTAAATAGAAAATATACAAAAGGAGGGAATGAAGGCGTGGGTATAGAGGTGTTCTTCAATATCTGCCTCAAAGGAGAAACAGGCCGCCCCATTAAGGTAAGACTGCAAGAACATCGTAAAACAGTAAGACAAGGGAAAATAGAAAATCAGGCGTAGCTGATCACATATGGAAGAAAGATCGCCGCCACCTGTGGGATGAAGATGAAATAATAGACAGAGAGCAAAACTGGAAAATACGAAACTTAAAGAATCAGCTACAAAAATCTCCTGAGCACGTGGAACTCGAACTATCTACTCCGGTGGGCGAAATAAAGAATTCGGTTCGAAATTCAATCAGCTGAAGAAGACCGGAGCGTACAACGGCCGAAACGTTGTGAATATGGCCATAAAGAGGTGGATAACAGTCCGAATAATGTAAATAGGGGTATTTGCAAAGTAGTATTAAAGATTTTGAGACACTTACATTTTACAAAAACAAAACAAAACAAAAAAACAACAGGTAAATAAATAATAAATAAATAAAATAAAAAAATAAAATAAAATAAATGCCATTAGTATGCAGGCGGCTCCAGGGAGTTAGTGAAAAAAGAAGACTGAGAATACGGAGGATTGATGAAAGGACAGAAGATGAACGGGATTTAAGAAGATAGAAGATGGTGACTGACGATAGATTTAAATCTTTGAAGATTGTAGCTACCAGGGAAGCAAAGGAACAGAAGAAAGTTCCACAGGTGGGAAGTACGAGAAAAGAAACTGTTCTCATTCCACTCTCCATTTCCAGGGATATCATGTCTAGTTCTTATTTTAGTACTGTTCACTTAGTGTTCGCCCCATTCAAGCTGTTGTTTGCTGTAACAAAAGAGAAGCTATGATGAGTGCACTCAAGCATGACAAACAGCAACAGGAAACATTTCTATATTTTACAAAGAATTCTTAGAAAAGAAATAAATTCCAGTGAGTGGCAATTCTATCGATGAAAATCTCTTGTCGATGAAAGATGGTAGAAGAGAATATACAGATTCTTTCAAACTGACAGAAAAGCAACAGAAGCTCAAATAACGGATGTTTACAGAAAATTATCTCTCAATGCACAGCCTGACGAAAAGTGAAGCAGATGAGCAACAGCATCAGAAGAGCACGTCGAATGCGCCCCTGTCAGCACGTCATCAGTCTTCTTTGTAACCGCCTTTTTCAAACCTGCTAATAAATTAATAAATGACCCATCTAATCCTTACTATTCAATTAGAAATCATAATTTTAACTTTGTAACGGTCTGACTAATCACTAACAAACTCTAAACAGGCCATGTTCAAAATAAAGAAGTGCAATAAGCAGTTAACCGTAGGTATCTCCACGAGATCGCTAAAAAAAGCGCATAGTCTGATGAAAAAGACGCCAAACTTGACGAAAATAAAATTTAAAAAAAATTTCTGTCTTTATTAGAACATTCTAACTTTCGATTGAAAAACCTTGTTTCTCGTCATCACCGGAACTTCTAGTAAATAACATGGCGAATTTTTTGTGCATTTTTTTCTTATGGCACACATTAATTTCGAAAATCTTGCAAAAATAGAAATAATTGTCAGATTTTAATGAAACTTTCAGAAACTATTCAGGAATGATAGAAATTATTATAAATATGTTATTTTTTCAAAAGTCATTATAAAAATATATTTTTTATACATATTTTACCACCCCCATAAATGAATTAAAGAAAACTCTAAAAATTTATGGTCGAAGCACGCAAGTCATTAATTAAAAACACAAGGCTTTGAGGAAAGTAAATCATGTTTTGTTTTTCAAAAATCAACCTCCGTAAACCTAAAATCAGCTCTGAATTGTAACATACAAAACCCCAATAAAACAAAGATACTATTTAATTTTAAATGCTTTTAGTTGGTTTGAAACTATATCTTTAAAAAAATTAACCCCAGAAGCGGCGGGTATATTTTGACACGTCGAAGTTAAATTCAAAATAATTGCATAACAATAATAAAACTTTGAGATTTTGGTTGGCTGGTTTAAAAAGTCTTAAGAATAAATAAACCTTTGAAACAAATATGAATTTTCATCATTCTATAATCCTATGAACAAACGATATTTAATAAACATAGTTTTGCACAGTACACGCAAAAGATATGTAACTATTAATTTAAATCTTCAACTACACTCGTCTATCTTTCAGATTCTAACTGTAAGAGTTTAAATTTAACTTAAATCTACACAAAAGACATAAAATATTTTTATTCAATTAATAAATGAGATTTTTCATTAGAAATTGAAATGAGGATTGATATGTTCCTCGTAGAAGTTAATCAGACTCATAGTTTGTGGTTTCAATTCCAGAGTCAACACTTCAAGTTCAATTTAGGAAAGAATTTGCAAGGCGGCGATAATGGTTCATTGGTAAGATCTCTACCCACGAAATCTATGATTGTAGGTTCGTGTCAGATTCGCGGCTATGTTACATTTTTCTTACAACAGACCATGCCAACAAACATTAGGTTTATAAGTCAATAAAAATCTATAAGGTAGCGGTATGTCTGAGAAAAAAATGGACTTGCTGTTATATGTTCAATTCTGGCAAGCAACCCATACTAATGGTTAGTTGTACGGGAAATCAATTATTCCTGTGCGTCCGTTGGAGATCTTATCGGTGTTGCATTTGCCATTATTGGCAAATCCGATGCTTGCAACTCTCCACCCTAATCGACGTACACAAACTCGCAAGAAAAACAGGGTACGGCTTTTCTTTGGCCCGTTTTCAGCCCGGTCCGTTTCTTTACCGGCGGTGATTCTTCAGAGTCCCTCATTAGCAGCACGACCTTAGTGCTGTTAATGTAATTTTCTTTTCTTTAATTTGCAATACAACAAAACTCAAGAAAAACGGGCCAAGAAACCAAACAAAATTCAACAAAGCTTGGCTATGCCAACAAACAGGTCACACGTAAAAACGCAAAAAGAATAAGAAAAAGAAAATAAGACAAAACAAAAAATTCAAGTCTTGCTTAAAAAAGCTAAAAACTAAAGTGAGGTTTAGAATTTGACTAAAAAATTAAAAAGTAAGTCAAATAGAAAAAAATGGTACGCGGCTTGAAGCGGAAAACAAAACTAAAAAAAAAGATGGAAGGGGTAAAAAGTTGAAACAAGTAACAAAGATTTTAAAAAATCACACTTAGCTTCAATTCGCTAATATCCACACGTAAAAACTCTACTCTGGACGGGAGGTTCTTTGCTGGTTCATGTTATTTTCTTTGTTACACTGATTAGCTGTTTGAAGTACAACCTAAGGAGGAATATTAGAGTCGACCGATAAAAGATTTCTGTGTCGGAATATGGTAAATGCTGAGTGAAAATTATTTTAGTTTCAGCAATTGTTATACAATGTATTTTAAATGATTACGAATATTTAAACCGTTCCATATTTTATTATGTTTCAAAAATATATAGTGCACAAATTAAGTTTTCAAATTGCGTTAATGTATCAGTTATCTGATTTGTAGCACATCTTTCGTTTTCAAACAATTTACTTGTATATGGAAAAGAAGTTTTTGTTAATACATAGTTTAAAACTGAATAGATATGAACTTTCTTATTGGTGGTGATACGCATTAAAATTGTTATGTTGGTAAAATGCGAAACCCAACCTACGAGATACAACGAAAAATTTACGATTGTAATTTACATTCGCACACCTTTCATCTCAAACATGTTAACCCATAAAACTGCAAAGATTGAAAATTACTTCACTAGTTAAAATACTTTTTTATTAAAATTTAATCATCGCGTACAGCCAGAGCTGTGACTAGGCTCCCCGAAAACCAGAATGAACATACAGTTAATTTATAAAGTCTTTTCTAAAATGTAATATTCAAAGTTCTTTCCCCTACACCACAAAATCTCTCGCCAATGTATTACGTCTTTCATTTTGGGCCCAAACATTTCACTTCATATAGAAGGTAGGCATATAAAGAATATATATATTAAACTCTTGTTCTGATAAAGAAAATTCTTGTGTTGAACCAAATTGGTCAGATACCTAAAAGTCATCAAGTTATCTCCAGTACTGTGGGTGTGAGGAAGTCAACCCCTTCCAATTATTAAACAAAGTGGAGGCAGGCTAAGTTTTAGTCCATTCATATCGAACCATAGATTTTCAATTTTAAAATTCCTTTTTGCAAAAATCATTTAATGCGTGTTTAATCTTACAGTTTATCAAAACTAACGTTTGCTATTGCGCTGAAAGTTTCAACATTTCTTTTACTTTTGTTAATGTGTCAGAACAACTGCATAACATTTCAGTAGTAAGCTTTTCTTAACTTTAATATTTTCTATTTATATATTTTTCATAATCTAAGCAAAACACGGGATAAATTCATGTTGAAATAGATTCTTGATAATTTTAAATTCTGACACGCATCCACATATTCGATTAAAATCAAATCTTTGAAACTTATTGGTCAGGAGGATTTCTTTTTTAAATTCCAGTCTATAATTAGGAGAAGAAATCTATTTTCTTGGATCATACACCGTTCTATTTAATTCTAGATATTTTCGTGATGCTCTTTATGCTCTTTATGCTCTTTATTCTTCTATCTAGATTTTGATTTACTTGGAAAATATCTAAGAACTATGCAAACTGGAGTATTTATTTCGGATAAAACCAGGAAAGTGAAGTAATCTATTTTTACCTTTATTTATTTATTTATTTTTACCTTTATTTGATTAATTATAAATTAAATATGTTGATATGAAAGAATGTTCATTTTACATAGACTGAAATTCATATGCTGAAACTTACCAATATTGGTTGGTTAACACGAATTTCAAGAAGAAAACATTGACTTTGATAATAAAATCTGACCGTACCAATATTTGTTCACCTGATTTAAAGTATCAAAATTTCATTTCAGCTAATAAAGATTTTTTCTTGTTGTTTCATTTCCCACGATAGCAAAAATTCTATTAAAAATAATTTTATAGAACTTTTTCTGAAATAAAAATCCGAAAATGAAAGGAAAAGAAAAATTAAATAATGAAACAGTCATATTGGTAATAAGTCAAGAGGCACGGTGGAGTATTTGATAGCGGCTTGGAGCCAAGTTCTAATTCCCTTGGAAAAGATATGAATCCTCTTCTTCTCACCAGCTATGGGTAAATAGCAGTTCAGACCGTGTTCTACAGACTTGGATGGCAACTGGTCTACTGCAGAAAGAAATGGCAGCCTATTGCAAGAAAAATATCTGCCTCATTAGTCATGTATCGAAAGATACATGGTCGCCTAAACGTGTATCACGCATGGCACTTAACTGAATCGGAGGGCCAGGCTCGAATTCCCAGTTGAATCCATTACATTCACTTTTGTGCTAATTCCGTTGCGAAAGGTAGGAATCCTCCTCTTCTTTCCAAGTTATGGGGAAGTAGCAGTACAGACGGGATTCTATAGCCTTGGATGGCATCTGATCTACTGCGAGAAAAAATCTGCCTCGTCAGTAGTGTATCGATAGATACATGATCGCCTAAACGTGTATCATGCATGGCACATAACTGACTGGCATGTTTATTAAGAAGATCCAGATCAGCAATATGTATCAGGTAATCTGGAGTTCAAATTATCTGCATACCAACAAGGTCTTTGAACCCAGTTAACTTGTCTGGCGGAAGGCAGGTAACAACTGTTTCCATTAAATAACCCTTGCGTGATTAGATGGATAAGTTTCAATGCTTTTTTAAATTGTAAAAGTTAAAGGAGGTTTAATTTCGCTCCTCAAATGTACGTGATGTGATGTCAGTCATCAAGGATAAGTTATTCTTAGGCTTACACAGTAAACAAAGTTCCGAGATATTTGATGCCCAAACTTAAAGCATGTCAGAAACGTATATTTAAAACAATAAGTTTAAATACGTTAGTTTTTTGTTTGTATTTTTAAAACATCAGTTGAACATCAAGAAAACGAAAACAAATTTGAAATGAATTAAACATTTATGATGTGAAAAGTTGAAATAGCAATCAAATATTTTTTTATCTCCTTTAAATGTGCAATTATAAAAAAAACATTTCAGATCCATTATTGCATAGGGAGCTTAGCTTATTTCTGAATACGGAGATGCCAGTTCAGGATCTCTAAAACCAGACATAGTTCAGATACAATAGATACTTTGGAGTTGTGCATTCTTCAAAAAGATAATAAATGGAATTGTGGCCCAATTTGGACTGTAATGAGATTATTTCCTTTTTTACAAATTATTTAAGATCTTTTATTATGCTTCATTTTTACCTATTTGCAAAAACTACAATCGAAATAGAAGTTATCAGCAAGGATTTTATTTAATTTTTGTTTATAAAACTTTTCTGATTTTTAATCATATCCAGAGATGAGAGATTAAAAGAAAGTCTTAAAAATGAGTTATCTGTCTACACTGATTTTGCAAGGTAAAATTATTTCCCTCTTTAGAAAATGAAGTTCGGACCTGAAAAAGGAATATTTTTGAAAATATAAATTGATACATTATTTGCAAACATAATCTTTGGAATCTGCCGGAAGAAGGGATGGTGTCTACATGTGATAATTTTGTATGTGTTTTTTTTTTCTTTTCTTTTTTAAGTCTCTTTCTCATTTTTTATTCCGTAATACCTTCCCTGTCATACCAAAGGGAATTTTTTGAGGGGTGGAAAACATCAAAAGTCACGGTCTTTTAGGAATTGAAGAGTGGATACATCGAAGCTGATAAATTCCATGAATTCTAGAAGTGGATACTGGATTATTAAAGTGATACGAGACAAGAATTCGGTTTAAAGAAAGCAATCAACCAATGTATTTTCAAGCCCGAAAAGTTCATGCTCATATGTTACCCTTGGTTGTTACTAAGCTGAAAATGTGTTGGAACAAGGAATATTAGAAAAAGTCAGCCAGGATGGTAGCAGTTAGGATTCATCCACTGTGCTGATATGCAAGTACAATGAAGATTTAAGAATTTGTGGCAATTATAAGATTGGCGTGAATCACCAAAACTGTTCTGATTCATTGCCACTGCCAAACACTGAAATAACGTACCATGAGTTTGCTGGTATTAAATAATTTGCTAAAGTTAACTTCAAGTCAGCATATAATCAGATAACAATTGATAGCAAGTTTCAAGAAGTCACCACAATGAACATCTTATTGGATTAAACAGAAGGACGTTTGGAGTTAAAAATTCAAAACACAAAATCAAAAAAGCCATCGAAAATGTTTTAGAGGTGATTAAAAATATAATTGTATATGAGAACAGTATTGGCATTGGTGCTTGCAGTAAAGAAGCGCTAAACAGTAAAACGGGGCAAGTTTGAGAAAATTAAATAGGACTGTATGACAATTAATCGTGATAAATGCAAGTTTAATTGGGAAAATCATACTTAGGATATCAAATATCCAAAGATGGTATATTGCTGGATGATAAATTCGTAAGATTTGAGAGATAGCTGCACACAGAAATAAGAGTCAGAATCTTTTTTGTGATTAACCAATTTCTATAACAGATATCTACCGCGATATAGTGACCTTGTGGAACGATTTAACAAAATAAGGAAGAAGAATACCGAATTTCAATGGACAAAAAGACAGGAGGTTGCTTTCGAGAAATGGAAAAATAAAACACTCGTAAATAAAGCAGTTGTTAAAATTTTGGACTCTGCGAAAAAATTGACGTTAACTACTGATGTCAGTGACTGTGCTATAGCCGCAGTGTTGTCACAGGGGGTATCACCTTGTAATGTACTTATCCGGAAAACTAACATTGACGGAGGCGAATTATTTAATTATTGACAAGGAGGAGGCAATAGCGATTTTGTGGAGCAAAGAAAGAGCTAGAATTTTTTTTTTTTGCTGGGTAGGACATTTCTATTGAAATCTGATCATAAGCCTTTGGAATTTTTATTAAACACCAGAAGAGTGTTCTCAAATGTCAAATCTGCAATGATATTAATATGGACGATTAGGCTGATGTCGTTTGACTTTGACATTTTATATATTAAAGGAAATACTATTCCGTATGTGGATGCATTATCTTGGTTAAAGTTTGGGAGTAAAAATATTGAAGTAATCGGAAATATTGCGGATAGTTTTTTGTACTAGATAGAAACGGATGTATTATCCTTAAAAGGGCTTAGGGTGGGAAATAGACAGGGACCAGTGTTGAATAGAATTATGGATAGAAATAAAGAGAAATACATGGAAGAATTGCTCTATCACCGAGAGACCTTTTAAAGAATCAAGACACAACGATAGGAAAAGAAATTATGTGTAATGAAGGTTATCCTAGTACCTCCACAGTGTCTGAGAAAAGAATTAATTAAAGCCGTGCACAACGATATACATGGAAGTATATTGGTTACGCATATGTGTTTAACATTGTAAGCATGGTGGCCAGGCTATTCAAGAGGGTGGAAGAACATGGTAAAAAAAACCCAAAGTGTGCAGAAATAAAGAAATTTAGGCAAACTAAAATTCACTTCTGGCCAAAGGAAATGGAGCCCTGGACGTGAGTACATGTGGACCATGCCACCATTAAAGCTATGTAGCATGAGTATTGTTCTCTTGACGGTCGTTCAAACAGAATATTCCTAAGTGCCGCTTGGCCGCTATTTACATTGTTTTTCCTTTACCGGTTTTCTTACCGGTGATCACTTTATTCATTTCATCTTTTCGGCGGGCCTCTCTTCCCGACATGCTCCTCCTCCCATGACAACAAGGCCTATGAATTGTGTTCATAGGGCAGGTAATCATGTGCCGGTCCTCGCATTTGTTGGATTAATAATCTAGGTGGTTGTGATACCTTTGTACTACGCCGTAGACCCTGATTTGTTGGCAGTTATACGATTGTGGGTTGTCTTCCGTCCACTTCCATTTTATCCAAGACCCTGTCGTCGCATTCCGGCTCGTCTATTTCCATACTTTCCAGTGCGGTGTATAGTGGTTCGTCATCGATGGAAGCGGTTGTGATGTCCGGTAGTCTGGCATATCTACGACGGGTAATATCGCCACTTCTGCTCTCGTCCATTACTTTGAGGGTAATGTATTGATGATATGTGTTTTTTTATTTCCTAATCCTTAAGGAACGAATTGTATTCTTGGGAGTCAAATTGCGTTCCTCCATCCGCCGATATCTCCTCCGGTGCACCGTACATAAAGAACCAACTTCGTAAGGACTCGCATATTGTTTTAGCTTTCCCCGATATTAATGAGGTCTACTTCCATTGAGAAAAACAGCACCATGACGCAATCTACTCAGCCAGAAATATGTATTGCTTCAGTACGAACATTTCATAGTGTTTAGATGTCAATCTGAAGACAGTGCAGAGGGTTCCGAAAGAGTTGGATGAATCTAATGGTGATTACAAAGGCCCAGCAGCTCAGAAAATTCACTCTGATTGTTCTGATAAAAAAAGAACATCGGACTCGACACGGAGGCCTACTATAAGTAGTAGTGCTGCCCTGAATCAAGATGGTGGCTGCTGGGAGGTCGAAAGAGCTGTTATTCCTTTGACGCCACGATTAATGAATACACTTTCTACTCACTCAGTAATGTTTATTTATAAGAATATAAAAGTATATGATCCAAGTACAATGTGATATTTATCATTTACTATTTTATTAAAAAAATATATTTAAAACAAAATATTTTTATTAAAAGATTTACAAAAATATATATATATATATATATATATATATATATATATATATATATATATATATATATATATATATGCAGCTCAAGGCCTTTTTATATGGGGTTTTCTGAACCAATAGGCTCGGGTAAAAATTACACATAGACCCCGTATACACGGGCTTGGGTTGCTCTATATCTCTTCGGCGTAGGTTCTATTCTGCCCGAAGATAGAGAGGTCGATAAACTCTAAGAGTTTATTGGGAAAGGTATAAAGGATCTGTGGTCTGTATATCATTAGAGCACCCTTCCAGTGTGGTTCAACACTACGTAAACACCTCTTCCGTGTAAGACCACCTATAAAGAAGAACAAGATTAAGGACTGTGCGCAACATTATCCCGTGGAATTGTGGCAAGAAATGTGAAGGACAAACAGGCCGTCGCCTGAAGATAAGACTACAGGAACACCGTCAGGACGTAACACGAGGGAAAATAGGAAGATCAGGCAAGGCTGATCATATATGAGGGGAAAAGGAAGATCACTGCCTCTGTGGGATCAAGTTGATATAATAGAGAGCATTAGTGAAAATACAAAAAACTTAAGGAATCAGCGCCAGACTACAAAAATCTCGGCCAAGCATAAACATGAATGAAATATGGGAACCAGTAATACAGAGAGCTGGTGAAAAACAACAATAACAAAATTGTATATGCGCTCTGGTTATATATATATATATATATATATATATATATATATATATATATATATATATTAGGTTGGTGCAAAAATAATTTCGTTTTCTCACATAGTAACATGTTAGAAAACGAAATTATTTTTGCACCAACCTAATGTATGTATATATATATATATATATATATATATATATATATATATATATATATATATAAAGAGATATAGTCTTAAGGTGTGCTATATTTATGGAATAAAGTGCTCAATATCAGAGATAGAGCGTGTGTAAATATAAAAGTGAACATAGAAGTCAACACTTAGAGGCGACAGTCTGTTTCATGCTATATGAATGAGGTGGCCTGACGATTGCATATAGCATGAAACAGACTGTCGCCTCTAAGTGTTGACTTCTATGTTCACTTTTATATATATATATATATATGTGTGTGTGTGTGTGTGTGTGTGTGTGTGTGTGTATTTACTGTACAATTACGTTTATAAGTCCCCAAAATGAATTCACTAAAGTCTCTAAGGACACCTGTGTGTGGATAAAAGTGTTGCTTAAGGGATCCAAAAGAGGAAAAATAAATAAATAAATAAAAACAAAGTTGGAGGCTTGCGAATTAATATCCAAACTCATGACACGTGGAATTAGAACAATATACCCCCATGGATTAGATAAATGGTTTGGCTGGAAATTCTAGCGTATATCACCTGAAGAAGGCCTGAGCGTACAACGTCCGAAACCTTGTGAATATAGCAATAAAGATCAGGACAACAGCCCGAATAATATAATATATATATATGTATGTATGTGTGTTTACATATATATATATATATATATATATATATATATATAAAGAAATATAGTCTTAAGGTGTGCTATATTTATGGAATAAAGTGCTCAATATCAGAGATAGAGCGTGTGTAAATATACAAATATATATATATATTGAATACGGCCAACATATATATATATATATTGAATACGGCCAACAAGAAAGATTCTTTCATTCTTTTCTATCTGATAAAAATAAGGAAACCAAAAATGTATCTGGTAAGTTGTGAATTATTAAAAAATAAATTGGTACGGTGGTAATTTGCAGTTTAAGATCATTCTTGATTGTTATATATATATATTTATATATATTTCTTTATTCTATTTATCTGGCCTTTCCTTCTTTTGTTAACAAGTTTTGTTCCGCTAGAGCAGTGGTTCCCAAACTTTTGGTGGGGCCGCATTTTCGCTATGAAAACTTACTTGTGCCTCAACAAATGTTGTGATAAAAAGTACATTTAAAAGTAAAACAACAAGGGGCGGTGATCTCACTTTTCCCTTCATATGTGGTCAGCTCCGCCTGATTTTTCTATTTCCCCCCGTGTTATGGTTTTACGATGTTCTTGCAGTCTTAAGGGAGCAGCCCGTTTTTCCTTTCTTACCAAAACTGCAGGGGATGGTGAACACATAGTCCTCAATCAAGTTCTCTATTTCTAAATCGAAAGAGGTGTCTGCGAAGTTTTCATTAACTTTTGAAGGTCGTCCAGATGTTATAAAGATCACAGATCTCTTGTATTTTTTTCCGATAATCCCTTCATATAAGTTGACCGAAGCTGTTTTCTGAATATTGTTATCCTCTTGTACCCTTCTATCCCAGTTTGTAGGAGCTGCTGTCATGTACCTAGATTAGTTGTTACGTTGTAGAGTACTGCTTATACTGACCATTTCTTGGTCATATGTCTCTGAATCACCACTTATGACTTTTGCTCGATGTTGTAAGTAGCGGACAACTTCTTTCTTTACACTGTATGCCTGTTAGGAGTTGAAGTTGAGGTATAGGTCGGTGAATGTTGGCTTGCGGTATAGGGATGTCTTGAACTATGCTGTGTTCGAGATATTAGTGCAGTTTGCGAGTTTGATGTCGTTTTCTCTGTCCACAGGGAACTGTTTCGATGATCTTATTGAGTTCACTTGGTTCAGGAGAAATTGGACTTCTTCCTGGGTTGACCAGAGTATGAAGGGGTCATCTACGTAAAGTAAATGTAAGAATTTTGGCTTCTAAGAATAAGTTCCTTTTTTAGGAGCGGATATAAATAATTTAGAAATATTATTTTTGTTATAAGTTTCTATATTTTAGGACTGATATCATTAGTTAACGAACTTATTTCATATTTCTTCAAAACAATTGTTCTCGTCTGGCATTACTACACTACTACAGTAAAGTCAAACGGAACCCTGAAAAGTTCTACAGAATGATCTAAATAAATCAAAATAATGTACTTAATTAGATTCTGTGAAAACTGCCTGTACCGAATTATTTATTTTAAACAGATGAAAAACAGCAAATTTTAAAAATAAAATTATTTGTTGTAGTAAATAACAATTCGGAGTAAATAACAAAGATTAGTTAATTAGTTGTTTTTTTTTTACATGGTAACTCCGATGTATTAATGTCTAAAAGTTTGAAATTCAAATAGACTTTTCATAATGGTAAAAGGAAATTTAGAAAATTGATGTCTTGCTGAACATGTTGTTTATTTTGAAATATTATAGAATGTGATGTTAAAGAGAAAAATAATAAAATGTACTGCCTAGCGCAAGGATTGAACTTACAGCATTCAGTTAACGATCTAGCGTTGTTAGTGACTTAGTGTAAATGTCACCCCTGTCGACTGAAATAAGATCATCCATAGAGGCTGTATAAAAGACAAGACTTTCCCTCTCTCGTTAAATCTTTTCGAGTTGCGGCTCGGGTTTTCTGTCAAACTCTCTACTGCAGAGAGGAACTCGGAGGAGGCTTTGCCGAAGGGCAAGGTTTCCTTCGGGGAGGTAGACAGGACCTGAACCCGTCTAGGCGGGTTCAAAGGTCATATTTTTGGCCGAGCCTACGGGCTTGGAGATACCCACATTAAACTGGCCTTGTGCCACATTTAACCCACGTGGGGGGGGGTTGATAAATATCAATCTTTTCGAGTTGCGGCTCGGGTTTTCTGTCAAACTCTCTACTGCAGAGAGGAACTCGGAGGAGGCTTTGCCGAAGGGCAAGGTTTCCTTCGGGGAGGTAGACAGGACCTGAACCCGTCTAGGCGGGTTCAAAGGTCATATTTTTGGCCGAGCCTACGGGCTTGGAGATACCCACATTAAACTGGCCTTGTGCCACATTTAACCCACGTGGGGGGGTTGATAAATATCAATCTTTTCGAGTTGCGGCTCGGGTTTTCTGTCAAACTCTCTACTGCAGAGAGGAACCCGGAGGAAGCTTTGCCGAAGGGCAAGGTTTCCTTCGGGGAGGTAGACAGGACCTGAACCCGTCTAGGCGGGTTCAAAGGTCATATTTTTGGCCGAGCCTACGGGCTTAGAGATACCCACATTAAACCGGCCTTGTGCCACATTTAACCCACGTGGGGGGGTTGATAAATATCAATCTTTTCGAGTTGCGGCTCGGGTTTTCTGTCAAACTCTCTACTGCAGAGAGGAACTCGGAGGAAGCTTTGCCGAAGGGCAAGGTTTCCTTCGGGGAGGTAGACAGGACCTGAACCCGTCTAGGCGGGTTCAAAGGTCATATTTTTGGCCGAGCCTACGGGCTTGGAGATACCCACATTAAACCGGCCTTGTGCCACATTTAACCCACGTGGGGGGGGGGTTGATAAATATCAATCTTTTCGAGTTGCGGCTCGGGTTTTCTGTCAAACTCTCTACTACAGAGAGGAACTCGGAGGAAGCTTTGCCGAAGGGCAAGGTTTCCTTCGGGGAGGTAGACAGGACCTGAACCCGTCTAGGCGGGTTCAAAGGTCATATTTTTGGCCGAGCCTACGGGCTTGGAGATACCCACATTAAACCGGCCTTGTGCCACATTTAACCCACGTGGGGGGGGGGGGTTGATAAATATCAATCTTTTCGAGTTGCGGCTCGGGTTTTCTGTCAAACTCTCTACTACAGAGAGGAACTCGGAGGAAGCTTTGCCGAAGGGCAAGGTTTCCTTCGGGGAGGTAGACAGGACCTGAACCCGTCTAGGCGGGTTCAAAGGTCATATTTTTGGCCGAGCCTACGGGCTTGGAGATACCCACATTAAACCGGCCTTGTGCCACAATTAACCCACGTGGGGGGGTTGATAAATATCAACCATTTTGAGTTGCGGCTCGGGGTTTCTGTCAAACTCTCTACTGCAGAGAGGAACTCGGAGGAAGCTTTGCCGAAGGGCAAGGTTTCCTTCGGGGAGGTAGACAGGACCTGAACCCGTCTAGGCGGGTTCAAAGGTCATAATTTTGGCCGAGCCTACGGGCTTGGAGATACCCACATTAAACCGGCCTTGTGCCACATTTAACCCACGTGGGGGGGTTGATAAATACCAACCATTTTGAGTTGCGGCTCGGGTTTTCTGTCAAACTCTCTACTGCAGAGAGGAACTCGGAGGAAGCTTTGCCGAAGGGCAAGGTTTCCTTCGGGGAGGTAGACAGGACCTGAACCCGTCTAGGCGGGTTCAAAGGTCATAATTTTGGCCGAGCCTACGGGCTTGGAGATACCCACATTAAACCGGCCTTGTGCCACATTTAACCCACGTGGGGGGTTGATAAATACCAACCATTTTGAGTTGCGGCTCGGGTTTTCTGTCAAACTCTCTACTGCAGAGAGGAACTCGGAGGAAGCTTTGCCGAAGGGCAAGGTTTCCTTCGGGGAGGTAGACAGGACCTGAACCCGTCTAGGCGGGTTCAAAGGTCATATTTTTGGCCGAGCCTACGGGCTTGGAGATACCCACATTAAACCGGCCTTGTGCCACATTTAACCCACGTGGGGGGGTTGATAAATATCAACCATTTTGAGTTGCGGCTCGGGTTTTATGTCGAACTCTCTACTGCAGAGAGGAACTCGGAGGAAGCTTTGCCGAAGGGCAAGGTTTCCTTCGGGGAGGTAGACAGGACCTGAACCCGTCTAGGCGGGTTCAAAGGTCATATTTTTGGCCGAGCCTACGGGCTTGGAGATACCCACATTAAACCGGCCTTGTGCCACATTTAACCCACGTGGGGGGTTTGATAAATATCAATCTTTTCGAGTTGCGGCTCGGGTTTTCTGTCAAACTCTCTACTACAGAAAGGAACTCGGAGGAAGCTTTGCCGAAGGGCAAGGTTTCCTTCGGGGAGGTAGACAGGACCTGAACCCGTCTAGGCGGGTTCAAAGGTCATAATTTTGGCCGAGCCTACGGGCTTGGAGATACCTACATTAAACCGGCCTTGTGCCACATTTAACCCACGTGGGGGGGTTGATAAATACCAACCATTTTGAGTTGCGGCTCGGGTTTTCTGTCAAACTCTCTACTGCAGAGAGGAACTCGGAGGAAGCTTTGCCGAAGGGCAAGGTTTCCTTCGGGGAGGTAGACAGGACCTGAACCCGTCTAGGCGGGTTCAAAGGTCATAATTTTGGCCGAGCCTACGGGCTTGGAGATACCCACATTAAACCGGCCTTGTGCCACATTTAACCCACGTGGGGGGTTGATAAATACCAACCATTTTGAGTTGCGGCTCGGGTTTTCTGTCAAACTCTCTACTGCAGAGAGGAACTCGGAGGAAGCTTTGCCGAATGGCAAGGTTTCCTTCGGGGAGGTAGACAGGACCTGAACCCGTCTAGGCGGGTTCAAATGTCATATTTTTGGCCGAGCCTACGGGCTTGGAGATACCCACATTAAACCGGCCTTGTGCCACATTTAACCCACGTGAGGGGGTTGATAAATATCAACCATTTTGAGTTGCGGCTCGGGTTTTATGTCGAACTCTCTACTGCAGAGAGGAACTCGGAGGAAGCTTTGCCGAAGGGCAAGGTTTCCTTCGGGGAGGTAGACAGGACCTGAACCCGTCTAGGCGGGTTCAAAGGTCATATTTTTGGCCGAGCCTACGGGCTTGGAGATACCCACATTAAACCGGCCTTGTGCCAAATTTAACCCACGTGGGGGGTTTGATAAATATCAATCTTTTCGAGTTGCGGCTCGGGTTTTCTGTCAAACTCTCTACTACAGAGAGGAACTCGGAGGAAGCTTTGCCGAAGGGCAAGGTTTCCTTCGGGGAGGTAGACAGGACCTGAACCCGTCTAGGCGGGTTCAAAGGTCATAATTTTGGCCGAGCCTACGGGCTTGGAGATACCCACATTAAACCGGCCTTGTGCCACATTTAACCCACGTGGGGGGGTTGATAAATACCAACCATTTTGAGTTGCGGCTCGGGTTTTCTGTCAAACTCTCTACTGCAGAGAGGAACTCGGAGGAAGCTTTGCCGAAGGGCAAGGTTTCCTTCGGGGAGGTAGACAGGACCTGAACCCGTCTAGGCGGGTTCAAAGGTCATAATTTTGGCCGAGCCTACGGGCTTGGAGATACCCACATTAAACCGGCCTTGTGCCACATTTAACCCACGTGACGGGGGTTGATAAATATCAACCATTTTGAGTTGCGGCTCGGGTTTTATGTCGAACTCTCTACTGCAGAGAGGAACTCGGAGGAAGCTTTGCCGAAGGGCAAGGTTTCCTTCGGGGAGGTAGACAGGACCTGAACCCGTCTAGGCGGGTTCAAAGGTCATATTTTTGGCCGAGCCTACGGGCTTGGAGATACCCACATTAAACCGGCCTTGTGCCACATTTAACCCACGTGACGGGGGTTGATAAATATCAGCCTTTTTGAGTTGCGGCTCGGGTTTTCTGTCAAACTCTCTACTGCAGAGAGGAACTCGGAGGAAGCTTTGCCGAAGGGCAAGGTTTCATTCGGGGAGGTAGACAGGACCGGAACCCGTCTAGGCGGGTTCAAAGGTCATATTTTTGGCCGAGCCTACGGGCTTGGAGATACCCACATTAAACCGGCCTATTGATAAATACCAACCTTTTTGAGTTGTTGGGGGAATCTTTGTCACTCGTCATAAGCCCCCCCCCCTCTAAAAAAAACAAAACAAAAAAAAACCTCAACTGGTGTTTTTATTTGCTGAGAAAAGAGAAGACGAAGAAATCAAAACAAGTAAAAGAGAGATCAGAAAAAAGACTTAATTTCAACTACAGAAGGTAACCGAACTTCTTTTCCTTTTCTTTAAATTTTGAATATTACTGTTTAAAATTGAAACTTTAAATACACTTCATAGACATTTGATCATCTAGTTCCTCTTGTTATTAACAGCGTTGAATTTATTCGTCGCTGTTAAAAATTTGCCATGAAGTCCTAAAATTAGAGAAATTATATAACCACAAAGTAGGGTTTTTGACAAAGAGGGTTTTTCCAAAGAAATCAATTTATTCAAATTTCCCCATGTATAATACGCATTTTTTCTAAAAAAAATTAAGCAAAATTAGGAGTCCGTATTATGCGCAGCAACAAAAATATATTTTTAAAATTTGCACTTTCATAGGTTGATTTTAGTTACGAAATGACTATTCACCACAAACAGACGTCAATTTGACAAAAACATTCGGCGATTGCGACCGCATAAGGATATTAAATACAATACTTAGAAATGTAAAATAAAATAAGAATTATTATAAAACTAAATCAGAATATTATTCTATGTTTAAAACCATTTTGTTAATAAGAGTAGGAAACGCTGGCCGTCATGAAATTGGGGAGGTACAGTCTATGGGGTTTGATTACCAAACAAGGGGTGCGTATTCTACGTGTGTAGAAGCATTTTCCCCACATTTTCAGCCAAAATTTTAGGGGTGCGTATTATGGATGAAGTCGTATTATACTATGTACCTCCACGAAATCGCTAAAAAAAGAGCATAGCTTGATGAAAAAGACGCCAATCTTGCCGAAAACAAAATTTTATTGTCTAAATGCTTATGTTATTAAGAGGAAAGACCAAAGTTTTTTTTTTATTTTTAAAAATTTTTCCTTTTTTTTAGAACATTCGAAATTTTGATTAAAAAACCTTGTTTCTGTTTGTATCAGCGGAACTAGTAAATAACAGACAATTTTTGGCACGTTTTTTTGGTATGACACACATTAATTTGAAAAATCGTGCAAAAATAGAAATAATTGTCATATGTTAATGAAACTTTCAGGAACTAATCACAGATGATCGAAATTATTATAAATGTTTTTTTTATTAAGGTCATGGTAGAAATATCTTTTTTAAATATTTATTACCCCCCCCCCCACTAACTAATTTTATGAAAACTCTAGAAATTCGATCGCATCGAGTTTAGTGATTACAATAATTAAAAGCACAGCGCTTTGAGGAATGCAAAGCATGTTTTTTTGTTGTTTTTAATTGGAGCCAACGTACCTGAAAATCAGCTCTGAATGTAACATACAAAACTCAATAAAACAAAGATATTATTTAATTTAAATGCTTTTATTTGCTTTTAGTTGTTTTTATGAATATGGACAATAATTCCTGAAAGCAAAATTTTTTTCGATGAAAAATGAATTTTTAATACAATTATTTATTTCTTTAATTATAATAGATTTTACATTTAAATATTATAAAATTAGTTAAAAGTTATTAGTTATAATAGATTTACATTAAAATATTATAAAATTAGTTAAAAGCCCCATTGGTTTTCCTAAGTGTCCTTATGAGATAGATCTTTTTTAGCGCGTTGTAAATTGTATCATTTTGACTAATCAGAAGATCCACAGTAATTAAGAAATGTAACCGGGCTGTCATTATAAAGTACGGAAGACCAACCAGAATATAATTAAGTTGCGTTATTTGAGTTAAGCATTGTTCTCCGCTGTTAAGGCCTTTACTTTTGCGGAACACGTGTGGAGAAGTTAATTTTATTTTTCAATTTCAACTGAAAAGGGTACCTACAAGTGTCAGTATCATCTTATGAAATTTATATGATCTTATTTTTATATTAATCTCAGTTATGACATTTTTCCATAAATGAAATATCAAAATTAATAAAATGAATGCAAATACAAATAACAGTAAAATGTAATAAATGTACATAAAATACTACAATTTTATGTACAGTTCTGATAAAATTTCATAAGAAAGGTACCTATAAATGAATTAGATACATTTCTTAGGAAATATGAAATTTAATGTCACTCTTAACAGTCTTATTTTAATTTCTTTATAATATATTTTCCATAAAGCATCATAAACGTAAAGGTGAAAACTAAGTACAAAAAAAAATTAGACCGCTGAAAGTTTTCGTTAAAATAACGAGGTAAATAATTTGTTCGCTTAAATGTAAATTATTTCACTTTTCTTTTTCCGTAGAACAAATTAACCTCATGGAATTCGTAAATATGTCATTCATCACCTGTCAAGAGACGCGAAAGTTTGCCCTGCTTTGTTTTATTTTCAAATTACATCTTCTTGACACAAAAGCTAAGTTAAGTTTGGTTCAAAATATTTTAAATAAACATTATAATGTCTGATTTTTTAAAATAAGTTTTGAAAAAATGATAATTGATATTTAAAAGAATTTCAAAGTGAGATTTCTAGTTTTTTTTTAAATGGAAAAATGGTCAATTTTGCTGACTCAAAAAAAAAAAAACTAGATTTTTAACGAAAATTTCGGACGTGCTAGGAAGGATTATAAAATGTAAAAAATACCCCAAAATTACTTTGATCTTTCTTCTTAATAATAACAAACGTTTAGACGATAAAATTTTGTTTTCGTCAAGTTTGGCGTGTTTTTCATCATGCTTTTTTTAGCAATCTCGTGGGGGTACTTATATGTGGGGAATTACGTTAGTTTGCAAAATTGAATGAAACATAGTTTATAAATCTTGACAAAAAATGTTAGTGATAACACCCTTCAACCCTTCAGTAATCCTCTACTTCGAATGGCTCTTAAACCGCCTATAAAAATCCTTTACAAGTCATAAATGAAGCAAATATTTTAAATTTCTTCAGAAGCTATTAAAGTAACTGTGCTAGCTAGCACTATTCTTGTTAAACATCTGATGATATTTTCTGGTAGAAACAAAGATCCATTATTGCTATTGATTTGTGATATTAACATCTATGGAATATGAAAAACAACATTTGGGGAAAAACATTACTTTTAGAATCTCAGTGGTTGATAGTTGTTTTCTGCACTGTCTACAGCCCATCTAACCAAGTGGCTTCTTTTCATTTGAAATTTTTCATAAATTTGAAATCAGTAGATGCCGTTTATGTTTCAAACTTTCAGTTCAAGCATTATGTTTAGGAATGTTATCTTTTATTAATTTTTGATAGATATCTGATGTTACTTTTCACCACAGCAGTAAACAATACGGATTGGAAATAAGGAATAGACTCCAGGTGAGATATTACTTTCAACCTTTTTACTTCACGAAATCTATGTTCAGCTGCTGCTCTACAGAAGCTGCTGGGACTTTTGTGGTTGGCAGAAGATCCAGTTTAACCATTAAACTTTTTACATTTTCCCCTTGGATGTTTGATGCCATATTTGCGATTATTTTTACCACTATTATTATTAGTATTAGTAGTGGTGGTAATATTGATTTATTCTTTATTAGATAAAATATTGTCAACCAATATTAATTTTTGATTAGTATTGTTGAGAAAATGCTCCCAATCCCCAAAACGAATGGAGACTAGTCAGGTTGAGCAGAGAGGTGGGGGGAGCAATAGCACTTATCTCAAGTTGCAAAATATATTGCCACTTCTCTGTGATGTATAAATATAGAAGGTAAATTTAGCAATAAAAAAAAGGTTTTTCCCTTCTTTTTATGCAACTTCAGGGATCACATAGTAAACCTGTCCTGTGACCACTGTAACTCTAAAGGGATAGTACAGAAAATAACAAGCTTTTGTTTAGTAAGCATTTGAACAACACAAGGTAAATACTCTTCTCCTTTCCTGTCTGACCAACAGTTAATTTCTCCACAATATTTCTGTCAGCTTTTTTCTCTCTTAGTATTTGTAGTAATATTATCTGGAATTTTTATAAGATGAAGCATCGACAGTCATTAATCAATTTTGACTTATTTAATTTCTATTGTTTTTCATCAAGTAGTATTAGTATTAATATTGAATTTTTATTAAACATTGAAAATTATAGTTTTCCTCTTTTTGTTTCATCTTAATTTGACTTGCTTTTCAAAACAAGTATTTTGAATGTTAGTCTCTGATTAGAATTAAACAAAATGGATTGGAAATTAATTGTCGACAATGCTTCATTTGATAAAAAAGCAAATTCTCTTCCAGTTATATTCCTCAATATACTCTTGCAAAGAATATTGATTTGTGCTAAAATAATTGCATAAAACATTCAGTTGGCATTTGTTTTTGCTGTTGAACGAAAAGAAAACTCAATCATAAACCATGTGGTACTTAATGGAGCTTAAAAACCAGTGTACATGTACACTGATATTTCTGATGAAATGTTAGCTGCCTTCATTGGTATTTATGAAATGGCTTAATCTTCCATAAATAATTTAAAGAACTGAATTTATTTGAATTATTGTTAACATTATTTTTTTAACTAATTGTTCACCTAAAACAAGGCTCAAGGTAGAGGGTTACTGTTTGAAGTTGAGGCATGTAAGAAGAATAGGTAAAAATGGTTAACTCCCTGTATAGCTGTACTTTATAAATAAGGTCACAAACAATATATTTTCATAAAAAAAAGTATGAAAGATACATATTTATAGTAAAATTAATAAAAATTTATCCTCCGGGTCATATAGCAAAATTGAAAACATGGCACAGATTGTCAAAAAAGATTTTTAAAATTAAAAAAACAAAACAATTTGGTATGATTAATTTCATTTATTGAAAAGAGAAACAAGTTTTTACTTCTCATTAGGTTATTTGTTTAAAAAATGCAGATACATAATTATAATTTAACCATGAAATAAAACCATTCTCTTTAATTTATAAATAATTCAAAAGAATGATATTATTTCATGATTTGAATTTTTAATATTTAGATTTTGATATTAAACAAGCCATTTGACTCATAAAAAAACAACCAAACCAAATTGACTTTTTAATTCTATTTTCTCTGCTGATAACGTTGTAGCACCTGGACATTCATGTATAAGATAAAGTTACATAATTCTGTTCTCTGATTTGTCAACAGAGAAGCTGTCTCAGCTAATCATTGGTTAATCAAATTTTGTATGCATATTAATATCCTTTTGGACTATATACACATCACTAAAAAAAAATATCTATTTTTCTCTCAATAATAACCATTTATTTTTAGCATCCAATTCATACCCATGAATTTGTAGCAATCATACAGCAAGGCATCAGACTCTTCCTGTTTGGTCTTCTGTGAGTGCCACCAATGGGGGGGAATTGAGCAGGAGAGTTAAATATGTAGAGAAATAAGTAGTCGTTCATCTGATAAACTTGTCTTTGCAATTGCAAAGCATTACCAGAATCACTTAGGAACAGTTGTGGAAAAGGAATACACTTTGTAAATAAAGAAAGTCACAGAAAAAATAGCAGTCATTACATTCATATTTAAAAAAATAAATGGTAAATTTGACATTTAGAATTTTATTAAGCACAATGTTATGTAATTGAAATAATTATAAAAATAATCCAAAATCAAAAACTAAATTGATGAAGCAATTGAAATCAATTTTTGTTAGCAATTTGTTTGACTGAAGAATGATATTAGCCCTGCATTTATCAATAGTCTGATACCATATATAACTATTTATTGATCTGTTCCATTTATTGATTTTGATGAATGTATCCAGTGGTTTGATTTTTTAATACTAGAATATTAATTGAATAATTTCCTTTGTTTATGGCATTTTCAGTTTTGATTTGCTCATCCGACCATCTCATCTCCTCTTCATCAAAATGTTTGATGGCGTATACAATCAGAAAATAAAGTGATAGGTGACTCTGCATGTTGGTGTCTTATAAGGTGGGTATATATTTTGTTGTTTTTTTTAATCATTTCACCCCATGCAAGGTGGAAGTCCTACTAGCACGTAGGTGGTACAGTGAATGAGAGCAAGAGTAAAGGGGTGTGTTTGAGGAAAGAAGAAAGAGAAAGACAGTAAACAAAGCATTAGAACATGTCTATTGACATATGCATATTTGAAGATTGTAGCTATTAGGGAAGCAACTAAGAGGAAGGGAGTTCCACAGATGGGAAGTGCAAGATAAGAAGCTATTCGGGTAGAAGAGACGGCTACATTTAATCATTTCAACCTAGTAGCATCCTTGAATTCATGCAGTTTGGGAACCAGAGAAAGTAGTTCATCAGAGCAGTTGCTGTGAAAATACTTGTAGAAAAGACAGAGGGAAGCAAAGGTACATCTGTGAGAAAATGACTGTAGATGAGATGCCAGATCAGGACCCATCATATCCTATTTCCGTCTCTGGATTCTGTTGAGGTCTTGTTACTTTTAGCTTAAATCCAATCTAAACTCTTTGTATTTCACAAACATTTTTTTAAAAATTCAGGACACACTTGTAGAATAACTGACATTCTGGGGCATACTTTAAATTTTAATAAGGAAATCATTAATCATGAAATTTGAAAATAGGAAAATAATACAGAGGTCTCCTGAAATAATCATTAATTTCTTTTTTTTTTTTTAGACATTACATTGCTTGGTGTCTTTAACTTTTAAAAAGAAAGATTTTTTTTAAATATAAAAATGATCCATAAATTACTCTTCTGTTAATGCGGGGCACACCTTGTTATCTTTCAGGGAACATTGATGTGAATGAAAGCACCAACTGAGAAACAAGGATCTGAAATAATAAATGATAAAGCTATAAGTTACAATCTACTCAAAGATACCTTGAAAGAAGTTAATGGCAAAAGGGATGTCTTAAAAGCTGACTTCCTCTCTTCATGATGTAGGCAATCATGGCTCTCCACAACTTCCTATCCTTCATAGCTCTTAATAATTCTTCTTTTTGTTATTTCTCCTAAACCTTGTTCCATTTACTCAAGCTTACTAAATAGGTTATACGTTGTTTTCCTCTGTCCCACTTGCCTTCTTTACTCATTATGTGCCAAGGAAATTTCAACAGTCAACTTGTGTTAAGAATAAGTTTCCTTCTGGTTTCCATTTTCTCTAAAACTTTATTCTTACTTGTTATTTACATATTCAGTCCTTGTTATCCTCAGTATCCTTCTGTAGAATCACGTTTCTGTTTTTTGAGGTCTCATCATTTTTCAGTGTTAAATTCTTTAATGTCTATTAAGTGATAGTACTAGAATGTTGAATAATAGGTAATTTCATTTAATTAATTAGTCAAATATTATTGTGTTTTTATGCTCAGTCAGTAAAGATCCACGGTCATTTTTCAGTAAATTTGCATATTAAGCCCCAGAAACCAATTGTAATGAAAATTTCCATTTTATTTAAAAAATATCAATAAAAGTTGCAGACAAATATGGTTTAGGAGTTACCATCAATGGTGAGTACTATGCCAACTTGCTGAGGAAGTTATAGCTCATAAATATAGCATACTTTAAATAAATATATATATATAGTAAGTAATCCAAGTGAATCCTAGTAGTATAAAATATTAAAACTGATCCACAGAAGAGAGCTCAATATATTTTTATAGAGCAAACATGAATTACTGTAGATAAAATTCAATACCCCATATGATATATAGCCATTTCACCCAGAATGGGCTTGTCTTTTTAAATACATTTACTCTTAGTTGTGAATTTCTCTCCTCTTTCTTCATATTTACAAAATCATTGATTCATTTCTTTATGTAACTCCTTGGTGTTGACAAGCTGGTTCTGGGTAAAATGGCTCTTTATCCTATGGGGTATTGAATTTTATTTACTTGTAATATATATATATATATAATGTTCAAAAGTCTGAAGCCACCCCCAGCATTAGCATGGGAAGAACTTGATAAAATAGTGAAAAAAATGAAATAGCATCATCAGAAAAATGGATTCTCTTTTAACCAAATCTATATCAATAAGAGAGAACTTAATTTATATTAGTCACATGGATATTGGATTAATTCAAGAAACTCCTTAGTAACCCATTAGATAAAACCATGATATTACTGAGACATTTGGGATTGGATAGTGGATGGTTTCCTTCTTTGGGAGTGAGAATAGTATATATATATATATATATATATATATAAAGGGTGTACAAAAAAACTGAAGTGTGATATGTACGCTATTAGCTGAAAATTGATATGGAATTTTACTCTGTAAGTATAAAATTATTTTTCAGTGGGATGAATAGGAAAAATTTGGTAAGTGATGAAGACGCATCTTGTCTTAGGGGTTTTCTTGAAATTTTTAGTGCAGCCCAAAACTGGGGGATCAGCTATATTTCGCTTCATTTTAAATATTTTCCATTGAATGAAATATTTCGAAAATTGGTTTTAAATTGTAGGAAATTTGTTAATTACTCCATATATAACAGGATTTTTCATTTGGTTGAATAGAGGGGACTGTAGGTATGAGGATGTTGAGCCATGTTTTGGGGTTTGATTTCATAATTTAAAGTGTCCAAAAACCGGGTTGCTATATTCCACTTGATTTCAAATTTTGGTTTTCTATGGAATAATTATAAAATTGATAACAAATGTTAAGACATTTCTTCCTTAATCAATGTTTAAAATTTGTTTCCAGTAGCTTGAATAGGGAAAACATGGGGTTCAATGAAGTTGCAACTTCACTAAGGGGTTTTATTGAAATTTTTAGTGCAGCCCAAAACTGGGGATCAGTCATATTCCACTTCGTTTTAATTTTTTTCCATTAAACGAAATATTTTCAAAATTGGTATCAAACTGTAGGAAATTTATTAATTAATCCATGTCTACAAGGGTTTTTCATTTGGCTGAATAGAGCAGGGTGGAGGTTCGACCATGTCGAGACATGTCTCTGTCGTCTACTTTGAAAATTAAAGGCATACTAAAAACGGTTTGCTTGATGAATCTGGAATACCACTTTTTCGTTTCTATAGAATACTTATAAAATTGATATCAAATGTTATGGATTTTTTTCCTTAATCCAGGTTTAAAATTTTTTTTCAGTCAGTTGAATAGGGACAACATGGGATTGGATGAAGTGGCAACTTGTTAGGGGATTTGTGGGAATTTTTAGTGCAGCCCAAAACTGGGGGGTCAGTCATATTTCACTTTTTTAAAATTTTTTTACATTGAATAAATTTTTTAAAAATTGGTATTAAATTGTAGAATATTTATTAATTAATCCATGTCTACAAAGATTATATATTTTGTTGAATAGAGCAAAATGGAGGTGCAACCATGTCTTTGGCGTATCCTTTGAAAATTTACGTCATCCAAAAACCGGTTTGCTTGAGGACTCCGGATTTCAACTTTTTTGCGTCTATAGAATAGTTATCAAATTGATATCAAATGTTAGGGAATTACTTGCTTAATCTATGTTGAAAAAATTTTTTTCAGTCGTTTGAATAGGACTTGTGATAAGGAATTTGTTGCAATTTTAATAAGGCCCAAAACTGGGGGATCAGTCAAATTTCAATTCTTTTTAATTTTTTTCCATTAAATAAAATATTTAAAAATTAGTATTGTAGGAAATTTATCAATACATCCATGACTACAAGGATTTTTCATTTGGTTGAATAGAGCAGCTTTGACAATGTCACTGTTGTGTCCTTAAACCGGTTTGCTCAATGGGTCTGCATTTCTTCTTAATTTCTTGCTTAATCCATGTATAAAAGAATTTTTCCAGTTGCTTAAGTATAGACAATGTGGCGTTTGATGATACGTCGACTTTCGTTAGTGGATTTGTTGGGATTTTCATGAGGCCCAAAACTGGGGGATCAAAATTTTTTATTCGTATTGATTTTATTATTAATTCTAATGTAGTTAGATGAATAAGAAAAGAAAAAAAAACAATTGCAATTCTTTTCATGCAAGATATATGCCTTAAATCAGACATCGAACATTGCAGTCTTAGGCCCTAGTAGTAATAGAAGTCTCAAAAATGCCAATTTCCAAAATGATTTAATTGTAGTCAATTTATTATTGATTCTTATAAAGTTAGATGCATAAGAAAAGAAAAAAGCAATTGCAGTCCTTTTCGTGCAAGACATATGCCTTAAATCAGACATCGAACATTGCAATTTTAGGCCCTAGTAGTAATAGACGCCTCAAAAATGTCAATTTCCAAATTTTTTTATTCATATTGATTTTAATATTGATTTATATAGTTAGATGAGTATAAAAAGAAAAAAACATTTGCAATAATTTTCATACAAGATATATGCCTTAAATCAGACATTGAAGATTGCAGTTTTAGCCCCGAGTAGTAATAGAAGACTCAAAAATGCTGATTTCCAAAATTTTTTATTTGTACTCTTTTTATTATTGATTTTTATGAAGTTAGATGCATAAGAAAAGAAAAAAAACCAATTGCAGTCCTTTTCATGGAAGACATATGCCTTAAATCAGACATCGAACATTGAAGTTTTAGACCCTAGTAGTAATAGGGATCATTCAAAATTCCCTGCTTTATAACTTTTTTCCAGTAGATGAAATCTCTTCAAAATTGTTATTAATTTGTGCGAAATCTCTCACTCTGTCAATGGCTACAAGCATTTTTCATTCGCTTCTATAGGGCAAAGTGCAGCTTCGACCGTGTCGCTGCTGTGACCGTTGGCAATTTACGGTGTCCGAAAAGCAGTTTGCTCGAAGAGATCGCATTTCAACATTTTCCTCTCTAGGGGATCATCATGAAATAGATATCAGATTGTGTGGAATTTCCTGCTTAATCCATGAGTCACAGAACTATTTCAGTCGCTTGTGTAGGGAGGGAGTGACCTTAGACGATACGGGATCTTGTGTTAGTGAATTTGTTGGAATTTTTATGTGCAGCAAAAATGGGGAATCACTGACAATTCCCTGCTTTATAACTTTTTTCCAGTAGTTGAAATCTCTTCAAAATTGGTATTAAATTGTGCGAAATCTCTCACTTTGTCCATGTCTACAAGGATATTTCATTCACATTTATAGGGCAAACTGCAGCTTTGACCATGTCGCTGCTGTCACCGTTGGCAACATACGGTGTCCGAAAAGCGGTTTGCTCGAAGAGATCACATTTCAACTTTTACCTCTCCAGGGGATCCTCATGAAATAGATATGAGATTGTGAGGAATTTCCTGCTAAATCCATGAGTCAAATAATTATTTCAGTCGCTTGTGTAAGGAGGGAGTGACCTTCGACGATACGGGACCTTGTGTTAGTGAATTTGTTGGAATTTTCATGCGGACCAAAACTCGCTGATGACTCATATTTCCCTGTTTTATAACTTATTTCCAGTAGATGAAATATCTTCAAAATTGGAATTAATTTGTGCGAAATCTCCCACAGTGACGACGTCTACAAGCATTTTTCATTCGCCTTTAAAGGGCTAACTGCAGGTTCGACAATGTCGCTGCTGTGACCGTTGGCAATTTACGGTGTCCGAAAAGCGGAGAAATGCCTTAAATCCTCGTCTGAAGGTTGCAATTTGAGACCCCGGCTCGCGTTATTTGGGTATCGAAAAAAAAAGTCGATTTAAAATTGTATTTTTTGATAGGAATTTTTCTAGCTAATCCGACGTAGTTTGAGTCGTAGAAAGAGATAAAACGACTTCCAATAGCATAGCTGCAAAAGAAATGCTTTAAGGCGTCGTTTGAAGGTTGCGCTATGACACCCCGGCTCGCGATATTTGGGTATCGAAAAAAAAGTCGAATTACAATTGTATTTTTTGATAGTCATTTTATTAGCTTATCGGATGTAGTTTGAGTCGTAGAAAAAGATAAAGCCACTTCCAGTAGACTAGCTGCAAGAGAAATGCCTTAAATCGTCGTTTGAAGGTTCCGCTTTGAGTCCCGAGTTCGCGTTATTTGGGTATCGAAAAAAAAGTAGATTTAAAATTGTATTTTTTGATAGTCATTTTATTAGTTTATTCGTCATAGTTTGAGTTGTAGAAACAGATAAAAACACTTCCAGTAGCATAGCAGCAAGGGAAATGACTTAAATGATCGTTTGAGGGTACAACTTTGACTCCCCAGTTCGCGTTATTTGGGTATCGAAAAAAAAAGTCGATTTAAAATTCTATTTTTTGATTGGCATTTTATTAGATTATTCGAAAAATTTTGAGGTGTAGAAACAGATAAAACCACTTCCAGTAGCCTAGCTGCAGGAGAAATGCCTTAAATCGACGTTTGAAGGTTCAAATTTGGGTCCCCACTTCGCGTTATTTGCGTATCGAAAAAAAAAGTCGATTGAAAATTGTATTTTTTTATAGGCATTGTATTAGCTTATTCGACGAATTTTGAGTTGTAGAAAAAGACAAAAACCACTTCCAGTAGCCTAGCTGTAAGAGAAATGACTTAAATCGACGTTTCAAGCTTCAACTCTGGGTCCCCAGTTAGCGTTATTTGGGTATCGAAAAAAAAGTAGATTTAAAATTGTAATTTTTGAGAGGTATATTTTTAGCTTATTCGACGTAAGATGAGTTGGAGAAACAGATAAAATCACTTCCGGTAGAAATGCCTTAAATCGTCGTTTGAAGCTTCAACTTTGGGTCCCCAGTTCGCGTTATTTGGGTTTCGATAAAAAAAGTCGATTTAACATTGTATTTTTTGGTAGGTACTTTATTGGCTTATTAGATGCAGTATGAGTTGGAGAATCAGATGAACCCCAATTCCGGTAGCCTAGCTGTAAGAGAAATGCCTTAATTCGTCGTTTGAAGATTCAAATTTGGGATCCCAGTTCGCGTTATTTGGGTATCGAAAAAAAAAGTCGATTTAAAATTGTCATTTTTGGTTGGAATTTTATTGGCTTATTAGATGCAGTATGAGTTGGAGAATCAGATAAACCCCACTTCCAGTAGCCTAGCTGCAAGAGAAATGCATTTAAACGACGTTTGAAGCTTCAACTTTGGGTTCCCAGTTCGCGTTATTTATGTATCGAAAAAAAAAGTCGATTTCAAATTGTAATTTCTGGTAGGCATTTTATTGGCTGATTAGATCAATTATGAGTTGGAGAATCAGATAAACCCCACTTCCGGTAGCCTAGCTGCAATAGAAATGCCTTAAATCGTCGTTTGAATCTTAAACTTTGGGTCCCCAGTTCGCGTTATTTGGGTATCGAAAAAAAAAGTCGATTTCAAATTGTAATTTCTGGTAGGCATTTTATTGGCTGATTAGATGCATTATGAGTTGGAGAATCAGATAAAACCCACTTCCGGTAGCCTAGCTGCCAGAGAAATGCCTTAAATCGTCGTTTGATGCTTCAACTTTGGGTTCCCAGTTCGCGTTTTTTGGGTATCGAAAAAAAAAGTCCATTTCAATTTGTCATTTTTGGTAGTCATTTTATTGGCTTATGAGATGCACAATGAGTTGGAGAATCAGACAAACCCCACTTCCGGTAGCCTAGCTGCAAGAGAAATGCCTTAAATCGCCGTTTGAAGCTTCAACATTGGGTATCGTAAAAAAAAGTCGACTACGATTTGTCATTTTTGGTAGTCATTTTATTCCTTATCAAATGCACAATGAGTTGGAGAATCAGATAAAACCCACTTCCGGTAGCCTAGCTGCAAGAGAAATGCCTTAAATCGCCGTTTGAAGCTTCAACTTTGGGTTCCCAATTCGCGTTATTTGGGAATCGAAAAAAAAAGTCGATTACGATATATCATTTTTGGTAGCCATTTATTGGCTTATTAGATGCACATTGAGTTGGAGAATCAGATAAACCCCACTTCCGGTAGCCTAGGTGCAAGAGAAATGCTTAAATCGCCGTTTGAAGCTTCAACTTTGGGTTCCCAGTTCGCGTTATTTGGGTATCGAAAAAAAAAGTCGATTACGATTTGTCATTTTGGTAGTCATTTTATTGGCTTATTAGATGCACAATGAGTTGGAGAATCAGATAAACCCCACTTCCGGTAACCTAGCTGCAAGAGAAATGCCTTAAATCGCCGTTTGAAGCTTCAACTTTGGGTTCCCAGTTCACGTTAGGTGGATATCGAAAAAAAAGTCGATTTCGATTTGTCATTTTTGGTAGTCATTTTATTGGTTTATTAAATGCACAATGAGTTGGAGAATCAGATAAACACCACTTCCGGTAGCCTAGCTGCAAGAGAAATGCCTTAAATCGCCGTTTGAAGCTTCAACTTTGGGTTCCCAGTTCGCGTTATTTGGGTATCGAAAAAAAAAGTCGATTATGATTTGTCATTTTGGTAGTCATTTTATTGGCTTATTAGATGCACAATGAGTTGGAGAATCAGATAAAGGCCACTTCCGGTAACCTAGCTGCAAGAGAAATGCCTTAAATCGCCGTTTGAAGCTTCAACTTTGGGTTCCCAGTTCGCGTTATTTGGTTATCGAAAAAAAAATCGATTTCGATTTCTCATTTTTGGTAGTCATTTTATTGGCTTATTAGATGCACAATGAGATGGAGAATCAGATAAACCGCACTTCCGGTAGCCGAGCTGCAAGAGAAATGCCTTAAATCGCCGTTTGAACCTTCAACTTTGGGTTCCCAGTTCGCGTTATGTGGGTATCGAAAAAAAAAGTCGATTAAGATTTGTCATTTTTGGTAGTCATTTTATTGGCTTATTAGATGCACAATGAGTTGGAGAATCAGATAAACCCCACTTCAGGTAGCCTAGCTGCAACAGAAATGCCTTAAATCGCCGTTTGAAGCTTCAACTTTGGGTTCCCAGTTCGCGTTATTTGGGTATCGAAAAAAAAAGTCGATTATGATTTGTCATTTTTGGTAGTCATTTTATTGGCTTATTAGATGCACAATGAGTTGGAGAATCAGATAAACCCCACTTCCGGTAGCCTAGCTGCAAGAGAAATGCCTTAAATCGCCGTTTGAAGCTTCAACTTTGGGTCCCCAGTTTGCGTTATATGGGCATCGAAAAAAAAAATCGATTACGATTTGTCATTTTTGGTAGTCATTTTATTGGCTTATTAGATGCACAATGAGTTGGAGTATCAGATAAACACCACTTCCGGTAGCCTAGCTGCAAGTGAAATGCCTTAAATCGCCGTTTGAAGCTTCAACTTTGGGTTCCCAGTTCACGTTAGGTGGATATCGAAAAAAAAGTCGATTTCGATTTGTCATTTTTGGTAGTCATTTTATTGGTTTATTAGATGCACAATGAGTTGGAGAATCAGATAAACACCACTTCCGGTAGCCTAGCTACAAGAGAAATGTCTTAAATCGCCGTTTGAAGCTTCAACTTTGGGTTCCCAGTTCGCGTTATGTGGTTATCGGAAAAAAAAGTCGATTACGATTTGTCATTTTCGGTAGTCATTTTATTGGCTTATTAGATGCACAATGAGTTGGAGAATCAGATAAACCCCACTTCCGGTAGCCTAGCTGCAAGAGAAATTCCTTAAATCGCCGTTTGAAGCTTCAACTTTGGGTTCCCAGTTCACGTTATGTGGGTATCGAAAAAAAAAGTCGATTTCGATTAGTCATTTTTGGTAGTCATTTTATTGGCTTATTAGATGCACAATGAGTTGGAGAATCAGATAAATCCCACTTCCGGTAGCCTAGCTGCAAGAGAAATGCCTCAAATCGCCGTTCGAAGCTTCAACTTTGGGTTCCCAGTTTGCGTTATTTGGGTATCGAAAAAAAAAGTCGATTACGATTTGTCATTTTTGGTAGTCATTTTATTGGCTTATTAGATGCACAATGAGTTGGAGAATCAGATAAACCCCACTTCCGGTAGCCTAGTTGCAAGAGAAATGCCTTTAAACGCCGTTGGAAGCTTCAAATTTGGGTTCCCAGTTTATTTGGGTATCGAAAAAAAAAGTCGATTACGATTTGTCATTTTTGGTAGTCATTTTATTGGCTTATTAGATGCACAATGAGTTGGAGAATCAGATAAACCCCACTTCCGGTAGCCTAGCTGCAAGAGAAATGCCTTAAATCGCCGTTTGAAGCTTCAACATTGGGTTCCCAGTTCGCGTTATTTGGGTATCGAAAAAAAAAGTCGATTACGATTTGTCATTTTTGGTAGTCATTTTATTGGCTTATTAGATGCACAATGAGTTGGAGAATCAGATAAACCCCACTTCCGGTAGCCTCGTTGCAAGAGAAATGCCTTTAATCGCCGTTTGAAGCTTCAACTTTGGGTTCCCAGTTTATTTGTGTATCGAAAAAAAAAGTCGATTACGATTTGTCATTTTTGGTAGTCATTTTATTGGCTTATTAGATGCACAATGAGTTGGAGAATCAGATAAACCCCACTTCCTGTAGCCTAGCTGCAAGAGAAATGCCTTATATCGCCGTTTGAAGCTTCAACTTTGGGTACCCAGTTCGCGTTAATTGGGTATCGAAAAAAAAAGTCGGTTTTGATTTGTCATTTTTGGTAGTCATTTTATTGGCGTATTAGATGCACAATGAGTTGGAGAATCAGATAAACCCCACTTCCGGTAGCCTAGCTGCAAGTGAAATGCCTTAAATCGCCGTTTGAAGCTTCAACATTCGGTTCCCAGTTCGCGTTATTTGGGTATCGAAAAAAAAAGTCCATTACGATTTGTCATTTTTGGTAGTCATTTTATTGGCTTATTAGATTCACAGTGAGTTGAAGAATCAGATAAACCCCACTTCCGGTAGCCTAGCTGCAAGAGAAATGCATTAAATCGCCGTTAGAAGCTTCAACTTTGGGTTCCCAGTTCACGTTATGTGTGTATGGAAAAAAAAAGTCGATTTCGATTTGTAATTTTTGGTAGTCATTTTATTGGCTTATTAGATGCACAATGAGTTGGAGAATCAGATAAACCCCACTTCCGGTAGCCTAGCTGCAAGAGAAATGCCTCAAATCGCCGTTTGAAGCTACAACTTTGGGTCCCTAGTTTGCGTTATATGGGTATCGAAAAAAAAAGTCGATTACGATTTGTCATTTTTGGTAGTCATTTTATTGGCTTATTAGATGCACAATGAGTTGGAGAATCAGATAAACCCAACTTCCGGTAGCCTAGCTGCAAGAGAAATGCCTTAAATCGCCGTTTGAAGCTTCAACATTGTTTTCCCAGTTCGCGTTATTTGGGTATCGAAAAAAAAAGTCTATTACGATTTGTCATTTTTGGTAGTGATTTTATTGGATTATTAGATGCACAATGAGTTGGAGAATCTGATAAACCCCACTTCCGGTAGCCTAGCTGCAAAAGAAATGCCTTAAATCGCCGTTTGAAGCTTCAAATTTGGGTTCCCAGATCGCGTTATTTGGGTATCGAAAAAAAAAGTCGATTACGATTTGTTATTTTTGGTAGTGATTTTATTGGCTTATTAGATGCACAATGAGTTGGAGAATCCGATAAACCCCACTTCCGGTAGCCTAGCTGCAAGAGAAATGCCTTAAATCGCCGTTTGAAGCTTCAACTTTGGGTTGCCAGTTCGCGTTATTTGGGTATCGAAAAAAAAAGTCGATCATGATTTGTCATTTTTGGTAGTCATTTTATTGGCTTATTAGATGCACAATGAGTTGGAGAATCAGATAAACACCACTTCCGGTAGCCTAGCTGCAAGAGAAATGCCTTAAATCGCCGTTTGAAGCTTCAAATTTGGGTTCCCAGTTCACGTTATTTGGGTATCGAAAAAAAAAAGTCGATTTCGATTTGTCATTTTTGGTAGTGATTTTATTGGCTTATTAGATGCACAATGAGTTGGAGAATCTGATAAACCCCACTTCCGGTAGCATAGCTGCAGGAGAAGTGCCTTAAATCGCCGTTTGAAGCTTCAATTTTGGGTTCCCAGTTCGCGTTATTTGGGTATCGAAAAAAAAAGTCGATTACGATTTGTTATTTTTGGTAGTGATTTTATTGGCTTATTAGATGCACAATGAGTTGGAGAATCCGATAAACCCCACTTCCGGTAGCCTAGCTGCAAGAGAAATGCCTTAAATCGCCGTTTGAAGCTTCAACTTTGGGTTCCCAGTTCGCGTTATTTGGTTATCGAAAAAAAAATCGATTTCGATTTCTCATTTTTGGTAGTCATTTTATTGGCTTATCAGATGCACAATGAGTTGGAGAATCAGATAAACCGCACTTCCGGTAGCCTAGCTGCAAGAGAAATGCCTTAAATCGCCGTTTGAACGTTCAACATTGGGTTCCCAGTTCGCGTTATTTGGGTATCGAAAAAAAAAGTCGATTACGATTTGTCATTTTCGGTAGTCATTTTATTGGCTTATTAGATGCACAATGAGTTGGAGAATAGAGATAAACCCCACTTCCGGTAGCCTCGTTGCAAGAGAAATGCCTTTAATCGCCGTTTGAAGCTTCAAATTTGGGTTCCCAGTTTATTTGTGTATCGAAAAAAAAAGTCGATTACGATTTGTAATTTTTGGTAGTCATTTTATTGGCTTATTAGCTGCATAATGAGTTGGAGAATCAGATAAACCCCACTTCCTGTAGCCTAGCTGCAAGAGAAATGCCTTATATCGCCGTTTGAAGCTTCAACTTTGGGTCCCTAGTTTGCGTTATATGGGTATCGAAAAAAAAAGTCGATTACGATTTGTCATTTTTGGTAGTCATTTTATTGGCTTATTAGATGCACAATGAGTTGGAGAATCTGATAAACCCCACTTCCGGTAGCCTAGCTGCAAGAGAAATGCCTTAAATCGCAGTTTGAAGCTTCAACTTTGGGTTCCCAGTTCACGTTATTTGTGTATGGAAAAAAAAAGTCGATTACGATATGTCATTTTTGGTAGTGATTTTATTGGCTTATTATATGCACAATTAGTTGGAGAATCTGATAAACCCCACTTCCGGTAGCCGTGCTGCAAGAGAAATGCCTTAAGTCGCCGTTTGAAGCTTCAACTTTTGGTTCCCAGTTCACGTTATTTGGTATCGAAAAAAAAAGTTGATTTCGATTTGTCATTTTTGGTAGTGATTTTATTGGCTTATTAGATGCACAATGAGTTGGAGAATCAGATAAACCCCACTTCCGGTAGCCTAGCTGCAAGAGAAATGCCTTAAATCGCCGTTTGAAGCTTCAACTTTGGGTGCCCAGTTCAGGTTATTTGGGTATCGAAAAAAAAAATCGATTTCGATTTGTCATTTTTGGTAGTGATTTTATTGGCTTATTAGATGTACAATGAGTTGGAGAATTTGATAAACCCCACTTCCGGTAGCCTAGCTGCAAGAGAAATGCCGTAAATCGCCGTTTGAAGCTTCAAATTTGGGTTCCCAGTTCGCGTTATTTGGGTATCGAAAAAAAAAGTCGATTACGATTTGTCATTTTTGGTAGTGATTTTATTGGCTTATTAGATGCACAATGAGTTGGAGAATCAGATAAACCCCACTTCCGGTAGCCTAGCTGCAAGAGAAATGCCTTAAATCGCCGTTTGAAGCTTCAACTTTGGGTGCCCAGTTTACGTTATTTGGGTATCGAAAAAAAAAAGTCGATTTCGATTTGTCATTTTTGGTAGTGATTTTATTGGCTTATTTGATGCACAATGAGTTGGAGAATCTGATAAACCCCACTTCCGGTAGCCTAGGAGCAAGAGAAATGCCGTAAATCGCCGTTTGAAGCTTCAACTTTGAGTTCCGAGTTCACGTTATTTGGGTATCGAAAAAAAAAGTCGATTTCGATTTGTCATTTTTGGTAGTGATATTATTGGCTTATTAGATGCACAATGAGCTGGAGAATCTGATAAACCCCACTTCCGGTAACCTACCTGCAAGAGAAATGCCTTAAATCGCCGTTTGAAGCTTCAACTTTGGGTTCCCAGTTCGCGTTGAGTATCGAAAAAAAAAGTCGATTACGATTTGTCATTTTTGGTAGTGATGTTATTGGCTTATTAGATGCACAATGAGTTGGAGAATGTGATAAACCACACTTCCGGTAGCCTAGCTGTAAGAGAAATGACTTAAATCGCCGTTTGAAGCTTCAACTTTGGGTTGCCAGTTCACTTTATTTGGGTATCGAAAAAAAAAGTTGATTTCGATTTGTAATTTTTGGTAGTGATTTTATTGGCTTATTAGATGCACAATGAGTTGGAGAATCTGATAAACCCCACTTCCGGTAGCCTAGCTGCAAGAGAAATGCCTTAAATCGCCGTTTGAAGCTTCAACTGTGGGTGCCCAGTTCACGTTATTTCGGTATCGAAAAAAAAAGTCGATTACGATTTGTCATTTTTTGTAGTCATTTTATTGGCTTATTAGATGCACAATGAGTTGGAGAATCAGATAAACCCCACTTCCGGCAGTCTAGCTGCAAGAGAAATGCCTTAAATCACCGTTCGAAGCTTCAACTTTGGGTTCCCAGTTCGCGTTATTTGGGTATCGAAAAAAAATGTCGATTACGATTTGTCATTTTTGGTAGTCATTTTATTGGCTTATTAGATGCACAATGAGTTGGAGAATCCGATAAACCCCACTTCCGGTAGCCTAGCTGCAAGAGAAATGCCTTAAATCGCCGTTTGAAGCTTCAACTTTGGGTCCCTAGTTTGCGTTATATGGGTATCGAAAAAAAAAGTCGATTACGATTTGTCATTTTTGGTAGTCATTTTATTGGCTTATTAGATGCACAATTTGTTGGAGAATCAGATAAACCCCACTTCCGGTAGCCTAGCTACAAGAGAAATGCCTTAAATCGCCGTTTGAAGCTTCAACATTCGGTTCCCAGTTCGCGTTATTTGGGTATCGAAAAAAAAAGTCGATTACGATTTGTTATTTTCGGTAGTGACTTTATTGGCTTATTAGATGCACAATGAGTTGGAGAATCTGATAAACCCCACTTCCGGTAGTCTAGCTGCAAGAGAAATGCCGTAAATCGCCGTTTGAAGCTTCAAATTTGGGTTCCCAGTTCGCGTTATTTGGGTATCGAAAAAAAAAGTCGATTACGATTTGTCATTTTTGGTAGTGATTTTATTGGCTTATTAGATGCACAATGAGTTGGAGAATCAGATAAACCCCACTTCCGGTAGCCTAGCTGCAAGAGAAATGCCTTAAATCGCCGTTTGAAGCTTCAACTTTGGGTGCCCAGTTTACGTTATTTGGGTATCGAAAAAAAAAAGTCGATTTCGATTTGTCATTTTTGGTAGTGATTTTATTGGCTTATTTGATGCACAATGAGTTGGAGAATCTGATAAACCCCACTTCCGGTAGCCTAGGAGCAAGAGAAATGCCGTAAATCGCCGTTTGAAGCTTCAACTTTGAGTTCCGAGTTCACGTTATTTGGGTATCGAAAAAAAAAGTCGATTTCGATTTGTCATTTTTGGTAGTGATATTATTGGCTTATTAGATGCACAATGAGCTGGAGAATCTGATAAACCCCACTTCCGGTAACCTACCTGCAAGAGAAATGCCTTAAATCGCCGTTTGAAGCTTCAACTTTGGGTTCCCAGTTCGCGTTGAGTATCGAAAAAAAAAGTCGATTACGATTTGTCATTTTTGGTAGTGATGTTATTGGCTTATTAGATGCACAATGAGTTGGAGAATGTGATAAACCACACTTCCGGTAGCCTAGCTGTAAGAGAAATGACTTAAATCGCCGTTTGAAGCTTCAACTTTGGGTTGCCAGTTCACTTTATTTGGGTATCGAAAAAAAAAGTTGATTTCGATTTGTAATTTTTGGTAGTGATTTTATTGGCTTATTAGATGCACAATGAGTTGGAGAATCTGATAAACCCCACTTCCGGTAGCCTAGCTGCAAGAGAAATGCCTTAAATCGCCGTTTGAAGCTTCAACTGTGGGTGCCCAGTTCACGTTATTTCGGTATCGAAAAAAAAAGTCGATTACGATTTGTCATTTTTTGTAGTCATTTTATTGGCTTATTAGATGCACAATGAGTTGGAGAATCAGATAAACCCCACTTCCGGCAGTCTAGCTGCAAGAGAAATGCCTTAAATCACCGTTCGAAGCTTCAACTTTGGGTTCCCAGTTCGCGTTATTTGGGTATCGAAAAAAAATGTCGATTACGATTTGTCATTTTTGGTAGTCATTTTATTGGCTTATTAGATGCACAATGAGTTGGAGAATCCGATAAACCCCACTTCCGGTAGCCTAGCTGCAAGAGAAATGCCTTAAATCGCCGTTTGAAGCTTCAACTTTGGGTCCCTAGTTTGCGTTATATGGGTATCGAAAAAAAAAGTCGATTACGATTTGTCATTTTTGGTAGTCATTTTATTGGCTTATTAGATGCACAATTTGTTGGAGAATCAGATAAACCCCACTTCCGGTAGCCTAGCTACAAGAGAAATGCCTTAAATCGCCGTTTGAAGCTTCAACATTCGGTTCCCAGTTCGCGTTATTTGGGTATCGAAAAAAAAAGTCGATTACGATTTGTTATTTTCGGTAGTGACTTTATTGGCTTATTAGATGCACAATGAGTTGGAGAATCTGATAAACCCCACTTCCGGTAGCCTAGCTGCAAGAGAAATGCCTTAAATCGCAGTTTGAAGCTTCAACTTTGGGTTCCCAGTTCACGTTATTTGGGTATGGAAAAAAAAAGTCGATTACGATTTGTCATTTTTGGTAGTGATTTTATTGGCTTATTATATGCACAATTAGTTGGAGAATCTGATAAACCCCACTTCCGGTAGCCGTGCTGCAAGAGAAATGCCTTAAATCGCCGTTTGAAGCTTCAACTTTGGGTTCCCAGTTCACGTTATTTTGTATCGAAAAAAAAAGTTGATTTCGATTTGTCATTTTTGGTAGTGATTTTATTGGCTTATTAGATGCACAATGAGTTGGAGAATCAGATAAACCCCACTTCCGGTAGCCTAGCTGCAAGAGAAATGCCTTAAATCGCCGTTTGAAGCTTCAACTTTGGGTGCCCAGTTTACGTTATTTGGGTATCGAAAAAAAAAAGTCGATTTCGATTTGTCATTTTTGGTAGTGATTTTATTGGCTTATTTGATGCACAATGAGTTGGAGAATCTGATAAACCCCACTTCCGGTAGCCTAGGAGCAAGAGAAATGCCGTAAATCGCCGTTTGAAGCTTCAACTTTGAGTTCCGAGTTCACGTTATTTGGGTATCGAAAAAAAAAGTCGATTTCGATTTGTCATTTTTGGTAGTGATATTATTGGCTTATTAGATGCACAATGAGCTGGAGAATCTGATAAACCCCACTTCCGGTAACCTACCTGCAAGAGAAATGCCTTAAATCGCCGTTTGAAGCTTCAACTTTGGGTTCCCAGTTCGCGTTGAGTATCGAAAAAAAAAGTCGATTACGATTTGTCATTTTTGGTAGTGATGTTATTGGCTTATTAGATGCACAATGAGTTGGAGAATGTGATAAACCACACTTCCGGTAGCCTAGCTGTAAGAGAAATGACTTAAATCGCCGTTTGAAGCTTCAACTTTGGGTTGCCAGTTCACTTTATTTGGGTATCGAAAAAAAAAGTTGATTTCGATTTGTAATTTTTGGTAGTGATTTTATTGGCTTATTAGATGCACAATGAGTTGGAGAATCTGATAAACCCCACTTCCGGTAGCCTAGCTGCAAGAGAAATGCCTTAAATCGCCGTTTGAAGCTTCAACTGTGGGTGCCCAGTTCACGTTATTTCGGTATCGAAAAAAAAAGTCGATTACGATTTGTCATTTTTTGTAGTCATTTTATTGGCTTATTAGATGCACAATGAGTTGGAGAATCAGATAAACCCCACTTCCGGCAGCCTAGCTGCAAGAGAAATGCCTTAAATCACCGTTCGAAGCTTCAACTTTGGGTTCCCAGTTCGCGTTATTTGGGTATCGAAAAAAAATGTCGATTACGATTTGTCATTTTTGGTAGTCATTTTATTGGCTTATTAGATGCACAATGAGTTGGAGAATCCGATAAACCCCACTTCCGGTAGCCTAGCTGCAAGAGAAATGCCTTAAATCGCCGTTTGAAGCTTCAACTTTGGGTCCCTAGTTTGCGTTATATGGGTATCGAAAAAAAAAGTCGATTACGATTTGTCATTTTTGGTAGTCATTTTATTGGCTTATTAGATGCACAATTTGTTGGAGAATCAGATAAACCCCACTTCCGGTAGCCTAGCTACAAGAGAAATGCCTTAAATCGCCGTTTGAAGCTTCAACATTCGGTTCCCAGTTCGCGTTATTTGGGTATCGAAAAAAAAAGTCGATTACGATTTGTTATTTTTGGTAGTGACTTTATTGGCTTATTAGATGCACAATGAGTTGGAGAATCTGATAAACCCCACTTCCGGTAGCCTAGCTGCAAGAGAAATGCCTTAAATCGCAGTTTGAAGCTTCAACTTTGGGTTCCCAGTTCACGTTATTTGGGTATGGAAAAAAAAAGTCGATTACGATTTGTCATTTTTGGTAGTGATTTTATTGGCTTATTATATGCACAATTAGTTGGAGAATCTGATAAACCCCACTTCCGGTAGCCGTGCTGCAAGAGAAATGCCTTAAATCGCCGTTTGAAGCTTCAACTTTGGGTTCCCAGTTCACGTTATTTTGTATCGAAAAAAAAAGTTGATTTCGATTTGTCATTTTTGGTAGTGATTTTATTGGCTTATTAGATGCACAATGAGTTGGAGAATCAGATAAACCCCACTTCCGGTAGCCTAGCTGCAAGAGAAATGCCTTAAATCGCCGTTTGAAGCTTCAACTTTGGGTGCCCAGTTCACGTTATTTCGGTATCGAAAAAAAAAGTCGATTTCGATTTGTCATTTTTGGTAGTGATTTTATTGGCTTATTAGATGTACAATGAGTTGGTGAATTTGATAAACCACACTTCCGGTAGCCTAGCTGCAAGAGAAATGCCTTAAATCGCAGTTTGAAGCTTCAACTTTGGGTTCCCAGTTCACGTTATTTGGGTATGGAAAAAAAAAGTCGATTACGATTTGTCATTTTTGGTAGTGATTTTATTGGCTTATTATATGCACAATTAGTTGGAGAATCTGATAAACCCCACTTCCGGTAGCCGTGCTGCAAGAGAAATGCCTTAAATCGCCGTTTGAAGCTTCAACTTTGGGTTCCCAGTTCACGTTATTTTGTATCGAAAAAAAAAGTTGATTTCGATTTGTCATTTTTGGTAGTGATTTTATTGGCTTATTAGATGCACAATGAGTTGGAGAATCAGAAAAACCCCACTTCCGGTAGCCTAGCTGCAAGAGAAATGCCTTAAATCGCCGTTTGAAGCTTCAACTTTGGGTGCCCAGTTTACGTTATTTGGGTATCGAAAAAAAAAAGTCGATTTCGATTTGTCATTTTTGGTAGTGATTTTATTGGCTTATTTGATGCACAATGAGTTGGAGAATCTGATAAACCCCACTTCCGGTAGCCTAGGAGCAAGAGAAATGCCGTAAATCGCCGTTTGAAGCTTCAACTTTGGGTTCCGAGTTCACGTTATTTGGGTATCGAAAAAAAAAGTCGATTTCGATTTGTCATTTTTGGTAGTGATATTATTGGCTTATTAGATGCACAATGAGCTGGAGAATCTGATAAACCCCACTTCCGGTAACCTACCTGCAAGAGAAATGCCTTAAATCGCCGTTTGAAGCTTCAACTTTGGGTTCCCAGTTCGCGTTGAGTATCGAAAAAAAAAGTCGATTACGATTTGTCATTTTTGGTAGTGATGTTATTGGCTTATTAGATGCACAATGAGTTGGAGAATGTGATAAACCACACTTCCGGTAGCCTAGCTGTAAGAGAAATGACTTAAATCGCCGTTTGAAGCTTCAACTTTGGGTTGCCAGTTCACTTTATTTGGGTATCGAAAAAAAAAGTTGATTTCGATTTGTAATTTTTGGTAGTGATTTTATTGGCTTATTAGATGCACAATGAGTTGGAGAATCTGATAAACCCCACTTCCGGTAGCCTAGCTGCAAGAGAAATGCCTTAAATCGCCGTTTGAAGCTTCAACTGTGGGTGCCCAGTTCACGTTATTTCGGTATCGAAAAAAAAAGTCGATTACGATTTGTCATTTTTTGTAGTCATTTTATTGGCTTATTAGATGCACAATGAGTTGGAGAATCAGATAAACCCCACTTCCGGCAGCCTAGCTGCAAGAGAAATGCCTTAAATCACCGTTCGAAGCTTCAACTTTGGGTTCCCAGTTCGCGTTATTTGGGTATCGAAAAAAAATGTCGATTACGATTTGTCATTTTTGGTAGTCATTTTATTGGCTTATTATATGCACAATGAGTTGGAGAATCCGATAAACCCCACTTCCGGTAGCCTAGCTGCAAGAGAAATGCCTTAAATCGCCGTTTGAAGCTTCAACTTTGGGTCCCTAGTTTGCGTTATATGGGTATCGAAAAAAAAAGTCGATTACGATTTGTCATTTTTGGTAGTCATTTTATTGGCTTATTAGATGCACAATTTGTTGGAGAATCAGATAAACCCCACTTCCGGTAGCCTAGCTACAAGAGAAATGCCTTAAATCGCCGTTTGAAGCTTCAACATTCGGTTCCCAGTTCGCGTTATTTGGGTATCGAAAAAAAAAGTCGATTACGATTTGTTATTTTTGGTAGTGACTTTATTGGCTTATTAGATGCACAATGAGTTGGAGAATCTGATAAACCCCACTTCCGGTAGCCTAGCTGCAAGAGAAATGCCTTAAATCGCAGTTTGAAGCTTCAACTTTGGGTTCCCAGTTCACGTTATTTGGGTATGGAAAAAAAAAGTCGATTACGATTTGTCATTTTTGGTAGTGATTTTATTGGCTTATTATATGCACAATTAGTTGGAGAATCTGATAAACCCCACTTCCGGTAGCCGTGCTGCAAGAGAAATGCCTTAAATCGCCGTTTGAAGCTTCAACTTTGGGTTCCCAGTTCACGTTATTTTGTATCGAAAAAAAAAGTTGATTTCGATTTGTCATTTTTGGTAGTGATTTTATTGGCTTATTAGATGCACAATGAGTTGGAGAATCAGATAAACCCCACTTCCGGTAGCCTAGCTGCAAGAGAAATGCCTTAAATCGCCGTTTGAAGCTTCAACTTTGGGTGCCCAGTTCACGTTATTTCGGTATCGAAAAAAAAAGTCGATTTCGATTTGTCATTTTTGGTAGTGATTTTATTGGCTTATTAGATGTACAATGAGTTGGTGAATTTGATAAACCCCACTTCCGGTAGCCTAGCTGCAAGAGAAATGCCGTAAATCGCCGTTTGAAGCTTCAACTTTGGGTTCCCAGTTCGCGTTATTTGGGTATCGAAAAAAAAGTCGATTACGAGTTGTCATTTTTGGTAGTGATTTTATTGGCTTATTAGATGTACAATGAGTTGGAGAATCTGATAAACCCCACTTCCGGTAGCCTAGCTGCAAGAGAAATGCCTTAAATCGCCGTTTGAAGCTTCAACTTTGGGTACCCAGTTGACGTTATTTGCGTATCGAAAAAAAAAGTTGATTTCGATTTGTCATTTTTGGTAGTGATTTTATTGGCTTATTAGATGCACAATGAGTTGGAGAATCAGATAAACCCCACTTCCGGTAGCCTAGCTGCAAGAGAAATGCCTTAAATCGCCGTTTGAAGCTTCAACTTTGGGTGCCCAGTTTACGTTATTTCGGTATCGAAAAAAAAAGTCGATTTCGATTTGTCATTTTTGGTAGTGATTTTATTGGCTTATTTGATGCACAATGAGTTGGTGAATCTGATAAACCCCACTTCCGGTAGCTTGGCAGCAAGAGAAATGCCGTAATCGCCTTTTGAAGCTTAAACTTTGGGTACCCAGTTCGCCTTATTTGGGTATCGAAAAAAAAAGTCGATTAGGATTTGTCATTTTGGTAGTGATTTTATTGGCTTATTAGATGCACAATGAGTTGGAGAATCTGATAAACCCCACTTCCGGTAGCCTAGCTTCAAGAGAAATGCCTTAAATCGCCGTTTGAAGCTTAAACTTTGGGTTCCCAGTTCGCGTTGAGTATCGAAAAAAAAAGTCGATTTCAATTTGTCATTTTTGGTAGTGATTTTATTGGCTTATTAGATGCACAATGAGTTGGAGAATGTGATAAACCCCACTTCCGGTAGCCTAGCTGCAATAGAAATGCCTTAAATCGCCGTTTGAAGCTTCAACTTTGGGTTGCCAGTTCACTTTATTTGGGTATCGAAAAAAAAAGTTGATTTCGATTTGTAATTTTTGGTAGTGATTTTATTGGCTTATTAGATGCACAATGAGTTGGAGAATCAGATAAACCCCACTTCCGGTAGCCTAGCTGCAAGAGAAATGCCTTAAATCGCCGTTTGAAGCTTCAACTTTGGGTGCCCAGTTCACGTTATTTCGGTATCGAAAAAAAAAGTCGATTTCGATTTGTCATTTTTGGTAGTGATTTTATTGGCTTATTAGATGCACAATGAGTAGGAGAATCACATAAACCCCACTTCCGGTAGCCTAGCTGCAAGAGAAATGCCTTAAATCGCCGTTTGAAGCTTCAACTTTGGGTGCCCAGTTCAGGTTATTTGGGTATCGAAAAAAAAAGTCGATTTCGATTTGTCATTTTTGGTAGTGATTTTATTGGCTTATTAGATGTACAATGAGTTGGTGAATTTGATAAACCCCACTTCCGGTAGCCTAGCTGCAAGAGAAATGCCGTAAATCGCCGTTTGAAGCTTCAACTTTGGGTTCCCAGTTCGCGTTATTTGGGTATCGAAAAAAAAGTCGATTTCGAGTTGTCATTTTTGGTAGTGATTTTATTGGCTTATTAGATGCACAATGAGTTGGAGAATCTGATAAACCCCACTTCCGGTAGCCTAGCTGCAAGAGAAATGCCTTAAATCGCCGTTTGAAGCTTCAACTTTGGGTACCCAGTTGACGTTATTTGCGTATCGAAAAAAAAAGTTGATTTCGATTTGTCATTTTTGGTAGTGATTTTATTGGCTTATTAGATGCACAATGAGTTGGAGAATCAGATAAACCCCACTTCCGGTAGCCTAGCTGCAAGAGAAATGCCTTAAATCGCCGTTTGAAGCTTCAACTTTGGGTGCCCAGTTTACGTTATTTCGGTATCGAAAAAAAAAGTCGATTTCGATTTGTCATTTTTGGTAGTGATTTTATTGGCTTATTTGATGCACAATGAGTTGGTGAATCTGATAAACCCCACTTCCGGTAGCTTGGCAGCAAGAGAAATGCCGTAATCGCCTTTTGAAGCTTAAACTTTGGGTACCCGGTTCGCCTTATTTGGGTATCGAAAAAAAAAGTCGATTAGGATTTGTCATTTTGGTAGTGATTTTATTGGCTTATTAGATGCACAATGAGTTGGAGAATCTGATAAACCCCACTTCCGGTAGCCTAGCTTCAAGAGAAATGCCTTAAATCGCCGTTTGAAGCTTCTACTTTGGGTTCCCAGTTCACGTTATTTATGTATCGAAAAAAAAAGTCGATTTCGATTTGTCATTTTTGGTAGTGATTTTATCGGCTTATTAGATGCACAATGAGTTGGAGAATCAGATAAACCACACTTCCGGTAGCCTAGCTGCAAGAGAAATGCCTTAAATCGCCGTTTGAAGCTTCAACTTTGGGTTCCCAGTTCGCGTTGAGTATCGAAAAAAAAAGTCGATTACGATTTGTCATTTTTGGTAGTGATTTTATTGGCTTATTAGATGCACAATGAGTTGGAGAATGTGATAAACCCCACTTCCGGTAGCCTAGCTGCAAGAGAAATGCCTTAAATCGCCGTTTGAAGCTTCAAATTTGGGTTGCCAGTTCACTTTATTTGGGTATCGAAAAAAAAAGTTGATTTCGATTTGTAATTTTTGGTAGTGATTTTATTGGCTTATTAGATGCACAATGAGTTGGAGAATCAGATAAACCCCACTTCCGGTAGCCTAGCTGCAAGAGAAATGCCTTAAATCGCCGTTTGAAGCTTCAACTTTGGGTGCCCAGTTCACGTTATTTCGGTATCGAAAAAAAAAGTCGATTTCGATTTGTCATTTTTGGTAGTGATTTTATTGGCTTATTAGATGCACAATGAGTAGGAGAATCACATAAACCCCACTTCCGGTAGCCTAGCTGCAAGAGAAATGCCTTAAATCGCCGTTTGAAGCTTCAACTTTGGGTGCCCAGTTCAGGTTATTTGGGTATCGAAAAAAAAAGTCGATTTCGATTTGTCATTTTTGGTAGTGATTTTATTGGCTTATTAGATGTACAATGAGTTGGTGAATTTGATAAACCCCACTTCCGGTAGCCTAGCTGCAAGAGAAATGCCGTAAATCGCCGTTTGAAGCTTCAACTTTGGGTTCCCAGTTCGCGTTATTTGGGTATCGAAAAAAAAGTCGATTACGAGTTGTCATTTTTGGTAGTGATTTTATTGGCTTATTAGATGCACAATGAGTTGGAGAATCTGATAAACCCCACTTCCGGTAGCCTAGCTGCAAGAGAAATGCCTTAAATCGCCGTTTGAAGCTTCAACTTTGGGTACCCAGTTGACGTTATTTGCGTATCGAAAAAAAAAGTTGATTTCGATTTGTCATTTTTGGTAGTGATTTTATTGGCTTATTAGATGCACAATGAGTTGGAGAATCAGATAAACCCCACTTCCGGTAGCCTAGCTGCAAGAGAAATGCCTTAAATCGCCGTTTGAAGCTTCAACTTTGGGTGCCCAGTTTACGTTATTTCGGTATCGAAAAAAAAAGTCGATTTCGATTTGTCATTTTTGGTAGTGATTTTATTGGCTTATTTGATGCACAATGAGTTGGTGAATCTGATAAACCCCACTTCCGGTAGCTTGGCAGCAAGAGAAATGCCGTAATCGCCTTTTGAAGCTTAAACTTTGGGTACCCGGTTCGCCTTATTTGGGTATCGAAAAAAAAAGTCGATTAGGATTTGTCATTTTGGTAGTGATTTTATTGGCTTATTAGATGCACAATGAGTTGGAGAATCTGATAAACCCCACTTCCGGTAGCCTAGCTTCAAGAGAAATGCCTTAAATCGCCGTTTGAAGCTTCTACTTTGGGTTCCCAGTTCACGTTATTTATGTATCGAAAAAAAAAGTCGATTTCGATTTGTCATTTTTGGTAGTGATTTTATCGGCTTATTAGATGCACAATGAGTTGGAGAATCAGATAAACCACACTTCCGGTAGCCTAGCTGCAAGAGAAATGCCTTAAATCGCCGTTTGAAGCTTCAACTTTGGGTTCCCAGTTCGCGTTGAGTATCGAAAAAAAAAGTCGATTACGATTTGTCATTTTTGGTAGTGATTTTATTGGCTTATTAGATGCACAATGAGTTGGAGAATGTGATAAACCCCACTTCCGGTAGCCTAGCTGCAAGAGAAATGCCTTAAATCGCCGTTTGAAGCTTCAACTTTGGGTTGCCAGTTCACTTTATTTGGGTATCGAAAAAAAAAGTTGATTTCGATTTGTAATTTTTGGTAGTGATTTTATTGGCTTATTAGATGCACAATGAGTTGGAGAATCAGATAAACCCCACTTCCGGTAGCATAGCTGCAAGAGAAATGCCTTAAATCGCCGTTTGAAGCTACAACTTTGGGATCCTAGTTCGCGTTATTTGGGTATCGAAAAAAAAAGTTGATTTCGATTTGTCATTTTTGGTAGTGATTTTATTGGGTTATTAGATGCACAATGAGTTGGAGAATCTGATAAACCCCACTTCCGGTAGCCTAGCTGCAAGAGAAATGCCTTAATTCGCCGATTGAAGCTTCAACTTTGGGTGCCCAGTTCACGTTATTTCGCTATCGAAAAAAAAAGTCGATTTCGATTTGTCATTTTTGGTAGTGATTTTATTGGCTTATTAAATGCACAATGAGTTGGAGAATGTGATAAACCCCACTTCCGGTAGCCTAGCTGCAAGAGAAATGCCTTAAATCGCCGTTTGAAGCTTCAACTTTGGGTATCCAGTTGACGTTATTTGGGTATCGAAAAAAAAAGTCGATTACGATTTGTCATTTTTGGTAGTGATTTTATTGGCTTATTAGATGCACAATGAGTTGGAGAATCAGATAAACCCCACTTCCGGTAGCCTAGCTGCAAGAGAAAGGCCTTAAATCGCCGTTTGAAGCTTCAACTTTGGGTTCCCAGTTGACGTTATTTGGGTATCGAAAAAAAAAGTTGATTTCGATTTGTCATTTTTGGTAGTGATTTTATTGGCTTATTAGACGCACAATGACTTAAATCGCCGTTTGAAGCTTCAACTTTGGGGTCCCAGTTCGCGTTATTTGGGTATCGAAAAAAAAAGTCGATTACGATTTGTCATTTTGGTAGTGATTTTATTGGCTTATGAGATGCACAATGAGTTGGAGAATCTGATAAACCCCACTTCCGGTAGCCTAGCTGCAAGAGAAATTCCTTAAATCGCCGTTTGAAGCTTCAACTTTGGGTTCCCAGTTCACTTTATTTGGGTATCGAAAAAAAAAGTCGATTTCGATTTGTCATTTTTGGTAGTGATTTTATTGGCTTATTAGATGCACAATGAGTTGGAGAATCTGATAAACCCCACTTCCGGTAGCCTAGCTGCAAAAGAAATGCCTTAAATCGCCGTTTGAAGCTTCAACTTTGGGTTCCCAGTTCGCGTTGAGTATCGAAAAAAAAAGTCGATTTCGATTTGTCATTTTTGGTAGTGATTTTATTGGCTTATTAGATGCACAATGAGTTGGAGAATCTGATAAACCCCACTTCCGGTAGCCTAGCTGCAAGAGAAATGCCTTAAATCGCCGTTTGAAGCTTCAACTGTGGGTGCCCAGTTCACGTTATTTCGGTAGCGAAAAAAAAAGTCGATTACGATTTGTCATTTTTTGTAGTCATTTTATTGGCTTATTCGATGCACAATCAGTTGGAGAATCAGATAAACCCCACTCCCGGCAGCCTAGCTGCAAGAGAAATGCCTTAAATCACCGTTCGAAGTTTCAGCTTTGGGTTCCCAGTTCGCGTTATTTGGGTATCGAAAAAAAATGTCGATTACGATTTGTCATTTTTGGTAGTCATTTTATTGGCTTATTAGATGCACAATGAGTTGGAGAATCCGATAAACCCCACTTCCGGTAGCCTAGCTGCAAGAGAAATGCATTAAATCGCCGTTTGAAGCTTCAACTTTGGGTCCCTAGTTTGCGTTATATGGGTATCGAAAAAAAAAGTCGATTACGATTTGTCATATTTGGTAGTGATTTTATTGGCTTATTAGATGCACAATGAGTTGGAGAATCAGATAAACCCCACTTCCGGTAGCCTAGCTACAAGAGAAATGCCTTAAATCGCCGTTTGAAGCTTCAACATTGGGTTCCCAGTTCGCGTTATTTGGGTATCGAAAAAAAAAGTCGATTACGATTTGTTATTTTTGGTAGTGATTTTATTGGCTTATTAGATGCACAATGAGTTGGATAATCAGATAAACCCCACTTCCGGTAGCCTAGCTGCAAAAGAAATGCCTTAAATCGCCGTTTGAAGCTTCAACTTTGGGTTCCCAGTTCACGTTATTTGGGTATCGAAAAAAAAATTTGAATTCGATTTGTCATGTTTGGTAGTGATTTTATTGGCTTATTAGATGCACAATGAGTTGGAGAATCAGATAAACCCCACTTCCGGTAGCCTAGCTGCAAGAGAAATGCCTTAAATCGCCGATTGAAGCTTCAACTTTGGGTGCCCAGTTCACGTTATTTCGCTATCGAAAAAAAAAGTCGATTTCGATTTGTCATTTTTGGTAGTGATTTTATTGGCTTATTAAATGCACAATGAGTTGGAGAATGTGATAAACCCCACTTCCGGTAGCCTAGCTGCAAGAGAAATGCCTTAAATCGCCGTTTGAAGCTTCAACTTTGGGATCCCAGTTCGCGTTATTTGGGTATCGAAAAAAAAAGTCGATTACGATTTGTCATTTTTGGTAGTGATTTTATTGGCTTATTTGATGCACAATGAGTTGGAGAATCTGATAAACCCCACTTCCGGTAGCCTAGCTGCAAGAGAAATGCCTTGAATCCCCGTTTGAAGCTTCAACTTTGGGTTCCCAGTTCGCGTTATTTGGGTATCGAAAAAAAAAGTCGATTACGATATGTCATTTTTGGTAGTGATTTTATTGGCTTATTAGATGCACAATGAGTTGGAGAATCTGATAAACCCCACTTCCGTTAGCCTAGCTGCAAGACAAAGGCCTTAAATCGCCGTTTGAAGCTTCAACTTTGGGTTCCCAGTTGACGTTATTTGGGTATCAAAAAAAAAAGTTGATTTCGATTTGTCATTTTTGGTAGTGATTTTATTGGCTTATTAGATGCACAATGACTTAAATCGCCGTTTGAAGCTTCAACTTTGGGGTCCCAGTTCGCGTTATTTGGGTATCGAAAAAAAAAGTCGATTTCGATTTGTCATTTTTGGTAGTGATTTTATTGGCTTATTAGATGCACAATGAGTTGGAGAATCTGATAAACCCCACTTCCGGTAGCCTAGCTGCAAGAGAAATGCCTTAAATCGCCGTTTGAAGCTTCAACTTTGGGTTCCCAGTTCACGTTATTTGGGTATCGAAAAAAAAAGTCGATTTCGATTTGTCATTTTTGGTAGTGATTTTATTGGCTTATTAGATGCACAATGAGTTGGAGAATCTGATAAACCCCACTTCCGGTAGCCTAGCTGCAAGAGAAATTCCTTAAATCGCCGTTTGAAGCTTCAACTTTGGGTTCCCAGTTCACGTTATTTGGGTATCGAAAAAAAAAGTCGATTAAGATTTGTCATTTTTGGTAGTGATTTTATTAGCCTATTAGATGCACAATGAGTTGGAGAATCAGATAAACCCCACTTCCGGTAGTCTAGCTGCAAGAGAAATGCCTTAAATTGCCGTTTGAAGCTTCAACTTTGGGTTCCCAGTTCACGTTATTTGGGTATCGAAAAAAAAAGTCGATTAAGATTTGTCATTTTTGGTAGTGATTTTATTAGCCTATTAGATGCACAATGAGTTGGAGAATCTGATAAACCGCACTTCCGGTAGTCTAGCTGCAAGAGAAATGCCTTAAATTGCCGTTTGAAGCTTCAACTTTGGGTTCCCAGTTCACGTTATTTGGGTATCGAAAAAAAGAAGTCGATTAAGATTTGTCATTTTTGGTAGTGATTTTATTAGCCTATTAGATGCACAATGAGTTGGAGAAACAGATGAACCCCACTTCCGGTAGTCTAGCTGCAAAGAAATGCCTTAAATTGCCGTTTGAAGCTTCAACTTTGGGTTCCAAGTTCACGTTATTTGGGTATCGAAAAAAAACGTCGATTAAGATTTGTCATTTTTGGTAGTGATTTTATTAGCCTATTAGATGCACAATGAGTTGGAGAATCAGATAAACCCCACTTACGGTAGTCTAGCTGCAAGAGAAATGCCTTAAATTGCCGTTTGAAGCTTCAACTTTGGGTTCCCAGTTCACGTTATTTGGGTATCGAAAAAAAACGTCGATTAAGATTTGTCATTTTTGGTAGTGATTTTATTAGCCTATTAGATGCACAATGAGTTGGAGAATCAGATAAACCCCACTTACGGTAGTCTAGCTGCAAGAGAAATGCCTTAAATTGCCGTTTGAAGCTTCAACTTTGGGTTCCCAGTTCACGTTATTTGGGTATCGAAAAAAAACGTCGATTAAGATTTGTCATTTTTGGTAGTGATTTTATTAGCCTATTAGATGCACAATGAGTTGGAGAAACAGATAAACCCCACTTCCGGTAGTCTAGCTGCAAGAGAAATGCCTTAAATTGCCGTTTGAAGCTTCAACTTTGGCTTCCCAGTTCACGTTATTTGGGTATCGAAAAAAAAATTCGATTAAGATTTGTCATTTTTGGTAGTGATTTTATTAGCCTATTAGGTGCACAATGAGTTGGAGAATCTGATAAACCCCACTTCCGGTAGTCTAGCTGCAAGAGAAATGCATTAAATTGCCGTTTGAAGCTTCAACTTTGGGTTCCCAGTTCACGTTATTTGGGTATCGAAAAAAAAAGTCGATTAAGATTTGTCATTTTTGGTAGTGATTTTATTAGCCTATTAGATGCACAATGAGTTGGAGAATCAGATAAACCCCACTTCCGGTAGTCTAGCTGCAAGAGAAATGCCTTAAATTGCCGTTTGAAGCTTCAACTTTGGGTTCCCAGTTCACGTTATTTGGGTATCGTAAAAAAAAGTCGATTAAGATTTGTCATTTTTGGTAGTGATTTTATTAGCCTATTAGATGCACAAAGAGTTGGAGAATCAGATAAACCCCACTTCCGGTAGTCTAGCTGCAAGAGAAATGCCTTAAATTGCCGTTTGAAGCTTCAACTTTGGGTTCCCAGTTCACTTTATTTGGGTATCGAAAAAAAAGTCGATTAAGATTTGTAATTTTTCGTAGTGATTTTATTAGCCTATTAGATGCACAATGAGTTGGAGAATCTGATAAACCCCACATCCGGTAGTCTAGCTGCAAGAGAAATGCCTTAAATTGCCGTTTGAAGCTTCAACTTTGGGTTCCCAGTTCACGTTATTTGGGTATCGTAAAAAAAAGTCGATTAAGATTTGTCATTTTTGGTAGTGATTTTATTAGCCTATTAGATGCACAATGAGTTGGAGAATCTGATAAACCCCACTTCCGGTAGTCTATCTGCAAGAGAAATGCCTTAAATTGCCGTTTGAAGCTTCAACTTTGGGTTCCCAGTTCACGTTATTTGGGTATCGTAAAAAAAAGTCGATTAAGATTTGTCATTTTTGGTAGTGATTTTATTAGCCTATTAGATGCACAATGAGTTGGAGAATCTGATAAACCCCACTTCCGGTAGTCTAGCTGCAAGAGAAATGCCTTAAATTGCCGTTTGAAGCTTCAACTTTGGGTTCCCAGTTCACGTTATTTGGGTATCGAAAAAAAAAGTCGATTAAGATTTGTCATTTTTGGTAGTGATTTTATTAGCCTATTAGATGCACAATGAGTTGGAGAATCTGATAAACCCCACTTCCGGCAGTCTAGCTGCAAGAGAAATGCCTTAAATTGCCGTTTGAAGCTTCAACTATGGGTTCCCAGTTCACGTTATTTGGGTATCGAAAAAAAAAGTCGATTAAGATTTGTCATTTTTGGTAGTGATTTTATTAGCCTATTAGATGCACAATGAGTTGGAGAATCAGATAAACCCCACTTCCGGTAGTCTAGCTGCAAGGGAAATGCCTTAAATTGCCGTTTGAAGCTTCAACTTTGGGTTCCCAGTTCACGTTATTTGGGTATCGTAAAAAAAAGTCGATTAAGATTTGTCATTTTTGGTAGTCATTTTATTAGCCTATTAGAGGCACAATGAGTTGGAGAATCTGATAAACCCCACTTCCGGTAGTCTAGCTGCAAGAGAAATGCCTTAAATTGCCGTTTGAAGCTTCAACTTTGGGTTCCCAGTTCACGTTATTTGGATATCGAAAAAAAAAGTCGATTAAGATTTGTCATTTTTGGTAGTGATTTTATTAGCCTATTAGATGCACAATGAGTTGGAGAATCAGATAAACCCCACTACCGGTAGTCTAGCTGCAAGTGAAATGCCTTAAATTGCCGTTTGAAGCTTCTACTTTGGGTTCCCAGTTCACGTTATTTGGGTATCGTAAAAAAAAGTCGATTAAGATTTGTCATTTTTGGTAGTGATTTTATTAGCCTATTAGATGCACAATGGAGAATCTGATAAACCCCACTTCCGGTAGTCTAGCTGCAAGAGAAATGCCTTAAATTGCCGTTTGAAGCTTCAACTTTGGGTTCCCAGTTCACGTTATTTGGGTATCGTAAAAAAAAGTCGATTAAGATTTGTCATTTTTGGTAGTGATTTTATTAGCCTATTAGATGCACAATGAGTTGGAGAATCTGATAAACCCCACTTCCGGTAGTCTAGCTGCAAGAGAAATGCCTTAAATTGCCGTTTGAAGCTTCAACTTTGGGTTCCCAGTTCACGTTATTTGGGTATCGTAAAAAAAAAGTCGATTAAGATTTGTCATTTTTGGTAGTGATTTTATTAGCCTATTAGATGCACAATGAGTTGGAGAATCTGATAAACCCCACTTCCGGTAGTCTAGCTGCAAGAGAAATGCCTTAAATTGCCGTTTGAAGCTTCAAATTTGGGTTCCCAGTTCACGTTATTTGGGTATCGAAAAAAAAAGTCGATTAAGATTTGTCATTTTTGGTAGTGATTTTATTAGCCTATTAGATGCACAATGAGTTGGAGAATCTGATAAACCCCACTTCCGGTAGTCTAGCTGCAAGTGAAATGCCTTAAATTGCCGTTTGAAGCTTCAACTTTGGGTTCCCAGTTCACGTTATTTGGGTATCGAAAAAAAAAGTCGATTAAGATTTGTCATTTTTGGTAGTGATTTTATTAGCCTATTAGATGCACAATGAGTTGGAGAATCTGATAAATCCCACTTCCGGTAGCCTAGCTGCAAGAGAAATGCCTTAAATTGCCGTTTGAAGCTTCAACTTTGGGGTCCCAGTTCACGTTATTTGGGTATCGTAAAAAAAAGTCGATTAAGATTTGTCATTTTTGGTAGTGATTTTATTAGCCTATTAGATGCACAATGAGTTGGAGAATCTGATAAACCCCACTTCCGGTAGTCTAGCTGCAAGAGTAATGCCTTAATTTGCCGTTTGAAGCTTCAACTTTGGGTTCCCAGTTCAAGTTATTTGGGTATCGAAAAAAAAAGTCGATTAAGATTTGTCATTTTTGGTAGTGATTTTATTAGCCTATTAGATGCACAATGAGTTGGAGAATCTGATAAACCCCACTTCCGGTAGTCTAGCTGCAAGAGAAATGCCTTAAATTGCCGTTTGAAGCTTCAACTTTGGGTTCCCAGTTCACGTTATTTGGGTATCGTAAAAAAAAGTCGATTAAGATTTGTCATTTTTGGTAGTGATTTTATTAGCCTATTAGATGCACAATGAGTTGGAGAATCTGATAAACCCCACTTCCGGTAGTCTCGCTGCAAGTGAAATGCCTTAAATTGCCGTTTGAAGCTTCAACTTTGGGTTCCCAGTTCACGTTATTTGGGTATCGAAAAAAAAAGTCGATTAAGATTTGTCATTTTTGGTAGTGATTTTATTAGCCTATTAGATGCACAATGAGTTGGAGAATCTGATAAACCCCACTTCCGGTAGTCTAGCTGCAAGAGAAATGCCTTAAATTGCCGTTTGAAGCTTCAACTTTGGGTTCCCAGTTCACGTTATTTGGGTATCGTAAAAAAAAGTCGATTAAGATTTGTCATTTTTGGTAGTCATTTTATTAGCCTATTAGAGGCACAATGAGTTGGAGAATCTGATAAACCCCACTTCCGGTAGTCTAGCTGCAAGAGAAATGCCTTAAATTGCCGTTTGAAGCTTCAACTTTGGGTTCCCAGTTCACGTTATTTGGATATCGAAAAAAAAAGTCGATTAAGATTTGTCATTTTTGGTAGTGATTTTATTAGCCTATTAGATGCACAATGAGTTGGAGAATCAGATAAACCCCACTACCGGTAGTCTAGCTGCAAGTGAAATGCCTTAAATTGCCGTTTGAAGCTTCTACTTTGGGTTCCCAGTTCACGTTATTTGGGTATCGTAAAAAAAAGTCGATTAAGATTTGTCATTTTTGGTAGTGATTTTATTAGCCTATTAGATGCACAATGGAGAATCTGATAAACCCCACTTCCGGTAGTCTAGCTGCAAGAGAAATGCCTTAAATTGCCGTTTGAAGCTTCAACTTTGGGTTCCCAGTTCACGTTATTTGGGTATCGTAAAAAAAAGTCGATTAAGATTTGTCATTTTTGGTAGTGATTTTATTAGCCTATTAGATGCACAATGAGTTGGAGAATCTGATAAACCCCACTTCCGGTAGTCTAGCTGCAAGAGAAATGCCTTAAATTGCCGTTTGAAGCTTCAACTTTGGGTTCCCAGTTCACGTTATTTGGGTATCGTAAAAAAAAAGTCGATTAAGATTTGTCATTTTTGGTAGTGATTTTATTAGCCTATTAGATGCACAATGAGTTGGAGAATCTGATAAACCCCACTTCCGGTAGTCTAGCTGCAAGAGAAATGCCTTAAATTGCCGTTTGAAGCTTCAAATTTGGGTTCCCAGTTCACGTTATTTGGGTATCGAAAAAAAAAGTCGATTAAGATTTGTCATTTTTGGTAGTGATTTTATTAGCCTATTAGATGCACAATGAGTTGGAGAATCTGATAAACCCCACTTCCGGTAGTCTAGCTGCAAGTGAAATGCCTTAAATTGCCGTTTGAAGCTTCAACTTTGGGTTCCCAGTTCACGTTATTTGGGTATCGAAAAAAAAAGTCGATTAAGATTTGTCATTTTTGGTAGTGATTTTATTAGCCTATTAGATGCACAATGAGTTGGAGAATCTGATAAACCCCACTTCCGGTAGCCTAGCTGCAAGAGAAATGCCTTAAATTGCCGTTTGAAGCTTCAACTTTGGGGTCCCAGTTCACGTTATTTGGGTATCGTAAAAAAAAGTCGATTAAGATTTGTCATTTTTGGTAGTGATTTTATTAGCCTATTAGATGCACAATGAGTTGGAGAATCTGATAAACCCCACTTCCGGTAGTCTAGCTGCAAGAGTAATGCCTTAATTTGCCGTTTGAAGCTTCAACTTTGGGTTCCCAGTTCAAGTTATTTGGGTATCGAAAAAAAAAGTCGATTAAGATTTGTCATTTTTGGTAGTGATTTTATTAGCCTATTAGATGCACAATGAGTTGGAGAATCTGATAAACCCCACTTCCGGTAGTCTAGCTGCAAGAGAAATGCCTTAAATTGCCGTTTGAAGCTTCAACTTTGGGTTCCCAGTTCACGTTATTTGGGTATCGTAAAAAAAAGTCGATTAAGATTTGTCATTTTTGGTAGTGATTTTATTAGCCTATTAGATGCACAATGAGTTGGAGAATCTGATAAACCCCACTTCCGGTAGTCTCGCTGCAAGTGAAATGCCTTAAATTGCCGTTTGAAGCTTCAACTTTGGGTTCCCAGTTCACGTTATTTGGGTATCGAAAAAAAAAGTCGATTAAGATTTGTCATTTTTGGTAGTGATTTTATTAGCCTATTAGATGCACAATGAGTTGGAGAATCTGATAAACCCCACTTCCGGTAGTCTAGCTGCAAGAGAAATGCCTTAAATTGCCGTTTGAAGCTTCAACTTTGGGTTCCCAGTTCACGTTATTTGGGTATCGAAAAAAAAAGTCGATTAAGATTTGTCATTTTTGGTAGTGGTTTTATTAGCCTATTAGATGCACAATGAGTTGGAGAATCAGATAAACCCCACTTCCGGTAGTCTAGCTGTAAGAGAAATGCCTTAAATTGCCGTTTGAAGCTTCAACTTTGGGTTCCCAGTTCACGTTATTTGGGTATCGTAAAAAAAAGTCGATTAAGATTTGTCATTTTTGGTAGTGATTTTATTAGCCTATTAGATGCACAATGAGTTGGAGAATCTGATAAACCCCACTTCCGGTAGTCTCGCTGCAAGTGAAATGCCTTAAATTGCCGTTTGAAGCTTCAACTTTGGGTTCCCAGTTCACGTTATTTGGGTATCGAAAAAAAAAGTCGATTAAGATTTGTCATTTTTGGTAGTGATTTTATTAGCCTATTAGATGCACAATGAGTTGGAGAATCTGATAAACCCCACTTCCGGTAGTCTAGCTGCAAGTGAAATGCCTTAAATTGCCGTTTGAAGCTTCAACTTTGGGTTCCCAGTTCACGTTATTTGGGTATCGAAAAAAAAAGTCGATTAAGATTTGTCATTTTTGGTAGTGATTTTATTAGCCTATTAGATGCACAATGAGTTGGAGAATCTGATAAACCCCACTTCCGGTAGCCTAGCTGCAAGAGAAATGCCTTAAATTGCCGTTTGAAGCTTCAACTTTGGGGTCCCAGTTCACGTTATTTGGGTATCGTAAAAAAAAGTCGATTAAGATTTGTCATTTTTGGTAGTGATTTTATTAGCCTATTAGATGCACAATGAGTTGGAGAATCTGATAAACCCCACTTCCGGTAGTCTAGCTGCAAGAGTAATGCCTTAATTTGCCGTTTGAAGCTTCAACTTTGGGTTCCCAGTTCAAGTTATTTGGGTATCGAAAAAAAAAGTCGATTAAGATTTGTCATTTTTGGTAGTGATTTTATTAGCCTATTAGATGCACAATGAGTTGGAGAATCTGATAAACCCCACTTCCGGTAGTCTAGCTGCAAGAGAAATGCCTTAAATTGCCGTTTGAAGCTTCAACTTTGGGTTCCCAGTTCACGTTATTTGGGTATCGTAAAAAAAAGTCGATTAAGATTTGTCATTTTTGGTAGTGATTTTATTAGCCTATTAGATGCACAATGAGTTGGAGAATCTGATAAACCCCACTTCCGGTAGTCTCGCTGCAAGTGAAATGCCTTAAATTGCCGTTTGAAGCTTCAACTTTGGGTTCCCAGTTCACGTTATTTGGGTATCGAAAAAAAAAGTCGATTAAGATTTGTCATTTTTGGTAGTGATTTTATTAGCCTATTAGATGCACAATGAGTTGGAGAATCTGATAAACCCCACTTCCGGTAGTCTAGCTGCAAGAGAAATGCCTTAAATTGCCGTTTGAAGCTTCAACTTTGGGTTCCCAGTTCACGTTATTTGGGTATCGTAAAAAAAAGTCGATTAAGATTTGTCATTTTTGGTAGTCATTTTATTAGCCTATTAGAGGCACAATGAGTTGGAGAATCTGATAAACCCCACTTCCGGTAGTCTAGCTGCAAGAGAAATGCCTTAAATTGCCGTTTGAAGCTTCAACTTTGGGTTCCCAGTTCACGTTATTTGGATATCGAAAAAAAAAGTCGATTAAGATTTGTCATTTTTGGTAGTGATTTTATTAGCCTATTATATGCACAATGAGTTGGAGAATCAGATAAACCCCACTACCGGTAGTCTAGCTGCAAGTGAAATGCCTTAAATTGCCGTTTGAAGCTTCTACTTTGGGTTCCCAGTTCACGTTATTTGGGTATCGTAAAAAAAAGTCGATTAAGATTTGTCATTTTTGGTAGTGATTTTATTAGCCTATTAGATGCACAATGGAGAATCTGATAAACCCCACTTCCGGTAGTCTAGCTGCAAGAGAAATGCCTTAAATTGCCGTTTGAAGCTTCAACTTTGGGTTCCCAGTTCACGTTATTTGGGTATCGTAAAAAAAAGTCGATTAAGATTTGTCATTTTTGGTAGTGATTTTATTAGCCTATTAGATGCACAATGAGTTGGAGAATCTGATAAACCCCACTTCCGGTAGTCTAGCTGCAAGAGAAATGCCTTAAATTGCCGTTTGAAGCTTCAACTTTGGGTTCCCAGTTCACGTTATTTGGGTATCGTAAAAAAAAAGTCGATTAAGATTTGTCATTTTTGGTAGTGATTTTATTAGCCTATTAGATGCACAATGAGTTGGAGAATCTGATAAACCCCACTTCCGGTAGTCTAGCTGCAAGAGAAATGCCTTAAATTGCCGTTTGAAGCTTCAAATTTGGGTTCCCAGTTCACGTTATTTGGGTATCGAAAAAAAAAGTCGATTAAGATTTGTCATTTTTGGTAGTGATTTTATTAGCCTATTAGATGCACAATGAGTTGGAGAATCTGATAAACCCCACTTCCGGTAGTCTAGCTGCAAGTGAAATGCCTTAAATTGCCGTTTGAAGCTTCAACTTTGGGTTCCCAGTTCACGTTATTTGGGTATCGAAAAAAAAAGTCGATTAAGATTTGTCATTTTTGGTAGTGATTTTATTAGCCTATTAGATGCACAATGAGTTGGAGAATCTGATAAACCCCACTTCCGGTAGCCTAGCTGCAAGAGAAATGCCTTAAATTGCCGTTTGAAGCTTCAACTTTGGGGTCCCAGTTCACGTTATTTGGGTATCGTAAAAAAAAGTCGATTAAGATTTGTCATTTTTGGTAGTGATTTTATTAGCCTATTAGATGCACAATGAGTTGGAGAATCTGATAAACCCCACTTCCGGTAGTCTAGCTGCAAGAGTAATGCCTTAATTTGCCGTTTGAAGCTTCAACTTTGGGTTCCCAGTTCAAGTTATTTGGGTATCGAAAAAAAAAGTCGATTAAGATTTGTCATTTTTGGTAGTGATTTTATTAGCCTATTAGATGCACAATGAGTTGGAGAATCTGATAAACCCCACTTCCGGTAGTCTAGCTGCAAGAGAAATGCCTTAAATTGCCGTTTGAAGCTTCAACTTTGGGTTCCCAGTTCACGTTATTTGGGTATCGTAAAAAAAAGTCGATTAAGATTTGTCATTTTTGGTAGTGATTTTATTAGCCTATTAGATGCACAATGAGTTGGAGAATCTGATAAACCCCACTTCCGGTAGTCTCGCTGCAAGTGAAATGCCTTAAATTGCCGTTTGAAGCTTCAACTTTGGGTTCCCAGTTCACGTTATTTGGGTATCGAAAAAAAAAGTCGATTAAGATTTGTCATTTTTGGTAGTGATTTTATTAGCCTATTAGATGCACAATGAGTTGGAGAATCTGATAAACCCCACTTCCGGTAGTCTAGCTGCAAGAGAAATGCCTTAAATTGCCGTTTGAAGCTTCAACTTTGGGTTCCCAGTTCACGTTATTTGGGTATCGAAAAAAAAAGTCGATTAAGATTTGTCATTTTTGGTAGTGGTTTTATTAGCCTATTAGATGCACAATGAGTTGGAGAATCAGATAAACCCCACTTCCGGTAGTCTAGCTGTAAGAGAAATGCCTTAAATTGCCGTTTGAAGCTTCAACTTTGGGTTCCCAGTTCCCGTTATTTGGGTATCGTAAAAAAAAGTCGATTAAGATTTGTCATTTTTGGTAGTGATTTTATTAGCCTATTAGATGCACAATGAGTTGGAGAATCTGATAAACCCCACTTCCGGTAGTCTCGCTGCAAGTGAAATGCCTTAAATTGCCGTTTGAAGCTTCAACTTTGGGTTCCCAGTTCACGTTATTTGGGTATCGAAAAAAAAAGTCGATTAAGATTTGTCATTTTTGGTAGTGATTTTATTAGCCTATTAGATGCACAATGAGTTGGAGAATCTGATAAACCCCACTTCCGGTAGTCTAGCTGCAAGAGAAATGCCTTAAATTGCCGTTTGAAGCTTCAACTTTGGGTTCCCAGTTCACGTTATTTGGGTATCGAAAAAAAAAGTCGATTAAGATTTGTCATTTTTGGTAGTGGTTTTATTACCCTATTAGATGCACAATGAGTTGGAGAATCAGATAAACCCCACTTCCGGTAGTCTAGCTGTAAGAGAAATGCCTTAAATTGCCGTTTGAAGCTTCAACTTTGGGTTCCCAGTTCACGTTATTTGGATATCGTAAAAAAAAGTCGATTAAGATTTGTCATTTTTGGTAGTGATTTTATTAGCCTATTAGATGCACAATGAGTTGGAGAATCAGATAAACCCCACTTCCGGTAGTCTAGCTGCAAGAGAAATGCCTTAAATTGCCGTTTGAATCTTCAACTTTGGGATCCCAGTTCACGTTATTTGGGTATGGAAAAAAAAAGTCGATTAAGATTTGTCATTTTCGGTAGTGATTTTATTAGCCTATTAGATGCACAATGAGTTGGAGAATCAGATAAACCCCACTTCCGGTGGTCTAGCTGCAAGAGAAATGCCTTAAATTGCCGTTTGAAGCTTCAACTTTGGGTTCCCAGTTCACGTTATTTGGGTATCGAAAAAAAAAGTCGATTAAGATTTGTCATTTTTGGTAGTGATTTTATTAGCCTATTAGATGCACAATGAGTTGGAGAATCTGATAAACCGCACTTCCGTTAGTCTAGCTGCAAGAGAAATGCCTTAAATTGCCGTTTGAAGCTTCAACTTTGGGTTCCCAGTTCACGTTATTTGGGTATCGAATAAAAAAGTCGATTAAGATTTGTCATTTTTGGTAGTGATTTTATTAGCCTATTAGATGCACAATGAGTTGGAGAATCAGATAAACCCCACTTCCGGTAGTCTAGCTGCAAGAGAAATGCCTTAAATTGCCGTTTGAAGCTTCAACTTTGGGATCCCAGTTCACGTTATTTGGGTATGGAAAAAAAAAGTCGATTAAGATTTGTCATTTTCGGTAGTGATTTTATTAGCCTATTAGATGCACAATGAGTTGGAGAATCAGATAAACCCCACTTCCGGTAGTCTAGCTGCAAGAGAAATGCCTTAAATTGCCGTTTGAATCTTCAACTTTGGGTTCCCAGTTCCCGTTATTTGGGTATCGAAAAAAAAAGTCGATTAAGATTTGTCATTTTTGGTAGTGATTTTATTAGCCTATTAGATGCACAATGAGTTGGAGAATCTGATAAACCCCACTTCCGGTAGTCTCGCTGCAAGTGAAATGCCTTAAATTGCCGTTTGAAGCTTCAACTTTGGGTTCCCAGTTCACGTTATTTGGGTATCGAAAAAAAAAGTCGATTAAGATTTGTCATTTTTGGTAGTGATTTTATTAGCCTATTAGATGCACAATGAGTTGGAGAATCTGATAAACCCCACTTCCGGTAGTCTAGCTGCAAGAGAAATGCCTTAAATTGCCGTTTGAAGCTTCAACTTTGGGTTCCCAGTTCACGTTATTTGGGTATCGAAAAAAAAAGTCGATTAAGATTTGTCATTTTTGGTAGTGGTTTTATTACCCTATTAGATGCACAATGAGTTGGAGAATCAGATAAACCCCACTTCCGGTAGTCTAGCTGTAAGAGAAATGCCTTAAATTGCCGTTTGAAGCTTCAACTTTGGGTTCCCAGTTCACGTTATTTGGATATCGTAAAAAAAAGTCGATTAAGATTTGTCATTTTTGGTAGTGATTTTATTAGCCTATTAGATGCACAATGAGTTGGAGAATCAGATAAACCCCACTTCCGGTAGTCTAGCTGCAAGAGAAATGCCTTAAATTGCCGTTTGAATCTTCAACTTTGGGATCCCAGTTCACGTTATTTGGGTATGGAAAAAAAAAGTCGATTAAGATTTGTCATTTTCGGTAGTGATTTTATTAGCCTATTAGATGCACAATGAGTTGGAGAATCAGATAAACCCCACTTCCGGTGGTCTAGCTGCAAGAGAAATGCCTTAAATTGCCGTTTGAAGCTTCAACTTTGGGTTCCCAGTTCACGTTATTTGGGTATCGAAAAAAAAAGTCGATTAAGATTTGTCATTTTTGGTAGTGATTTTATTAGCCTATTAGATGCACAATGAGTTGGAGAATCTGATAAACCGCACTTCCGTTAGTCTAGCTGCAAGAGAAATGCCTTAAATTGCCGTTTGAAGCTTCAACTTTGGGTTCCCAGTTCACGTTATTTGGGTATCGAATAAAAAAGTCGATTAAGATTTGTCATTTTTGGTAGTGATTTTATTAGCCTATTAGATGCACAATGAGTTGGAGAATCAGATAAACCCCACTTCCGGTAGTCTAGCTGCAAGAGAAATGCCTTAAATTGCCGTTTGAAGCTTCAACTTTGGGATCCCAGTTCACGTTATTTGGGTATGGAAAAAAAAAGTCGATTAAGATTTGTCATTTTCGGTAGTGATTTTATTAGCCTATTAGATGCACAATGAGTTGGAGAATCAGATAAACCCCACTTCCGGTAGTCTAGCTGCAAGAGAAATGCCTTAAATTGCCGTTTGAATCTTCAACTTTGGGTTCCCAGTTCACGTTATTTGGGTATCGAAAAAAAAAGTCGATTAAGATTTGTCATTTTTGGTAGTGATTTTATTAGCCTATTAGATGCACAATGAGTTGGAGAATCTGATAAACCCCACTTCCGTTAGTCTAGCTGCAAGAGAAATGCCTTAAATTGCCGTTTGAAGCTTCAACTTTGGGTTCCCAGTTCACGTTATTTGGGTATCGAAAAAAAAAGTCGATTAAGATTTGTCATTTTTGGTAGTGATTTTATTAGCCTATTAGATGCACAATGAGTTGGAGAATCAGATAAACCCCACTTCCGGTAGTCTAGCTGCAAGAGAAATGCCTTAAATTGCCGTTTGAAGCTTCAACTTTGGGATCCCAGTTCACGTTATTTGGGTAACGAAAAAAAAAGTCGATTAAGATTTGTCATTTTCGGTAGTGATTTTATTAGCCTATTAGATGCACAATGAGTTGGAGAATCAGATAAACCCCACTTCCGGTAGTCTAGCTGCAAGAGAAATGCCTTAAATTGCCGTTTGAAGCTTCAACTTTGGGTTCCCAGTTCACGTTATTTGGGTATCGTAAAAAAAAGTCGATTAAGATTTGTCATTTTTGGTAGTGATTTTATTAGCCTATTAGATGCACAATGAGTTGGAGAATCAGATAAACCCCACTTCCGGTAGTCTAGCTGCAAGAGAAATGCCTTAAATTGCCGTTTGAATCTTCAACTTTGGGATCCCAGTTCACGTTATTTGGGTATGGAAAAAAAAAGTCGATTAAGATTTGTCATTTTCGGTAGTGATTTTATCAGCCTATTAGATGCACAATGAGTTGGAGAATCAGATAAACCCCACTTCCGGTGGTCTAGCTGCAAGAGAAATGCCTTAAATTGCCGTTTGAAGCTTCAACTTTGGGTTCCCAGTTCACGTTATTTGGGTATCGAAAAAAAAAGTCGATTAAGATTTGTCATTTTTGGTAGTGATTTTATTAGCCTATTAGATGCACAATGAGTTGGAGAATCTGATAAACCGCACTTCCGTTAGTCTAGCTGCAAGAGAAATGCCTTAAATTGCCGTTTGAAGCTTCAACTTTGGGTTCCCAGTTCACGTTATTTGGGTATCGAATAAAAAAGTCGATTAAGATTTGTCATTTTTGGTAGTGATTTTATTAGCCTATTAGATGCACAATGAGTTGGAGAATCAGATAAACCCCACTTCCGGTAGTCTAGCTGCAAGAGAAATGCCTTAAATTGCCGTTTGAAGCTTCAACTTTGGGATCCCAGTTCGTTATTTGGGTATGGAAAAAAAAAGTCGATTAAGATTTGTCATTTTCGGTAGTGATTTTATTAGCCTATTAGATGCACAATGAGTTGGAGAATCAGATAAACCCCACTTCCGGTATAGCTGCAAGAGAAATGCCTTAAATTGCCGTTTGAATCTTCAACTTTGGGTTCCCAGTTCACGTTATTTGGGTATCGAAAAAAAAAGTCGATTAAGATTTGTCATTTTTGGTAGTGATTTTATTAGCCTATTAGATGCACAATGAGTTGGAGAATCTGATAAACCCCACTTCCGGTAGTCTCGCTGCAAGTGAAATGCCTTAAATTGCCGTTTGAAGCTTCAACTTTGGGTTCCCAGTTCACGTTATTTGGGTATCGAAAAAAAAAGTCGATTAAGATTTGTCATTTTTGGTAGTGATTTTATTAGCCTATTAGATGCACAATGAGTTGGAGAATCTGATAAACCCCACTTCCGGTAGTCTAGCTGCAAGAGAAATGCCTTAAATTGCCGTTTGAAGCTTCAACTTTGGGTTCCCAGTTCACGTTATTTGGGTATCGAAAAAAAAAGTCGATTAAGATTTGTCATTTTTGGTAGTGATTTTATTAGCCTATTAGATGCACAATGAGTTGGAGAATCAGATAAACCCCACTTCCGGTAGTCTAGCTGTAAGAGAAATGCCTTAAATTGCCGTTTGAAGCTTCAACTTTGGGTTCCCAGTTCATGTTATTTGGGTATCGTAAAAAAAAGTCGATTAAGATTTGTCATTTTTGGTAGTGATTTTATTAGCCTATTAGATGCACAATGAGCTGGAGAATCAGATAAACCCCACTTCCGGTAGTCTAGCTGCAAGAGAAATGCCTTAAATTGCCGTTTGAATCTTCAACTTTGGGATCCCAGTTCACGTTATTTGGGTATGGAAAAAAAAAGTCGATTAAGATTTGTCATTTTCGGTAGTGATTTTATTAGCCTATTAGATGCACAATGAGTTGGAGAATCAGATAAACCCCACTTCCGGTGGTCTAGCTGCAAGAGAAATGCCTTAAATTGCCGTTTGAAGCTTCAACTTTGGGTTCCCAGTTCACGTTATTTGGGTATCGAAAAAAAAAGTCGATTAAGATTTGTCATTTTTGGTAGTGATTTTATTAGCCTATTAGATGCACAATGAGTTGGAGAATCTGATAAACCGCACTTCCGTTAGTCTAGCTGCAAGAGAAATGCCTTAAATTGCCGTTTGAAGCTTCAACTTTGGGTTCCCAGTTCACGTTATTTGGGTATCGAATAAAAAAGTCGATTAAGATTTGTCATTTTTGGTAGTGATTTTATTAGCCTATTAGATGCACAATGAGTTGGAGAATCAGATAAACCCCACTTCCGGTAGTCTAGCTGCAAGAGAAATGCCTTAAATTGCCGTTTGAATCTTCAACTTTGGGTTCCCAGTTCACGTTATTTGGGTATCGAAAAAAAAAGTCGATTAAGATTTGTCATTTTTGGTAGTGATTTTATTAGCCTATTAGATGCACAATGAGTTGGAGAATCTGATAAACCCCACTTCCGTTAGTCTAGCTGCAAGAGAAATGCCTTAAATTGCCGTTTGAAGCTTCAACTTTGGGTTCCCAGTTCACGTTATTTGGGTATCGAAAAAAAAAGTCGATTAAGATTTGTCATTTTTGGTAGTGATTTTATTAGCCTATTAGATGCACAATGAGTTGGAGAATCAGATAAACCCCACTTCCGGTAGTCTAGCTGCAAGAGAAATGCCTTAAATTGCCGTTTGAAGCTTCAACTTTGGGATCCCAGTTCACGTTATTTGGGTACCGAAAAAAAAAGTCGATTAAGATTTGTCATTTTCGGTAGTGATTTTATTAGCCTATTAGATGCACAATGAGTTGGAGAATCAGATAAACCCCACTTCCGGTAGTCTAGCTGCAAGAGAAATGCCTTAAATTGCCGTTTGAAGCTTCAACTTTGGGTTCCCAGTTCACGTTATTTGGGTATCGAAAAAAAAAGTCGATTAAGATTTGTCATTTTTGGTAGTGATTTTATTAGCCTATTAGATGCACAATGAGTTGGAGAATCTGATAAACCCCACTTCCGGTAGTCTAGCTGCAAGAGAAATGGCTTAAATTGCCGTTTGAAGCTTCAACTTTGGGTTCCCAGTCCACGTTATTTGGGTATCCAAAAAAAAAGTCGATTAAGATTTGTCATTTTTGGTAGTGATTTTATTAGCCTATTAGATGCACAATGAGTTGGAGAATCAGATAAACATCACTTCCGGTAGTCTAGCTGCAAGAGAAATGCCTTAAATTGCCGTTTGAAGCTTCAACTTTGGGTTCCCAGTTCACGTTATTTGGGTATCGAAAAAAAAAGTCGATTAAGATTTGTCATTTTTGGTAGTGATTTTATTAGCCTATTAGATGCACAATGAGTTGGAGAATCTGATAAACCCCACTTCCGGTAGTCTAGCTGCAAGTGAAATGCCTTAAATTGCCGTTTGAAGCTTCAACTTTGGGTTACCAGTTTACGTTATTTGGGTATCGAAAAAAAAAGTCGATTAAGATTTGTCATTTTCGGTAGTGATTTTATTAGCCTATTAGATGCACAATGAGTTGGAGAATCTGATAAACCCCACTTCCGGTAGTCTAGCTGCAAGAGAAATGCCTTAAATTGCCGTTTGAAGCTTCAACTTTGGGTTCCCAGTTCACGTTATTTGGGTATCGAAAAAAAAAGTCGATTAAGATTTGTCATTTTTGGTAGTGATTTTATTAGCCTATTAGATGCACAATGAGTTGGAGAATCAGATAAACCCCACTTCCGGTAGTCTAGCTGTAAGAGAAATGCCTTAAATTGCCGTTTGAAGCTTCAACTTTGGGTTCCCAGTTCATGTTATTTGGGTATCGTAAAAAAAAGTCGATTAAGATTTGTCATTTTTGGTAGTGATTTTATTAGCCTATTAGATGCACAATGAGCTGGAGAATCAGATAAACCCCACTTCCGGTAGTCTAGCTGCAAGAGAAATGCCTTAAATTGCCGTTTGAATCTTCAACTTTGGGATCCCAGTTCACGTTATTTGGGTATGGAAAAAAAAAGTCGATTAAGATTTGTCATTTTCGGTAGTGATTTTATTAGCCTATTAGATGCACAATGAGTTGGAGAATCAGATAAACCCCACTTCCGGTGGTCTAGCTGCAAGAGAAATGCCTTAAATTGCCGTTTGAAGCTTCAACTTTGGGTTCCCAGTTCACGTTATTTGGGTATCGAAAAAAAAAGTCGATTAAGATTTGTCATTTTTGGTAGTGATTTTATTAGCCTATTAGATGCACAATGAGTTGGAGAATCTGATAAACCGCACTTCCGTTAGTCTAGCTGCAAGAGAAATGCCTTAAATTGCCGTTTGAAGCTTCAACTTTGGGTTCCCAGTTCACGTTATTTGGGTATCGAATAAAAAAGTCGATTAAGATTTGTCATTTTTGGTAGTGATTTTATTAGCCTATTAGATGCACAATGAGTTGGAGAATCAGATAAACCCCACTTCCGGTAGTCTAGCTGCAAGAGAAATGCCTTAAATTGCCGTTTGAATCTTCAACTTTGGGTTCCCAGTTCACGTTATTTGGGTATCGAAAAAAAAAGTCGATTAAGATTTGTCATTTTTGGTAGTGATTTTATTAGCCTATTAGATGCACAATGAGTTGGAGAATCTGATAAACCCCACTTCCGTTAGTCTAGCTGCAAGAGAAATGCCTTAAATTGCCGTTTGAAGCTTCAACTTTGGGTTCCCAGTTCACGTTATTTGGGTATCGAAAAAAAAAGTCGATTAAGATTTGTCATTTTTGGTAGTGATTTTATTAGCCTATTAGATGCACAATGAGTTGGAGAATCAGATAAACCCCACTTCCGGTAGTCTAGCTGCAAGAGAAATGCCTTAAATTGCCGTTTGAAGCTTCAACTTTGGGATCCCAGTTCACGTTATTTGGGTACCGAAAAAAAAAGTCGATTAAGATTTGTCATTTTCGGTAGTGATTTTATTAGCCTATTAGATGCACAATGAGTTGGAGAATCAGATAAACCCCACTTCCGGTAGTCTAGCTGCAAGAGAAATGCCTTAAATTGCCGTTTGAAGCTTCAACTTTGGGTTCCCAGTTCACGTTATTTGGGTATCGAAAAAAAAAGTCGATTAAGATTTGTCATTTTTGGTAGTGATTTTATTAGCCTATTAGATGCACAATGAGTTGGAGAATCTGATAAACCCCACTTCCGGTAGTCTAGCTGCAAGAGAAATGGCTTAAATTGCCGTTTGAAGCTTCAACTTTGGGTTCCCAGTCCACGTTATTTGGGTATCCAAAAAAAAAGTCGATTAAGATTTGTCATTTTTGGTAGTGATTTTATTAGCCTATTAGATGCACAATGAGTTGGAGAATCAGATAAACATCACTTCCGGTAGTCTAGCTGCAAGAGAAATGCCTTAAATTGCCGTTTGAAGCTTCAACTTTGGGTTCCCAGTTCACGTTATTTGGGTATCGAAAAAAAAAGTCGATTAAGATTTGTCATTTTTGGTAGTGATTTTATTAGCCTATTAGATGCACAATGAGTTGGAGAATCTGATAAACCCCACTTCCGGTAGTCTAGCTGCAAGTGAAATGCCTTAAATTGCCGTTTGAAGCTTCAACTTTGGGTTACCAGTTTACGTTATTTGGGTATCGAAAAAAAAAGTCGATTAAGATTTGTCATTTTCGGTAGTGATTTTATTAGCCTATTAGATGCACAATGAGTTGGAGAATCTGATAAACCCCACTTCCGGTAGTCTAGCTGCAAGAGAAATGCCTTAAATTGCCGTTTGAAGCTTCAACTTTGGGTTCCCAGTTCACGTTATTTGGGTATCGAAAAAAAAAGTCGATTAAGATTTGTCATTTTTGGTAGTGATTTTATTAGCCTATTAGATGCACAATGAGTTGGAGAATCACATAAACCCCACTTCCGGTAGTCTAGCTGCAAGAGAAATGCCTTAAATTGCCGTTTGAAGCTTCAACTTTGGATTCCCAGTTCACGTTATTTGGGTATCGAAAAAAAAAGTCGATTAAGATTTGTCATTTTTGGTAGTGATTTTATTAGCCTATTAGATGCACAATGAGTTGGAGAATCTGATAAATCCCACTTCCGGTAGTCTAGCTGCAAGAGAAATGCCTTAAATTGCCGTTTGAAGCTTCAACTTTGGGTTCCCAGTTCACGTTATTTGGGTATCGAAAAAAAAAGTCGTTTAAGATTTGTCATTTTTGGTAGTGATTTTATTAGCCTATTAGATGCACAATGAGTTGGAGAATCAGATAAACCCCACTTCCGGTAGTCTAGCTGCAAGAGAAATGCCTTAAATTGCCGTTTGAAGCTTCAACTTTGGGTTCCCAGTTCACGTTATTTGGGTATCGAAAAAAAAAGTCGTTTAAGATTTGTCATTTTTGGTAGTGATTTTATTAGCCTATTAGATGCACAATGAGTTGGAGAATCAGATAAACCCCACTTCCGGTAGTCTAGCTGCAAGAGAAATGCCTTAAATTGCCGTTTGAAGCTTCAACTTTGGGTTCCCAGTTCACGTTATTTGGGCATCGAAAAAAAAAGTCGTTTAAGATTTGTCATTTTTGGTAGTGATTTTATTAGCCTATTAGATGCACAGTGAGTTGGAGAATCAGATAAACCCCACTTCCGGTAGTCTAGCTGCAAGTGAAATGCCTTAAATTGCCGTTTGAAGCTTCAACTTTGGGTTCCCAGTTCACGTTATTTGGGTATCGAAAAAAAAAGTCGTTTAAGATTTGTCATTTTTGGTAGTGATTTTATTAGCCTATTAGATGCACAATGAGTGGGAGAATCTGATAAACCCGACTTCCGGTAGTCTAGCTGCAAAAGAAAAGCCTTAAATTGCCGTTTGAAGCTTCAACTTTGGGTTCCCAGTTCACGTTATTTGGGTATCGAAAAAAAAAGTCGTTTAAGATTTGTCATTTTTGGTAGTGATTTTATTAGCCTATTAGATGCACAATGAGTTGGAGAATCAGATAAACCCCACTTCCGGTAGTCTAGCTGCAAGAGAAATGCCTTAAATTCCCGTTTGAAGCTTCAACTTTGGGTTCCCAGTTCACGTTATTTGGGTATCGAAAAAAAAAGTCGTTTAAGATTTGTCATTTTTGGTAGTGATTTTATTAGCCTATTAGATGCACAATGAGTTGGAGAATCAGATAAACCCCACTTCCGGTAGTCTAGCTGCAAGAGAAATGCCTTAAATTGCCGTTTGAAGCTTCAACTTTGGGTTCCCAGTTCACGTTATTTGGGTATCGAAAAAAAAAGTCGATTAAGATTTGTCATTTTTGGTAGTGATTTTATTAGCCTATTAGATGCACAATGAGTTGGAGAATCTGATAAACCCGACTTCCGGTAGCCTAGCTGCAAGAGAAATGCCTTAAATTGCCGTTTGAAGCTTTAACTTTGGGTTCCCAGTTCCCGTTATTTGGGTATGGAAAAAAAAAGTCGATTAAGATTTGTCATTTTTGGTAGTGATTTTATTAGCCTATTAGATGCACAATGAGTTGGAGAATCTGATAAACCCCACTTCCGGTAGCCTAGCTGCAAGAGAAATGCCTTAAATTGCCGTTTGAAGCTTCAACTTTGGGTTACCAGTTCCCGTTATTTGGGTATCGAAAAAAGAAGTCGATTAAGATTTGTCATTTTTGGTAGTGATTTTATTAGCCTAGTAAGATGCACAATGAGTTGGAGAATAAGATAAACCCCACTTCCGGTAGCCTAGCTGCAAGAGAAATGCCTTAAATTGCCGTTTGAAGCTTCAACTTTGGGTTCCCAGTTCCCGTTATTTGGGTATCGAAAAAAAAAGTCGATTAAGATTTGTCATTTTTGGGAGTGATTTTATTAGCCTATTAGATGCACAATGAGTTGGAGAATCTGATAAACCCCACTTCCGGTAGCCTGGCTGCAAGAGAAATGCCTTAAATTGCCGTTTGAAGCTTCAACTTTGGGTTCCCAGTTCCCGTTATTTGGGTATCGAAAAAAGAAGTCGATTAAGATTTGTCATTTTTGGTAGTGATTTTATTAGCCTATTAGATGCACAATGAGTTGGAGAATCAGATAAACCCCACTTCCGGTAGCCTAGCTGCAAGTGAAATGCCTTAAATTGCCGTTTGAAGCTTCAACTTTGGGTTCCCAGTTCCCGTTATTTGGGTATCGAAAAAAAAAGTCGATTAAGATTTGTCATTTTTGGTAGTGATTTTATTAGCCTATTAGATGCACAATGAGTTGGAGAATCTGATAAACCCCACTTCCGGTAGCCTAGCTGCAAGAGAAATGCCTTAAATTGCCGTTTGAAGCTTCAACTTTGGGTTCCCAGTTCCCGTTATTTGGGTATCGAAAAAAAAAGTCGTTTAAGATTTGTCATTTTTGGTAGTGATTTTATTAGCCTATTAGATGCACAATAAGTTGGAGAATCTGATAAACCCCACTTCCGGTATCCTAGCTGCAAGAGAAATGCCTTAAATTGCCGTTTGAAGCTTCAACTTTGGGTTCCCAGTTCCCGTTATTTGGGTATCGAAAAAAAAAGTCGATTAAGATTTGTCATTTTTGGTAGTGATTTTATTAGCCTATTAGATACACAATGAGTTGGAGAATCTGATAAACCCCACTTCCGGTAACCTAGCTGCAAGAGAAATGCCTTAAATTGCCGTTTGAAGCTTCAACTTTGGGTTCCCAGTTCCCGTTATTTGCGTATCGAAAAAAGAAGTCGATTAAGATTTGTCATTTTTGGTAGTGATTTTATTAGCCTATTAGATGCACAATGAGTTGGAGAATCTGATAAACCCCACTTCCGGTAGCCTAGCTGCAAGAGAAATGCCTTAAATTGCCGTTTGAAGCTTTAACTTTGGGTTCCCAGTTCCCGTTATTTGGGTATGGAAAAAAAAAGTCGATTAAGATTTGTCATTTTTGGTAGTGATTTTATTAGCCTATTAGATGCACAATGAGTTGGAGAATCTGATAAACCCCACTTCCGGTAGCCTAGCTGCAAGAGAAATGCCTTAAATTGCCGTTTGAAGCTTCAACTTTGGGTTACCAGTTCCCGTTATTTGGGTATCGAAAAAAGAAGTCGATTAAGATTTGTCATTTTTGGTAGTGATTTTATTAGCCTAGTAAGATGCACAATGAGTTGGAGAATAAGATAAACCCCACTTCCGGTAGCCTAGCTGCAAGAGAAATGCCTTAAATTGCCGTTTGAAGCTTCAACTTTGGGTTCCCAGTTCCCGTTATTTGGGTATCGAAAAAAAAAGTCGATTAAGATTTGTCATTTTTGGGAGTGATTTTATTAGCCTATTAGATGCACAATGAGTTGGAGAATCTGATAAACCCCACTTCCGGTAGCCTGGCTGCAAGAGAAATGCCTTAAATTGCCGTTTGAAGCTTCAACTTTGGGATCCCAGTTCCCGTTATTTGGGTATCGAAAAAAGAAGTCGATTAAGATTTGTCATTTTTGGTAGTGATTTTATTAGCCTATTAGATGCACAATGAGTTGGAGAATCAGATAAACCCCACTTCCGGTAGCCTAGCTGCAAGAGAAATGCCTTAAATTGCCGTTTGAAGCTTCAACTTTGGGTTCCCAGTTCCCGTTATTTGGGTATCGAAAAAAAAAGTCGATTAAGATTTGTCATTTTTGGTAGTGATTTTATTAGCCTATTAGATGCACAATGAGTTGGAGAATCTGATAAACCCCACTTCCGGTAGCCTAGCAGCAAGAGAAATGCCTTAAATTGCCGTTTGAAGCTTCAACTTTGGGTTCCCAGTTCCCGTTATTTGGGTATCGAAAAAAAAAGTCGTTTAAGATTTGTCATTTTTGGTAGTGATTTTATTAGCCTATTAGATGCACAATGAGTTGGAGAATCTGATAAACCCCACTTCCGGTATCCTAGCTGCAAGAGAAATGCCTTAAATTGCCGTTTGAAGCTTCAACTTTGGGTTCCCAGTTCCCGTTATTTGGGTATCGAAAAAAAAAGTCGATTAAGATTTGTCATTTTTGGTAGTGATTTTATTAGCCTATTAGATGCACAATGAGTTGGAGAATCTGATAAACCCCACTTCCGGTAGCCTAGCTGCAAGAGAAATGCCTTAAATTGCCGTTTGAAGCTTCAACTTTGGGTTCCCAGTTCCCGTTATTTGCGTATCGAAAAAAGAAGTCGATTAAGATTTGTCATTTTTGGTAGTGATTTTATTAGCCTATTAGATGCACAATGAGTTGGAGAATCAGATAAACCCCACTTCCGGTAGCCTAGCTGCAAGAGAAATGCCTTAAATTGCCGTTTGAAGCTTCAACTTTGGGTTCCCAGTTCCCGTTATTTGGGTATCGAAAAAAAAAGTCTTTTAAGATTTGTCATTTTTGGTAGTGATTTTATTAGCCTATTAGATGCACAATGAGTTGGAGAATCTGATAAACCCCACTTCCGGTAGCCTAGCTGCAAGAGAATTGCCTTAAATTGCCGTTTGAAGCTTCAACTTTGGGTTCCCAGTTCCCGTTATTTGGGTATCGAAAAAAAAAGTCGATTAAGATTTGTCATTTTTGGTAGTGATTTTATTAGCCTATTAGATGCACAATGAGTTGGCGAATCTGATAAACCCCACTTCCGGTAGTCTAGCTGCAAGCGAAATGCCTTAAATTGCCGTTTGAAGCTTCAACTTTGGGTTCCCAGTTCCCGTTATTTGGGTATCGAAAAAAAAAGTCGATTAAGATTTGTCATTTTTGGTAGTGATTTTATTAGCCCATTAGATGCACAATGAGTTGGAGAATCAGATAAACCCCACTTCCGGTAGCCTAGCTGCAAGAGAAATGCCTTAAATTGCCGTTTGAAGCTTCAACTTTGGGTTCCCAGTTCCCGTTATTTGGGTATCGAAAAAAAAAGTCGAATAAGATTTGTCATTTTTGGTAGTGATTTTATTAGCCTATTAGATGCACAATGAGTTGGAGAATCTGATAAACCCCACTTCCGGTAGCCTAGCTGCAAGAGAAATGCCTTAAATTGCCGTTTGAAGCTTCAACTTTGGGTTCCCAGTTCCCGTTATTTGGGTATCGAAAAAAGAAGTCGATTAAGATTTGTCATTTTTGGTAGTGATTTTATTAGCCTATTAGATGCACAATGAGTTGGAGAATCAGATAAACCCCACTTCCGGTAGCCTAGCTGCAAGAGAAATGCCTTAAAGTGCCGTTGAAGCTTCAACTTTGGGTTCCCAGGTCCCGTTATTTGGGTATCGAAAAAAAAAGTCGATTAAGATTTGTCATTTTTGGTAGTGATTTTATTAGCCTATTAGATGCACAATGAGTTGGAGAATCTGATAAACCCCACTTCCGGTAGCCTAGCTGCAAGAGAAATGCCTTAAATTGCCGTTTGAAGCTTCAACTTTGGGTTACCAGTTCCCGTTATTTGGGTATCGAAAAAAGAAGTCGATTAAGATTTGTCATTTTTGGTAGTGATTTTATTAGCCTAGTAAGATGCACAATGAGTTGGAGAATAAGATAAACCCCACTTCCGGTAGCCTAGCTGCAAGAGAAATGCCTTAAATTGCCGTTTGAAGCTTCAACTTTGGGTTCCCAGTTCCCGTTATTTGGGTATCGAAAAAAAAAGTCGATTAAGATTTGTCATTTTTGGGAGTGATTTTATTAGCCTATTAGATGCACAATGAGTTGGAGAATCTGATAAACCCCACTTCCGGTAGCCTGGCTGCAAGAGAAATGCCTTAAATTGCCGTTTGAAGCTTCAACTTTGGGATCCCAGTTCCCGTTATTTGGGTATCGAAAAAAGAAGTCGATTAAGATTTGTCATTTTTGGTAGTGATTTTATTAGCCTATTAGATGCACAATGAGTTGGAGAATCAGATAAACCCCACTTCCGGTAGCCTAGCTGCAAGAGAAATGCCTTAAATTGCCGTTTGAAGCTTCAACTTTGGGTTCCCAGTTCCCGTTATTTGGGTATCGAAAAAAAAAGTCGTTTAAGATTTGTCATTTTTGGTAGTGATTTTATTAGCCTATTAGATGCACAATGAGTTGGAGAATCTGATAAACCCCACTTCCGGTATCCTAGCTGCAAGAGAAATGCCTTAAATTGCCGTTTGAAGCTTCAACTTTGGGTTCCCAGTTCCCGTTATTTGGGTATCGAAAAAAAAAGTCGATTAAGATTTGTCATTTTTGGTAGTGATTTTATTAGCCTATTAGATGCACAATGAGTTGGAGAATCTGATAAACCCCACTTCCGGTAACCTAGCTGCAAGAGAAATGCCTTAAATTGCCGTTTGAAGCTTCAACTTTGGGTTCCCAGTTCCCGTTATTTGCGTATCGAAAAAAGAAGTCGATTAAGATTTGTCATTTTTGGTAGTGATTTTATTAGCCTATTAGATGCACAATGAGTTGGAGAATCAGATAAACCCCACTTCCGGTAGCCTAGCTGCAAGAGAAATGCCTTAAATTGCCGTTTGAAGCTTCAACTTTGGGTTCCCAGTTCCCGTTATTTGGGTATCGAAAAAAAAAGTCTTTTAAGATTTGTCATTTTTGGTAGTGATTTTATTAGCCTATTAGATGCACAATGAGTTGGAGAATCTGATAAACCCCACTTCCGGTAGCCTAGCTGCAAGAGAATTGCCTTAAATTGCCGTTTGAAGCTTCAACTTTGGGTTCCCAGTTCCCGTTATTTGGGTATCGAAAAAAAAAGTCGATTAAGATTTGTCATTTTTGGTAGTGATTTTATTAGCCTATTAGATGCACAATGAGTTGGCGAATCTGATAAACCCCACTTCCGGTAGTCTAGCTGCAAGCGAAATGCCTTAAATTGCCGTTTGAAGCTTCAACTTTGGGTTCCCAGTTCCCGTTATTTGGGTATCGAACAAAAAAGTCGATTAAGATTTGTCATTTTTGGTAGTGATTTCATTAGCCCATTAGATGCACAATGAGTTGGAGAATCAGATAAACCCCACTTCCGGTAGCCTAGCTGCAAGAAAAATGCCTTAAATTGCCGTTTGAAGCTTCAACTTTGGGTTCCCAGTTCCCGTTATTTGGGTATCGAAAAAAAAAGTCGAATAAGATTTGTCATTTTTGGTAGTGATTTTATTAGCCTATTAGATGCACAATGAGTTGGAGAATCTGATAAACCCCACTTCCGGTAGCCTAGCTGCAAGAGAAATGCCTTAAATTGCCGTTTGAAGCTTCAACTTTGGGTTCCCAGTTCCCGTTATTTGGGTATCGAAAAAAGAAGTCGATTAAGATTTGTCATTTTTGGTAGTGATTTTATTAGCCTATTAGATGCACAATGAGTTGGAGAATCAGATAAACCCCACTTCCGGTAGCCTAGCTGCAAGAGAAATGCCTTAAAGTGCCGTTGAAGCTTCAACTTTGGGTTCCCAGGTCCCGTTATTTGGGTATCGAAAAAAAACGTCGATTAAGATTTGTCATTTTTGGTAGTGATTTTATTAGCCTATTAGATGCACAATGAGTTGGAGAATCTGATAAACCCCACTTCCGGTAGTCTAGCTGCAAGCGAAATGCCTTAAATTGCCGTTTGAAGCTTCAACTTTGGGTTCCCAGTTCCCGTTATTTGGGTATCGAAAAAAAAAGTCGATTAAGATTTGTCATTTTTGGTAGTGATTTTATTAGCCTATTAGATGCACAATGAGTTGGAGAATCTGATAAACCCCACTTCCGGTAGCCTAGCTGCAAGAGAAATGCCTTAAATTGCCGTTTGAAGCTTCAACTTTGGGTTCCCAGTTCCCGTTATTTGGGTATCGAAAAAAGAAGTCGATTAAGATTTGTCATTTTTGGTAGTGATTTTATTAGCCTATTAGATGCACAATGAGTTGGAGAATCAGATAAACCCCACTTCCGGTAGCCTAGCTGCAAGAGAAATGCCTTAAATTGCCGTTTGAAGCTTCAACTTTGGGTTCCCAGTTCCCGTTATTTGGGTTTCGAAAAAAAAAGTCGATTAAGATTTGTCATTTTTGGTAGTGATTTTATTAGCCTATTAGATGCACAATGAGTTGGAGAATCTGATAAACCCCACTTCCGGTAGCCTGGCTGCAAGAGAAATGCCTTATATTGCCGTTTGAAGCTTCAACTTTGGGTTCCCAGTTCCCGTTATTTGGGTATCGAAAAAAGAAGTCGATTAAGATTTGTCATTTTTGGTAGTGATTTTATTAGCCTATTAGATGCACAATGAGTTGGAGAATCAGATAAACCCCACTTACGGTAGCCTAGCTGCAAGAGAAATGCCTTAAATTGCCGTTTGAAGCTACAACTTTGGGTTCCCAGTTCCCGTTATTTGGGTATCGAAAAAAGAAGTCGATTAAGATTTGTCATTTTTGGTAGTGATTTTATTAGCCTATTAGATGCACAATGAGTTGGAGAATCAGATAAACCCCACTTCCGGTAGCCTAGCTGCAAGAGAAATGCCTTAAATTGCCGTTTGAAGCTTCAACTTTGGGTTCCCAGTTCCCGTTATTTGGGTTTCGAAAAAAAAAGTCGATTAAGATTTGTCATTTTTGGTAGTGATTTTATTAGCCTATTAGATGCACAATGAGTTGGAGAATCTGATAAACCCCACTTCCGGTAGCCTGGCTGCAAGAGAAATGCCTTATATTGCCGTTTGAAGCTTCAACTTTGGGTTCCCAGTTCCCGTTATTTGGGTATCGAAAAAAGAAGTCGATTAAGATTTGTCATTTTTGGTAGTGATTTTATTAGCCTATTAGATGCACAATGAGTTGGAGAATCAGATAAACCCCACTTCCGGTAGCCTAGCTGCAAGAGAAATGCCTTAAATTGCCGTTTGAAGCTTCAACTTTGGGTTCCCAGTTCCCGTTATTTGGGTATCGAAAAAAAAAGTCGATTAAGATTTGTCATTTTTGGTAGTGATTTTATTAGCCTATTAGATGCACAATGAGTTGGAGAATCTGATAAACCGCACTTCCGGTAGCCTAGCTGCAAGAGAAATGCCTTAAATTGCCGTTTGAAGCTTCAACTTTGGGTTCCCAGTTCCCGTTATTTGGGTATCGAAAAAAAAAGTCGATTAAGATTTGTCATTTTTGGTAGTGATTTTATTAGCCTATTAGATGCACAATGAGTTGGAGAATCTGATAAACCCCACTTCCGGTAGCCTAGCTGCAAGAGAAATGCCTTAAATTGCCGTTTGAAGCTTCAACTTTGGGTTCCCAGTTCCCGTTATTTGGGTATCGAAAAAAAAAGTCGATTAAGATTTGTCATTTTTGGTAGTGATTTTATTAGCCTATTAGATGCACAATGAGTTGGAGAATCTGATAAACCCCACTTCCGGTAGCCTAACTGCAAGAGAAATGAATTAAATTGCCGTTTGAAGCTTCAACTTTGGGTTCCCAGTTCCCGTTATTTGGGTATCGAAAAAAAAAGTCGATTAAGATTTGTCATTTTTGGTAGTGATTTTATTAGCCTATTAGATGCACAACGAGATGGAGAATCAGATAAACCCCACTTCCGGTAGCCTAGCTGCAAGAGAAATGCCTTAAATTGCCGTTTGAAGCTTCAACTTTGGGTTCTCAGTTCCCGTTATTTGGGTATCGAAAAAAAATGTCGATTAAGATTTGTCATTTTTGGTAGTGATTTTATTAGCCTATTAGATGTACAATGAGATGGAGAATCAGATAAACCCCACTTCCGGCAGCCTAGCTGCAAGAGAAATGCCTTAAATTGCGTTTGAAGCTTCAACTTTGGGTTCCCAGTTCCTGTTATTTGGTCATCGAAAAAAAAAGTCGATTAAGATTTGTCATTTTTGGTAGTGATTTTATTAGCCTATTACATGCAGAATGAGTTGGAGAATCAGATAAACCCCACTTCCGGTAGCCTAGCTGCAAGAGAAATGCCTTAAATTGCCGTTTGAAGCTTCAACTTTGGGATCCCAGTTCCCGTTATTTGGGTATCGAAAAAAAAAGTCGATTAAGATTTGTCATTTTTGGTAGTGATTTTATTAGCCTATTAGATGCACAATGAGTTGGAGAATCTGATAAACCCCACTTCCGGTAGCCTAGCTGCAAGAGAAATGCCTTAAATTGCAGTTTGAAGCTTCAACTTTGGGTTCCCAGTTCCCGTTATTTGGGTATCGAAAAAAAAAGGTCGATTAAGATTTGTCATTTTTGGTAGTGATTTTATTAGCCTATTAGATGCACAATGAGTTGGAGAATCAGATAAACCCCACTTGCGGTAGCCTAGCTGCAAGAGAATTGCCTTAAATTGCCGTTTGAAGCTTCAACTTTGGGTTCCCAGTTCCCGTTATTTGGGTATCGAAAAAAAAAGTCGATTAAGATTTGTCATTTTTGGTTGTGATTTTATTAGCCTATTAGATGCACAATGAGTTGGAGAATCTGATAAACCCCACTTCCGGTAGCCTAGCTGCAAGAGAAATGCCTTATATTGCCGTTTGAAGCTCCAACTTTGTGTTCCCAGTTCCCGTTATTTGGGTATCGAAAAAAAAAGTCGATTAAGATTTGTCATTTTTGGTAGTGATTTTATTAGCCTATTAGATGCACAATGAGTTGGAGAATCAGATAAACCCCACTTGCGGTAGCCTAGCTGCAAGAGAAATGCCTTAAATTGCCGTTTGAATCTTCAACTTTGGGTTCCCAGTTCCCGTTATTTGGGTATCGAAAAAAAAAGTCGATTAAGATTTGTCATTTTTGGTAGTGATTTTATTAGCCTATTCGATGCACAATGAGTTGGAGAATCTGATAAACCCCACTTCCGGTAGCCTAGCTGCAAGAGAAATGCCGTAAATTGCCGTTTGAAGCTTCAACTTTGGGTTCCCAGTTCCCGTTATTTGGGTATCGAAAAAAAAAGTCGATTAAGATTTGTCATTTTTGGTAGTGATTTTATTAGCCTATTAGATGCACAATGAGTTGGAGAATCTGATAAACCCCACTTCCGGTAGCCTAGCTGCAATAGAAATGCCTTAAATTGCCTTTTGAAGCTTCAACTTTGGGTTCCCAGTTCCTGTTATTTGGGTATCGAAAAAAAAAGTCGATTAAGATTTGTCATTTTTGGTAGTGATTTTATTAGCCTATTAGATGCACAATGAGTTGGAGAATCAGATAAACACCACTTCCGGTAGCCTAGCTGCAAGAGAAATGCCTTAAATTGCCGTTTGAAGCTTCAACTTTGGGTTCCCAGTTCCCGTTATTTGGGTATCGAAAAAAAAAGTCGATTAAGATTTGTCATTTTTGGTAGTGATTTTATTAGCCTATTAGATGCACAATGAGTTGGAGAATCAGATAAACCCCACTTCCGGTAGCCTAGCTGCAAGTGAAATGCCTTAAATTGCCGTTTGAAGCTTCAACTTTGGGTTCCCAGTTTCCGTTATTTGGGTATCGAAAAAAAAAGTCGATTAAGATTTGTCATTTTTGGTAGTGATTTTATTAGCCTATTAGATGCACAATTAGTTGGAGAATCTGATAAACCCCACTTCCGGTAGCCTAGCTGCAATAGAAATGCCTTAAATTGCCTTTTGAAGTTTCAACTTTGGGTTCCCAGTTCCCGTTATTTGGGTATCGAAAAAAAAAGTCGATTAAGATTTGTCATTTTTGGTAGTGATTTTATTAGCCTATTAGATGCACAATGAGTTGGAGAATCAGATAAACCCCACTTCCGGTAGCCTAGCTGCAAGTGAAATGCCTTAAATTGCCGTTTGAAGCTTCAACTTTGGGTTCCCAGTTCCCGTTATTTGGGTATCGAAAAAAAAAGTCGATTAAGATTTGTCATTTTTGGTAGTGATTTTATTAGCCTATTAGATGCACAATGAGTTGGAGAATCAGATAAACCCCACTTCCGGTAGCCTAGCTGCAAGTGAAATGCCTTAAATTGCCGTTTGAAGCTTCAACTTTGGGTTCCCAGTTCCCGTTATTTGGGTATCGAAAAAAAAAGTCGATTAAGATTTGACATTTTTGGTAGTGATTTTATTAGCCTATTAGATGCACAATGAGTTGGAGAATCAGATAAACCCCACTTCCGGTAGCCTAGCTGCAAGAGAAATGCCTTAAATTGCCGTTTGAAGCTTCAACTTTGGGTTCCCAGTTCTCGTTATTTGGGTATCGAAAAAAAAAGTCGATTAAGATTTGTCATTTTTGGTAGTGATTTTATTAGCCTATTAGATGCACAATGAGTTGGAGAATCAGATAAACACCACTTCCGGTAGCCTAGCTGCAAGAGAAATGCCTTAAATTGCCGTTTGAAGCTTCAACTTTGGGTTCCCAGTTCCCGTTATTTGGGTATCGAAAAAAAAAGTCGATTAAGATTTGTCATTTTTGGTAGTGATTTTATTAGCCTATTAGATGCACAATGAGTTGGAGAATCAGATAAACCCCACTTCCGGTAGCCTAGCTGCAAGAGAAATGCCTTAAATTGCCGTTTGAAGCTTCAACTTTGGGTTCCCAGTTCCCGTTATTTGGGAATCGAAAAAAAAAGTCGATTAAGATTTGTCATTTTTGGTAGTGATTTTATTAGCCTATTCGATGCACAATGAGTTGGAGAATCTGATAAACCCCACTTCCGGTAGCCTAGCTGCAAGAGAAATGCCGTAAATTGCCGTTTGAAGCTTCAACTTTGGGTTCCCAGTTCCCGTTATTTGGGTATCGAAAAAAAAAGTCGATTAAGATTTGTCATTTTTGGTAGTGATTTTATTAGCCTATTAGATGCACAATTAGTTGGAGAATCTGATAAACCCCACTTCCGGTAGCCTAGCTGCAATAGAAATGCCTTAAATTGCCTTTTGAAGCTTCAACTTTGGGTTCCCAGTTCCTGTTATTTGGGTATCGAAAAAAAAAGTCGATTAAGATTTGTCATTTTTGGTAGTGATTTTATTAGCCTATTAGATGCACAATGAGTTGGAGAATCAGATAAACCCCACTTCCGGTAGCCTAGCTGCAAGAGAAATGCCTTAAATTGCCGTTTGAAGCTTCAACTTTGGGTTCCCAGTTCCCGTTATTTGGGTATCGAAAAAAAAAGTCGATTAAGATTTGTCATTTTTGGTAGTGATTTTATTAGCCTATTAGATGCACAATGAGTTGGAGAATCAGATAAACCCCACTTCCGGTAGCCTAGCTGCAAGTGAAATGCCTTAAATTGCCGTTTGAAGCTTCAACTTTGGGTTCCCAGTTCCCGTTATTTGGGTATCGAAAAAAAAAGTCGATTAAGATTTGTCATTTTTGGTAGTGATTTTATTAGCCTATTAGATGCACAATGAGTTGGAGAATCAGATAAACCCCACTTCCGGTAGCCTAGCTGCAAGTGAAATGCCTTAAATTGCCGTTTGAAGCTTCAACTTTGGGTTCCCAGTTCCCGTTATTTGGGTATCGAAAAAAAAAGTCGATTAAGATTTGACATTTTTGGTAGTGATTTTATTAGCCTATTAGATGCACAATGAGTTGGAGAATCAGATAAACCCCACTTCCGGTAGCCTAGCTGCAAGAGAAATGCCTTAAATTGCCGTTTGAAGCTTCAACTTTGGGTTCCCAGTTCCCGTTATTTGGGTATCGAAAAAAAAAGTCGATTAAGATTTGTCATTTTTGGTAGTGATTTTATTAGCCTATTAGATGCACAATGAGTTGGAGAATCAGATAAACACCACTTCCGGTAGCCTAGCTGCAAGAGAAATGCCTTAAATTGCCGTTTGAAGCTTCAACTTTGGGTTCCCAGTTCCCGTTATTTGGGTATCGAAAAAAAAAGTCGATTAAGATTTGTCATTTTTGGTAGTGATTTTATTAGCCTATTAGATGCACAATGAGTTGGAGAATCAGATAAACCCCACTTCCGGTAGCCTAGCTGCAAGAGAAATGCCTTAAATTGCCGTTTGAAGCTTCAACTTTGGGTTCCCAGTTCCCGTTATTTGGGAATCGAAAAAAAAAGTCGATTAAGATTTGTCATTTTTGGTAGTGATTTTATTAGCCTATTCGATGCACAATGAGTTGGAGAATCTGATAAACCCCACTTCCGGTAGCCTAGCTGCAAGAGAAATGCCGTAAATTGCCGTTTGAAGCTTCAACTTTGGGTTCCCAGTTCCCGTTATTTGGGTATCGAAAAAAAAAGTCGATTAAGATTTGTCATTTTTGGTAGTGATTTTATTAGCCTATTAGATGCACAATTAGTTGGAGAATCTGATAAACCCCACTTCCGGTAGCCTAGCTGCAATAGAAATGCCTTAAATTGCCTTTTGAAGCTTCAACTTTGGGTTCCCAGTTCCTGTTATTTGGGTATCGAAAAAAAAAGTCGATTAAGATTTGTCATTTTTGGTAGTGATTTTATTAGCCTATTAGATGCACAATGAGTTGGAGAATCAGATAAACCCCACTTCCGGTAGCCTAGCTGCAAGAGAAATGCCTTAAATTGCCGTTTGAAGCTTCAACTTTGGGTTCCCAGTTCCCGTTATTTGGGTATCGAAAAAAAAAGTCGATTAAGATTTGTCATTTTTGGTAGTGATTTTATTAGCCTATTAGATGCACAATGAGTTGGAGAATCAGATAAACCCCACTTCCGGTAGCCTAGCTGCAAGTGAAATGCCTTAAATTGCCGTTTGAAGCTTCAACTTTGGGTTCCCAGTTCCCGTTATTTGGGTATCAAAAAAAAAGTCGATTAAGATTTGACATTTTTGGTAGTGATTTTATTAGCCTATTAGATGCACAATGAGTTGGAGAATCAGATAAACCCCACTTCCGGTAGCCTAGCTGCAAGAGAAATGCCTTAAATTGCCGTTTGAAGCTTCAACTTTGGGTTCCCAGTTCCCGTTATTTGGGTATCGAAAAAAAAAGTCGATTAAGATTTGTCATTTTTGGTAGTGATTTTATTAGCCTATTAGATGCACAATGAGTTGGAGAATCAGATAAACCCCACATCCGGTAGCCTAGCTGCAAGAGAAATGCCTTAAATTGCCGTTTGAAGCTTCAACTTTGGGTTCCCAGTTCCCGTTATTTGGGTATCGAAAAAAAAAGTCGATTAAGATTTGTCATTTTTGGTAGTGATTTTATTAGCCTATTAGATGCACAATGAGTTGGAGAATCAGATAAACCCCACTTTCGGTAGCCTAGCTGCAATAGAAATGCCTTAAATTGCCTTTTGAAGTTTCAACTTTGGGTTCCCAGTTCCCGTTATTTGGGTATCGAAAAAAAAAGTCGATTAAGATTTGTCATTTTTGGTAGTGATTTTATTAGCCTATTAGATGCACAATGAGTTGGAGAATCAGATAAACCCCACTTCCGGTAGCCTAGCTGCAAGTGAAATGCCTTAAATTGCCGTTTGAAGCTTCAACTTTGGGTTCCCAGTTCCCGTTATTTGGGTATCGAAAAAAAAAGTCGATTAAGATTTGTCATTTTTGGTAGTGATTTTATTAGCCTATTAGATGCACAATGAGTTGGAGAATCAGATAAACCCCACTTCCGGTAGTCTAGCTGCAAGTGAAATGCCTTAAATTGCCGTTTGAAGCTTCAACTTTGGGTTCCCAGTTCACGTTATTTGGGTATCGAAAAAAAAAGTCGATTAAGATTTGTCATTTTTGGTAGTGATTTTATTAGCCTATTAGATGCACAATGAGTTGGAGAATCTGATAAACCCCACTTCCGGTAGCCTAGCTGCAAGAGAAATGCCTTAAATTGCCGTTTGAAGCTTCAACTTTGGGGTCCCAGTTCACGTTATTTGGGTATCGTAAAAAAAAGTCGATTAAGATTTGTCATTTTTGGTAGTGATTTTATTAGCCTATTAGATGCACAATGAGTTGGAGAATCTGATAAACCCCACTTCCGGTAGTCTAGCTGCAAGAGTAATGCCTTAATTTGCCGTTTGAAGCTTCAACTTTGGGTTCCCAGTTCAAGTTATTTGGGTATCGAAAAAAAAAGTCGATTAAGATTTGTCATTTTTGGTAGTGATTTTATTAGCCTATTAGATGCACAATGAGTTGGAGAATCTGATAAACCCCACTTCCGGTAGTCTAGCTGCAAGAGAAATGCCTTAAATTGCCGTTTGAAGCTTCAACTTTGGGTTCCCAGTTCACGTTATTTGGGTATCGTAAAAAAAAGTCGATTAAGATTTGTCATTTTTGGTAGTGATTTTATTAGCCTATTAGATGCACAATGAGTTGGAGAATCTGATAAACCCCACTTCCGGTAGTCTCGCTGCAAGTGAAATGCCTTAAATTGCCGTTTGAAGCTTCAACTTTGGGTTCCCAGTTCACGTTATTTGGGTATCGAAAAAAAAAGTCGATTAAGATTTGTCATTTTTGGTAGTGATTTTATTAGCCTATTAGATGCACAATGAGTTGGAGAATCTGATAAACCCCACTTCCGGTAGTCTAGCTGCAAGAGAAATGCCTTAAATTGCCGTTTGAAGCTTCAACTTTGGGTTCCCAGTTCACGTTATTTGGGTATCGAAAAAAAAAGTCGATTAAGATTTGTCATTTTTGGTAGTGGTTTTATTAGCCTATTAGATGCACAATGAGTTGGAGAATCAGATAAACCCCACTTCCGGTAGTCTAGCTGTAAGAGAAATGCCTTAAATTGCCGTTTGAAGCTTCAACTTTGGGTTCCCAGTTCCCGTTATTTGGGTATCGTAAAAAAAAGTCGATTAAGATTTGTCATTTTTGGTAGTGATTTTATTAGCCTATTAGATGCACAATGAGTTGGAGAATCTGATAAACCCCACTTCCGGTAGTCTCGCTGCAAGTGAAATGCCTTAAATTGCCGTTTGAAGCTTCAACTTTGGGTTCCCAGTTCACGTTATTTGGGTATCGAAAAAAAAAGTCGATTAAGATTTGTCATTTTTGGTAGTGATTTTATTAGCCTATTAGATGCACAATGAGTTGGAGAATCTGATAAACCCCACTTCCGGTAGTCTAGCTGCAAGAGAAATGCCTTAAATTGCCGTTTGAAGCTTCAACTTTGGGTTCCCAGTTCACGTTATTTGGGTATCGAAAAAAAAAGTCGATTAAGATTTGTCATTTTTGGTAGTGGTTTTATTACCCTATTAGATGCACAATGAGTTGGAGAATCAGATAAACCCCACTTCCGGTAGTCTAGCTGTAAGAGAAATGCCTTAAATTGCCGTTTGAAGCTTCAACTTTGGGTTCCCCAGTTCCCGGTATTTGGGTATCGAAAAAAAAAGTCGATTAAGATTTGTCATTTTTGGTAGTGATTTTATTAGCCTATTAGATGCACAATGAGTTGGAGAATCTGATAAAACCCAATTCCGGTAGCCTAGCTGCAAGAGAAATTCCTTAAATTGCCGTTTGAAGCTTCAACTTTGGGTTCCCAGTTCCCGTTATTTGGGTATCGAAAAAAAAAGTCGATTAAGATTTGTCATTTTTGGTAGTGATTTTATTAGCCTATTAGATGCACAATGAGTTGGAGAATCTGATAAACCCCACTTCCGGTAGCCTAGCTGCAAGAGAAATTCCTTAAATTGCCGTTTGAAGCTTCAACTTTGGGTTCCCAGTTCCAGTTATTTGGGTATCGAAAAAAAAAGTCGATTAAGATTTGTCATTTTTGGTAGTGATTTTATTAGCCTATTAGATGCACAATGAGTTGTAGAATCTGATAAACACCACTTCCGGTAGCCTAGCTGCAAGTGAAATGCCTTAAATTGCCGTTTGAAGCTTCAACTTTGGGTTCCCAGTTCCCGTTATTTGGGTATCGAAAAAAAAAGTCGATTAAGATTTGTCATTTTTGGTAGTGATTTTATTAGCCTATTAGATGCACAATGAGTTGGAGAATCAGATAAACCCCACTTCCGGTAGCCTAGCTGCAAGAGAAATGCCTTAAATTGCAGTTTGAATCTTCAACTTTGGGTTCCCAGTTCCCGTTATTTGGGTATCGAAAAAAAAAGTCGATTAAGATTTGTCATTTTTGGTAGTGATTTTATTAGCCTATTAGATGCACAGTGAGTTGGAGAATCAGATAAACCCCACTTCCGGTAGCCTAGCTGCAAGGGAAATGCATTAAATTGCCGTTTGAAGCTTCAACTTTGGGTTCCCAGTTCCCGTTATTTGGGTATCGAAAAAAAAAGTCGATTAAGATTTGTCATTTTTGGTAGTGATTTTATTAGCCTATTAGATGCACAATGAGTTGGAGAATCTGATAAACCCCACTTCCGGTAGCCTAGCTGCAAGAGAAATGCCTTAAATTGCCGTTTGAAGCTTCAACTTTGGGTTCCCAGTTCCCGTTATATGGGTATCGAAAAAAAAAGTCGATTAAGATTTGAAATTCTTGGTAGTGATTTTATTAGCCTATTAGATTCACAATGAGTTGGAGAATCTGATAAACCCCACTTCCGGTAGCCTAGCTGCAAGAGAAATGCCTTAAATTGCCGTTTGAAGCTTCAACTTTGGGTTCCCAGTTCCCGTTATTTGGGTATCGAAAAAAAAAGTCGATTAAGATTTGTCATTTTCGGTAGTGATTTTATTAGCCTATTAGATGCACAATGAGTTGGAGAATCTGATAAACCCACTTCCGTTAGCCTAGCTGCAAGAGAAATGCCTTAAATTGCCGTTTGAAGGTTCAACTTTGGGTTCCCAGTTCCCGTTATTTGGGTATCGAAAAAAAAAGTCGATTAAGATTTGTCATTTTTGGTAGTGATTTTATTAGCCTATTAGATGCACAATGAGTTGGAGAATCTGATAAACCCCACTTCCGGTAGCCTAGCTGCAAGAGAAATGCCTTAAATTGCCGTTTGAACTTTCAACTTTGGGTTCCCAGTTCCCGTTATTTGGGTATCGAAAAAAAAACTCGATTAAGATTTGTCATTTAGATGCACAATGAGTTGGAGAATCAGATAAACCCCACTTCCGGTAGCCTAGCTGCAAGAGAAATGCCTTAAATTGCCGTTTGAAGCTTCAACTTTGGGTTCCCAGTTCCCGTTATTTGGGTATCGAAAAAAAAAGTCGATTAAGATTTGTCATTTTTGGTAGTGATTTTATTAGCCTATTAGATGCACAATGAGTTGGAGAATCAGATAAACCCCACTTCCGGTAGCCTAGCTGCAAGAGAAATGCCTTAAATTGCCGTTTGAAGCTTCAACTTTGGGTTCCCAGTTCCCGTTATTTGGGTATCGAAAAAAAAAGTCGATTAAGATTTGTCATTTTTGGTAGTGATTTTACTAGCCTATTAGATTCACAATGAGTTGGAGAATCTGATGAACCCAACTTCCGGTAGCCTAGCTGCAAGAGAAATGCCTTAAATTGCCGTTTGAAGCTTCAACTTTGGGTTCCCAGTTCCCGTTATTTGGGTATCGAATAAAAAAGTCGATTAAGATTTGTCATTTTTGGTAGTGATTTTATTAGCCTATTAGATGCACAATGAGTTGGAGAATCAGATAAACCCCACTTCCGGTAGCCTAGCTGCAAGAAAAATGCCTTAAATTGCCGTTTGAAGCTTCAACTTTGGGTTCCCAGTTCCCGTTTATTTGGGAATCGAAAAAAAAAGTCGATTAAGATTTGTCATTTTTGGTAGTGATTTTATTAGCCTATTAGATGCACAATGAGTTGGAGAATCAGATACACCCCACTTCCGGTAGCCTAGCTGCAAGAGAAATGCCTTAAATTGCCGTTTGTAGCTTCAACTTTGGGATCCCAGTTCCCGTTATTTGGGTATCGAAAAAAAAAGTCGATTAAGATTTGTCATTTTTGGTAGTGATTTTATTAGCCTATTAGATGCACAATGAGTTAGAGAATCAGATACACCCCACTTCCGGTAGCCTAGCTGCAAGAGAAATGCCTTAAATTGCCGTTTGTAGCTTCAACTTTGGGATCCCAGTTCCCGTTATTTGGGTATCGAAAAAAAATAGTCGATTAAGATTTGTCATTTTCGGTAGTGATTTTATTAGCCTATTAGATGCACAATGATTTGGAGAATCTGATAAACCCCACTTCCGGTAGCCTAGCTGCAAGAGAAATGCCTTAAATTGCCGTTTGAAGCTTCAACTTTGGGTTCCCAGTTCCCGTTATTTGGGTATCGAAAAAAAAAGTCGATTAAGATTTGTCATTTTTGGTAGTGATTTTATTAGCCTATTAGATGCACAATGAGTTGGAGAATCAGATAAACCCCACTTCCGGTAGCCTAGCTGCAAGAGAAATGCCTTAAATTGCCGTTCGAAGCTTCAATTTTGGGTTCCCAGTTCCCGTTATTTGGGTATCGAAAAAAAAAGTCGATTAAGATTTGTCATTTTTGGTAGTGATTTTATTAGACTATTAGATGCACAACGAGTTGGAGAATCAGATAAACCCCACTTCCGGTAGCCTAGCTGCAAGAGAAATGCCTTAAATTGCCGTTTGAAGCTTCAACTTTGGGTTCCCAGTTCCCGTTATTTGGGTAACGAAAAAAAAAGTCGATTAAGATTTGTCATTTTTGGTAGTGATTTTATTAGCCTATTAGATGCACAATGAGTTGGAGAATCTGATAAACCCCACTTCCGGTAGCCTAGCTGCAAGAGAAATGCCTTAAATTGCCGTTTGAAGCTTCAATTTTGGGTTCCCAGTTCCCGTTATTTGGGTATCGAAAAAAAAAGTCGATTAAGATTTGTCATTTTTGGTAGTGATTTTATTAGCCTATTAGATGCACAATGAGTTGGAGAATCAGATAAACCCCACTTCCGGTAGCCTAGCTGCAAGAGAAATGCCTTAAATTGCCGTTTGAAGCTTCAACTTTGGGTTCCCAGTTCCCGTTATTTGGGTATCGAAAAAAAAAGTCGATTGAGATTTGTCATTTTTGGTAGTGATTTTATTAGCCTATTAGATGCCCAATGAGTTGGAGAATCAGATAAACCCCACTTCCGGTAGCCTAGCTGCAAGAGAAATGCCTTAAATTGCCGTTTGAAGATTCAACTTTGGGTTCCCAGTTCCCGTTATTTGGGTATCGAAAAAAAAAGTCGATTAAGATTTGTCATTTTTGGTAGTGATTTTATTAGCCTATTAGATGCACAATGAGTTGGAGAATCAGATAAACCCCACTTCCGGTAGCCTAGCTGCAAGAGAAATGCCTTAAATTGCCGTTTGAAGCTTCAATTTTGGGTTCCCAGTTCCCGTTATTTGGGTATCGAAAAAAAAAGTCGATTAAGATTTGTCATTTTTGGTAGTGATTTTATTAGCCTATTAGATGCAGAACGAGTTGGAGAATCAGATAAACCCCACTTCCGGTAGCCTAGCTGCAAGAGAAATGTCTTAAATTGCCGTTTGAAGCTTCAACTTTGGGTTCCCAGTTCCCGTTATTTGGGTATCGAAAAAAAAAGTCGATTAAGATTTGTCATTTTTGGTAGTGATTTTATTAGCCTATTAGATGCATAATGAGTTGGAGAATCTGATAAACCCCACTTCCGGTAGCCTAGCTGCAAGAAAAATGCCTTAAATTGCCGTTTGAAGCTTCAACTTTGGGTTCCCAGTTCCCGTTATTTGGGAATCGAAAAAAAAAGTCGATTAAGATTTGTCATTTTTGGTAGTGATTTTATTAGCCTATTAGATGCACAATGAGTTGGAGAATCTGATAAACCCCACTTCCGGTAGCCTAGCTGCAAGAGAAATGCCTTAAATTGCCGTTTGAAGCTTCAACTTTGGGTTCCCAGTTCCCGTTATTTGGGTATCGAAAAAAAAAGTCGATTAAGATTTGTTATTTTTGGTAGTGATTTTATTAGCCTATTAGATGCACAATGAGTTGGAGAATCAGATACACCCCACTTCCGGTAGCCTAGCTGCAAGAGAAATGCCTTAAATTGCCGTTTGTATCTTCAACTTTGGGATCCCAGTTCCCGTTATTTGGGTATCGAAAAAAAAAGTCGATTAAGATTTGTCATTTTTGGTAGTGATTTTATTAGCCTATTAGATGCACAATGAGTTAGAGAATCAGATACACCCCACTTCCGGTAGCCTAGCTGCAAGAGAAATGCCTTAAATTGCCGTTTGTAGCTTCAACTTTGGGATCCCAGTTCCCGCTATTTGGGTATCGAAAAAAAATAGTCGATTAAGATTTGTCATTTTCGGTAGTGATTTTATTAGCCTATTAGATGCACAATGAGTTGGAGAATCTGATAAACCCCACTTCCGGTAGCCTAGCTGCAAGAGAAATGCCTTAAATTGCCGTTTGAAGCTTCAACTTTGGGTTCCCAGTTCCCGTTATTTGGGTATCGAAAAAAAAAGTCGATTAAGATTTGTCATTTTTGGTAGTGATTTTATTAGCCTATTAGATGCACAATGAGTTGGAGAATCAGATAAACCCCACTTCCGGTAGCCTAGCTGCAAGAGAAATGCCTTAAATTGCCGTTTGAAGCTTCAACTCTGGGTTCCCAGTTCCCGTTATTTGGGTATCGAAAAAAAAAGTCGATTAAGATTTGTCATTTTTGGTAGTGATTTTATTAGCCTATTAGATGTACAATGAGTTGGAGAATCAGATAAACCCCACTTCCGGTTGCCTAGCTGCAAGAGAAATGCCTTAAATTGCCGTTTGAAGCTTCAACTTTGGGTTCCCAGTTCCCGTTATTTGGGTATCGAAAAAAAAAGTCGATTAAGATTTGTTATTTTTGGTAGTGATTTTATTAGCCTATTAGATGCACAATGAGTTTGAGAATCAGATACACCCCACTTCCGGTAGCCTAGCTGCAAGAGAAATGCCTTAAATTGCCGTTTGTATCTTCAACTTTGGGATCCCAGTTCCCGTTATTTGGGTATCGAAAAAAAAAGTCGATTAAGATTTGTCATTTTTGGTAGTGATTTTATTAGCCTATTAGATGCACAATGAGTTAGAGAATCAGATACACCCCACTTCCGGTAGCCTAGCTGCAAGAGAAATGCCTTAAATTGCCGTTTGTAGCTTCAACTTTGGGATCCCAGTTCCCGCTATTTGGGTATCGAAAAAAAATAGTCGATTAAGATTTGTCATTTTCGGTAGTGATTTTATTAGCCTATTAGATGCACAATGAGTTGGAGAATCTGATAAACCCCACTTCCGGTAGCCTAGCTGCAAGAGAAATGCCTTAAATTGCCGTTTGAAGCTTCAACTTTGGGTTCCCAGTTCCCGTTATTTGGGTATCGAAAAAAAAAGTCGATTAAGATTTGTCATTTTTGGTAGTGATTTTATTAGCCTATTAGATGCACAATGAGTTGGAGAATCAGATAAACCCCACTTCCGGTAGCCTAGCTGCAAGTGAAATGCCTTAAATTGCCGTTTGAAGCTTCAATTTTGGGTTCCCAGTTCCCGTTATTTGGGTATCGAAAAAAAAAGTCGATTAAGATTTGTCATTTTTGGTAGTGATTTTATTAGCCTATTAGATGCACAACGAGTTGGAGAATCAGATAAACCCCACTTCCGGTAGCCTAGCTGCAAGAGAAATGCCTTAAATTGCCGTTTGAAGCTTCAACTTTGGGTTCCCAGTTCCCGTTATTTGGGTAACGAAAAAAAAAGTCGATTAAGATTTGTCATTTTTGGTAGTGATTTTATTAGCCTATTACATGCACAATGAGTTGGAGAATCTGATAAACCCCACTTCCGGTAGCCTAGCTGCAAGAGAAATGCCTTAAATTGCCGTTTGAAGCTTCAACTTTGGGTTCCCAGTTCCCGTTATTTGGGTATCGAAAAAAAAAGTCGATTAAGATTTGTCATTTTTGGTAGTGATTTTATTAGCCTATTAGATGCACAATGAGTTGGAGAATCTGATAAACCCCACTTCCGGTAGCCTAGCTGCAAGAGAAATGTCTTAAATTGCCGTTTGAAGCTTCAACTTTGGGTTCCCAGTTCCCGTTATTTGGGTATCGAAAAAAAAAGTCGATTAAGATTTGTCATTTTTGGTAGTGATTTTATTAGCCTATTAGATGCATAATGAGTTGGAGAATCTGATAAACCCCACTTCCGGTAGCCTAGCTGCAAGAGAAATGCCTTAAATTGCCGTTTGAAGCTTCAACTTTGGGTTCCCAGTTCCCGTTATTTGGGTATCGAAAAAAAATGTCGATTAAGATTTGTCATTTTTGGTAGTGATTTTATTAGCCTATTAGATGCACAATGAGTTGGAGAATCAGATAAACCCCACTTCCGGTAGCCTAGCTGCAAGAGAAATGCCTTAAATTGCCGTTTGAAGCTTCAACTTTGGGTTCCCAGTTCCCGTTATTTGGGTATCGAAAAAAAAAGTCGATTAAGATTTGTCATTTTTGGTCGTGATTTTATTAGCCTATTAGATGCACAATGAGTTAGAGAATCAGATACACCCCACTTCCGGTAGCCTAGCTGCAAGAGAAATGCCTTAAATTGCCGTTTGTAGCTTCAACTTTGGGATCCCAGTTCCCGCTATTTGGGTATCGAAAAAAAATAGTCGATTAAGATTTGTCATTTTCGGTAGTGATTTTATTAGCCTATTAGATGCACAATGAGTTGGAGAATCTGATAAACCCCACTTCCGGTAGCCTAGCTGCAAGAGAAATGCCTTAAATTGCCGTTTGAAGCTTCAACTTTGGGTTCCCAGTTCCCGTTATTTGGGTATCGAAAAAAAAAGTCGATTAAGATTTGTCATTTTTGGTAGTGATTTTATTAGCCTATTAGATGCACAATGAGTTGGAGAATCAGATAAACCCCACTTCCGGTAGCCTAGCTGCAAGAGAAATGCCTTAAATTGCCGTTTGAAGCTTCAACTCTGGGTTCCCAGTTCCCGTTATTTGGGTATCGAAAAAAAAAGTCGATTAAGATTTGTCATTTTTGGTAGTGATTTTATTAGCCTATTAGATGTACAATGAGTTGGAGAATCAGATAAACCCCACTTCCGGTTGCCTAGCTGCAAGAGAAATGCCTTAAATTGCCGTTTGAAGCTTCAACTTTGGGTTCCCAGTTCCCGTTATTTGGGTATCGAAAAAAAAAGTCGATTAAGATTTGTTATTTTTGGTAGTGATTTTATTAGCCTATTAGATGCACAATGAGTTGGAGAATCAGATACACCCCACTTCCGGTAGCCTAGCTGCAAGAGAAATGCCTTAAATTGCCGTTTGTATCTTCAACTTTGGGATCCCAGTTCCCGTTATTTGGGTATCGAAAAAAAAAGTCGATTAAGATTTGTCATTTTTGGTAGTGATTTTATTAGCCTATTAGATGCACAATGAGTTAGAGAATCAGATACACCCCACTTCCGGTAGCCTAGCTGCAAGAGAAATGCCTTAAATTGCCGTTTGTAGCTTCAACTTTGGGATCCCAGTTCCCGCTATTTGGGTATCGAAAAAAAATAGTCGATTAAGATTTGTCATTTTCGGTAGTGATTTTATTAGCCTATTAGATGCACAATGAGTTGGAGAATCTGATAAACCCCACTTCCGGTAGCCTAGCTGCAAGAGAAATGCCTTAAATTGCCGTTTGAAGCTTCAACTTTGGGTTCCCAGTTCCCGTTATTTGGGTATCGAAAAAAAAAGTCGATTAAGATTTGTCATTTTTGGTAGTGATTTTATTAGCCTATTAGATGCACAATGAGTTGGAGAATCAGATAAACCCCACTTCCGGTAGCCTAGCTGCAAGTGAAATGCCTTAAATTGCCGTTTGAAGCTTCAATTTTGGGTTCCCAGTTCCCGTTATTTGGGTATCGAAAAAAAAAGTCGATTAAGATTTGTCATTTTTGGTAGTGATTTTATTAGCCTATTAGATGCACAACGAGTTGGAGAATCAGATAAACCCCACTTCCGGTAGCCTAGCTGCAAGAGAAATGCCTTAAATTGCCGTTTGAAGCTTCAACTTTGGGTTCCCAGTTCCCGTTATTTGGGTAACGAAAAAAAAAGTCGATTAAGATTTGTCATTTTTGGTAGTGATTTTATTAGCCTATTACATGCACAATGAGTTGGAGAATCTGATAAACCCCACTTCCGGTAGCCTAGCTGCAAGAGAAATGCCTTAAATTGCCGTTTGAAGCTTCAACTTTGGGTTCCCAGTTCCCGTTATTTGGGTATCGAAAAAAAAAGTCGATTAAGATTTGTCATTTTTGGTAGTGATTTTATTAGCCTATTAGATGCACAATGAGTTGGAGAATCTGATAAACCCCACTTCCGGTAGCCTAGCTGCAAGAGAAATGTCTTAAATTGCCGTTTGAAGCTTCAACTTTGGGTTCCCAGTTCCCGTTATTTGGGTATCGAAAAAAAAAGTCGATTAAGATTTGTCATTTTTGGTAGTGATTTTATTAGCCTATTAGATGCATAATGAGTTGGAGAATCTGATAAACCCCACTTCCGGTAGCCTAGCTGCAAGAGAAATGCCTTAAATTGCCGTTTGAAGCTTCAACTTTGGGTTCCCAGTTCCCGTTATTTGGGTATCGAAAAAAAATGTCGATTAAGATTTGTCATTTTTGGTAGTGATTTTATTAGCCTATTAGATGCACAATGAGTTGGAGAATCAGATAAACCCCACTTCCGGTAGCCTAGCTGCAAGAGAAATGCCTTAAATTGCCGTTTGAAGCTTCAACTTTGGGTTCCCAGTTCCCGTTATTTGGGTATCGAAAAAAAAAGTCGATTAAGATTTGTCATTTTTGGTCGTGATTTTATTAGCCTATTAGATGCACAATGAGTTGGAGAATCAGATAAACCCCACTTCCGGTAGCCTAGCTGCAATAGAAATGCCTTAAATTGCCGTTTGAAGCTTCAACTTTGGGTTCCCAGTTCCCGTTATTTGGGTATCGAAAAAAAATAGTCGATTAAGATTTGTCATTTTCGGCAGTGATTTTATTAGCCTATTAGATGCACAATGAGTTGGAGAATCAGATAAACCCCACTTCCGGTAGCCTAGCTGCAAGAGAAATGCCTTAAATTGCCGTTTGAAGCTTCAACTCTGGGTTCCCAGTTCCCGTTATTTGGGTATCGAAAAAAAAAGTCGATTAAGATTTGTCATTTTTGGTAGTGATTTTATTAGCCTATTAGATGTACAATGAGTTGGAGAATCAGATAAACCCCACTTCCGGTTGCCTAGCTGCAAGAGAAATGCCTTAAATTGCCGTTTGAAGCTTCAACTTTGGGTTCCCAGTTCCCGTTATTTGGGTACCGAAAAAAAAAGTCGATTAAGATTTGTCATTTTTGGTAGTGATTTTATTAGCCTATTAGATGCAGAACGAGTTGGAGAATCAGATAAACCCCACTTCCGGTAGCCTAGCTGCAAGTGAAATGTCTTAAATTGCCGTTTGAAGCTTCAACTTTGGGTTCCCAGTTCCCGTTATTTGGGTATCGAAAAAAAAAGTCGATTAAGATTTGTCATTTTTGGTAGTGATTTTATTAGCCTATTAGATGCATAATGAGTTGGAGAATCTGATAAACCCCACTTCCGGTAGCCTAGCTGCAAGAGAAATGCCATAAATTGCCGTTTGAAGCTTCAACTTTGGGTTCCCAGTTCCCGTTATTTGGGTATCGAAAAAAAAAGTCGATTAAGATTTGTCATTTTTGGTAGTGATTTTATTAGCCTATTAGATGCACAATGAGTTGGAGAATCTGATAAACCCCACTTCCGGTAGACTAGCTGCAATAGAAATGCCTTAAATTGCCGTTTGAAGCTTCAACTTTGGGTTCCCAGTTCCCGTTATTTGGGTATCGAAAAAAAATAGTCGATTAAGATTTGTCATTTTCGGCAGTGATTTTATTAGCCTATTAGATGCACAATGAGTTGGAGAATCAGATAAACCCCACTTCCGGTAGCCTAGCTGCAAGAGAAATGCCTTAAATTGCCGTTTGAAGCTTCAACTCTGGGTTCCCAGTTCCCGTTATTTGGGTATCGAAAAAAAAAGTCGATTAAGATTTGTCATTTTTGGTAGTGATTTTATTAGCCTATTAGATGCACAATGAGTTGGAGAATCAGATAAACCCCACTTCCGGTAGCCTAGCTGCAAGAGAAATGCCTTAAATTGCCGTTTGAAGCTTCAACTCTGGGTTCCCAGTTCCCGTTATTTGGGTATCGAAAAAAAAAGTCGATTAAGATTTGTCATTTTTGGTAGTGATTTTATTAGCCTATTAGATGTACAATGAGTTGGAGAATCAGATAAACCCCACTTCCGGTTGCCTAGCTGCAAGAGAAATGCCTTAAATTGCCGTTTGAAGCTTCAACTTTGGGTTCCCAGTTCCCGTTATTTGGGTACCGAAAAAAAAAGTCGATTAAGATTTGTCATTTTTGGTAGTGATTTTATTAGCCTATTAGATGCAGAACGAGTTGGAGAATCAGATAAACCCCACTTCCGGTAGCCTAGCTGCAAGTGAAATGTCTTAAATTGCCGTTTGAAGCTTCAACTTTGGGTTCCCAGTTCCCGTTATTTGGGTATCGAAAAAAAAAGTCGATTAAGATTTGTCATTTTTGGTAGTGATTTTATTAGCCTATTAGATGCATAATGAGTTGGAGAATCTGATAAACCCCACTTCCGGTAGCCTAGCTGCAAGAGAAATGCCATAAATTGCCGTTTGAAGCTTCAACTTTGGGTTCCCAGTTCCCGTTATTTGGGTATCGAAAAAAAAAGTCGATTAAGATTTGTCATTTTTGGTAGTGATTTTATTAGCCTATTAGATGCACAATGAGTTGGAGAATCTGATAAACCCCACTTCCGGTAGACTAGCTGCAATAGAAATGCCTTAAATTGCCGTTTGAAGCTTCAACTTTGGGTTCCCAGTTCCCGTTATTTGGGTATCGAAAAAAAATAGTCGATTAAGATTTGTCATTTTCGGCAGTGATTTTATTAGCCTATTAGATGCACAATGAGTTGGAGAATCAGATAAACCCCACTTCCGGTAGCCTAGCTGCAAGAGAAATGCCTTAAATTGCCGTTTGAAGCTTCAACTCTGGGTTCCCAGTTCCCGTTATTTGGGTATCGAAAAAAAAAGTCGATTAAGATTTGTCATTTTTGGTAGTGATTTTATTAGCCTATTAGATGTACAATGAGTTGGAGAATCAGATAAACCCCACTTCCGGTTGCCTAGCTGCAAGAGAAATGCCTTAAATTGCCGTTTGAAGCTTCAACTTTGGGTTCCCAGTTCCCGTTATTTGGGTACCGAAAAAAAAAGTCGATTAAGATTTGTCATTTTTGGTAGTGATTTTATTAGCCTATTAGATGCAGAACGAGTTGGAGAATCAGATAAACCCCACTTCCGGTAGCCTAGCTGCAAGTGAAATGTCTTAAATTGCCGTTTGAAGCTTCAACTTTGGGTTCCCAGTTCCCGTTATTTGGGTATCGAAAAAAAAAGTCGATTAAGATTTGTCATTTTTGGTAGTGATTTTATTAGCCTATTAGATGCATAATGAGTTGGAGAATCTGATAAACCCCACTTCCGGTAGCCTAGCTGCAAGAGAAATGCCTTAAATTGCCGTTTGAAGCTTCAACTTTGGGTTCCCAGTTCCCGTTATTTGGGTATCGAAAAAAAAAGTCGATTAAGATTTGTCATTTTTGGTAGTGATTTTATTAGCCTATTAGATGTACAATGAGTTGGAGAATCAGATAAACCCCACTTCCGGTAGCCTAGCTGCAAGAGAAATGCATTAAATTGCCGTTTGAAGCTTCAACTTTGGGTTCCCAGTTCCCGTTATTTGGGTATCGAAAAAAAAAGTCGATTAAGATTTGTCATTTTTGGTCGTGATTTTATTAGCCTATTAGATGCACAATGAGTTGGAGAATCAGATAAACCCCACTTCCGGTAGCCTAGCTGCAAGAGAAATGCCTTAAATTGCCGTTTGAAGCTTCAACTTTGGGTTCCCAGTTCCCGTTATTTGGGTATCGAAAAAAAAAGTCGATTAAGATTTGTCATTTTTGGTAGTGATTTTATTAGCCTATTAGATGCACATTGAGTTGGAGAATCTGATAAACCCCACTTCCGGTAGACTAGCTGCAAGAGAAATGCCTTAAATTGCCGTTTGAAGCTTCAACTTTGGGTTCCCAGTTCCCGTTATTTGGGTATCGAAAAAAAAAGTCGATTAAGATTTGTCATTTTTGGTAGTGATTTTATTAGCCTATTAGATGTACAATGAGTTGGAGAATCAGATAAACCCCACTTCCGGTTGCCTAGCTGCAAGAGAAATGCCTTAAATTGCCGTTTGAAGCTTCAACTTTGGGTTCCCAGTTCCCGTTATTTGGGTACCGAAAAAAAAAGTCGATTAAGATTTGTCATTTTTGGTAGTGATTTTATTAGCCTATTAGATGCACAATGAGTTGGAGAATCAGATAAACCCCACTTCCGGTAGCCTAGCAGCAAGAGAAATGCCTTAAATTGCCGTTTGAAGCTTCAACTTTGGGTTCCCAGTTCCCGTTATTTGGGTATCGAAAAAAAAAGTAGATTAAGATTTGTCATTTTTGGTAGTGATTTTATTAGCCTATTAGATGCACAATGAGTTGGAGAATCAGATAAACCCCACTTCCGGTAGCCTAGCTGCAAGAGAAATGCCTTAAATTGCCGTTTGAAGTTTCAACTTAGGGTTCCCAGTTCCCGTTATTTGGGTATCGAAAAAAAAAGTCGATTAAGATTTGTCATTTTTGGTAGTGATTTTATTAGCCTATTAGATGCACAATGAGTTGGAGAATCAGATAAACCCCACTTCCGGTAGCCTAGCTGCATGAGAAATGCCTTAAATTGCCATTTGAAGCTTCAACTTTGGGATCCCAATTCCCGTTATTTGGGTATCGAAAAAAAAAGTCGATTAAGATTTGTCATTTTTGGTAGTGATTTTATTAGCCTATTAGATGCACAATGAGTTGGAGAATCAGATAAACCCCACTTCCGGTAGCCTAGCTGCAAGAGAAATGCCTTAAATTGCCGTTTGAAGCTTCAACTTTGGGTTCCCAGTTCCCGTTATTTCGGTATCGAAAAAAAAAATTGATTAAGATTTGTCATTTTTGGTAGGGATTTTATTAGCCTATTAGATGCACAATGAGTTGGAGAATCTGATAAACCCCACTTCCGGTAGCCTAGCTGCAAGTGAAATGCCTTAAATTGCCGTTTGAAGCTTCAACTTTGGGTTCCCAGTTCCCGTTATTTGGGTATCGAAAAAAAAAGTCGATTAAGATTTGTCATTTTTGGTAGTGAATTTATTAGCCTATTAGATGTACAGTGAGTTGGAGAATCAGATAAACCCCACTTCCGGTTGCCTAGCTGCAAGAGAAATGCCTTAAATTGCCGTTTGAAGCTTCAACTTTGGGTTCCCAGTTCCCGTTATTTGGGTACCGAAAAAAAAAGTCGATTAAGATTTGTCATTTTTGGTAGTGATTTTATTAGCCTATTAGATGCAGAACGAGTTGGAGAATCAGATAAACCCCACTTCCGGTAGCCTAGCTGCAAGTGAAATGTCTTAAATTGCCGTTTAAAGCTTCAACTTTGGGTTCCCAGTTCCCGTTATTTGGGTATCGAAAAAAAAAGTCGATTAAGATTTGTCATTTTTGGTAGTGATTTTATTAGCCTATTAGATGCATAATGAGTTGGAGAATCTGATAAACCCCACTTCCGGTAGCCTAGCTGCAAGAGAAATGCCTTAAATTGCCGTTTGAAGCTTCAACTTTGGGTTCCCAGTTCCCGTTATTTGGGTATCGAAAAAAAAAGTCGATTAAGATTTGTCATTTTTGGTAGTGATTTTATTAGCCTATTAGATGCACAATGAGTTGGAGAATCAGATAAACCCCACTTCCGGTAGCCTAGCTGCAAGAGAAATGCCTTAAATTGCCGTTTGAAGCTTCAACTTTGGGTTCCCAGTTCCCGTTATTTGGGTATCGAAAAAAAAAGTCGATTAAGATTTGTCATTTTTGGTCGTGATTTTATTAGCCTATTAGATGCACAATGAGTTGGAGAATCAGATAAACCCCACTTCCGGTAGCCTAGCTGCAAGAGAAATGCCTTAAATTGCCGTTTGAAGCTTCAACTTTGGGTTCCCAGTTCCCGTTATTTGGGTATCGAAAAAAAAAGTCGATTAAGATTTGTCATTTTTTGTAGTGATTTTATTAGCCTATTAGATGCACATTGAGTTGGAGAATCTGATAAACCCCACTTCCGGTAGACTAGCTGCAAGAGAAATGCCTTAAATTGCCGTTTGAAGCTTCAACTTTGGGTTCCCAGTTCCCGTTATTTGGGTATCGAAAAAAAAAGTCGATTAAGATTTGTCATTTTTGGTAGTGATTTTATTAGCCTATTAGATGTACAATGAGTTGGAGAATCAGATAAACCCCACTTCCGGTTGCCTAGCTGCAAGAGAAATGCCTTAAATTGCCGTTTGAAGCTTCAACTTTGGGTTCCCAGTTCCCGTTATTTGGGTACCGAAAAAAAAAGTCGATTAAGATTTGTCATTTTTGGTAGTGATTTTATTAGCCTATTAGATGCACAATGAGTTGGAGAATCAGATAAACCCCACTTCCGGTAGCCTAGCAGCAAGAGAAATGCCTTAAATTGCCGTTTGAAGCTTCAACTTTGGGTTCCCAGTTCCCGTTATTTGGGTATCGAAAAAAAAAGTAGATTAAGATTTGTCATTTTTGGTAGTGATTTTATTAGCCTATTAGATGCACAATGAGTTGGAGAATCAGATAAACCCCACTTCCGGTAGCCTAGCTGCAAGAGAAATGCCTTAAATTGCCGTTTGAAGTTTCAACTTAGGGTTCCCAGTTCCCGTTATTTGGGTATCGAAAAAAAAAGTCGATTAAGATTTGTCATTTTTGGTAGTGATTTTATTAGCCTATTAGATGCACAATGAGTTGGAGAATCAGATAAACCCCACTTCCGGTAGCCTAGCTGCAAGAGAAATGCCTTAAATTGCCATTTGAAGCTTCAACTTTGGGATCCCAATTCCCGTTATTTGGGTATCGAAAAAAAAAGTCGATTAAGATTTGTCATTTTTGGTAGTGATTTTATTAGCCTATTAGATGCACAATGAGTTGGAGAATCAGATAAACCCCACCTCCGGTAGCCTAGCTGCAAGAGAAATGCCTTAAATTGCCGTTTGAAGCTTCAACTTTGGGTTCCCAGTTCCCGTTATTTCGGTATCGAAAAAAAAAATTGATTAAGATGTGTCATTTTTGGTAGGGATTTTATTAGCCTATTAGATGCACAATGAGTTGGAGAATCTGATAAACCCCACTTCCGGTAGCCTAGCTGCAAGTGAAATGCCTTAAATTGCCGTTTGAAGCTTCAACTTTGGGTTCCCAGTTCCCGTTATTTGGGTATCGAAAAAAAAAGTCGATTAAGATTTGTCATTTTTGGTAGTGATTTTATTAGCCTATTAGATGCACAATGAGTTGGAGAATCAGATAAACCCCACTTCCGGTTGCCTAGCTGCAAGTGAAATGCCTTAAATTGCCGTTTGAAGCTTCAACTTTGGGTTCCCAGTTCCCGTTATTTGGGTACCGAAAAAAAAAGTCGATTAAGATTTGTCATTTTTGGTAGTGATTTTATTAGCCTATTAGATGCAGAACGAGTTGGAGAATCAGATAAACCCCACTTCCGGTAGCCTAGCTGCAAGAGAAATGTCTTAAATTGCCGTTTGAAGCTTCAACTTTGGGTTCCCAGTTCCCGTTATTTGGGTATCGAAAAAAAAAGTCGATTAAGATTTGTCATTTTTGGTAGTGATTTTATTAGCCTATTAGATGCATAATGAGTTGGAGAATCTGATAAACCCCACTTCCGGTAGCCTAGCTGCAATAGAAATGCCTTAAATTGCCGTTTGAAGCTTCAACTTTGGGTTCCCAGTTCCCGTTATTTGGGTATCGAAAAAAAAAGTCGATTAAGATTTGTCATTTTTGGTAGTGATTTTATTAGCCTATTAGATGTACAATGAGTTGGAGAATCAGATAAACCCCACTTCCGGTTGCCTAGCTGCAAGAGAAATGCCTTAAATTGCCGTTTGAAGCTTCAACTTTGGGTTCCCAGTTCCCGTTATTTGGGTACCGAAAAAAAAAGTCGATTAAGATTTGTCATTTTTGGTCGTGATTTTATTAGCCTATTAGATGCACAATGAGTTGGAGAATCAGATAAACCCCAATTCCGGTAGCCTAGCAGCAAGAGAAATGCCTTAAATTGCCGTTTGAAGCTTCAACTTTGGGTTCCCAGTTCCCGTTATTTGGGTATCGAAAAAAAAAGTAGATTAAGATTTGTCATTTTTGGTAGTGATTTTATTAGCCTATTAGATGCACAATGAGTTGGAGAATCAGATAAACCCCACTTCCGGTAGCCTAGCTGCAAGAGAAATGCCTTAAATTGCCGTTTGAAGCTTCAACTTAGGGTTCCCAGTTCCCGTTATTTGGGTATCGAAAAAAAAAGTCGATTAAGATTTGTCATTTTTGGTAGTGATTTTATTAGCCTATTAGATGCACAATGAGTTGGAGAATCAGATAAACCCCACTTCCGGTAGCCTAGCTGCAAGAGAAATGCCTTAAATTGCCATTTGAAGCTTCAACTTTGGGATCCCAATTCCCGTTATTTGGGTATCGAAAAAAAAAGTCGATTAAGATTTGTCATTTTCGGTAGTGATTTTATTAGCCTATTAGATGCACAATGAGTTGGAGAATCAGATAAACCCCACTTCCGGTAGCCTAGCTGCAATAGAAATGCCTTAAATTGCCGTTTGAAGCTTCAACTTTGGGTTCCCAGTTCCCGTTATTTGGGTATCGAAAAAAAAAGTCGATTAAGATTTGTCATTTTTGGTAGTGATTTTATTAGCCTATTAGATGTACAATGAGTTGGAGAATCAGATAAACCCCACTTCCGGTTGCCTAGCTGCAAGAGAAATGCCTTAAATTGCCGTTTGAAGCTTCAACTTTGGGTTCCCAGTTCCCGTTATTTGGGTACCGAAAAAAAAAGTCGATTAAGATTTGTCATTTTTGGTCGTGATTTTATTAGCCTATTAGATGCACAATGAGTTGGAGAATCAGATAAACCCCAATTCCGGTAGCCTAGCAGCAAGAGAAATGCCTTAAATTGCCGTTTGAAGCTTCAACTTTGGGTTCCCAGTTCCCGTTATTTGGGTATCGAAAAAAAAAGTAGATTAAGATTTGTCATTTTTGGTAGTGATTTTATTAGCCTATTAGATGCACAATGAGTTGGAGAATCAGATAAACCCCACTTCCGGTAGCCTAGCTGCAAGAGAAATGCCTTAAATTGCCGTTTGAAGCTTCAACTTAGGGTTCCCAGTTCCCGTTATTTGGGTATCGAAAAAAAAAGTCGATTAAGATTTGTCATTTTTGGTAGTGATTTTATTAGCCTATTAGATGCACAATGAGTTGGAGAATCAGATAAACCCCACTTCCGGTAGCCTAGCTGCAAGAGAAATGCCTTAAATTGCCATTTGAAGCTTCAACTTTGGGATCCCAATTCCCGTTATTTGGGTATCGAAAAAAAAAGTCGATTAAGATTTGTCATTTTTGGTAGTGATTTTATTAGCCTATTAGATGCACAATGAGTTGGAGAATCAGATAAACCCCACTTCCGGTAGCCTAGCTGCAAGAGAAATGCCTTAAATTGCCGTTTGAAGCTTCAACTTTGGGTTCCCAGTTCCCGTTATTTCGGTATCGAAAAAAAAAATTGATTAAGATTTGTCATTTTTGGTAGGGATTTTATTAGCCTATTAGATGCACAATGAGTTGGAGAATCTGATAAACCCCACTTCCGGTAGCCTAGCTGCAAGTGAAATGCCTTAAATTGCCGTTTGAAGCTTCAACTTTGGGTTCCCAGTTCCCGTTATTTGGGTATCGAAAAAAAAAGTCAATTAAGATTTGTCATTTTTGGTAGTGATTTTATTAGCCTATTAGATGCACAATGAGTTGGAGAATCAGATAAACCCCACTTCCGGTTGCCTAGCTGCAAGTGAAATGCCTTAAATTGCCGTTTGAAGCTTCAACTTTGGGTTCCCAGTTCCCGTTATTTGGGTACCGAAAAAAAAAGTCGATTAAGATTTGTCATTTTTGGTAGTGATTTTATTAGCCTATTAGATGCAGAACGAGTTGGAGAATCAGATAAACCCAACTTCCGGTAGCCTAGCTGCAAGAGAAATGTCTTAAATTGCCGTTTGAAGCTTCAACTTTGGGTTCCCAGTTCCCGTTATTTGGGTATCGAAAAAAAAAGTCGATTAAGATTTGTCATTTTTGGTAGTGATTTTATTAGCCTATTAGATGCATAATGAGTTGGAGAATCTGATAAACCCCACTTCCGGTAGCCTAGCTGCAAGAGAAATGCCTTAAATTGCCGTTTGAAGCTTCAACTTTGGGTTCCCAGTTCCCGTTATTTGGGTATCGAAAAAAAAAGTCGATTAAGATTTGTCATTTTTGGTAGTGATTTTATTAGCCTATTAGATGCACAATGAGTTGGAGAATCAGATAAACCCCACTCCCGGTAGCCTAGCTGCAAGAGAAATGCCTTAAATTGCCGTTTGAAGCTTCAACTTTGGGTTCCAAGTTCCCGTTATTTGGGTATCGAAAAAAAAAGTCGATTAAGATTTGTCATTTTTGGTAGTGATTTTATTAGCCTATTAGATGCACAATGAGTTGGAGAATCAGATAAACCCCACTTCCGGTAGCCTAGCTGCAAGAGAAATGCCTTAAATTGCCGTTTGAAGCTTCAACTTTGGGTTCCCAGTTCCCGTTATTTGGGTATCGAAAAAAAAAGTCGATTAAGATTTGTCATTTTTGGTAGTGATTTTATTAGCCTATTAGATGCACAATGAGTTGGAGAATCTGATAAACCCCACTTCCGGTAGACTAGCTGCAAGAGAAATGCCTTAAATTGCCGTTTGAAGCTTCAACTTTGGGTTCCCAGTTCCCGTTATTTGGGTATCGAAAAAAAATAGTCGATTAAGATTTGTCATTTTCGGCAGTGATTTTATTAGCCTATTAGATGCACAATGAGTTGGAGAATCAGATAAACCCCACTTCCGGTAGCCTAGCTGCAAGAGAAATGCCTTAAATTGCCGTTTGAAGCTTCAACTCTGGGTTCCCAGTTCCCGTTATTTGGGTATCGAAAAAAAAAGTCGATTAAGATTTGTCATTTTTGGTAGTGATTTTATTAGCCTATTAGATGTACAATGAGTTGGAGAATCAGATAAACCCCACTTCCGGTTGCCTAGCTGCAAGGGAAATGCCTTAAATTGCCGTTTGAAGCTTCAACTTTGGGTTCCCAGTTCCCGTTATTTGGGTATCGAAAAAAAAAGTCGATTAAGATTTGTCATTTTTGGTAGTGATTTTATTAGCCTATTAGATGTACAATGAGTTGGAGAATCAGATAAACCCCACTTCCGGTTGCCTAGCTGCAAGAGAAATGCCTTAAATTGCCGTTTGAAGCTTCAACTTTGGGTTCCCAGTTCCCGTTATTTGGGTACCGAAAAAAAAAGTCGATTAAGATTTGTCATTTTTGGTAGTGATTTTATTAGCCTATTAGATGCACAATGAGTTGGAGAATCAGATAAACCCCAATTCCGGTAGCCTAGCAGCAAGAGAAATGCCTTAAATTGCCGTTTGAAGCTTCAACTTTGGGTTCCCAGTTCCCAGTATTTGGGTATCGAAAAAAAAAGTAGATTAAGATTTGTCATTTTTGGTAGTGATTTTATTAGCCTATTAGATGCACAATGAGTTGGAGAATCAGATAAACCCCACTTCCGGTAGCCTAGCTGCAAGAGAAATGCCTTAAATTGCCGTTTGAAGCTTCAACTTTGGGTTCCCAGTTCCCGTTATTTGGGTATCGAAAAAAAAAGTCGATTAAGATTTGTCATTTTTGGTAGTGATTTTATTAGCCTATTAGATGCACAATGAGTTGGAGAATCTGATAAACCCCACTTCCGGTAGCCTAGCTGCAAGAGATATGCCTTAAATTGCCGTTTGAAGCTTCAACTTTGGGTTCCCAGTTCCCGTTATTTGGGTATCGAAAAAAAAAGTCGATTAAGATTTGTCATTTTTGGTAGTGATTTTATTAGCCTATTAGATGCACAATGAGTTGGAGAATCAGATAAACCCCACTTCCGGTAGCCTAGCTGCAAGAGAAATGCCTTAAATTGCCGTTTGAAGCTTCAACTTTGGGTTCCCAGTTCCCGTTATTTGGGTATCGAAAAAAAAAGTCGATTAAGATTTGTCATTTTTGGTAGTGATTTTATTAGCCTATTAGATGCACAATGAGTTGGAGAATCAGATAAACCCCACTTCCGGTAGCCTAGCTGCAAGAGAAATGCCTTAAATTGCCGTTTGAAGCTTCAACTTTGGGTTCCCAGTTCCCGTTATTTGGGTATCGAAAAAAAAAGTCGATTAAGATTTGTCATTTTTGGTAGTGATTTTATTAGCCTATTAGATGCACAATGAGTTGGAGAATCAGATAAACCCCACTTCCGGTAGCCTAGCTGCAAGAGAAATGCCTTAAATTGCCGTTTGAAGCTTCAACTTTGGGTTCCCAGTTCCCGTTATTTGGGTATCGAAAAAAAATAGTCGATTAAGATTTGTCATTTTCGGCAGTGATTTTATTAGCCTATTAGATGCACAATGAGTTGGAGAATCAGATAAACCCCACTTCCGGTAGCCTAGCTGCAAGAGAAATGCCTTAAATTGCCGTTTGAAGCTTCAACTCTGGGTTCCCAGTTCCCGTTATTTGGGTATCGAAAAAAAAAGTCGATTAAGATTTGTCATTTTTGGTAGTGATTTTATTAGCCTATTAGATGTACAATGAGTTGGAGAATCAGATAAACCCCACTTCCGGTTGCCTAGCTGCAAGGGAAATGCCTTAAATTGCCGTTTGAAGCTTCAACTTTGGGTTCCCAGTTCCCGTTATTTGGGTACCGAAAAAAAAAGTCGATTAAGATTTGTCATTTTTGGTAGTGATTTTATTAGCCTATTAGATGCACAATGAGTTGGAGAATCAGATAAACCCCACTTCCGGTAGCCTAGCAGCAAGAGAAATGCCTTAAATTGCCGTTTGAAGCTTCAACTTTGGGTTCCCAGTTCCCGTTATTTGGGTATCGAAAAAAAAAGTAGATTAAGATTTGTCATTTTTGGTAGTGATTTTATTAGCCTATTAGATGCACAATGAGTTGGAGAATCAGATAAACCCCACTTCCGGTAGCCTAGCTGCAAGAGAAATGCCTTAAATTGCCGTTTGAAGCTTCAACTTTGGGTTCCCAGTTCCCGTTATTTGGGTATCGAAAAAAAAAGTCGATTAAGATTTGTCATTTTTGGTAGTGATTTTATTAGCCTATTAGATGCACAATGAGTTGGAGAATCAGATAAACCCCACTTCCGGTAGCCTAGCTGCAAGAGAAATGCCTTAAATTGCCGTTTGAAGCTTCAACTTTGGGATCCCAGTTCCCGTTATTTGGGTATCGAAAAAAAAAGTCGATTAAGATTTGTCATTTTTGGTAGTGATTTTATTAGCCTATTAGATGCACAATGAGTTGGAGAATCAGATAAACCCCACTTCCGGTAGCCTAGCTGCAAGAGAAATGCCTTAAATTGCCGTTTGAAGCTTCAACTTTGGGTTCCCAGTTCCCGTTATTTCGGTATCGAAAAAAAAAATTGATTAAGATTTGTCATTTTTGGTAGGGATTTTATTAGCCTATTAGATGGACAATGAGTTGGAGAATCTGATAAACCCCACTTCCGGTAGCCTAGCTGCAAGAGAAATGCCTATAATTGCCGTTTGAAGCTTCAACTTTGGGTTCCCAGTTCCCGTTATTTGGGTATCGAAAAAAAAAGTCGATTAAGATTTGTCATTTTTGGTGGTGATTTTATTAGCCTATTAGATGCACAATGAGTTGGAGAATCAGATAAACCCCACTTCCGGTAGCCTAGCTGCAAGAGAAATGCCTTAAATTGCCGTTTGAAGCTTCAACTTTGGGATCCCAGTTCCCGTTATTTGGGTATCGAAAAAAAAAGTCGATTAAGATTTGTCATTTTTGGTAGTGATTTTATTAGCCTATTAGATGCACAATGAGTTGGAGAATCAGATAAACCCCACTTCCGGTAGCCTAGCTGCAAGAGAAATGCCTTAAATTGCCGTTTGAAGCTTCAACTTTGGGTTCCCAGTTCCCGTTATTTGGGTATCGAAAAAAAAAATTGATTAAGATTTGTCATTTTTGGTAGGGATTTTATTAGCCTATTAGATGCACAATGAGTTGGAGAATCTGATAAACCCCACTTCCGGTAGCCTAGCTGCAAGAGAAATGCCTTAAATTGCCGTTTGAAGCTTCAACTTTGGGTTCCCAGTTCCCGTTATTTGGGTATCGAAAAAAAAAGTCGATTAAGATTTGTCATTTTTGGTAGTGATTTTATTAGCCTATTAGATGCACAATGAGTTGGAGAATCAGATAAACCCCACTTCCGGTAGCCTAGCTGCAAGAGAAATGCCTTAAATTGCCGTTTGAAGCTTCAATTTTGGGTTCCCAGTTCCCGTTATTTGGGTATCGAAAAAAAAAGTCGATTAAGATTTGTCATTTTTGGTAGTGATTTTATTAGCCTATTAGATGCAGAACGAGTTGGAGAATCAGATAAACCCCACTTCCGGTAGCCTAGCTGCAAGAGAAATGTCTTAAATTGCCGTTTGAAGCTTCAACTTTGGGTTCCCAGTTCCCGTTATTTGGGTATCGAAAAAAAAAGTCGATTAAGATTTGTCATTTTTGGTAGTGATTTTATTAGCCTATTAGATGCATAATGAGTTGGAGAATCTGATAAACCCCACTTCCGGTAGCCTAGCTGCAAGAAAAATGCCTTAAATTGCCGTTTGAAGCTTCAACTTTGGGTTCCCAGTTCCCGTTATTTGGGAATCGAAAAAAAAAGTCGATTAAGATTTGTCATTTTTGGTAGTAATTTTATTAGCCTATTAGATGCACAATGAGTTGGAGAATCTGATAAACCCCACTTCCGGTAGCCTAGCTGCAAGAGAAATGCCTTAAATTGCCGTTTGAAGCTTCAACTTTGGGTTCCCAGTTCCCGTTATTTGGGTATCGAAAAAAAAAGTCGATTAAGATTTGTCATTTTTGGTAGTGATTTTATTAGCCTATTAGATGCACAATGAGTTGGAGAATCAGATACACCCCACTTCCGGTAGCCTAGCTGCAAGAGAAATGCCTTAAATTGCCGTTTGTATCTTCAACTTTGGGATCCCAGTTCCCGTTATTTGGGTATCGAAAAAAAAAGTCGATTAAGATTTGTCATTTTTGGTAGTGATTTTATGAGCCTATTAGATGCACAATGAGTTAGAGAATCAGATACACCCCACTTCCGGTAGCCTAGCTGCAAGAGAAATGCCTTAAATTGCCGTTTGTAGCTTCAACTTTGGGATCCCAGTTCCCGTTATTTGGGTATCGAAAAAAAATAGTCGATTAAGATTTGTCATTTTCGGTAGTGATTTTATTAGCCTATTAGATGCACAATGAGTTGGAGAATCTGATAAACCCCACTTCCGGTAGCCTAGCTGCAAGAGAAATGCCTTAAATTGCCGTTTGAAGCTTCAACTTTGGGTTCCCAGTTCCCGTTATTTGGGTATCGAAAAAAAAAGTCGATTAAGATTTGTCATTTTTGGTAGTGATTTTATTAGCCTATTAGATGCACAATGAGTTGGAGAATCAGATAAAACCCACTTCCGGTAGCCTAGCTGCAAGTGAAATGCCTTAAATTGCCGTTTGAAGCTTCAATTTTGGGTTCCCAGTTCCCGTTATTTGGGTATCGAAAAAAAAAGTCGATTAAGATTTGTCATTTTTGGTAGTGATTTTATTAGCCTATTAGATGCACAACGAGTTGGAGAATCAGATAAACCCCACTTCCGGTAGCCTAGCTGCAAGAGAAATGCCTTAAATTGCCGTTTGAAGCTTCAACTTTGGGTTCCCAGTTCCCGTTATTTGGGTAACGAAAAAAAAAGTCGATTAAGATTTGTCATTTTTGGTAGTGATTTTATTAGCCTATTAGATGCACAATGAGTTGGAGAATCTGATAAACCCCACTTCCGGTAGCCTAGCTGCAAGAGAAATGCCTTAAATTGCCGTTTGAAGCTTCAACTTTGGGTTCCCAGTTCCCGTTATTAGGGTATCGAAAAAAAAAGTCGATTAAGATTTGTCATTTTTGGTAGTGATTTTATTAGCCTATTAGATGCACAATGAGTTGGAGAATCTGATAAACCCCACTTCCGGTAGCCTAGCTGCAAGAGAAATGCCTTAAATTGCCGTTTGAAGCTTCAACTTTGGGTTCCCAGTTCCCGTTATTTGGGTATCGAAAAAAAAAGTCGATTAAGATTTGTCATTTTTGGTAGTGATTTTATTAGCCTATTAGATGCACAATGAGTTGGAGAATCAGATAAACCCCACTTCCGGTAGCCTAGCTGCAAGAGAAATGCCTTAAATTGCCGTTTGAAGCTTCAACTTTGGGTTCCCAGTTCCCGTTATTTGGGTATCGAAAAAAAAAGTCGATTAAGATTTGTCATTTTTGGTAGTGATTTTATTAGCCTATTAGATGCACAATGAGTTGGAGAATCAGATAAACCCCACTTCCGGTAGCCTAGCTGCAAGAGAAATGCCTTAAATTGCCGTTTGAAGCTTCAACTTTGGGTTCCCAGTTCCCGTTATTTGGGTATCGAAAAAAAAAGTCGATTAAGATTTGTCATTTTTGGTAGTGATTTTATTAGCCTATTAGATGCACAATGAGTTGGAGAATCAGATAAACCCCACTTCCGGTAGCCTAGCTGCAAGGGAAATGCCTTAAATTGCCGTTTGAAGCTTCAATTTTGGGTTCCCAGTTCCCGTTATTTGGGTATCGAAAAAAAAAGTCGATTAAGATTTGTCATTTTTGGTAGTGATTTTATTAGCCTATTAGATGCAGAACGAGTTGGAGAATCAGATAAACCCCACTTCCGGTAGCCTAGCTGCAAGAGAAATGTCTTAAATTGCCGTTTGAAGCTTCAACTTTGGGTTCCCAGTTCCCGTTATTTGGGTATCGAAAAAAAAAGTCGATTAAGATTTGTCATTTTTGGTAGTGATTTTATTAGCCTATTAGATGCATAATGAGTTGGAGAATCTGATAAACCCCACTTCCGGTAGCCTAGCTGCAAGAGAAATGCCTTAAATTGCCGTTTGAAGCTTCAACTTTGGGTTCCCAGTTCCCGTTATTTGGGTATCGAAAAAAAATGTCGATTAAGATTTGTCATTTTTGGTAGTGATTTTATTAGCCTATTAGATGCACAATGAGTTGGAGAATCAGATAAACCCCACTTCCGGTAGCCTAGCTGCAAGAGAAATGCCTTAAATTGCCGTTTGAAGCTTCAACTTTGGGTTCCCAGTTCCCGTTATTTGGGTATCGAAAAAAAAAGTCGATTAAGATTTGTCATTTTTGGTCGTGATTTTATTAGCCTATTAGATGCACAATGAGTTGGAGAATCAGATAAACCCCACTTCCGGTAGCCTAGCTGCAAGAGAAATGCCTTAAATTGCCGTTTGAAGCTTCAACTTTGGGTTCCCAGTTCCCGTTATTTGGGTATCGAAAAAAAAAGTCGATTAAGATTTGTCATTTTTGGTAGTGATTTTATTAGCCTATTAGATGCACAATGAGTTGGAGAATCTGATAAACCCCACTTCCGGTAGACTAGCTGCAAGAGAAATGCCTTAAATTGCCGTTTGAAGCTTCAACTTTGGGTTCCCAGTTCCCGTTATTTGGGTATCGAAAAAAAATAGTCGATTAAGATTTGTCATTTTCGGCAGTGATTTTATTAGCCTATTAGATGCACAATGAGTTGGAGAATCAGATAAACCCCACTTCCGGTAGCCTAGCTGCAAGAGAAATGCCTTAAATTGCCGTTTGAAGCTTCAACTCTGGGTTCCCAGTTCCCGTTATTTGGGTATCGAAAAAAAAAGTCGATTAAGATTTGTCATTTTTGGTAGTGATTTTATTAGCCTATTAGATGTACAATGAGTTGGAGAATCAGATAAACCCCACTTCCGGTTGCCTAGCTGCAAGAGAAATACCTTAAATTGCCGTTTGAAGCTTCAACTTTGGGTTCCCAGTTCCCGTTATTTGGGTACCGAAAAAAAAAGTCGATTAAGATTTGTCATTTTTGGTAGTGATTTTATTAGCCTATTAGATGCAGAACGAGTTGGAGAATCAGATAAACCCCACTTCCGGTAGCCTAGCTGCAAGTGAAATGTCTTAAATTGCCGTTTGAAGCTTCAACTTTGGGTTCCCAGTTCCCGTTATTTGGGTATCGAAAAAAAAAGTCGATTAAGATTTGTCATTTTTGGTAGTGATTTTATTAGCCTATTAGATGCATAATGAGTTGGAGAATCTGATAAACCCCACTTCCGGTAGCCTAGCTGCAAGAGAAATGCCTTAAATTGCCGTTTGAAGCTTCAACTTTGGGTTCCCAGTTCCCGTTATTTGGGTATCGAAAAAAAAAGTCGATTAAGATTTGTCATTTTTGGTAGTGATTTTATTAGCCTATTAGATGCACAATGAGTTGGAGAATCAGATAAACCCCACATCCGGTAGCCTAGCTGCAAGAGAAATGCCTTAAATTGCCGTTTGAAGCTTCAACTTTGGGTTCCCAGTTCCCGTTATTTGGGTATCGAAAAAAAAAGTCGATTAAGATTTGTCATTTTTGGTCGTGATTTTATTAGCCTATTAGATGCACAATGAGTTGGAGAATCAGATAAACCCCACTTCCGGTAGCCTAGCTGCAAGAGAAATGCCTTAAATTGCCGTTTGAAGCTTCAACTTTGGGTTCCCAGTTCCCGTTATTTGGGTATCGAAAAAAAAAGTCGATTAAGATTTGTCATTTTTGGTAGTGATTTTATTAGCCTATTAGATGTACAATGAGTTGGAGAATCAGATAAACCCCACTTCCGGTTGCCTAGCTGCAAGAGAAATGCCTTAAATTGCCGTTTGAAGCTTCAACTTTGGGTTCCCAGTTCCCGTTATTTGGGTACCGAAAAAAAAAGTCGATTAAGATTTGTCATTTTTGGTAGTGATTTTATTAGCCTATTAGATGCACAATGAGTTGGAGAATCAGATAAACCCCACTTCCGGTAGCCTAGCAGCAAGAGAAATGCCTTAAATTGCCGTTTGAAGCTTCAACTTTGGGTTCCCAGTTCCCGTTATTTGGGTATCGAAAAAAAAAGTAGATTAAGATTTGTCATTTTTGGTAGTGATTTTATTAGCCTATTAGATGCACAATGAGTTGGAGAATCAGATAAAACCCACTTCCGGTAGCCTAGCTGCAAGAGAAATGCCTTAAATTGCCGTTTGAAGCTTCAACTTTGGGTTCCCAGTTCCCGTTATTTGGGTATCGAAAAAAAAAGTCGATTAAGATTTGTCATTTTTGGTAGTGATTTTATTAGCCTATTAGATGCACAATGAGTTGGAGAATCAGATAAACCCCACTTCCGGTAGCCTAGCTGCAAGAGAAATGCCTTAAATTGCCATTTGAAGCTTCAACTTTGGGATCCCAATTCCCGTTATTTGGGTATCGAAAAAAAAAGTCGATTAAGATTTGTCATTTTTGGTAGTGATTTTATTAGCCTATTAGATGCACAATGAGTTGGAGAATCAGATAAACCCCACTTCCGGTAGCCTAGCTGCAAGAGAAATGCCTTAAATTGCCGTTTGAAGCTTCAACTTTGGGTTCCCAGTTCCCGTTATTTCGGTATCGAAAAAAAAAATTGATTAAGATTTGTCATTTTTGGTAGGGATTTTATTAGCCTATTAGATGCACAATGAGTTGGAGAATCTGATAAACCCCACTTCCGGTAGCCTAGCTGCAAGAGAAATGCCTTAAATTGCCGTTTGAAGCTTCAACTTTGGGTTCCCAGTTCCCGTTATTTGGGTATCGAAAAAAAAAGTCGATTAAGATTTGTCATTTTTGGTAGTGATTTTATTAGCCTATTAGATGCACAATGAGTTGGAGAATCAGATAAACCCCACTTCCGGTTGCCTAGCTGCAAGAGAAATGCCTTAAATTGCCGTTTGAAGCTTCAACTTTGGGTTCCCAGTTCCCGTTATTTGGGTACCGAAAAAAAAAGTCGATTAAGATTTGTCATTTTTGGTAGTGATTTTATTAGCCTATTAGATGCAGAACGAGTTGGAGAATCAGATAAACCCCACTTCCGGTAGCCTAGCTGCAAGAGAAATGTCTTAAATTGCCGTTTGAAGCTTCAACTTTGGGTTCCCAGTTCCCGTTATTTGGGTATCGAAAAAAAAAGTCGATTAAGATTTGTCATTTTTGGTAGTGATTTTATTAGCCTATTAGATGCATAATGAGTTGGAGAATCTGATAAACCCCACTTCCGGTAGCCTAGCTGCAAGAGAAATGCCTTAAATTGCCGTTTGAAGCTTCAACTTTGGGTTCCCAGTTCCCGTTATTTGGGTATCGAAAAAAAAAGTCGATTAAGATTTGTCATTTTTGGTAGTGATTTTATTAGCCTATTAGATGCACAATGAGTTGGAGAATCAGATAAACCCCACTTCCGGTAGCCTAGCTGCAAGAGAAATGCCTTAAATTGCCGTTTGAAGCTTCAACTTTGGGTTCCCAGTTCCCGTTATTTGGGTATCGAAAAAAAAAGTCGATTAAGATTTGTCATTTTTGGTCGTGATTTTATTAGCCTATTAGATGAACAATGAGTTGGAGAATCAGATAAACCCCACTTCCGGTAGCCTAGCTGCAAGAGAAATGCCTTAAATTGCCGTTTGAAGCTTCAACTTTGGGTTCCCAGTTCCCGTTATTTGGGTATCGAAAAAAAAAGTCGATTAAGATTTGTCATTTTTGGTAGTGATTTTATTAGCCTATTAGATGCACAATGAGTTGGAGAATCTGATAAACCCCACTTCCGGTAGACTAGCTGCAAGAGAAATGCCTTAAATTGCCGTTTGAAGCTTCAACTTTGGGTTCCCAGTTCCCGTTATTTGGGTATCGAAAAAAAATAGTCGATTAAGTTTTGTCATTTTTGGCAGTGATTTTATTAGCCTATTAGATGCACAATGAGTTGGAGAATCAGATAAACCCCACTTCCGGTAGCCTAGCTGCAAGAGAAATGCCTTAAATTGCCGTTTGAAGCTTCAACTCTGGGTTCCCAGTTCCCGTTTTTTGGGTATCGAAAAAAAAAGTCGATTAAGATTTGTCATTTTTGGTAGTGATTTTATTAGCCTATTAGATGTACAATGAGTTGGAGAATCAGATAAACCCCACTTCCGGTTGCCTAGCTGCAAGGGAAATGCCTTAAATTGCCGTTTGAAGCTTCAACTTTGGGTTCCCAGTTCCCGTTATTTGGGTACCGAAAAAAAAAGTCGATTAAGATTTGTCATTTTTGGTAGTGATTTTATTAGCCTATTAGATGCACAATGAGTTGGAGAATCAGATAAACCCCACTTCCGGTAGCCTAGCAGCAAGAGAAATGCCTTAAATTGCCGTTTGAAGCTTCAACTTTGGGTTCCCAGTTCCCGTTATTTGGGTATCGAAAAAAAAAGTAGATTAAGATTTGTCATTTTTGGTAGTGATTTTATTAGCCTATTAGATGCACAATGAGTTGGAGAATCAGATAAACCCCACTTCCGGTAGCCTAGCTGCAAGAGAAATGCCTTAAATTGCCGTTTGAAGCTTCAACTTTGGGTTCCCAGTTCCCGTTATTTGGGTATCGAAAAAAAAAGTCGATTAAGATTTGTCATTTTTGGTAGTGATTTTATTAGCCTATTAGATGCACAATGAGTTGGAGAATCAGATAAACCCCACTTCCGGTAGCCTAGCTGCAAGAGAAATGCCTTAAATTGCCGTTTGAAGCTTCAACTTTGGGATCCCAGTTCCCGTTATTTGGATATCGAAAAAAAAAGTCGATTAAGATTTGTCATTTTTGGTAGTGATTTTATTAGCCTATTAGATGCACAATGAGTTGGAGAATCAGATAAACCCCACTTCCGGTAGCCTAGCTGCAAGAGAAATGCCTTAAATTGCCGTTTGAAGCTTCAACTTTGGGTTCCCAGTTCCCGTTATTTCGGTATCGAAAAAAAAAGTCGATTAAGATTTGTCATTTTTGGTAGTGATTTTATTAGCCTATTAGATGCACAATGACATGGAGAATCTGATAAAACCTACTTCCGGTAGCCTAGATGCAAGAGAAATGCCTTAAATTGCCGTTTGAAGCTTCAACTTTGGGTTCCCAGTTCCCGTTATTTGAGTATCGGAAAAAAAAGTCGATTAAGATTTGTCATTTTTGGTTGTGATTTTATTAGCCTATTAGATGCACAATGAGTTGGAGAATCAGATAAACCCCACTTCCGGTAGCATAGCTGCAAGAGAAATGCCTTAAATTGCCGTTTGAAGCTTCAACTTTGGGTTCCCAGTTCCCGTTATGTGGGTATCGAAAAAAAAAGTCGATTAAGATTTGTCATTTTTGGTAGTGATTTTATTAGCCTATTAGATGCACAATGAGTTGGAGACTCAGATAAACCCCACTTCCGGTAGCCTAGCTGCAAGAGAAATGCCTTAAATTGCCGTTTGAAGCTTCAACTTTGGGTTCCCAGTTCCCGTTATTTGAGTATCGGAAAAAAAAGTCGATTAAGATTTGTCATTTTTGGTAGTGATTTTATTAGCCTTTTAGATGCACAATGAGTTGGAGAATCAGATAAACCCCACTTCCGGTAGCCTAGCTGCAAGAGAAATGCCTTAAATTGCCGTTTGAAGCTTCAACTTTGGGTTCCCAGTTCCCGTTATTTGGGTATCGAAAAAAAAAGTCGATTAAGATTTGTCATTTTTGGTAGTGATTTTATTAGCCTATTAGATGCACAATGAGTTGGAGAATCAGATAAACCCCACTTCCGGTAGCCTAGCTGCAATGGAAATGCCTTAAATTGCCGTTTGAATCTTCAACTTTGGGTTCCCAGTTCCCGTTATTTGGGTATCGAAAAAAAAAGTCGATTAAGATTTGTCATTTTTGGTAGTGATTTTATTAGCCTATTAGATGCACAATGAGTTGGAGAATCAGATAAACCCCACTTCCGGTAGCCTAGCTGCAAGAGAAATGCCTTAAATTGCCGTTTGAAGCTTCAACTTTGGGTTCCCAGTTCCCGTTATTTGGGTATCGAAAAAAAAAGTCGATTAAGATTTGTCATTTTTGGTAGTGATTTTATTAGCCTATTAGATGCACAATGAGTTGGAGAATCTGATAAACCCCACTTCCGGTAGCCTAGCTGCAAGAGAAATGCCTTAAATTGCCGTTTGAAGCTTCAACTTTGGGTTCCCAGTTCCCGTTATTTGGGTATCGAAAAAAAAAGTCGATTAAGATTTGTCATTTTTGGTAGTGATTTTATTAGCCTATTAGATGCACAATGAGTTGGAGAATCAGATAAACCCCAGTTCCGGTAGCCTAGCTGCAATGGAAATGCCTTAAATTGCCGTTTGAAGCTTCAACTTTGGGTTCCCAGTTCCCGTTATTTGGGTATCGAAAAAAAAAGTCGATTAAGATTTGTCATTTTTGGTAGTGATTTTATTAGCCTATTAGATGCACAATGAGTTGGAGAATCTGATAAACCCCACTTCCGGTAGCCTAGCTGCAAGAGAAATGCCTTATATTGCCGTTTGAAGCTTCAACATTGGGTTCCCAGTTCCCGTTATTTGGGTATCGAAAAAAAAAGTCGATTAAGATTTGTGATTTTTGGTAGTGATTTTATTAGCCTATTAGATGCACAATGAGTTGGAGAATCTGATAAAACCTACTTCCGGTAGCCTAGCTGCAAGAGAAATGCCTTAAATTGCCGTTTGAAGCTTCAACTTTGGGTTCCCAGTTCCCGTTATTTGAGTATCGGAAAAAAAAGTCGATTAAGATTTGTCATTTTTGGTTGTGATTTTATTAGCCTATTAGATGCACAATGAGTTGGAGAATCAGATAAACCCCACTTCCGGTAGCCTAGCTGCAAGAGAAATGCCTTAAATTGCCGTTTGAAGCTTCAACTTTGGGTTCCCAGTTCCCGTTATTTGGGTATCGAAAAAAAAAGTCGATTAAGATTTGTCATTTTTGGTAGTGATTTTATTAGCCTATTAGATGCACAATGAGTTGGAGACTCAGATAAACCCCACTTCCGGTAGCCTAGCTGCAAGAGAAATGCCTTAAATTGCCGTTTGAAGCTTCAACTTTGGGTTCCCAGTTCCCGTTATTTGAGTATCGGAAAAAAAAGTCGATTAAGATTTGTCATTTTTGGTAGTGATTTTATTAGCCTTTTCGAGGCACAATGAGTTGGAGAATCAGATAAACCCCACTTCCGGTAGCCTAGCTGCAAGAGAAATGCCTTAAATTGCCGTTTGAAGCTTCAACTTTGGGTTCCCAGTTCCCGTTATTTGGGTATCGAAAAAAAAAGTCGATTAAGATTTGTCATTTTTGGTAGTGATTTTATTAGCCTATTAGATGCACAATGAGTTGGAGAATCTGATAAACCCCACTTCCGGTAGCCTAGCTGCAAGAGAAATGCCTTAAATTGCCGTTTGAAGCTTCAACTTTGGGTTCCCAGTTCCCGTTATTTGGGTATCGAAAAAAAAAGTCGATTAAGATTTTGTCATTTTCGGTAGTGATTTTATTAGCCTATTAGATGCACAATGAGTTGGAGAATCTGATAAACCCCACTTCCGGTAGTCTAGCTGCAAGAGAAATGCCTTAAATTGCCGTTTGAAGCTTCAACTTTGGGTTCCCAGTTCCCGTTATTTGGGTATCGAAAAAAAAAGTCGATTAAGATTTGTCATTTTTGGTAGTGATTTTATTAGCCTATTAGATGCACAATGAGTTGGAGAATCTGATAAACCCCACTTCCGGTAGCCTAGCTGCAAGAGAAATGCCTTAAATTGCCGTTTGAAGCTTCAACTTTGGGTTCCCAGTTCCCGTTATTTGGGTATCGAAAAAAAAAGTCGATTAAGATTTGTCATTTTTGGTAGTGATTTTATTAGCCTATTAGATGCACAATGAGTTGGAGAATCTGATAAACCCCACTTCCGGTAGTCTAGCTGCAAGAGAAATGCCTTAAATTGCCGTTTGAAGCTTCAACTTTGAGTTCCCAGTTCCCGTTATTTGGGTATCGAAAAAAAAAGTCGATTAAGATTTGTCATTTTTGGTAGTGATTTTATTAGCCTATTAGATGCACAATGAGTTGGAGAATCAGATAAACCCCACTTCCGGTAGCCTAGCTGCAAGAGAAATGCCTTAAATTGCCGTTTGAACCTTCAACTTTGGGTTCCCAGTTCCCGTTATTTGGGTATCGAAAAAAAAAGTCGATTAAGATTTGTCATTTTTGGTAGTGATTTTATTAGCCTATTAGATGCACAATGAGTTGGAAAATCAGATAAACCCCACTTCCGGTAGCCTAGCTCCAAGAGAAATGCCTTAAATTGGCGTTTGAAGCTTCAACTTTGGGTTCCCAGTTCCCGTTATTTGGGTATCGAAAAAAAAAGTCGATTAAGATTTGTCATTTTTGGTAGTGATTTTATTAGCCTATTAGATGCACAATGAGTTGGAGAATCTGATAAACCCCACTTCCGGTAGCCTAGCTGCAAGAGAAATGCCTTAAATTGCCGTTTGAAGCTTCAACTTTGGGTTCCCAGTTCCCGTTATTTGGGTATCGAAAAAAAAAGTCGATTAAGATTTGTCATTTTTGGTAGTGATTTTATTAGCCTATTAGATGCACAATGAGTTGGAGAATCAGATAAACCCCACTTCCGGTAGCCTAGCTGCAATGGAAATGCCTTAAATTGCCGCTTGAAGCTTCAACTTTGGGTTCCCAGTTCCCGTTATTTGGGTATCGAAAAAAAAAGTCGATTAAGATTTGTCATTTTTGGTAGTGATTTTATTAGCCTATTAGATGCACAATGAGTTGGAGAATCAGATAAACCCCACTTCCGGTAGCCTAGCTGCAAGAGAAATGCCTTAAATTGCCGTTTGAAGCTTCAACTTTGGGTTCCCAGTTCCCGTTATTTGAGTATCGGAAAAAAAAGTCGATTAAGATTTGTCATTTTTGGTAGTGATTTTATTAGCCTTTTAGATGCACAATGAGTTGGAGAATCAGATAAACCCCACTTCCGGTAGCCTAGCTGCAAGAGAAATGCCTTAAATTGCCGTTTGAAGCTTCAACTTTGGGTTCCCAGTTCCCGTTATTTGGGTATCGAAAAAAAAAGTCGATTAAGATTTGTCATTTTTGGTAGTGATTTTATTAGCCTATTAGATGCACAATGAGTTGGAGAATCTGATAAACCCCACTTCCGGTAGCCTAGCTGCAAGAGAAATGCCTTAAATTGCCGTTTGAAGCTTCAACTTTGGGTTCCCAGTTCCCGTTATTTGGGTATCGAAAAAAAAAGTCGATTAAGATTTGTCATTTTTGGTAGTGATTTTATTAGCCTATTAGATGCACAATGAGTTGGAGAATCTGATAAACCCCACTTCCGGTAGCCTAGCTGCAAGAGAAATGCCTTAAATTGCCGTTTGAAGCTTCAACTTTGGGTTCCCAGTTCCCGTTATTTGGGTATCGAAAAAAAAAGTCGATTAAGATTTTGTCATTTTCGGTAGTGATTTTATTAGCCTATTAGATGCACAATGAGTTGGAGAATCTGATAAACCCCACTTCCGGTAGTCTAGCTGCAAGAGAAATGCCTTAAATTGCCGTTTGAAGCTTCAACTTTGGGTTCCCAGTTCCCGTTATTTGGGTATCGAAAAAAAAAGTCGATTAAGATTTGTCATTTTTGGTAGTGATTTTATTAGCCTATTAGATGCACAATGAGTTGGAGAATCTGATAAACCCCACTTCCGGTAGCCTAGCTGCAAGAGAAATGCCTTAAATTGCCGTTTGAAGCTTCAACTTTGGGTTCCCAGTTCCCGTTATTTGGTTATCGAAAAAAAAAGTCGATTAAGATTTGTCATTTTTGGTAGTGATTTTATTAGCCTATTAGATGCACAATGAGTTGGAGAATCTGATAAACCCCACTTCCGGTAGTCTAGCTGCAAGAGAAATGCCTTAAATTGCCGTTTGAAGCTTCAACTTTGAGTTCCCAGTTCCCGTTATTTGGGTATCGAAAAAAAAAGTCGATTAAGATTTGTCATTTTTGGTAGTGATTTTATTAGCCTATTAGATGCACAATGAGTTGGAGAATCAGATAAACCCCACTTCCGGTAGCCTAGCTGCAAGAGAAATGCCTTAAATTGCCGTTTGAACCTTCAACTTTGGGTTCCCAGTTCCCGTTATTTGGGTATCGAAAAAAAAAGTCGATTAAGATTTGTCATTTTTGGTAGTGATTTTATTAGCCTATTAGATGCACAATGAGTTGGAAAATCAGATAAACCCCACTTCCGGTAGCCTAGCTCCAAGAGAAATGCCTTAAATTGGCGTTTGAAGCTTCAACTTTGGGTTCCCAGTTCCCGTTATTTGGGTATCGAAAAAAAAAGTCGATTAAGATTTGTCATTTTTGGTAGTGATTTTATTAGCCTATTAGATGCACAATGAGTTGGAGAATCTGATAAACCCCACTTCCGGTAGCCTAGCTGCAAGAGAAATGCCTTAAATTGCCGTTTGAAGCTTCAACTTTGGGTTCCCAGTTCCCGTTATTTGGGTATCGAAAAAAAAAGTCGATTAAGATTTGTCATTTTTGGTAGTGATTTTATTAGCCTATTAGATGCACAATGAGTTGGAGAATCAGATAAACCCCACTTCCGGTAGCCTAGCTGCAATGGAAATGCCTTAAATTGCCGCTTGAAGCTTCAACTTTGGGTTCCCAGTTCCCGTTATTTGGGTATCGAAAAAAAAAGTCGATTAAGATTTGTCATTTTTGGTAGTGATTTTATTAGCCTATTAGATGCACAATGAGTTGGAGAATCAGATAAACCCCACTTCCGGTAGCCTAGCTGCAAGAGAAATGCCTTAAATTGCCGTTTGAAGCTTCAACTTTGGGTTCCCAGTTCCCGTTATTTGAGTATCGGAAAAAAAAGTCGATTAAGATTTGTCATTTTTGGTAGTGATTTTATTAGCCTTTTAGATGCACAATGAGTTGGAGAATCAGATAAACCCCACTTCCGGTAGCCTAGCTGCAAGAGAAATGCCTTAAATTGCCGTTTGAAGCTTCAACTTTGGGTTCCCAGTTCCCGTTATTTGGGTATCGAAAAAAAAAGTCGATTAAGATTTGTCATTTTTGGTAGTGATTTTATTAGCCTATTAGATGCACAATGAGTTGGAGAATCTGATAAACCCCACTTCCGGTAGCCTAGCTGCAAGAGAAATGCCTTAAATTGCCGTTTGAAGCTTCAACTTTGGGTTCCCAGTTCCCGTTATTTGGGTATCGAAAAAAAAATTCGATTAAGATTTGTCATTTTTGGTAGTGATTTTATTAGCCTATTAGATGCACAATGAGTTGGAGAATCAGATAAACCCCACTTCCGGTAGCCTAGCTGCAATGGAAATGCCTTAAATTGCCGCTTGAAGCTTCAACTTTGGGTTCCCAGTTCCCGTTATTTGGGTATCGAAAAAAAAAGTCGATTAAGATTTGTCATTTGTTGGTAGTGATTTTATTAGCCTATTAGATGCACAATGAGTTGGAGAATCAGATAAACCCCACTTCCGGTAGCCTAGCTGCAAGAGAAATGCCTTAAATTGCCGTTTGAAGCTTCAACTTTGGGTTCCCAGTTCCCGTTATTTGAGTATCGGAAAAAAAAGTCGATTAAGATTTGTCATTTTTGGTAGTGATTTTATTAGCCTTTTAGATGCACAATGAGTTGGAGAATCAGATAAACCCCACTTCCGGTAGCCTAGCTGCAAGAGAAATGCCTTAAATTGCCGTTTGAAGCTTCAACTTTGGGTTCCCAGTTCCCGTTATTTGGGTATCGAAAAAAAAGTCGATTAAGATTTGTCATTTTTGGTAGTGATTTTATTAGCCTATTAGATGCACAATGAGTTGGAGAATCAGATAAACCCCACTTCCGGTAGCCTAGCTGCAAGAGAAATGCCTTAAATTGCCGTTTGAACCTTCAACTTTGGGTTCCCAGTTCCCGTTATTTGGGTATCGAAAAAAAAAGTCGATTAAGATTTGTCATTTTTGGTAGTGATTTTATTAGCCTATTAGATGCACAATGAGTAGGAGAATCAGATAAACCCCACTTCCGGTAGCCTCGCTGCAAGTGAAATGCCTTAAATTGCCGTTTGAAGCTTCAACTTTGGGTTCCCAGTTCCCGTTATTTGGGTATCGAAAAAAAAAGTCGATTAAGATTTGTAATTTTTGGTAGTGATTTTATTAGCCTATTAGATGCACAATGAGTTGGAGAATCAGATAAACCTCACTTCCGGTAGCCTAGCTCCAAGAGAAATGCCTTAAATTGGCGTTTGAAGCTTCAACTTTGGGTTCCCAGTTCCCGTTATTTGGGTATCGAAAAAAAAAGTCGATTAAGATTTGTCATTTTTGGTAGTGATTTTATTAGCCTATTAGATGCACAATGAGTTGGAGAATCAGATAAACCCCACTTCCGGTAGCCTAGCTGCAAGAGAAATGCCTTAAATTGCCGTTTGAAGCTTCAACTTTGGGTTCCCAGTTCCCGTTATTTGGGTATCCAAAAAAAAAGTCGATTAAGAATTGTCATTTTTGGTAGTGATTTTATTAGCCTATTAGATGCACAATGAGTTGGAGAATCAGATAAACCCCACTTCCGGTAGCCTAGCTGCAAGCGAAATGCCTTAAATTGTCGTTTGAAGCTTCAACTTTGGGTTCCCAGTTCCCGTTATTTGGGTATCGAAAAAAAAAGTCGATTAAGATTTGTCATTTTTGGTAGTGATTTTATTAGCCTATTAGATGCACAATGAGTTGGAGAATCAGATAAACCCCACTTCCGGTAGCCTAGCTGCAAGAGAAATGCCTTAAATTGCCGTTTGAAGCTTCAACTTTGGGTTCCCAGTTCCCGTTATTTGGGTATCGAAAAAAAAAGTCGATTAAGATTTGTCATTTTTGGTAGTGATTTTATTAGCCTATTAGATGCACAATGAGTTGGAGAATCTGATAAACCCCACTTCCGGTAGCCTAGCTGCAAGAGAAATGCCTTAAATTGCCGTTTCAAGCTTCAACTTTGGGTTCCCAGTTCCCGTTATTTGGGTATCGAAAAAAAAAGTCGATTAAGATTTGTCATTTTTGGTAGTGATTTTATTAGCCTATTAGATGCACAATGAGTTGGAGAATCAGATAAACCCCACTTCCGGTAGCCTAGCTGCAATGGAAATGCCTTAAATTGCCGCTTGAAGCTTCAACTTTGGGTTCCCAGTTCCCGTTATTTGGGTATCGAAAAAAAAGTCGATTAAGATTTGTCATTTTTGGTAGTGATTTTATTAGCCTATTAGATGCACAATGAGTTGGAGAATCAGATAAACCCCACTTCCGGTAGCCTAGCTGCAAGAGAAATGCCTTAAATTGCCGTTTGAAGCTTCAACTTTGGGTTCCCAGTTCCCGTTATTTGAGTATCGGAAAAAAAGTCGATTAAGATTTGTCATTTTTGGTAGTGATTTTATTAGCCTTTTAGATGCACAATGAGTTGGAGAATCAGATAAACCCCACTTCCGGTAGCCTAGCTGCAAGAGAAATGCCTTAAATTGCCGTTTGAAGCTTCAACTTTGGGTTCCCAGTTCCCGTTATTTAGGTATCGAAAAAAAAAGTCGATTAAGATTTGTCATTTCTGGTAGTGATTTTATTAGCCTATTAGATGCACAATGAGTTGGAGAATCTGATAAACCCCACTTCCGGTAGCCTAGCTGCAAGAGAAATGCCTTAAATTGCCGTTTGAAGCTTCAACTTTGGGTTCCCAGTTCCCGTTATTTGGGTATCGAAAAAAAAATTCGGTTAAGATTTGTCATTTTTGGTAGTGATTTTATTAGCCTATTCGATGCACAATGAGTTGGAGAATCAGATAAACCCCACTTCCGGTAGCCTAGCTGCAAGGGAAATGCCTTAAATTGCTGTTTGAAGCTTCAACTTTGGGTTCCCAGTTCCCGTTATTTGGGTATCGAAAAAAAAAGTCGATTAAGATTTGTCATTTGTTGGTAGTGATTTTATTAGCCTATTAGATGCACAATGAGTTGGAGAATCAGATAAACCCCACTTCCGGTAGCCTAGCTGCAAGAGAAATGCCTTAAATTGCCGTTGGAAGCTTCAACTTTGGGTTCCCAGTTCCCGTTATTTGGGTATCGAAAAAAAAAGTCGATTAAGATTTGTCATTTTTGGTAGTGATTTTATTAGCCTATTAGATGCACAATGAGTTGGAGAATCTGATAAAACCCACTTCCGGTAGCCTAGCTGCAAGAGAAATGCCTTAAATTGCCGTTTGAAGGTTCAACTTTGGGTTCCCAGTTCCCGTTATTTGGGTATCGAAAAAAAAAGTCGATTAAGATTTGTCATTTTTGGTAATGATTTTATTAGCCTATTAGATGCACAATGAGTTGGAGAATCTGATAAACCCCACTTCCGGTAGCCTACCTGCAAGCGAAATGCCTTAAATTCCGTTTGAAGCTTCAACTTTGGGTTCCCAGTTCCCGTTATTTATCGAAAAAAAAAGTCGATTAAGATTTGTCATTTTTGGTAGTCATTTTATTAGCCTATTAGATGCACAATGAGTTGGAGAATCAGATAAACCCCACTTCCGGTAGCCTAGCTGCAAGAGAAATGCCTTAAATTGCCGTTTGAAGCTTCAACTTTGGGTTCCCAGTTCCCGTTATTTGGGTAACGAAAAAAAAAGTCGATTAAGATTTGTCATATTTGGTAGTGATTTTATTAGCCTATTAGATGAACAATGAGTTGGAGAATCAGATAAACCCCACTTCCGGTAGCCTAGCTGCAAGTGAAATGCCTTAAATTGCTGCTTGAAGCTTCAACTTTGGGTTCCCAGTTCCCGTTATTTGGGTATCGAAAAAAAAGTCGATTAAGATTTGTCATTTGTTGGTAGTGATTTTATTAGCCTATTAGATGCACAATGAGTTGGAGAATCAGATAAACCCCACTTCCGGTAGCCTAGCTGCAAGAGAAATGCCTTAAATTGCCGTTTGAAGCTTCAACTTTGGGTTCCCAGTTCCCGTTATTTGGGTATCGAAAAAAAAAGTCGATTAAGATTTGTCATTTTTGGTAGTGATTTTATTAGCCTATTAGATGCACAATGAGTTGGAGAATCTGATAAAACCCACTTCCGGTAGCCTAGCTGCAAGAGAAATGCCTTAAATTGCCGTTTGAATCTTCAACTTTGGGTTCCCAGTTCCCGTTATTTGGGTATCGAAAAAAAAAGTCGATTTAGATTTGTCATTTCTGGTAGTGATTTTATTACCCTAGTAGATGCACAATGAGTTGCAGAATCAGATAAACCCCACTTCCGGTAGCCTAGCTGCAAGAGAAATGCCTTAAATTGCCGTTTGAAGCTTCAACTTTGGGTTCCCAGTTCCCGTTATTTGGGTATCGAAAAAAAAAGTCGATTAAGATTTGTCATTTTTGGTAGTGATTTTATTAGCCTATTAGATGCACAATGAGTTGGAGAATCTGATAAACCCCACTTCCGGTAGCCTAGCTGCAAGAGAAATGCCTTAAATTGCCGTTTCAAGCTTCAACTTTGGGTTCCCAGTTCCCGTTATTTGGGTATCGAAAAAAAAAGTCGATTAAGATTTGTCATTTTTGGTAGTGATTTTATTAGCCTATTAGATGCACAATGAGTTGGAGAATCAGATAAACCCCACTTCCGGTAGCCTAGCTGCAATGGAAATGCCTTAAATTGCCGCTTGAAGCTTCAACTTTGGGTTCCCAGTTCCCGTTATTTGGGTATCGAAAAAAAAAGTCGATTAAGATTTGTCATTTTTGGTAGTGATTTTATTAGCCTATTAGATGCACAATGAGTTGGAGAATCAGATAAACCCCACTTCCGGTAGCCTAGCTGCAAGAGAAATGCCTTAAATTGCCGTTTGAAGCTTCAACTTTGGGTTCCCAGTTCCCGTTATTTGAGTATCGGAAAAAAAGTCGATTAAGATTTGTCATTTTTGGTAGTGATTTTATTAGCCTTTTAGATGCACAATGAGTTGGAGAATCAGATAAACCCCACTTCCGGTAGCCTAGCTGCAAGAGAAATGCCTTAAATTGCCGTTTGAAGCTTCAACTTTGGGTTCCCAGTTCCCGTTATTTAGGTATCGAAAAAAAAAGTCGATTAAGATTTGTCATTTCTGGTAGTGATTTTATTAGCCTATTAGATGCACAATGAGTTGGAGAATCTGATAAACCCCACTTCCGGTAGCCTAGCTGCAAGAGAAATGCCTTAAATTGCCGTTTGAAGCTTCAACTTTGGGTTCCCAGTTCCCGTTATTTGGGTATCGAAAAAAAAATTCGATTAAGATTTGTCATTTTTGGTAGTGATTTTATTAGCCTATTCGATGCACAATGAGTTGGAGAATCAGATAAACCCCACTTCCGGTAGCCTAGCTGCAAGGGAAATGCCTTAAATTGCTGTTTGAAGCTTCAACTTTGGGTTCCCAGTTCCCGTTATTTGGGTATCGAAAAAAAAAGTCGATTAAGATTTGTCATTTGTTGGTAGTGATTTTATTAGCCTATTAGATGCACAATGAGTTGGAGAATCAGATAAACCCCACTTCCGGTAGCCTAGCTGCAAGAGAAATGCCTTAAATTGCCGTTGGAAGCTTCAACTTTGGGTTCCCAGTTCCCGTTATTTGGGTATCGAAAAAAAAAGTCGATTAAGATTTGTCATTTTTGGTAGTGATTTTATTAGCCTATTAGATGCACAATGAGTTGGAGAATCTGATAAAACCCACTTCCGGTAGCCTAGCTGCAAGAGAAATGCCTTAAATTGCCGTTTGAAGGTTCAACTTTGGGTTCCCAGTTCCCGTTATTTGGGTATCGAAAAAAAAAGTCGATTAAGATTTGTCATTTTTGGTAATGATTTTATTAGCCTATTAGATGCACAATGAGTTGGAGAATCTGATAAACCCCACTTCCGGTAGCCTACCTGCAAGCGAAATGCCTTAAATTCCGTTTGAAGCTTCAACTTTGGGTTCCCAGTTCCCGTTATTTATCGAAAAAAAAAGTCGATTAAGATTTGTCATTTTTGGTAGTCATTTTATTAGCCTATTAGATGCACAATGAGTTGGAGAATCAGATAAACCCCACTTCCGGTAGCCTAGCTGCAAGAGAAATGCCTTAAATTGCCGTTTGAAGCTTCAACTTTGGGTTCCCAGTTCCCGTTATTTGGGTAACGAAAAAAAAAGTCGATTAAGATTTGTCATATTTGGTAGTGATTTTATTAGCCTATTAGATGAACAATGAGTTGGAGAATCAGATAAACCCCACTTCCGGTAGCCTAGCTGCAAGTGAAATGCCTTAAATTGCTGCTTGAAGCTTCAACTTTGGGTTCCCAGTTCCCGTTATTTGGGTATCGAAAAAAAAGTCGATTAAGATTTGTCATTTGTTGGTAGTGATTTTATTAGCCTATTAGATGCACAATGAGTTGGAGAATCAGATAAACCCCACTTCCGGTAGCCTAGCTGCAAGAGAAATGCCTTAAATTGCCGTTTGAAGCTTCAACTTTGGGTTCCCAGTTCCCGTTATTTGGGTATCGAAAAAAAAAGTCGATTAAGATTTGTCATTTTTGGTAGTGATTTTATTAGCCTATTAGATGCACAATGAGTTGGAGAATCTGATAAAACCCACTTCCGGTAGCCTAGCTGCAAGAGAAATGCCTTAAATTGCCGTTTGAATCTTCAACTTTGGGTTCCCAGTTCCCGTTATTTGGGTATCGAAAAAAAAAGTCGATTTAGATTTGTCATTTCTGGTAGTGATTTTATTACCCTAGTAGATGCACAATGAGTTGGAGAATCTGATAAACCCCACTTCCGGTAGCCTAGCTGCAAGAGAAATGCCTTAAATTGCCGTTTGAAGCTTCAACTTTGGGTTCCCAGTTCCCGTTATTTGGGTATCGAAAAAAAAAGTCGATTAAGATTTGTCATTTTTGGTAGTGATTTTATTAGCCTAGTAGATGAACAATGAGTTGGAGAATCAGATAAACCCCACTTCCGGTAGCCTAGCTGCAAGGGAAATGCCTTAAATTGCTGTTTGAAGCTTCAACTTTGGGTTCCCAGTTCCCGTTATTTGGGTATCGAAAAAAAAAGTCGATTAAGATTTGTCATTTGTTGGTAGTGATTTTATTAGCCTATTAGATGCACAATGAGTTGGAGAATCAGATAAACCCCACTTCCGGTAGCCTAGCTGCAAGAGAAATGCCTTAAATTGCCGTTTGAAGCTTCAACTTTGGGTTCCCAGTTCCCGTTATTTGGGTATCGAAAAAAAAAGTCGATTAAGATTTGTCATTTTTGGTAGTGATTTTATTAGCCTATTAGATGCACAATGAGTTGGAGAATCTGATAAAACCCACTTCCGGTAGCCTAGCTGCAAGAGAAATGCCTTAAATTGCCGTTTGAAGGTTCAACTTTGGGTTCCCAGTTCCCGTTATTTGGGTATCGAAAAAAAAAGTCGATTAAGATTTGTCATTTTTGGTAATGATTTTATTAGCCTATTAGATGCACAATGAGTTGGAGAATCTGATAAACCCCACTTCCGGTAGCCTACCTGCAAGCGAAATGCCTTAAATTCCGTTTGAAGCTTCAACTTTGGGTTCCCAGTTCCCGTTATTTATCGAAAAAAAAAGTCGATTAAGATTTGTCATTTTTGGTAGTGATTTTATTAGCCTATTAGATGCACAATGAGTTGGAGAATCAGATAAACCCCACTTCCGGTAGCCTAGCTGCAAGAGAAATGCCTTAAATTGCCGTTTGAAGCTTCAACTTTGGGTTCCCAGTTCCCGTTATTTGGGTAACGAAAAAAAAAGTCGATTAAGATTTGTCATATTTGGTAGTGATTTTATTAGCCTATTAGATGAACAATGAGTTGGAGAATCAGATAAACCCCACTTCCGGTAGCCTAGCTGCAAGTGAAATGCCTTAAATTGCTGCTTGAAGCTTCAACTTTGGGTTCCCAGTTCCCGTTATTTGGGTATCGAAAAAAAAGTCGATTAAGATTTGTCATTTGTTGGTAGTGATTTTATTAGCCTATTAGATGCACAATGAGTTGGAGAATCAGATAAACCCCACTTCCGGTAGCCTAGCTGCAAGAGAAATGCCTTAAATTGCCGTTTGAAGCTTCAACTTTGGGTTCCCAGTTCCCGTTATTTGGGTATCGAAAAAAAAAGTCGATTAAGATTTGTCATTTTTGGTAGTGATTTTATTAGCCTATTAGATGCACAATGAGTTGGAGAATCTGATAAAACCCACTTCCGGTAGCCTAGCTGCAAGAGAAATGCCTTAAATTGCCGTTTGAATCTTCAACTTTGGGTTCCCAGTTCCCGTTATTTGGGTATCGAAAAAAAAAGTCGATTTAGATTTGTCATTTCTGGTAGTGATTTTATTACCCTAGTAGATGCACAATGAGTTGGAGAATCTGATAAACCCCACTTCCGGTAGCCTAGCTGCAAGAGAAATGCCTTAAATTGCCGTTTGAAGCTTCAACTTTGGGTTCCCAGTTCCCGTTATTTGGGTATCGAAAAAAAAAGTCGATTAAGATTTGTCATTTTTGGTAGTGATTTTATTAGCCTATTAGATGCACAATGAGTTGGAGAATCTGATAAACCCCACTTCCGGTAGCCTAGCTGCAAGAGAAATGCCTTAAATTGCCGTTTGAAGCTTCAACTTTGGGTTCCCAGTTCCCGTTATTTGGGTATCGAAAAAAAAAGTCGATTAAGATTTGTCATTTTTGGTAGTATTTTATTAGCCTATTAGATGCACAATGAGTTGGAGAATCAGATAAACCCCACTTCCGGTAGCCTAGCTGCAAGAGAAATGCCTTAAATTGCCGTTTGAAGCTTCAACTTTGGGTTCCCAGTTCCCGTTATTTGGGTATCGAAAAAAAAAGTCGATTAAGATTTGTCATTTTTGGTAGTGATTTTATTAGCCTATTAGATGCACAATGAGTTGGAGACTCAGATAAACCCCACTTCCGGTAGCCTAGCTGCAAGAGAAATGCCTTAAATTGCCGTTTGAAGCTTCAACTTTGGGTTCCCAGTTCCCGTTATTTGAGTATCGGAAAAAAAAGTCGATTAAGATTTGTCATTTTTGGTAGTGATTTTATTAGCCTTTTAGAGGCACAATGAGTTGGAGAATCAGATAAACCCCACTTCCGGTAGCCTAGCTGCAAGAGAAATGCCTTAAATTGCCGTTTGAAGCTTCAACTTTGGGGTCCCAGTTCGCGTTATTTGGATATCGAAAAAAAAAGTCGATTTCGATTTGTCATTTTTGGTTGTGATTTTATTGGCTTATTAGATGCACAATGAGTTGGAGAATCTGATAAACCCCACTTCCGGTAGCCTAGCTGCAAGAGAAATGCCTTAAATTGCCGTTTGAAGCTTCAACTTTGGGTTCCCAGTTCCCGTTATTTGGGTATCGAAAAAAAAAGTCGATTAAGATTTGTCATTTTTGGTAGTGATTTTATTAGCCTATTAGATGCACAATGAGTTGGAGAATAAGATAAACCCCACTTCCGGTAGCCTAGCTGCAAGAGAAATGCCTTAAATTGCCGTTTGAAGCTTCAACTTTGGGTTCCCAGTTCCCGTTATTTGGGTATCGAAAAAAAAAGTCGATTAAGATTTGTCATTTTTGGTAGTGATTTTATTAGCCTATTAGATGCACAATGAGTTGGAGAATCTGATAAACCCCACTTCCGGTAGCCTAGCTGCAAGAGAAATGCCTTAAATTGCCGTTTGAAGCTTCAACTTTGGGTTCCCAGTTCCCGTTATTTGGGTATCGAAAAAAAAAGTCGATTAAGATTTGTCATTTTTGGTAATGATTTTATTAGCCTATTAGATGCACAATGAGTTGGAGAATCAGATAAACCCCAGTTCCGGTAGCCTAGCTGCAATGGAAATGCCTTAAATTGCCGTTTGAAGCTTCAACTTTGGGTTCCCAGTTCCCGTTATTTGGGTATCGAAAAAAAAAGTCGATTAAGATTTGTCATTTTTGGTAGTGATTTTATTAGCCTATTAGATGCACAATGAGTTGGAGAATCAGATAAACCCCACTTCCGGTAGCCTAGCTGCAAGAGAAATGCCTTAAATTGCCGTTTGAAGCTTCAACTTTGGGTTCCCAGTTCCCGTTATTTGGGTATCGAAAAAAAAAGTCGATTAAGATTTGTAATTTTTGATATTGATTTTATTAGCCTATTAGATGCACAATGAGTTGGAGAATCTGATAAACCCCACTTCCGGTAGTCTAGCTGCAAGAGAAATGCCTTAAATTGCCGTTTAAATCTTCAACTTTGGGTTCCCAGTTCCCGTTATTTGGGTATCGAAAAAAAAAGTCGATTAAGATTTGTCATTTTTGGTAGTGATTTTATTAGCCTATTAGATGCACAATGAGTTGGAGAATCTGATAAACCCCACTTCCGGTAGCCTAGCTGCAAGAGAAATGCCTTATATTGCCGTTTGAAGCTTCAACATTGGGTTCCCAGTTCCCGTTATTTGGGTATCGAAAAAAAAAGTCGATTAAGATTTGTGATTTTTGGTAGTGATTTTATTAGCCTATTAGATGCACAATGAGTTGGAGAATCTGATAAAACCTAATCTAATAGGCTAATAAAAATTAGCCTATTAGATGCACAATGAGTTGGAGAATCAGATAAACCCCACTTCCGGTAGCCTAGCTGCAAGAGAAATGCCTTAAATTGCCGTTTGAAGCTTCAACTTTGGGTTCCCAGTTCCCGTTATTTGGGTATCGAAAAAAAAAGTCGATTAAGATTTGTCATTTTTGGTAGTGATTTTATTAGCCTATTAGATGCACAATGAGTTGGAGAATCTGATAAAACCTACTTCCGGTAGCCTAGCTGCAAGAGAAATGCCTTAAATATCCGTTTGAAGCTTCAACTTTGGGTTCCCAGTTCCCGTTATTTGAGTATCGGAAAAAAAAGTCGATTAAGATTTGTCATTTTTGGTTGTGATTTTATTAGCCTATTAGATGCACAATGAGTTGGAGAATCAGATAAACCCCACTTCCGGTAGCCTAGCTGCAAGAGAAATGCCTTAAATTGCCGTTTGAAGCTTCAACTTTGGGTTCCCAGTTCCCGTTATTTGGGTATCGAAAAAAAAAGTCGATTAAGATTTGTCATTTTTGGTAGTGATTTTATTAGCCTATTAGATGCACAATGAGTTGGAGACTCAGATAAACCCCACTTCCGGTAGCCTAGCTGCAAGAGAAATGCCTTAAATTGCCGTTTGAAGCTTCAACTTTGGGTTCCCAGTTCCCGTTATTTGAGTATCGGAAAAAAAAGTCGATTAAGATTTGTCATTTTTGGTAGTGATTTTATTAGCCTTTTAGAGGCACAATGAGTTGGAGAATCAGATAAACCCCACTTCCGGTAGCCTAGCTGCAAGAGAAATGCCTTAAATTGCCGTTTGAAGCTTCAACTTTGGGGTCCCAGTTCGCGTTATTTGGATATCGAAAAAAAAAGTCGATTTCGATTTGTCATTTTTGGTTGTGATTTTATTGGCTTATTAGATGCACAATGAGTTGGAGAATCTGATAAACCCCACTTCCGGTAGCCTAGCTGCAAGAGAAATGCCTTAAATTGCCGTTTGAAGCTTCAACTTTGGGTTCCCAGTTCCCTTTATTTGGGTATCGAAAAAAAAAGTCGATTAAGATTTGTCATTTTTGGTAGTGATTTTATTAGCCTATTAGATGCACAATGAGTTGGAGAATAAGATAAACCCCACTTCCGGTAGCCTAGCTGCAAGAGAAATGCCTTAAATTGCCGTTTGAAGCTTCAACTTTGGGTTCCCAGTTCCCGTTATTTGGGTATCGAAAAAAAAAGTCGATTAAGATTTGTCATTTTTGGTAGTGATTTTATTAGCCTATTAGATGCACAATGAGTTGGAGAATCTGATAAACCCCACTTCCGGTAGCCTAGCTGCAAGAGAAATGCCTTAAATTGCCGTTTGAAGCTTCAACTTTGGGTTCCCAGTTCCCGTTATTTGGGTATCGAAAAAAAAAGTCGATTAAGATTTGTCATTTTTGGTAATGATTTTATTAGCCTATTAGATGCACAATGAGTTGGAGAATCAGATAAACCCCAGTTCCGGTAGCCTAGCTGCAATGGAAATGCCTTAAATTGCCGTTTGAAGCTTCAACTTTGGGTTCCCAGTTCCCGTTATTTGGGTATCGAAAAAAAAAGTCGATTAAGATTTGTCATTTTTGGTAGTGATTTTATTAGCCTATTAGATGCACAATGAGTTGGAGAATCAGATAAACCCCACTTCCGGTAGCCTAGATGCAAGAGAAATGCCTTAAATTGCCGTTTGAAGCTTCAACTTTGGGTTCCCAGTTCCCGTTATTTGGGTATCGAAAAAAAAAGTCGATTAAGATTTGTAATTTTTGATATTGATTTTATTAGCCTATTAGATGCACAATGAGTTGGAGAATCTGATAAACCCCACTTCCGGTAGTCTAGCTGCAAGAGAAATGCCTTAAATTGCCGTTTAAATCTTCAACTTTGGGTTCCCAGTTCCCGTTATTTGGGTATCGAAAAAAAAAGTCGATTAAGATTTGTCATTTTTGGTAGTGATTTTATTAGCCTATTAGATGCACAATGAGTTGGAGAATCTGATAAACCCCACTTCCGGTAGCCTAGCTGCAAGAGAAATGCCTTATATTGCCGTTTGAAGCTTCAACATTGGGTTCCCAGTTCCCGTTATTTGGGTATCGAAAAAAAAAGTCGATTAAGATTTGTGATTTTTGGTAGTGATTTTATTAGCCTATTAGATGCACAATGAGTTGGAGAATCTGATAAAACCTAATCTAATAGGCTAATAAAAATTAGCCTATTAGATGCACAATGAGTTGGAGAATCAGATAAACCCCACTTCCGGTAGCCTAGCTGCAAGAGAAATGCCTTAAATTGCCGTTTGAAGCTTCAACTTTGGGTTCCCAGTTCCCGTTATTTGGGTATCGAAAAAAAAAGTCGATTAAGATTTGTCATTTTTGGTAGTGATTTTATTAGCCTATTAGATGCACAATGAGTTGGAGACTCAGATAAACCCCACTTCCGGTAGCCTAGCTGCAAGAGAAATGCCTTAAATTGCCGTTTGAAGCTTCAACTTTGGGTTCCCAGTTCCCGTTATTTGAGTATCGGAAAAAAAAGTCGATTAAGATTTGTCATTTTTGGTAGTGATTTTATTAGCCTTTTAGAGGCACAATGAGTTGGAGAATCAGATAAACCCCACTTCCGGTAGCCTAGCTGCAAGAGAAATGCCTTAAATTGCCGTTTGAAGCTTCAACTTTGGGTTCCCAGTTCCCGTTATTTGGGTATCGAAAAAAAAAGTCGATTAAGATTTGTCATTTTTGGTAGTGATTTTATTAGCCTATTAGATGCACAATGAGTTGGAGAATCTGATAAACCCCACTTCCGGTAGCCTAGCTGCAAGAGAAATGCCTTAAATTGCCGTTTGAAGCTTCAACTTTGGGTTCCCAGTTCCCGTTATTTGGGTATCGAAAAAAAAAGTCGATTAAGATTTGTCATTTTTGGTAGTGATTTTATTAGCCTATTAGATGCACAATGAGTTGGAGAATCTGATAAACCCCACTTCCGGTAGTCTAGCTGCAAGAGAAATGCCTTAAATTGCCGTTTGAAGCTTCAACTTTGGGTTCCCAGTTCCCGTTATTTGGGTATCGAAAAAAAAAGTCGATTAAGATTTGTCATTTTTGGTAGTGATTTTATTAGCCTATTAGATGCACAATGAGTTGGAGAATCAGATAAACCCCACTTCCGGTAGCCTAGCTGCAAGAGAAATGCCTTAAATTGCCGTTTGAACCTTCAACTTTGGGTTCCCAGTTCCCGTTTTTTGGGTATCGAAAAAAAAAGTCGATTAAGATTTGTCATTTTTGGTAGTGATTTTATTAGCCTATTAGATGCACAATGAGTTGGAAAATCAGATAAACCCCACTTCCGGTAGCCTAGCTCCAAGAGAAATGCCTTAAATTGGCGTTTGAAGCTTCAACTTTGGGTTCCCAGTTCCCGTTATTTGGGTATCGAAAAAAAAAGTCGATTAAGATTTGTCATTTTTGGTAGTGATTTTATTAGCCTATTAGATGCACAATGAGTTGGAGAATCTGATAAACCCCACTTCCGGTAGCCTAGCTGCAAGAGAAATGCCTTAAATTGCCGTTTGAAGCTTCAACTTTGGGTTCCCAGTTCCCGTTATTTGGGTATCGAAAAAAAAAGTCGATTAAGATTTGTCATTTTTGGTAGTGATTTTATTAGCCTATTAGATGCACAATGAGTTGGAGAATCAGATAAACCCCACTTCCGGTAGCCTAGCTGCAATGGAAATGCCTTAAATTGCCGCTTGAAGCTTCAACTTTGGGTTCCCAGTTCCCGTTATTTGGGTATCGAAAAAAAAAGTCGATTAAGATTTGTCATTTTTGGTAGTGATTTTATTAGCCTATTAGATGCACAATGAGTTGGAGAATCAGATAAACCCCACTTCCGGTAGCCTAGCTGCAAGAGAAATGCCTTAAATTGCCGTTTGAAGCTTCAACTTTGGGTTCCCAGTTCCCGTTATTTGAGTATCGGAAAAAAAAGTCGATTAAGATTTGTCATTTTTGGTAGTGATTTTATTAGCCTTTTAGATGCACAATGAGTTGGAGAATCAGATAAACCCCACTTCCGGTAGCCTAGCTGCAAGAGAAATGCCTTAAATTGCCGTTTGAAGCTTCAACTTTGGGTTCCCAGTTCCCGTTATTTGGGTATCGAAAAAAAAAGTCGATTAAGATTTGTCATTTTTGGTAGTGATTTTATTAGCCTTTTAGATGCACAATGAGTTGGAGAATCAGATAAACCCCACTTCCGGTAGCCTAGCTGCAAGAGAAATGCCTTAAATTGCCGTTTGAAGCTTCAACTTTGGGTTCCCAGTTCCCGTTATTTGGGTATCGAAAAAAAAGTCGATTAAGATTTGTCATTTTTGGTAGTGATTTTATTAGCCTATTAGATGCACAATGAGTTGGAGAATCAGATAAACCCCACTTCCGGTAGCCTAGCTGCAAGAGAAATGCCTTAAATTGCCGTTTGAAGCTTCAACTTTGGGTTCCCAGTTCCCGTTATTTGGGTATCGAAAAAAAAAGTCGATTAAGATTTGTCATTTTTGGTAGTGATTTTATTAGCCTATTAGATGCACAATGAGTTGGAGAATCAGATAAACCCCACTTCCGGTAGCCTAGCTGCAATGGAAATGCCTTAAATTGCCGCTTGAAGCTTCAACTTTGGGTTCCCAGTTCCCGTTATTTGGGTATCGAAAAAAAAAGTCGATTAAGATTTGTCATTTTTGGTAGTGATTTTATTAGCCTATTAGATGCACAATGAGTTGGAGAATCAGATAAACCCCACTTCCGGTAGCCTAGCTGCAAGAGAAATGCCTTAAATTGCCGTTTGAAGCTTCAACTTTGGGTTCCCAGTTCCCGTTATTTGAGTATCGGAAAAAAAAGTCGATTAAGATTTGTCATTTTTGGTAGTGATTTTATTAGCCTTTTAGATGCACAATGAGTTGGAGAATCAGATAAACCCCACTTCCGGTAGTCTAGCTGCAAGAGAAATGCCTTAAATTGCCGTTTGAAGCTTCAACTTTGGGTTCCCAGTTCCCGTTATTTGGGTATCGAAAAAAAAGTCGATTAAGATTTGTCATTTTTGGTAGTGATTTTATTAGCCTATTAGATGCACAATGAGTTGGAGAATCAGATAAACCCCACTTCCGGTAGCCTAGCTGCAAGAGAAATGCCTTAAATTGCCGTTTGAAGCTTCAACTTTGGGTTCCCAGTTCCCGTTATTTGGGTATCGAAAAAAAAAGTCGATTAAGATTTGTCATTTTTGGTAGTGATTTTATTAGCCTATTAGATGCACAATGAGTTGGAGAATCAGATAAACCCCACTTCCGGTAGCCTAGCTGCAAGAGAAATGCCTTAAATTGCCGTTTGAAGCTTCAACTTTGGGTTCCCAGTTCCCGTTATTTGGGTATCGAAAAAAAAAGTCGATTAAGATTTGTCATTTTTGGTAGTGATTTTATTAGCCTATTAGATGCACAATGAGTTGGAGACTCAGATAAACCCCACTTCCGGTAGCCTAGCTGCAAGAGAAATGCCTTAAATTGCCGTTTGAAGCTTCAACTTTGGGTTCCCAGTTCCCGTTATTTGAGTATCGGAAAAAAAAGTCGATTAAGATTTGTCATTTTTGGTAGTGATTTTATTAGCCTTTTAGAGGCACAATGAGTTGGAGAATCAGATAAACCCCACTTCCGGTAGCCTAGCTGCAAGAGAAATGCCTTAAATTGCCGTTTGAAGCTTCAACTTTGGGTTCCCAGTTCCCGTTATTTGGGTATCGAAAAAAAAAGTCGATTAAGATTTGTCATTTTTGGTAGTGATTTTATTAGCCTATTAGATGCACAATGAGTTGGAGAATCTGATAAACCCCACTTCCGGTAGCCTAGCTGCAAGAGAAATGCCTTAAATTGCCGTTTGAAGCTTCAACTTTGGGTTCCCAGTTCCCGTTATTTGGGTATCGAAAAAAAAAGTCGATTAAGATTTGTCATTTTTGGTAGTGATTTTATTAGCCTATTAGATGCACAATGAGTTGGAGAATCTGATAAACCCCACTTCCGGTAGTCTAGCTGCAAGAGAAATGCCTTAAATTGCCGTTTGAAGCTTCAACTTTGGGTTCCCAGTTCCCGTTATTTGGGTATCGAAAAAAAAAGTCGATTAAGATTTGTCATTTTTGGTAGTGATTTTATTAGCCTATTAGATGCACAATGAGTTGGAGAATCAGATAAACCCCACTTCCGGTAGCCTAGCTGCAAGAGAAATGCCTTAAATTGCCGTTTGAACCTTCAACTTTGGGTTCCCAGTTCCCGTTTTTTGGGTATCGAAAAAAAAAGTCGATTAAGATTTGTCATTTTTGGTAGTGATTTTATTAGCCTATTAGATGCACAATGAGTTGGAAAATCAGATAAACCCCACTTCCGGTAGCCTAGCTCCAAGAGAAATGCCTTAAATTGGCGTTTGAAGCTTCAACTTTGGGTTCCCAGTTCCCGTTATTTGGGTATCGAAAAAAAAAGTCGATTAAGATTTGTCATTTTTGGTAGTGATTTTATTAGCCTATTAGATGCACAATGAGTTGGAGAATCTGATAAACCCCACTTCCGGTAGCCTAGCTGCAAGAGAAATGCCTTAAATTGCCGTTTGAAGCTTCAACTTTGGGTTCCCAGTTCCCGTTATTTGGGTATCGAAAAAAAAAGTCGATTAAGATTTGTCATTTTTGGTAGTGATTTTATTAGCCTATTAGATGCACAATGAGTTGGAGAATCAGATAAACCCCACTTCCGGTAGCCTAGCTGCAATGGAAATGCCTTAAATTGCCGCTTGAAGCTTCAACTTTGGGTTCCCAGTTCCCGTTATTTGGGTATCGAAAAAAAAAGTCGATTAAGATTTGTCATTTTTGGTAGTGATTTTATTAGCCTATTAGATGCACAATGAGTTGGAGAATCAGATAAACCCCACTTCCGGTAGCCTAGCTGCAAGAGAAATGCCTTAAATTGCCGTTTGAAGCTTCAACTTTGGGTTCCCAGTTCCCGTTATTTGAGTATCGGAAAAAAAAGTCGATTAAGATTTGTCATTTTTGGTAGTGATTTTATTAGCCTTTTAGATGCACAATGAGTTGGAGAATCAGATAAACCCCACTTCCGGTAGCCTAGCTGCAAGAGAAATGCCTTAAATTGCCGTTTGAAGCTTCAACTTTGGGGTCCCAGTTCCCGTTATTTGGGTATCGAAAAAAAAAGTCGATTAAGATTTGTCATTTTTGGTAGTGATTTTATTAGCCTTTTAGATGCACAATGAGTTGGAGAATCAGATAAACCCCACTTCCGGTAGCCTAGCTGCAAGAGAAATGCCTTAAATTGCCGTTTGAAGCTTCAACTTTGGGTTCCCAGTTCCCGTTATTTGGGTATCGAAAAAAAAGTCGATTAAGATTTGTCATTTTTGGTAGTGATTTTATTAGCCTATTAGATGCACAATGAGTTGGAGAATCAGATAAACCCCACTTCCGGTAGCCTAGCTGCAAGAGAAATGCCTTAAATTGCCGTTTGAAGCTTCAACTTTGGGTTCCCAGTTCCCGTTATTTGGGTATCGAAAAAAAAAGTCGATTAAGATTTGTCATTTTTGGTAGTGATTTTATTAGCCTATTAGATGCACAATGAGTTGGAGAATCAGATAAACCCCACTTCCGGTAGCCTAGCTGCAATGGAAATGCCTTAAATTGCCGCTTGAAGCTTCAACTTTGGGTTCCCAGTTCCCGTTATTTGGGTATCGAAAAAAAAAGTCGATTAAGATTTGTCATTTTTGGTAGTGATTTTATTAGCCTATTAGATGCACAATGAGTTGGAGAATCAGATAAACCCCACTTCCGGTAGCCTAGCTGCAAGAGAAATGCCTTAAATTGCCGTTTGAAGCTTCAACTTTGGGTTCCCAGTTCCCGTTATTTGAGTATCGGAAAAAAAAGTCGATTAAGATTTGTCATTTTTGGTAGTGATTTTATTAGCCTTTTAGATGCACAATGAGTTGGAGAATCAGATAAACCCCACTTCCGGTAGTCTAGCTGCAAGAGAAATGCCTTAAATTGCCGTTTGAAGCTTCAACTTTGGGTTCCCAGTTCCCGTTATTTGGGTATCGAAAAAAAAGTCGATTAAGATTTGTCATTTTTGGTAGTGATTTTATTAGCCTATTAGATGCACAATGAGTTGGAGAATCAGATAAACCCCACTTCCGGTAGCCTAGCTGCAAGAGAAATGCCTTAAATTGCCGTTTGAAGCTTCAACTTTGGGTTCCCAGTTCCCGTTATTTGGGTATCGAAAAAAAAAGTCGATTAAGATTTGTCATTTTTGGTAGTGATTTTATTAGCCTATTAGATGCACAATGAGTTGGAGAATCAGATAAACCCCACTTCCGGTAGCCTAGCTGCAAGAGAAATGCCTTAAATTGCCGTTTGAAGCTTCAACTTTGGGTTCCCAGTTCCCGTTATTTGGGTATCGAAAAAAAAAGTCGATTAAGATTTGTCATTTTTGGTAGTGATTTTATTAGCCTATTAGATGCACAATGAGTTGGAGAATCTGATAAACCCCACTTCCGGTAGCCTAGCTGCAAGAGAAATGCCTTAAATTGCCGTTTGAAGCTTCAACTTTGGGTTCCCAGTTCCCGTTATTTGGGTATCGAAAAAAAAAGTCGATTAAGATTTGTCATTTTTGGTAGTGATTTTATTAGCCTATTAGATGCACAATGAGTTGGAGAATCAGATAAACCCCACTTCCGGTAGCCTAGCTGCAATGGAAATGCCTTAAATTGCCGCTTGAAGCTTCAACTTTGGGTTCCCAGTTCCCGTTATTTGGGTATCGAAAAAAAAAGTCGATTAAGATTTGTCATTTTTGGTAGTGATTTTATTAGCCTATTAGATGCACAATGAGTTGGAGAATCAGATAAACCCCACTTCCGGTAGCCTAGCTGCAAGAGAAATGCCTTAAATTGCCGTTTGAAGCTTCAACTTTGGGTTCCCAGTTCCCGTTATTTGAGTATCGGAAAAAAAAGTCGATTAAGATTTGTCATTTTTGGTAGTGATTTTATTAGCCATTTAGATGCACAATGAGTTGGAGAATCAGATAAACCCCACTTCCGGTAGCCTAGCTGCAAGAGAAATGCCTTAAATTGCCGTTTGAAGCTTCAACTTTGGGTTCCCAGTTCCCGTTATTTGGGTATCGAAAAAAAAAGTCGATTAAGATTTGTCATTTTTGGTAGTGATTTTATTAGCCTATTAGATGCACAATGAGTTGGAGAATCTGATAAACCCCACTTCCGGTAGCCTAGCTGCAAGAGAAATGCCTTAAATTGCCGTTTGAAGCTTCAACTTTGGGTTCCCAGTTCCCGTTATTTGGGTATCGAAAAAAAAGTCGATTAAGATTTGTCATTTTTGGTAGTGATTTTATTAGCCTATTAGATGCACAATGAGTTGGAGAATCAGATAAACCCCACTTCCGGTAGCCTAGCTGCAATGGAAATGCCTTAAATTGCCGCTTGAAGCTTCAACTTTGGGTTCCCAGTTCCCGTTATTTGGGTACCGAAAAAAAAAGTCGATTAAGATTTGTCATTTTTGGTAGTGATTTTATTAGCCTATTAGATGCACAATGAGTTGGAGAATCAGATAAACCCCACTTCCGGTAGCCTAGCTGCAAGAGAAATGCCTTAAATTGCCGTTTGAAGCTTCAACTTAGGGTTCCCAGTTCCCGTTATTTGAGTATCGGAAAAAAAAGTCGATTAAGATTTGTCATTTTTGGTAGTGATTTTATTAGCCTTTTAGATGCACAATGAGTTGGAGAATCAGATAAACCCCACTTCCGGTAGCCTAGCTGCAAGAGAAATGCCTTAAATTGCCGTTTGAAGCTTCAACTTTGGGTTCCCAGTTCCCGTTATTTGGGTATCGAAAAAAAAGTCGATTAAGATTTGTCATTTTTGGTAGTGATTTTATTAGCCTATTAGATGCACAATGAGTTGCAGAATCAGATAAACCCCACTTCCGGTAGCCTAGCTGCAAGAGAAATGCCTTAAATTGCCGTTTGAAGCTTCAACTTTGGGTTCCCAGTTCCCGTTATTTGGGTATCGAAAAAAAAAGTCGATTAAGATTTGTCATTTTTGGTAGTGATTTTATTAGCCTATTAGATGCACAATGAGTTGGAGAATCAGATAAACCCCACTTCCGGTAGCCTAGCTGCAATGGAAATGCCTTAAATTGCCGCTTGAAGCTTCAACTTTGGGTTCCCAGTTCCCGTTATTTGGGTATCGAAAAAAAAAGTCGATTAAGATTTGTCATTTTTGGTAGTGATTTTATTAGCCTATTAGATGCACAATGAGTTGGAGAATCAGATAAACCCCACTTCCGGTAGCCTAGCTGCAAGAGAAATGCCTTAAATTGCCGTTTGAAGCTTCAACTTTGGGTTCCCAGTTCCCGTTATTTGGGTATCGAAAAAAAAAGTCGATTAAGATTTGTCATTTTTGGTAGTGATTTTATTAGCCTATTATATGCACAATGAGTTGGAGAATCAGATAAACCCCACTTCCGGAAGGCTAGCTGCAAGAGAAATGCCTTAAATTGCCGTTTGAAGCTTCAACTTTGGGTTCCCAGTTCCCGTTATTTAGGTATCGAAAAAAAAAGTCGATTAAGATTTGTCATTTCTGGTAGTGATTTCATTAGCCTATTAGATGCACAATGAGTTGGAGAATCTGATAAACCCCACTTCCGGTAGCCTAGCTGCAAGAGAAATGCCTTAAATTGCCGTTTGAAGCTTCAACTTTGGGTTCCCAGTTCCCGTTATTTGGGTATCGAAAAAAAAATTCGATTAAGATTTGTCATTTTTGGTAGTGATTTTATTAGCCTATTCGATGCACAATGAGTTGGAGAATCAGATAAACCCCACTTCCGGTAGCCTAGCTGCAAGAGAAATGCCTTAAATTGCCGTTTGAAGCTTCAACTTTGGGTTCCCAGTTCCCGTTATTTGGGTATCCAAAAAAAAAGTCGATTAAGATTTGTCATTTTTGGTAGTGATTTTATTAGCCTATTAGATGCACAATGAGTTGGAGAATCAGATAAACCCCACTTCCGGTAGCCTAGCTGCAAGCGAAATGCCTTAAATTGCCGTTTGAAGCTTCAACTTTGGGTTCCCAGTTCCCGTTATTTGGGTATCGAAAAAAAAAGTCGATTAAGATTTGTCATTTTTGGTAGTGATTTTATTAGCCTATTAGATGCACAATGAGTTGGAGAATCAGATAAACCCCACTTCCGGTAGCCTAGCTGCAAGAGAAATGCCTTAAATTGCCGTTTGAAGCTTCAACTTTGGGTTCCCAGTTCCCGTTATTTGAGTATCGGAAAAAAAAGTCGATTAAGATTTGTCATTTTTGGTAGTGATTTTATTAGCCTTTTAGATGCACAATGAGTTGGAGAATCAGATAAACCCCACTTCCGGTAGCCTAGCTGCAAGAGAAATGCCTTAAATTGCCGTTTGAAGCTTCAACTTTGGGTTCCCAGTTCCCGTTATTTGGGTATCGAAAAAAAAAGTCGATTAAGATTTGTCATTTTTGGTAGTGATTTTATTAGCCTATTAGATGCACAATGAGTTGGAGAATCTGATAAACCCCACTTCCGGTAGCCTAGCTGCAAGAGAAATGCCTTAAATTGCCGTTTGAAGCTTCAACTTTGGGTTCCCAGTTCCCGTTATTTGGGTATCGAAAAAAAAAGTCGATTAAGATTTGTCATTTTTGGTAGTGATTTTATTAGCCTATTCGATGCACAATGAGTTGGAGAATCAGATAAACCCCACTTCCGGAAGGCTAGCTGCAAGAGAAATGCCTTAAATTGCCGTTTGAAGCTTCAACTTTGGGTTCCCAGTTCCCGTTATTTGAGTATCGGAAAAAAAAGTCGATTAAGATTTGTCATTTTTGGTAGTGATTTTATTAGCCTTTTAGATGCACAATGAGTTGGAGAATCAGATAAACCCCACTTCCGGTAGCCTAGCTGCAAGAGAAATGCCTTAAATTGCCGTTTGAAGCTTCAACTTTGGGTTCCCAGTTCCCGTTATTTGGGTATCCAAAAAAAAAGTCGATTAAGATTTGTCATTTTTGGTAGTGATTTTATTAGCCTATTAGATGCACAATGAGTTGGAGAATCTGATAAACCCCACTTCCGGTAGCCTAGCTGCAAGAGAAATGCCTTAAATTGCCGTTTGAAGCTTCAACTTTGGGTTCCCAGTTCCCGTTATTTGGGTATCGAAAATAAAATACGATTAAGATTTGTCATTTTTGGTAGTGATTTTATTAGCCTATTCGATGCACAATGAGTTGGAGAATCAGATAAACCCCACTTCCGGAAGGCTAGCTGCAAGAGAAATGCCTTAAATTGCCGTTTGAAGCTTCAACTTTGGGTTCCCAGTTCCCGTTATTTAGGTATCGAAAAAAAAAGTCGATTAAGATTTGTCATTTCTGGTAGTGATTTTATTAGCCTATTAGATGCACAATGAGTTGGAGAATCTGATAAACCCCACTTCCGGTAGCCTAGCTGCAAGAGAAATGCCTTAAATTGCCGTTTGAAGCTTCAACTTTGGGTTCCCAGTTCCCGTTATTTGGGTATCGAAAAAAAAATTCGATTAAGATTTGTCATTTTTGGTAGTGATTTTATTAGCCTATTAGATGCACAATGAGTTGGAGAATCAGATAAACCCCACTTCCGGTAGCCTAGCTGCAAGAGAAATGCCTTAAATTGCCGTTTGAAGCTTCAACTTTGGGTTCCCAGTTCCCGTTATTTGGGTATCCAAAAAAAAAGTCGATTAAGATTTGTCATTTTTGGTAGTGATTTTATTAGCCTATTAGATGCACAATGAGTTGGAGAATCATATAAACCCCACTTCCGGTAGCCTAGCTGCAAGCGAAATGCCTTAAATTGCCGTTTGAAGCTTCAACTTTGGGTTCCCAGTTCCCGTTATTTGGGTATCGAAAAAAAAAGTCGATTAAGATTTGTCATTTTTGGTAGTGATTTTATTAGCCTATTAGATGCACAATGAGTTGGAGAATCAGATAAACCCCACTTCCGGTAGCCTAGCTGCAAGAGAAATGCCTTAAATTGCCGTTTGAACCTTCAACTTTGGGTTCCCAGTTCCCGTTATTTGAGTATCGGAAAAAAAAGTCGATTAAGATTTGTCATTTTTGGTAGTGATTTTATTAGCCTTTTAGATGCACAATGAGTTGGAGAATCAGATAAACCCCACTTCCGGTAGCCTAGCTGCAAGAGAAATGCCTTAAATTGCCGTTTGAAGCTTCAACTTTGGGTTCCCAGTTCCCGTTATTTGGGTATCGAAAATAAAATACGATTAAGATTTGTCATTTTTGGTAGTGATTTTATTAGCCTATTCGATGCACAATGAGTTGGAGAATCAGATAAACCCCACTTCCGGAAGGCTAGCTGCAAGAGAAATGCCTTAAATTGCCGTTTGAAGCTTCAACTTTGGGTTCCCAGTTCCCGTTATTTAGGTATCGAAAAAAAAAGTCGATTAAGATTTGTCATTTCTGGTAGTGATTTTATTAGCCTATTAGATGCACAATGAGTTGGAGAATCTGATAAACCCCACTTCCGGTAGCCTAGCTGCAAGAGAAATGCCTTAAATTGCCGTTTGAAGCTTCAACTTTGGGTTCCCAGTTCCCGTTATTTGGGTATCGAAAAAAAAATTCGATTAAGATTTGTCATTTTTGGTAGTGATTTTATTAGCCTATTAGATGCACAATGAGTTGGAGAATCAGATAAACCCCACTTCCGGTAGCCTAGCTGCAAGAGAAATGCCTTAAATTGCCGTTTGAAGCTTCAACTTTGGGTTCCCAGTTCCCGTTATTTGGGTATCCAAAAAAAAAGTCGATTAAGATTTGTCATTTTTGGTAGTGATTTTATTAGCCTATTAGATGCACAATGAGTTGGAGAATCATATAAACCCCACTTCCGGTAGCCTAGCTGCAAGCGAAATGCCTTAAATTGCCGTTTGAAGCTTCAACTTTGGGTTCCCAGTTCCCGTTATTTGGGTATCGAAAAAAAAAGTCGATTAAGATTTGTCATTTTTGGTAGTGATTTTATTAGCCTATTAGATGCACAATGAGTTGGAGAATCAGATAAACCCCACTTCCGGTAGCCTAGCTGCAAGAGAAATGCCTTAAATTGCCGTTTGAACCTTCAACTTTGGGTTCCCAGTTCCCGTTATTTGAGTATCGGAAAAAAAAGTCGATTAAGATTTGTCATTTTTGGTAGTGATTTTATTAGCCTTTTAGATGCACAATGAGTTGGAGAATCAGATAAACCCCACTTCCGGAAGGCTAGCTGCAAGAGAAATGCCTTAAATTGCCGTTTGAAGCTTCAACTTTGGGTTCCCAGTTCCCGTTATTTGGGTATCGAAAAAAAAAGTCGATTAAGATTTGTCATTTTTGGTAGTGATTTTATTAGCCTATTAGATGCACAATGAGTTGGAGAATCTGATAAACCCCACTTCCGGTAGCCTAGCTGCAAGAGAAATGCCTTAAATTGCCGTTTGAAGCTTCAACTTTGGGTTCCCAGTTCCCGTTATTTGGGTATCGAAAAAAAAAGTCGATTAAGATTTGTCATTTTTGGTAGTGATTTTATTAGCCTATTCGATGCACAATGAGTTGGAGAATCAGATAAACCCCACTTCCGGAAGGCTAGCTGCAAGAGAAATGCCTTAAATTGCCGTTTGAAGCTTCAACTTTGGGTTCCCAGTTCCCGTTATTTGAGTATCGGAAAAAAAAGTCGATTAAGATTTGTCATTTTTGGTAGTGATTTTATTAGCCTTTTAGATGCACAATGATTTGGAGAAAAGATAAACCCCACTTCCGGTAGCCTAGCTGCAAGAGAAATGCCTTAAATTGCCGTTTGAAGCTTCAACTTTGGGTTCCCAGTTCCCGTTATTTGGGTATCGAAAAAAAAATTCGATTAAGATTTGTCATTTTTGGTAGTGATTTTATTAGCCTATTAGATGCACAATGAGTTGGAGAATCTGATAAACCCCACTTCCGGTAGCCTAGCTGCAAGAGAAATGCCTTAAATTGCCGTTTGAAGCTTCAACTTTGGGTTCCCAGTTCCCGTTATTTGAGTATCGGAAAAAAAAGTCGATTAAGATTTGTCATTTTTGGTAGTGATTTTATTAGCCTTTTAGATGCACAATGAGTTGGAGAATCAGATAAACCCCACTTCCGGTAGCCTAGCTGCAAGAGAAATGCCTTAAATTGCCGTTTGAAGCTTCAACTTTGGGTTCCCAGTTCCCGTTATTTGGGTATCGAAAAAAAAAGTCGATTAAGATTTGTCATTTTTGGTAGTGATTTTATTAGCCTATTAGATGCACAATGAGTTGGAGAATCTGATAAACCCCACTTCCGGTAGCCTAGCTGCAAGAGAAATGCCTTAAATTGCCGTTTGAAGCTTCAACTTTGGGTTCACAGTTCCCGTTATTTGGGTATCGAAAAAAAAAGTCGATTAAGATTTGTCATTTTTGGTAGTGATTTTATTAGCCTATTCGATGCACAATGAGTTGGAGAATCAGATAAACCCCACTTCCGGAAGGCTAGCTGCAAGAGAAATGCCTTAAATTGCCGTTTGAAGCTTCAACTTTGGGTTCCCAGTTCCCGTTATTTGAGTATCGGAAAAAAAAGTCGATTAAGATTTGTCATTTTTGGTAGTGATTTTATTAGCCTTTTAGATGCACAATGATTTGGAGAATCAGATAAACCCCACTTCCGGTAGCCTAGCTGCAAGAGAAATGCCTTAAATTGCCGTTTGAAGCTTCAACTTTGGGTTCCCAGTTCCCGTTATTTGGGTATCGAAAAAAAAATTCGATTAAGATTAGTCATTTTTGGTAGTGATTTTATTAGCCTATTAGATGCACAATGAGTTGGAGAATCTGATAAACCCCACTTCCGGTAGCCTAGCTGCAAGAGAAATGCCTTAAATTGCCGTTTGAAGCTTCAACTTTGGGTTCCCAGTTCCCGTTATTTGGGTATCGAAAATAAAATACGATTAAGATTTGTCATTTTTGGTAGTGATTTTATTAGCCTATTCGATGCACAATGAGTTGGAGAATCAGATAAACCCCACTTCCGGAAGGCTAGCTGCAAGAGAAATGCCTTAAATTGCCGTTTGAAGCTTCAACTTTGGGTTCCCAGTTCCCGTTATTTAGGTATCGAAAAAAAAAGTCGATTAAGATTTGTCATTTCTGGTAGTGATTTTATTAGCCTATTAGATGCACAATGAGTTGGAGAATCTGATAAACCCCACTTCCGGTAGCCTAGCTGCAAGAGAAATGCCTTAAATTGCCGTTTGAAGCTTCAACTTTGGGTTCCCAGTTCCCGTTATTTGGGTATCGAAAAAAAAATTCGATTAAGATTTGTCATTTTTGGTAGTGATTTTATTAGCCTATTAGATGCACAATGAGTTGGAGAATCAGATAAACCCCACTTCCGGTAGCCTAGCTGCAAGAGAAATGCCTTAAATTGCCGTTTGAAGCTTCAACTTTGGGTTCCCAGTTCCCGTTATTTGGGTATCCAAAAAAAAAGTCGATTAAGATTTGTCATTTTTGGTAGTGATTTTATTAGCCTATTAGATGCACAATGAGTTGGAGAATCATATAAACCCCACTTCCGGTAGCCTAGCTGCAAGCGAAATGCCTTAAATTGCCGTTTGAAGCTTCAACTTTGGGTTCCCAGTTCCCGTTATTTGGGTATCGAAAAAAAAAGTCGATTAAGATTTGTCATTTTTGGTAGTGATTTTATTAGCCTATTAGATGCACAATGAGTTGGAGAATCAGATAAACCCCACTTCCGGTAGCCTAGCTGCAAGAGAAATGCCTTAAATTGCCGTTTGAACCTTCAACTTTGGGTTCCCAGTTCCCGTTATTTGAGTATCGGAAAAAAAAGTCGATTAAGATTTGTCATTTTTGGTAGTGATTTTATTAGCCTTTTAGATGCACAATGAGTTGGAGAATCAGATAAACCCCACTTCCGGTAGCCTAGCTGCAAGAGAAATGCCTTAAATTGCCGTTTGAAGCTTCAACTTTGGGTTCCCAGTTCCCGTTATTTGGGTATCGAAAAAAAAAGTCGATTAAGATTTGTCATTTTTGGTAGTGATTTTATTAGCCTATTAGATGCACAATGAGTTGGAGAATCTGATAAACCCCACTTCCGGTAGCCTAGCTGCAAGAGAAATGCCTTAAATTGCCGTTTGAAGCTTCAACTTTGGGTTCCCAGTTCCCGTTATTTGGGTATCGAAAAAAAAAGTCGATTAAGATTTGTCATTTCTGGTAGTGATTTTATTAGCCTATTAGATGCACAATGAGTTGGAGAATCTGATAAACCCCACTTCCGGTAGCCTAGCTGCAAGAGAAATGCCTTAAATTGCCGTTTGAAGCTTCAACTTTGGGTTCCCAGTTCCCGTTATTTGGGTATCGAAAAAAAAATTCGATTAAGATTTGTCATTTTTGGTAGTGATTTTATTAGCCTATTAGATGCACAATGAGTTGGAGAATCAGATAAACCCCACTTCCGGTAGCCTAGCTGCAAGAGAAATGCCTTAAATTGCCGTTTGAAGCTTCAACTTTGGGTTCCCAGTTCCCGTTATTTGGGTATCCAAAAAAAAAGTCGATTAAGATTTGTCATTTTTGGTAGTGATTTTATTAGCCTATTAGATGCACAATGAGTTGGAGAATCATATAAACCCCACTTCCGGTAGCCTAGCTGCAAGCGAAATGCCTTAAATTGCCGTTTGAAGCTTCAACTTTGGGTTCCCAGTTCCCGTTATTTGGGTATCGAAAAAAAAAGTCGATTAAGATTTGTCATTTTTGGTAGTGATTTTATTAGCCTATTAGATGCACAATGAGTTGGAGAATCAGATAAACCCCACTTCCGGTAGCCTAGCTGCAAGAGAAATGCCTTAAATTGCCGTTTGAACCTTCAACTTTGGGTTCCCAGTTCCCGTTATTTGAGTATCGGAAAAAAAAGTCGATTAAGATTTGTCATTTTTGGTAGTGATTTTATTAGCCTTTTAGATGCACAATGAGTTGGAGAATCAGATAAACCCCACTTCCGGTAGCCTAGCTGCAAGAGAAATGCCTTAAATTGCCGTTTGAAGCTTCAACTTTGGGTTCCCAGTTCCCGTTATTTGGGTATCGAAAAAAAAAGTCGATTAAGATTTGTCATTTTTGGTAGTGATTTTATTAGCCTATTAGATGCACAATGAGTTGGAGAATCTGATAAACCCCACTTCCGGTAGCCTAGCTGCAAGAGAAATGCCTTAAATTGCCGTTTGAAGCTTCAACTTTGGGTTCCCAGTTCCCGTTATTTGGGTATCGAAAAAAAAAGTCGATTAAGATTTGTCATTTTTGGTAGTGATTTTATTAGCCTATTCGATGCACAATGAGTTGGAGAATCAGATAAACCCCACTTCCGGAAGGCTAGCTGCAAGAGAAATGCCTTAAATTGCCGTTTGAAGCTTCAACTTTGGGTTCCCAGTTCCCGTTATTTGAGTATCGGAAAAAAAAGTCGATTAAGATTTGTCATTTTTGGTAGTGATTTTATTAGCCTTTTAGATGCACAATGATTTGGAGTATCAGATAAACCCCACTTCCGGTAGCCTAGCTGCAAGAGAAATGCCTTAAATTGCCGTTTGAAGCTTCAACTTTGGGTTCCCAGTTCCCGTTATTTGGGTATCGAAAAAAAAATTCGATTAAGATTTGTCATTTTTGGTAGTGATTTTATTAGCCTATTAGATGCACAATGAGTTGGAGAATCTGATAAACCCCACTTCCGGTAGCCTAGCTGCAAGAGAAATGCCTTAAATTGCCGTTTGAAGCTTCAACTTTGGGTTCCCAGTTCCCGTTATTTGAGTATCGGAAAAAAAAGTCGATTAAGATTTGTCATTTTTGGTAGTGATTTTATTAGCCTTTTAGATGCACAATGAGTTGGAGAATCAGATAAACCCCACTTCCGGTAGCCTAGCTGCAAGAGAAATGCCTTAAATTGCCGTTTGAAGCTTCAACTTTGGGTTCACAGTTCCCGTTATTTGGGTATCGAAAAAAAAAGTCGATTAAGATTTGTCATTTTTGGTAGTGATTTTATTAGCCTATTCGATGCACAATGAGTTGGAGAATCAGATAAACCCCACTTCCGGAAGGCTAGCTGCAAGAGAAATGCCTTAAATTGCCGTTTGAAGCTTCAACTTTGGGTTCCCAGTTCCCGTTATTTGAGTATCGGAAAAAAAAGTCGATTAAGATTTGTCATTTTTGGTAGTGATTTTATTAGCCTTTTAGATGCACAATGATTTGGAGAATCAGATAAACCCCACTTCCGGTAGCCTAGCTGCAAGAGAAATGCCTTAAATTGCCGTTTGAAGCTTCAACTTTGGGTTCCCAGTTCCCGTTATTTGGGTATCGAAAAAAAAATTCGATTAAGATTAGTCATTTTTGGTAGTGATTTTATTAGCCTATTAGATGCACAATGAGTTGGAGAATCTGATAAACCCCACTTCCGGTAGCCTAGCTGCAAGAGAAATGCCTTAAATTGCCGTTTGAAGCTTCAACTTTGGGTTCCCAGTTCCCGTTATTTGGGTATCGAAAATAAAATACGATTAAGATTTGTCATTTTTGGTAGTGATTTTATTAGCCTATTCGATGCACAATGAGTTGGAGAATCAGATAAACCCCACTTCCGGAAGGCTAGCTGCAAGAGAAATGCCTTAAATTGCCGTTTGAAGCTTCAACTTTGGGTTCCCAGTTCCCGTTATTTAGGTATCGAAAAAAAAAGTCGATTAAGATTTGTCATTTCTGGTAGTGATTTTATTAGCCTATTAGATGCACAATGAGTTGGAGAATCTGATAAACCCCACTTCCGGTAGCCTAGCTGCAAGAGAAATGCCTTAAATTGCCGTTTGAAGCTTCAACTTTGGGTTCCCAGTTCCCGTTATTTGGGTATCGAAAAAAAAATTCGATTAAGATTTGTCATTTTTGGTAGTGATTTTATTAGCCTATTAGATGCACAATGAGTTGGAGAATCAGATAAACCCCACTTCCGGTAGCCTAGCTGCAAGAGAAATGCCTTAAATTGCCGTTTGAAGCTTCAACTTTGGGTTCCCAGTTCCCGTTATTTGGGTATCCAAAAAAAAAGTCGATTAAGATTTGTCATTTTTGGTAGTGATTTTATTAGCCTATTAGATGCACAATGAGTTGGAGAATCATATAAACCCCACTTCCGGTAGCCTAGCTGCAAGCGAAATGCCTTAAATTGCCGTTTGAAGCTTCAACTTTGGGTTCCCAGTTCCCGTTATTTGGGTATCGAAAAAAAAAGTCGATTAAGATTTGTCATTTTTGGTAGTGATTTTATTAGCCTATTAGATGCACAATGAGTTGGAGAATCAGATAAACCCCACTTCCGGTAGCCTAGCTGCAAGAGAAATGCCTTAAATTGCCGTTTGAACCTTCAACTTTGGGATCCCAGTTCCCGTTATTTGAGTATCGGAAAAAAAAGTCGATTAAGATTTGTCATTTTTGGTAGTGATTTTATTAGCCTTTTAGATGCACAATGAGTTGGAGAATCAGATAAACCCCACTTCCGGTAGCCTAGCTGCAAGAGAAATGCCTTAAATTGCCGTTTGAAGCTTCAACTTTGGGTTCCCAGTTCCCGTTATTTGGGTATCGAAAAAAAAAGTCGATTAAGATTTGTCATTTTTGGTAGTGATTTTATTAGCCTATTAGATGCACAATGAGTTGGAGAATCTGATAAACCCCACTTCCGGTAGCCTAGCTGCAAGAGAAATGCCTTAAATTGCCGTTTGAAGCTTCAACTTTGGGTTCCCAGTTCCCGTTATTTGGGTATCGAAAAAAAAAGTCGATTAAGATTTGTCATTTTTGGTAGTGATTTTATTAGCCTATTCGATGCACAATGAGTTGGAGAATCAGATAAACCCCACTTCCGGAAGGCTAGCTGCAAGAGAAATGCCTTAAATTGCCGTTTGAAGCTTCAACTTTGGGTTCCCAGTTCCCGTTATTTGAGTATCGGAAAAAAAAGTCGATTAAGATTTGTCATTTTTGGTAGTGATTTTATTAGCCTTTTAGATGCACAATGATTTGGAGAATCAGATAAACCCCACTTCCGGTAGCCTAGCTGCAAGAGAAATGCCTTAAATTGCCGTTTGAAGCTTCAACTTTGGGTTCCCAGTTCCCGTTATTTGGGTATCGAAAAAAAAATTCGATTAAGATTTGTCATTTTTGGTAGTGATTTTATTAGCCTATTAGATGCACAATGAGTTGGAGAATCTGATAAACCCCACTTCCGGTAGCCTAGCTGCAAGAGAAATGCCTTAAATTGCCGTTTGAAGCTTCAACTTTGGGTTCCCAGTTCCCGTTATTTGAGTATCGGAAAAAAAAGTCGATTAAGATTTGTCATTTTTGGTAGTGATTTTATTAGCCTTTTAGATGCACAATGAGTTGGAGAATCAGATAAACCCCACTTCCGGTAGCCTAGCTGCAAGAGAAATGCCTTAAATTGCCGTTTGAAGCTTCAACTTTGGGTTCCCAGTTCCCGTTATTTGGGTATCGAAAAAAAAAGTCGATTAAAATTTGTCATTTTTGGTAGTGATTTTATTAGCCTATTAGATGCACAATGAGTTGGAGAATCTGATAAACCCCACTTCCGGTAGCCTAGCTGCAAGAGAAATGCCTTAAATTGCCGTTTGAAGCTTCAACTTTGGGTTCACAGTTCCCGTTATTTGGGTATCGAAAAAAAAAGTCGATTAAGATTTGTCATTTTTGGTAGTGATTTTATTAGCCTATTCGATGCACAATGAGTTGGAGAATCAGATAAACCCCACTTCCGGAAGGCTAGCTGCAAGAGAAATGCCTTAAATTGCCGTTTGAAGCTTCAACTTTGGGTTCCCAGTTCCCGTTATTTGAGTATCGGAAAAAAAAGTCGATTAAGATTTGTCATTTTTGGTAGTGATTTTATTAGCCTTTTAGATGCACAATGATTTGGAGAATCAGATAAACCCCACTTCCGGTAGCCTAGCTGCAAGAGAAATGCCTTAAATTGCCGTTTGAAGCTTCAACTTTGGGTTCCCAGTTCCCGTTATTTGGGTATCGAAAAAAAAATTCGATTAAGATTTGTCATTTTTGGTAGTGATTTTATTAGCCTATTAGATGCACAATGAGTTGGAGAATCTGATAAACCCCACTTCCGGTAGCCTAGCTGCAAGAGAAATGCCTTAAATTGCCGTTTGAAGCTTCAACTTTGGGTTCCCAGTTCCCGTTATTTGGGTATCGAAAAAAAAATACGATTAAGATTTGTCATTTTTGGTAGTGATTTTATTAGCCTATTCGATGCACAATGAGTTGGAGAATCAGATAAACCCCACTTCCGGAAGGCTAGCTGCAAGAGAAATGCCTTAAATTGCCGTTTGAAGCTTCAACTTTGGGTTCCCAGTTCCCGTTATTTAGGTATCGAAAAAAAAAGTCGATTAAGATTTGTCATTTCTGGTAGTGATTTTATTAGCCTATTAGATGCACAATGAGTTGGAGAATCTGATAAACCCCACTTCCGGTAGCCTAGCTGCAAGAGAAATGCCTTAAATTGCCGTTTGAAGCTTCAACTTTGGGTTCCCAGTTCCCGTTATTTGGGTATCGAAAAAAAAATTCGATTAAGATTTGTCATTTTTGGTAGTGATTTTATTAGCCTATTCGATGCACAATGAGTTGGAGAATCAGATAAACCCCACTTCCGGTAGCCTAGCTGCAAGTGAAATGCCTTAAATTGCCGTTTGAAGCTTCAACTTTGGGTTCCCAGTTCCCGTTATTTGGGTATCGAAAAAAAAAGTCGATTAAGATTTGTCATTTTTGGTAGTGATTTTATTAGCCTATTAGATGCACAATGAGTTGGAGAATCAGATAAACCTCACTTCCGGTAGCCTAGCTCCAAGAGAAATGCCTTAAATTGGCGTTTGAAGCTTCAACTTTGGGTTCCCAGTTCCCGTTATTTGGGTATCGAAAAAAAAAGTCGATTAAGATTTGTCATTTTTGGTAGTGATTTTATTAGCCTTTTAGATGCACAATGAGTTGGAGAATCAGATAAACCCCACTTCCGGTAGGCTAGCTGCAAGAGAAATGCCTTAAATTGCCGTTTGAAGCTTCAACTTTGGGTTCCCAGTTCCCGTTATTTAGGTATCGAAAAAAAAAGTCGATTAAGATTTGTCATTTCTGGTAGTGATTTTATTAGCCTATTAGATGCACAATGAGTTGGAGAATCTGATAAACCCCACTTCCGGTAGCCTAGCTGCAAGAGAAATGCCTTAAATTGCCGTTTGAAGCTTCAACTTTGGGTTCCCAGTTCCCGTTATTTGGGTATCGAAAAAAAAATTCGATTAAGATTTGTCATTTTTGGTAGTGATTTTATTAGCCTATTCGATGCACAATGAGTTGGAGAATCAGATAAACCCCACTTCCGGTAGCCTAGCTGCAAGAGAAATGCCTTAAATTGCCGTTTGAAGCTTCAACTTTGGGTTCCCAGTTCCCGTTATTTGGGTATCCAAAAAAAAAGTCGATTAAGATTTGTCATTTTTGGTAGTGATTTTATTAGCCTATTAGATGCACAATGAGTTGGAGAATCAGATAAACCCCACTTCCGGTAGCCTAGCTGCAAGCGAAATGCCTTAAATTGCCGTTTGAAGCTTCAACTTTGGGTTCCCAGTTCCCGTTATTTGGGTATCGAAAAAAAAAGTCGATTAAGATTTGTCATTTTTGGTAGTGATTTTATTAGCCTATTAGATGCACAATGAGTTGGAGAATCAGATAAACCCCACTTCCGGTAGCCTAGCTGCAAGAGAAATGCCTTAAATTGCCGTTTGAAGCTTCAACTTTGGGTTCCCAGTTCCCGTTATTTGGGTATCGAAAAAAAAAGTCGATTAAGATTTGTCATATTTGGTAGTAATTTTATTAGCCTATTAGATGAACAATGAGTTGGAGAATCAGATAAACCCCACTTCCGGTAGCCTAGCTGCAAGGGAAATGCCTTAAATTGCTGTTTGAAGCTTCAACTTTGGGTTCCCAGTTCCCGTTATTTGGGTATCGAAAAAAAAAGTCGATTAAGATTTGTCATTTGTTGGTAGTGATTTTATTAGCCTATTAGATGCACAATGAGTTGGAGAATCAGATAAACCCCACTTCCGGTAGCCTAGCTGCAAGAGAAATGCCTTAAATTGCCGCTTGAAGCTTCAACTTTGGGTTCCCAGTTCCCGTTATTTGGGTATCGAAAAAAAAAGTCGATTAAGATTTGTCATTTTTGGTAGTGATTTTATTAGCCTATTAGATGCACAATGAGTTGGAGAATCAGATAAACCCCACTTCCGGTAGCCTAGCTGCAAGAGAAATGCCTTAAATTGCCGTTTGAAGCTTCAACTTTGGGTTCCCAGTTCCCGTTATTTGGGTATCGAAAAAAAAAAATTCGATTAAGATTTGTCATTTTTGGTAATGATTTTATTAGCCTATTAGATGCACAATGAGTTGGAGAATCTGATAAACCCCACTTCCGGTAGCCTAGCTGCAAGAGAAATGCCTTAAATTGCCGTTTGAAGCTTCAACTTTGGGTTCCCAGTTCCCGTTATTTGGGTATCGAAAAAAAAAGTCGATTAAGATTTGTCATTTTTGGTAGTGATTTTATTAGCCTATTAGATGCACAATGAGTTGGAGAATCAGATAAACCCCACTTCCGGTAGCCTAGCTGCAAGAGAAATGCCTTAAATTGCCGTTTGAAGCTTCAACTTTGGGTTCCCAGTTCCCGTTATTTGGGTATCGAAAAAAAAAGTCGATTAAGATTTGTCATATTTGGTAGTGATTTTATTAGCCTATTAGATGAACAATGAGTTGGAGAATCAGATAAACCCCACTTCCGGTAGCCTAGCTGCAAGGGAAATGCCTTAAATTGCTGCTTGAAGCTTCAACTTTGGGTTCCCAGTTCCCGTTATTTGGGTATCGAAAAAAAAGTCGATTATGATTTGTCATTTGTTGGTAGTGATTTTATTAGCCTATTAGATGCACAATGAGTTGGAGAATCAGATAAACCCCACTTCCGGTAGCCTAGCTGCAAGAGAAATGCCTTAAATTGCCGTTTGAAGCTTCAACTTTGGGTTCCCAGTTCCCGTTATTTGGGTATCGAAAAAAAAAGTCGATTAAGATTTGTCATTTTTGGTAGTGATTTTATTAGCCTATTAGATGCACAATGAGTTGGAGAATCTGATAAAACCCACTTCCGGTAGCCTAGCTGCAAGAGAAATGCCTTAAATTGCCGTTTGAAGCTTCAACTTTGGGTTCCCAGTTCCCGTTATTTGGGTATCGAAAAAAAAAGTCGATTTAGATTTGTCATTTCTGGTAGTGATTTTATTACCCTATTAGATGCACAATGAGTTGGAGAATCTGATAAACCCCACTTCCGGTAGCCTAGCTGCAAGAGAAATGCCTTAAATTGCCGTTTGAAGCTTCAACTTTGGGTTCCCAGTTCCCGTTATTTGGGTATCGAAAAAAAAAGTCGATTAAGATTTGTCATTTTTGGTAGTGATTTTATTAGCCTATTAGATGCACAATGAGTTGGAGAATCTGATAAACCCCACTTCCGGTAGCCTAGCTGCAAGAGAAATGCCTTAAATTGCCGTTTGAAGCTTCAACTTTGGGTTCCCAGTTCCCGTTATTTGGGTATCGAAAAAAAAAGTCGATTAAGATTTGTCATTTTTGGTAGTGATTTTATTAGCCTATTAGATGCACAATGAGTTGGAGAATCAGATAAACCCCACTTCCGGTAGCCTAGCTGCAAGAAAAATGCCTTAAATTGCCGTTTGAAGCTTCAACTTTGGGTTCCCAGTTCCCGTTATTTGGGTATCGAAAAAAAAAGTCGATTAAGATTTGTCATTTTTCGTAGTGATTTTATTAGCCTATTAGATGCACAATGAGTTGGAGAATCTGATAAACCCCACTTCCGGTAAGCTAGCTGCAAGAGAAATACCTTAAATTGCCGTTTGAAGCTTCAACTTTGGGTTCCCAGTTCCCGTTATTTGGGTATCGAAAGAAAAAGTCGATTAAGATTTGTCATTTTTGGTAGTGATTTTATTAGCCTATTAGATGCACAATGAGTTGGAGAATCAGATAAACCCCACTTCCGGTAGCCTAGCTGCAAGAGAAATGCCTTAAATTGCCGTTTGAAGCATCAACTTTTGGTTCCCAGTTCGCGTTATTTGGGTATAGAAAAAAAAAGTCGATTACGATTTGTCATTTTTGGTAGTGATTTTATTGGCTTATTAGATGCACAATGAGTTGGAGAATCTGATAAACCTCACTTCCGGTAGCCTAGCTGCAAGAGAAATGCCTTAAATCGCCGTTTGTAGCTTCAACTTTGGGTTCCCAGTTTGCGTTATTTGGGTAAAGAAAAAAAAAGTCGATTACGATTTGTCATTTTTGGTAGTGATTTTATTGGCTTATTAGAGGCACAATGAGTTGGAGAATCTGATAAACCCCACTTCCGGTATCCTAGCTGCAAGAGAAATGCCTTAAATCTCCGTTTGAAGCTTCAACTTTGGGGTCCCAGTTCGCGTTATTTGGATATCGAAAAAAAAAGTCGATTTCGATTTGTCATTTTTGGTTGTGATTTTATTGGCTTATTAGATGCACAATGAGTTGGAGAATCTGATAAACCCCCCTTCCGGTAGCCTAGCTGCAAGAGAAATGCCTTAAATTGCCGTTTGAAGCTTCAACTTTGGGTTCCCAGTTCCCGTTATTTGGGTATCGAAAAAAAAAGTCGATTAAGATTTGTCATTTTTGGTAGTGATTTTATTAGCCTATTAGATGCACAATGAGTTGGAGAATAAGATAAACCCCACTTCCGGTAGCCTAGCTGCAAGAGAAATGCCTTAAATTGCCGTTTGAAGCTTCAACTTTGGGTTCCCAGTTCCCGTTATTTGGGTATCGAAAAAAAAAGTCGATTAAGATTTGTCATTTTTGGTAGTGATTCTTTTAGCCTATTAGATGCACAATGAGTTGGAGAATCAGATAAACTCCACTTCCGGTAGCCTAGCTGCAAGGGAAATGCCTTAAATTGCTGCTTGAAGCTTCAACTTTGGGTTCCCAGTTCCCGTTATTTGGGTATCGAAAAAAAAGTCGATTAAGATTTGTCATTTGTTGGTAGTGATTTTATTAGCCTATTAGATGCACAATGAGTTGGAGAATCAGATAAACCCCACTTCCGGTAGCCTAGCTGCAAGAGAAATGCCTTAAATTGCCGTTTGAAGCTTCAACTTTGGGTTCCCAGTTCCCGTTATTTGGGTATCGAAAAAAAAAGTCGATTAAGATTTGTCATTTTTGGTAGTGATTTTATTAGCCTATTAGATGCACAATGAGTTGGAGAATCTGATAAAACCCACTTCCGGTAGCCTAGCTGCAAGAGAAATGCCTTAAATTGCCGTTTGAATCTTCAACTTTGGGTTCCCAGTTCCCGTTATTTGGGTATCGAAAAAAAAAGTCGATTTAGATTTGTCATTTCTGGTAGTGATTTTATTACCCTATTAGATGCACAATGAGTTGGAGAATCTGATAAACCCCACTTCCGGTAGCCTAGCTGCAAGAGAAATGCCTTAAATTGCCGTTTGAAGCTTCAACTTTGGGTTCCCAGTTCCCGTTATTTGGGTATCGAAAAAAAAAGTCGATTAAGATTTGTCATTTTTGGTAGTGATTTTATTAGCCTATTAGATGCACAATGAGTTGGAGAATCTGATAAACCCCACTTCCGGTAGCCTAGCTGCAAGAGAAATGCCTTAAATTGCCGTTTGAAGCTTCAACTTTGGGTTCCCAGTTCCCGTTATTTGGGTATCGAAAAAAAAAGTCGATTAAGATTTGTCATTTTTGGTAGTGATTTTATTAGCCTATTAGATGCACAATGAGTTGGAGAATCAGATAAACCCCACTTCCGGTAGCCTAGCTGCAAGAAAAATGCCTTAAATTGCCGTTTGAAGCTTCAACTTTGGGTTCCCAGTTCCCGTTATTTGGGTATCGAAAAAAAAAGTCGATTAAGATTTGTCATTTTTCGTAGTGATTTTATTAGCCTATTAGATGCACAATGAGTTGGAGAATCTGATAAACCCCACTTCCGGTAAGCTAGCTGCAAGAGAAATACCTTAAATTGCCGTTTGAAGCTTCAACTTTGGGTTCCCAGTTCCCGTTATTTGGGTATCGAAAGAAAAAGTCGATTACGATTTGTCATTTTTGGTAGTGATTTTATTACCCTATTAGATGCACAATGAGTTGGAGAATCTGATAAACCCCACTTCCGGTAGCCTAGCTGCAAGAGAAATGCCTTAAATTGCCGTTTGAAGCTTCAACTTTGGGTTCCCAGTTCCCGTTATTTGGGTATCGAAAAAAAAAGTCGATTAAGATTTGTCATTTTTGGTAGTGATTTTATTAGCCTATTAGATGCACAATGAGTTGGAGAATCTGATAAACCCCACTTCCGGTAGCCTAGCTGCAAGAGAAATGCCTTAAATTGCCGTTTGAATCTTCAACTTTGGGTTCCCAGTTCCCGTTATTTGGGTATCGAAAAAAAAAGTCGATTAAGATTTGTCATTTTTGGTAGTGATTTTATTAGCCTATTAGATGCACAATGAGTTGGAGAATCAGATAAACCCCACTTCCGGTAGCCTAGCTGCAAGAAAAATGCCTTAAATTGCCGTTTGAAGCTTCAACTTTGGGTTCCCAGTTCCCGTTATTTGGGTTTCGAAAAAAAAAGTCGATTAAGATTTGTCATTTTTCGTAGTGATTTTATTAGCCTATTAGATGCACAATGAGTTGGAGAATCTGATAAACCCCACTTCCGGTAAGCTAGCTGCAAGAGAAATACCTTAAATTGCCGTTTGAAGCTTCAACTTTGGGTTCCCAGTTCCCGTTATTTGGGTATCGAAAGAAAAAGTCGATTAAGATTTGTCATTTTTGGTAGTGATTTTATTAGCCTATTAGATGCACAATGAGTTGGAGAATCAGATAAACCCCACTTCCGGTAGCCTAGCTGCAAGAGAAATGCCTTAAATTGCCGTTTGAAGCATCAACTTTTGGTTCCCAGTTCGCGTTATTTGGGTATAGAAAAAAAAAGTCGATTACGATTTGTCATTTTTGGTAGTGATTTTATTGGCTTATTAGATGCACAATGAGTTGGAGAATCTGATAAACCTCACTTCCGGTAGCCTAGCTGCAAGAGAAATGCCTTAAATCGCCGTTTGTAGCTTCAACTTTGGGTTCCCAGTTTGCGTTATTTGGGTAAAGAAAAAAAAAGTCGATTACGATTTGTCATTTTTGGTAGTGATTTTATTGGCTTATTAGAGGCACAATGAGTTGGAGAATCTGATAAACCCCACTTCCGTTATCCTAGCAGAAAGAGAAATGCCTTAAATCTCCGTTTGAAGCTTCAACTTTGGGGTCCCAGTTCGCGTTATTTGGATATCGAAAAAAAAAGTCGATTTCGATTTGTCATTTTTGGTTGTGATTTTATTGGCTTATTAGATGCACAATGAGTTGGAGAATCTGATAAACCCCACTTCCGGTAGCCTAGCTGCAAGAGAAATGCCTTAAATTGCCGTTTGAAGCTTCAACTTTGGGTTCCCAGTTCCCGTTATTTGGGTATCGAAAAAAAAAGTCGATTAAGATTTGTCATTTTTGGTAGTGATTTTATTAGCCTATTAGATGCACAATGAGTTGGAGAATAAGATAAACCCCACTTCCGGTAGCCTAGCTGCAAGAGAAATGCCTTAAATTGCCGTTTGAAGCTTCAACTTTGGGTTCCCAGTTCCCGTTATTTGGGTATCGAAAAAAAAAGTCGATTAAGATTTGTCATTTTTGGTAGTGATTTTATTAGCCTATTAGATGCACAATGAGTTGGAGAATCAGATAAACTCCACTTCCAGTAGCCTAGCTGCAAGAGAAATGCCTTAAATTGCCGTTTGAAGCTTCAACTTTGGGTTCCCAGTTCCCGTTATTTGGGTATCGAAAAAAAAAGTCGATTAAGATTTGTCATTTTTGGTAGTGATTTTATTAGCCTATTAGATGCACAATGAGTTGGAGAATCTGATAAACCCCACTTCCGGTATGCTAGCTGCAAGAGAAATACCTTAAATTGCCGTTTGAAGCTTCAACTTTGGGTTCCCAGTTCCCGTTATTTGGGTATCGAAAAAAAAAGTCGATTAAGATTTGTCATTTTTGGTAGTGATTTTATTAGCCTATTAGATGCACAATGAGTTGGAGAATCAGATAAACCCCACTTCCGGTAGCCTAGCTGCAAGAGAAATGCCTTAAATTGCCGTTTGAATCTTCAACTTTGGGTTCCCAGTTCCCGTTATTTGGGTATCGAAAAAAAAAGTCGATTAAGATTTGTCATTTTTGGTAGTGATTTTATTAGCCTATTAGATGCACAATGAGTTGGAGAATCAGATAAACCCCACTTCCGGTAGCCTAGCTGCAAGAGAAATGCCTTAAATTGCCGTTTGATGCTTCAACTTTGGGTTCCCAGTTCCCGTTATTTGGGTATCGAAAAAAAAAGTCGATTAAGATTTGTCATTTTTGGTAGTGATTTTATTAGCCTATTAGATGCACAATGAGTTGGAGAATCAGATAAACCCCACTTCCGGTAGCCTAGCTGCAAGAGAAATGCCTTAAATTGCCGTTTGAAGCTTCAACTTTGGGTTCCCAGTTCCCGTTATTTGGGTATCGAAAAAAAAAGTCGATTAAGATTTGTCATTTTTGGTAGTGATTTTATTAGCCTATTAGATGCACAATGAGTTGGAGAATCAGATAAACCCCACTTCCGGTAGCCTAGCTGCAAGAGAAATGCCTTAAATTGCCGTTTGAAGCTTCAACTTTTGGTTCCCAGTTCGCGTTATTTGGGTATAGAAAAAAAAAGTCGATTACGATTTGTCATTTTTGGTTGTGATTTTATTGGCTTATTAGATGCACAATGAGTTGGAGAATCTGATAAACCACACTTCCGGTAGCCTAGCTGCAAGAGAAATTCCTTAAATCGCCGTTTGAAGCTTCAACTTTGGGTTCCCAGTTCGCGTTATTTGGGTATAGAAAAAAAAAGTCGATTACGATTTGTCATTTTTGGCAGTGATTTTATTGGCTTATTAGAGGCACAATGAGTTGGAGAATCTGATAAACCCCACTTCCGGTATCCTAGCTGCAAGAGAAATGCCTTAAATTGCCTTTTGAAGCTTCAGCTTTGGGTTCCCAGTTCGCATTATTTGGGTATCGAAAAAAAAAGTCGATTAAGATTTGTCATTTTTGGTAGTGATTTTATTAGCCTATTAGATGCACAATGAGTTGGAGAATCAGATAAACCCCACTTCCGGTAGCCTAGCTGCAAGAAAAATGCCTTAAATTGCCGTTTGAAGCTTCAACTTTGGGTTCCCAGTTCCCGTTATTTGGGTATCGAAAAAAAAAGTCGATTAAGATTTGTCATTTTTCGTAGTGATTTTATTAGCCTATTAGATGCACAATGAGTTGGAGAATCTGATAAACCCCACTTCCGGTAAGCTAGCTGCAAGAGAAATACCTTAAATTGCCGTTTGAAGCTTCAACTTTGGGTTCCCAGTTCCCGTTATTTGGGTATCGAAAGAAAAAGTCGATTAAGATTTGTCATTTTTGGTAGTGATTTTATTAGCCTATTAGATGCACAATGAGTTGGAGAATCAGATAAACCCCACTTCCGGTAGCCTAGCTGCAAGAGAAATGCCTTAAATTGCCGTTTGAAGCATCAACTTTTGGTTCCCAGTTCGCGTTATTTGGGTATAGAAAAAAAAAGTCGATTACGATTTGTCATTTTTGGTAGTGATTTTATTGGCTTATTAGATGCACAATGAGTTGGAGAATCTGATAAACCTCACTTCCGGTAGCCTAGCTGCAAGAGAAATGCCTTAAATCGCCGTTTGTAGCTTCAACTTTGGGTTCCCAGTTTGCGTTATTTGGGTAAAGAAAAAAAAAGTCGATTACGATTTGTCATTTTTGGTAGTGATTTTATTGGCTTATGAGAGGCACAATGAGTTGGAGAATCTGATAAACCCCACTTCCGGTATCCTAGCTGCAATAGAAATGCCTTAAATCTCCGTTTGAAGCTTCAACTTTGGGGTCCCAGTTCGCGTTATTTGGATATCGAAAAAAAAAGTCGATTTCGATTTGTCATTTTTGGTTGTGATTTTATTGGCTTATTAGATGCACAATGAGTTGGAGAATCTGATAAAACCCACTTCCGGTAGCCTAGCTGCAAGAGAAATGCCTTAAATTGCCGTTTGAAGCTTCAGCTTTGGGTTCCCAGTTCGCATTATTTGGGTATAGAAAAAAAAAGTCGATTACGATTTGTCATTTTTGGTAGTGATTTTATTGGCTTATTAGATGCACAATGAGTTGGAGAATCAGATAAACCCCACTTCCGCTAGCCTAGCTGCAAGAGAAATGCCTTAAATTGCCGTTTGAAGCTTCAACTTTGGGTTCCCAGTTCCCGTTATTTGGGTATCGAAAAAAAAAGTCGATTAAGATTTGTCATTTTTGGTAGTGATTTTATTAGCCTATTAGATGCACAATGAGATGGAGAATCAGATAAACCCCACTTCCGGTAGCCTAGCTGCAAGAAAAATGCCTTAAATTGCCGTTTGAAGCTTCAACTTTGGGTTCCCAGTTCCCGTTATTTGGGTATCGAAAAAAAAAGTCGATTAAGATTTGTCATTTTTCGTAGTGATTTTATTAGCCTATTAGATGCACAATGAGTTGGAGAATCTGATAAACCCCACTTCCGGTAAGCTAGCTGCAAGAGAAATACCTTAAATTGCCGTTTGAAGCTTCAACTTTGGGTTCCCAGTTCCCGTTATTTGGGTATCGAAAGAAAAAGTCGATTAAGATTTGTCATTTTTGGTAGTGATTTTATTAGCCTATTAGATGCACAATGAGTTGGAGAATCAGATAAACCCCACTTCCGGTAGCCTAGCTGCAAGAGAAATGCCTTAAATTGCCGTTTGAAGCATCAACTTTTGGTTCCCAGTTCGCGTTATTTGGGTATAGAAAAAAAAAGTCGATTACGATTTGTCATTTTTGGTAGTGATTTTATTGGCTTATTAGATGCACAATGAGTTGGAGAATCTGATAAACCTCACTTCCGGTAGCCTAGCTGCAAGAGAAATGCCTTAAATCGCCGTTTGTAGCTTCAACTTTGGGTTCCCAGTTTGCGTTATTTGGGTAAAGAAAAAAAAAGTCGATTACGATTTGTCATTTTTGGTAGTGATTTTATTGGCTTATTAGAGGCACAATGAGTTGGAGAATCTGATAAACCCCACTTCCGTTATCCTAGCTGCAAGAGAAATGCCTTAAATCTCCGTTTGAAGCTTCAACTTTGGGGTCCCAGTTCGCGTTATTTGGATATCGAAAAAAAAAGTCGATTTCGATTTGTCATTTTTGGTTGTGATTTTATTGGCTTATTAGATGCACAATGAGTTGGAGAATCTGATAAACCCCACTTCCGGTAGCCTAGCTGCAAGAGAAATGCCTTAAATTGCCGTTTGAAGCTTCAACTTTGGGTTCCCAGTTCCCGTTATTTGGGTATCGAAAAAAAAAGTCGATTAAGATTTGTCATTTTTGGTAGTGATTTTATTAGCCTATTAGATGCACAATGAGTTGGAGAATAAGATAAACCCCACTTCCGGTAGCCTAGCTGCAAGAGAAATGCCTTAAATTGCCGTTTGAAGCTTCAACTTTGGGTTCCCAGTTCCCGTTATTTGGGTATCGAAAAAAAAAGTCGATTAAGATTTGTCATTTTTGGTAGTGATTCTTTTAGCCTATTAGATGCACAATGAGTTGGAGAATCAGATAAACTCCACTTCCGGTAGCCTAGCTGCAAGAGAAATGCCTTAAATTGCCGTTTGAAGCTTCAACTTTGGGTTCCCAGTTCCCGTTATTTGGGTATCGAAAAAAAAAGTCGATTAAGATTTGTCATTTTTGGTAGTGATTTTATTAGCCTATTAGATGCACAATGAGTTGCAGAATCTGATAAACCCCACTTCCGGTAAGCTAGCTGCAAGTGAAATACCTTAAATTGCCGTTTGAAGCTTCAACTTTGGGTTCCCAGTTCCCGTTATTTGGGTATCGAAAAAAAAAGTCGATTAAGATTTGTCATTTTTGGTAGTGATTTTATTAGCCTATTAGATGCACAATGAGTTGGAGAATCTGATAAACCCCACTTCCGGTAGCCTAGCTGCAAGAGAAATGCCTTAAATTGCCGTTTGAAGCTTCAACTTTGGGTTCCCAGTTCCCGTTATTTGGGTATCGAAAAAAAAAGTCGATTAAGATTTGTCATTTTTGGTAGTGATTTTATTAGCCTATTAGATGCACAATGAGTTGGAGAATAAGATAAACCCCACTTCCGGTAGCCTAGCTGCAAGAGAAATGCCTTAAATTGCCGTTTGAAGCTTCAACTTTGGGTTCCCAGTTCCCGTTATTTGGGTATCGAAAAAAAAAGTCGATTAAGATTTGTCATTTTTGGTAGTGATTCTTTTAGCCTATTAGATGCACAATGAGTTGGAGAATCAGATAAACTCCACTTCCGGTAGCCTAGCTGCAAGAGAAATGCCTTAAATTGCCGTTTGAAGCTTCAACTTTGGGTTCCCAGTTCCCGTTATTTGGGTATCGAAAAAAAAAGTCGATTAAGATTTGTCATTTTTGGTAGTGATTTTATTAGCCTATTAGATGCACAATGAGTTGCAGAATCTGATAAACCCCACTTCCGGTAAGCTAGCTGCAAGTGAAATACCTTAAATTGCCGTTTGAAGCTTCAACTTTGGGTTCCCAGTTCCCGTTATTTGGGTATCGAAAAAAAAAGTCGATTAAGATTTGTCATTTTTGGTAGTGATTTTATTAGCCTATTAGATGCACAATGAGTTGGAGAATCAGATAAACCCCACTTCCGGTAGCCTAGCTGCAAGAGAAATGCTTTAAATTGCCGTTTGATGCTTCAACTTTGGGTTCCCAGTTCCCGTTATTTGGGTATCGAAAAAAAAAGTCGATTAAGATTTGTCATTTTTGGTAGTGATTTTATTAGCCTATTAGATGCACAATGAGTTGGAGAATCTGATAAACCCCACTTCCGGTATGCTAGCTGCAAGAGAAATACCTTAAATTGCCGTTTGAAGCTTCAACTTTGGGTTCCCAGTTCCCGTTATTTGGGTATCGAAAAAAAAAGTCGATTAAGATTTGTCATTTTTGGTAGTGATTTTATTAGCCTATTAGATGCACAATGAGTTGGAGAATCAGATAAACCCCACTTCCGGTAGCCTAGCTGCAAGAGAAATGCCTTAAATTGCCGTTTGAATCTTCAACTTTGGGTTCCCAGTTCCCGTTATTTGGGTATCGAAAAAAAAAGTCGATTAAGATTTGTCATTTTTGGTAGTGATTTTATTAGCCTACTAGATGCACAATGAGTTGGAGAATCAGATAAACCCAACTTCCGGTAGCCTAGCTGCAAGAGAAATGCCTTAAATTGCCGTTTGATGCTTCAACTTTGGGTTCCCAGTTCCCGTTATTTGGGTATCGAAAAAAAAAGTCGATTAAGATTTGTCATTTTTGGTAGTGATTTTATTAGCCTATTAGATGCACAATGAGTTGGAGAATCAGATAAACCACACTTCCGGTAGCCTAGCTTCAAGTGAAATGCCTTAAATTACCGTTTGAAGCTTCAACTTTGGGTTCCCAGTTCCCGTTATTTGGGTATCGAAAAAAAAAGTCGATTAAGATTTGTCATTTTTGGTAGTGATTTTATTAGCCTATTAGATGCACAATGAGTTGGAGAATCTGATAAACCCCACTTCCGGTAGCCTAGCTGCAAGTGAAATACCTTAAATCGCCGTTTGAAGCTTCAACTTTGGGTTCCCAGTTTGCGTTATTTGGGTATAGAAAAAAAAAGTCGTTTACGATTTGTCATTTTTGATAGTGATTTTATTGGCTTATTAGATGCACAATGAGTTGGAGAATCTGATAAACCCCACTTCCGGTAGCCTAGCTGCAAGAGAAATGCTTTAAATCGCCGTTTGAAGCTTCAACTTTGGGTTCCCAGTTTGCGTTATTTGGGTATAGAAAAAAAAAGTCGATTACGATTTGTCATTTTTGGTAGTGATTTTATTGGCTTATTAGAGGCACAATGAGTTGGAGAATCTGATAAACCCCACTTCCGGTATCCTAGCTGCAAGAGAAATGCCTTAAATTGCCTTTTGAATCTTCAGCTTTGGGTTCCCAGTTCGCATTATTTGGGTATAGAAAAAAAAAGTCGATTACGATTTGTCATTTTTGGTAGTGATTTTATTGACATTAGATGCACAATGTGTTGGAGAATCAGATAAACCGCACTTCCGGTAGCCTAGCTGAAAGAGAAATGACTTATATTGCCGTTTGAAGCTTCAACATTTGCTTCCCAGTTCGCGTTATTTGGGTATCGTCTGACGGGTACACACTTGGCCCAGGGTCGAATCCTTTGGTTACGGCGCCAACTGTGACGTCGCTCCTCCTGGTCCAAAGCGTGCCGCTCCAACCTCTTGGTTAGATGATCACCAGCCTCGCCTTTCCCAACCCGCTTCCAATACCTGGTTGCTAAAGCAACTGTACTGATCTCCGTTCTGTCTACCCACGCTGTGTTTAGATCTTAGACAGACGGGACCAGCAGGGATTGGGCCGTGTGCAAGTTGAGTTCGACGGGGTGGCAAAACACAAGTAAAAGAAAAAAAAACTCACGAGACTAAAAATTACTGATAAAAAAAAGGGTGTCAACCTTTTATATCTAATGTCCGTTACATAAAGAAAAATTGTTCTCATTCCCGACCCGCTCTGTGGACCAAGCTTCTATCATACAACTTAACGATTTCGAATTGTCTACTCTCTAGAATTGTGTATGTCGGAGTGTGGTTTAGTTCGACACTGGGGCTAATTTCTATCAATCATTCGCAGTTGATTCTTCTCTTCGGCTTGAGTTGTATTTCTTCACTTCGATCTGGTTGGGTCGAATTCTGTTCTCGGCTGGGCTTGATTTTAACTTCTTCTTCTTCTTCCGTCCAGTAACTCTTTGGCCTTGTCTTCGACTTGGCTGCAACTTCTCCGCGGCTTTCGAGTAATCTTCTTCTTCGTCGACTTAGATAGAACTTCTCTTGTCTTTGACTTGGGCTGGAAGGATTTCTTGTTTTCGACTTGGGCTGGAAGGATTTCTTGTTTTCGACTTGGGCTGGAAGGATTTCTTGCCGCAACTCAGCCGCAACTCTCTGTTGTCCGAGGTGATCTCTTCTCGCTGCCCTCCGGGGCTGAACTCATCTTTTTGTCGATTGGGGTCCTGCTTTTATTGACGCCGCAGCAAACCGGGGTGGGTCTGTCGGCATCAGGGCTCTCTCGATAATCCCAAAAGTCGCATTAGTTCTGATTTCCCATTATCGCTATTATTTTCACCCCTACTTCCTCACAGTGCCTCTGGGGGGAAGACGCATACCCATCTCTCCCGGTCTCTCGTATGTCAGGTGACCGTTTTCGACCAATGGTTCTTGATCGAGCATTCTCCCTCCTCTTTCCGCATATCACGTGACCGCTTTCGGCCAATGAGACTGTGGTGGGACGCCTCCCGTCTCCAATCGGGCGTGGCTTACATCGTTCTTGTTCTAAAAAAAACAAAATCTAATTTGGCCTTTTTCACACGTACGAAAAATGATAATCTTGGCTTTTTCTCACCTGGGTTCTGTCAAAACAGCCTGCCGCTAATTAGATGTGACTTCAGGAAAGAATATTGGCGCTATCTGTGAGCCGAGACAATCGTTTTTTTTTTCCTTCTTTGTTTTTGGTCAGACCTGATAGTCAAAAATCTTAATCATCTGAATTGAAAATGTCTCCACTTCATCATCGTGGGGTTCCAATTTTTAACAGGTCAGAATCTGTATACAGTTCCACCGGTCACCACCTCAACACAAAAAAACACCTTTCCTCCGATTAAAATTTCGTTTCCATTGTTCTAAAAAATCTTTATTGTTTCAGCCAACCTTAACAACTTCCATCCTACGGGGACATGGAATTAGTTCATGTGCTTGACCTGATAATTTTGACACTTGTTAGGTGCTGGTCGTACGTGTGTGTTTTCGCTTACGACCTGGTTTCGTATTATGTTTCTGTCTTTCCTCTTCTTTTTGTTTTATTTTATTATCTCCAAACTCTATTTCTTCAACCAAATATAACAATTTCTATTTCCCTGGATTTCGGTCAGGTAATTTGACCTGATATATTTTGACACCTGTTTGTCTTAGTTTTACTTATGACCGGGTTTTGTATTATCTATTCCTCTTTCTCTTTCTTTTTATTATTTTTTTTTTCTTCTTTTCTTTGGATCGCCTAAATACAGTTAGAGAATTATTCTCAAAACTCAATTATTCTTCGTTTCTAAATAACTAACAACTGGTTAATAAACCGAATAAAAATTAAATCATATTTCTATGAATATCTCTTTTTAGTCTTTCTAAAAATGCAGGGTGCCACAATCCTCCCCTAACCGATTTGTCATTTACCCGTAAATGACACCTAAACCCAATTACATCATTTAACATGCACCATGCATTTGTCTCATGCAATTCTATTCTACTTTCTTACATGCAAGGGTAATGTTCTTTTCACCTTCTTTTGTTCTACATGCAATGTAATGTTCCTTTCATCTCTTTTTTTTTTTTTTTCTACATGCAATGTAATGTTCTTTTTCATCTTCTTTTGTTCTACATGCCATGTAATGTTCTTTTCATCTTCTTTTGTTCTACATGCCATGTAATGTTCTTTTTCATCTTTTTTTGTTCTACATGCAATGTAATGTTCTTTTCATCTTCTTTTGTTCTACATGCAAGGGTAATGTTCTTTTTCATCTTCTTTTGTTCTACATGCAAGGGTAATGTTCTTTTTTCATTTTTTTTTTTTTGTTCTTTGTTCTACATGCAAAAGTAATATGTGCGTGTGTCTGTGGGTGCAGATGTGTTTACTATGGTTTGTTCTTCTTGGTCAATGTTTTCCTCTCCGCTGTGGGAGGTTTTTCCGCCGCACGTGGTGGTCTCACCCCAGCCTCCTCCGTTGGTCTTTCAGCAATTTCTTCGCCCGTCCTGTCTGAGCGAGGAACACTGCTCGGCATCTCCCTCTCGAGTTGCTGCACGCTCACTAGATTGTCGTTCGCTAATCTCTTACTCTTAACCTTCCATATTAATACACCCTCGATGGCTATAACTAGGAATGTACCCATTACTATTGACCAACTTATCGCGATCTGCTCATCGTCTTCCCAAGCCACACCTTCGTTTCCCAACGCACTTAACTTGTCTCTCAATTGATCCATATCGATCTTTTCTATTGGCTTCATTAATACTGGCATCTTATTTAAGGTAACATTAGAGAATCTCTTCACTATCGGCTCCCATAATTCTGTACAATTGACTAAGCCTCTACCAATCATCTCTATGATTGAATCTTTCTCTTCATATCTTTCTTCTTCCTGGTAATAGGGGGGTAAGGAAATGGATATTCCAACCGCCGAACATCCCATGGGTAGCGTCACCAGGGATAACGGTGGTCTTATTCTTAATGTCCTTGTGGACTCTCCCCCACATACCCTAGACAAGCTGATATGTCTCTGTGTGGCTACTGCCCACACCCCGTCTGAAACACTGATAGCTTGTGGTAATGCCGTGTTTTTAATACCTCCACTTGGCAGATTCTTTTGATTCCTTCCCTTTTCCCATCAAACAATTCTAGTATGCACATTCTGCGATTACCAGTTTTATAGATAGGGCTTAACGAGGTACAAGTCCCTAGAGCATCATCTCTACACCTTCCAGCTTCTTCAGCTGATAGCAACATGAATTTCGTTCTCCCCGAATTTAAAGCTATGTAGTCTGCTTCCACCTTGTACCTTGCTATCATTCCTAAACCTTGATCTCTTCTGGGGTAGGGGATGGGTAAGTTTATAACCTGGTATATCTCGAATACACTCTCGCTATCTAACAACGGAACAGATATCACAACCAATAGTCGCCTATTTTCTAACAAGGTCACACATCCTAGTGCATTATAATATTTCCACAATTCTTTGGTGGGGTCCACCGGCAGCCTTAAATGGTGGGGTAACTCGGCCTGTATTCCGGGTAGCGCTTCCCTTAGGTGACCCGGGTTTACTATACTTGGGGAGAGGTGTCCTAATGACAGCATGTCTAATTGCGCCCTCACGTGTTCCAGCAAGGTCGTCAACGACTGACTCGTTTGTCGTACCTTATTCGTAATTGTCATCAGCTGGAAATATTTTTGCATGAATCCGCTCATTTCCTGTAATTCAATCATTACAGTTTCTGTATTATTAATTACCTCTTGTCTCAACCTCGCCAGGTTGTCTATTAACCAATTGATTCTGGCTCTATTTTTGGACACCTCTAACCTTGTCACATTTAATATTGTCACACTCTCCCTTGCCACCTGGGCAAGCGTCCTCTGGTTTACCTCCACTTCTCCCAGTTTCCTTCTTATGAATTTAACGTCATCTTCAGTCACTGTTCCAAACAGGACACTCAATGCCTTTCCCACAATCGGGACTACGGATCTCCTTTCCCGCGTCTGCAGTAACTCTATTCCCTGCAGGTAGTTTTGCATGTCTTTCCATTGAGCCTCTATCATAGTGGCTTCTGATTCTAGGGAGTGCAATAAACTGAGATACCCTTTTTGCTTGGGATAATCTTGTCCTACTTTCAACCGGGCTGCATCCAGTTGCGTTAGCTCGTTTCCTAACTTATTTAGTAGCGACTCATACGGGTTCAAATCTATCACGAATGTGACCAACCACTTAGACCTGGTTATTATTACTTCGCTCGTTTTTTTTAAAAATGGTGTTTCGGCTGCGCTTCCCAGCTTCCGCCATCGTCACCATCAGCGTGGCTACCACCATCATCGTCATAACCAACCCTTTCATCTTGATCATTCCTGAAAGGTAACGAAATTCTTTTGTTGTTATTCTTCACAACTACTTCGTGTCGCTCAACTCATCACTCAATTATTTTATAACTTCTTACTAAGTTCAGCTCTTCCCTCCTCTAACTAACCTCTAGCGGACAGAATGGTCTGGTCAGGTGTGCGTGGCGCCCACTCTAAAGGTTGTACTTCATGACACCACTGGTGATCAATCAACAATGCCAATGATCTTCTCCCGTCTCTTGTGAGGTGCAGCCCGCGACTCCATCCCCTCCACTCACATCTACCATATTCAGCCAATAGGATTTTGGATGAGCCAGTGTCGTTATCTGTCGACACTAAATGCTTGTATTCTGCACAGCCCTTTTGTTCTACTGAGATTTGGGGTTCTTCTCCCTCCCTGATCTCATCTTCTGAGGTGATTCCTGTTCAACCTCTAACCTTCTTTCTGTGTCTAACTTCCGTCCAGGAGTTTTTTTTTTTTTTTTTTTGTCCTCTTCTTCATCTCCGGATTCTTCTTTCTGTTTAGAGTCTTCGCCTTGAATGTCCTCAATACCTTTCGACTCTATGTCTAAATTTCTCCTGTTCCTTATCCTTTCCTTGAGCTGGGAAAGGGGTATTCGATCCTCCTCCTCCCACTCGCTGGGTCCTTCGTCCTGTTCAGGGTGCCTCTTTTTAGAGCCTTCGACTGCTTGATTGGACCTCCTCGTCTTTTTCTTCCTTTTCTTCGGACATGGGTGTGTGATGGCGATCTCACGGGGTCTTCTCTGTACCGATTGGTGAACATCGCCAATCCCCGCTGAGGGTTCCAACTCTGTCACTCGGACTGCTTCGTTTATCTGGCCAAGTCGACCTATCTCCGCATCCTCCTCGGAGTCTTCTTCCGTTTCCATTTCTTCCGGTTCAACCAGAGTTACTTTCCTTTTCCTTGTCTTCTTAGGCCTCGGCTCGCTCATTTCCAGGTTAGCTATTTCAGCCTTCTTCAGATCATTGGCATGAACCCTCCTCGCTCGTCCTGCCACTTGATCCCATATTACATATGATACTGGGCCCGTCTGCTCTACTATACGGTAGTACGGTTCCCATCTTTGGTCCAGCTTTCCCTCTCTCTGGTGGATTTTATAGTAGACAGGGTCTCCAACCTTCAATTCTACTACCTTTCTTTCAGCATTCACCCTCTCATTTCTTTTCTTCTGGGCCCTCTTTATTCTTCTTCTGGCCTGTACAAATATCTTATGTTGCTGTTCCAGCAATAGTTGATGATGATCTTCTCCCATATACCTTCTTCGGGGCTTCAGTAGGTTATCCACAGGCAGGACCACGTCTCTGCCAAACAACAAAAAGTAAGGAGAAAATCTGGAGGTTTCGTTTATCGTAAACCTCACGGCCGCCAGAGCCTGCGTCAAATACAAGTCCCAATTTCCAGTGTTTTCTCTGACCAGCTTGGCCAATACATCTCCCAAGGTTTTATGAAACCTTTCCACTTTAGCATTTCCCTGGGGGTGATATGGGGATGTTTTTATGTGCTCTACATTCAAACCTGTCAAAACTTCTCTCATGATGCTGTTCACATTCTCCGTGCCATTGTCTGTTACCAATTGCACAGGGGCACCATACCTAGGGAAGATTTCACTTATTATCAACCCGGCCACAGTTCTGGCCTTCTTGTCTGGTACTGCAAATGCTTCAGGCCAATTTGTTAGCCAATCGACAAAACTCACTATATAGTTGTTTCCTTGTGCAGTTTCTCCATATGGTCCTGATACATCCATACTCACCTTCTCGAAGGGAAAGTTTGGTACGTCTGTTTCCTCCAAGGGTGCCATTTCCTGCCTTCTGCTCTGCGACTGGCACACTAGACAACTCCGAACATAGTGACCTCTCCGTACAGTTTGAGCCAATAGTACTTACTTCCTATGAGATCACATGTCCTATCAATTCCCATGTGACCCAACCTCTCGTGGCACTGCTCCAATATCTCTGGTCTTAAACTTTTGGGCACATACAACTTGGGCTTGACTTCTTCATCCCTGCCTGAGAGATAATACAGCCTTTCCTCTATTATGGCATACTTGGTGGTCTCTCCTGCCTTCACCTTCTCTCTCAGAGCAGCTATTTCACTGTCTGCTTGCTCCTTCTCAATTCCTTCTGTCCAGTAGGGATCGGTTATTATCTGGGCGTCCCCTTCTTCGTCCGATTCTAACATAGGGCGATCTTTTAGCTTATTAGAGTTAATTACTCCTATTCTATAGGCTTTATCATCTACTCCCTGTTCTACCTTTACAGATCTTTCTTCCAGTTGTTTCGGTATTCTTGAGAGTAAATCTGCGCACGTGTTTTCCTTTCCTGCCAAATACTCTATCTTACAGTGGTAGCCACTTAACTTAAGTGCCCACTATTGAATTTTCTTATTATTTGTCCACTCTGCCTGCAATAGGTACTGCAAAGGTTTGTGGTCTGTTTTTATAGTAAAGACCGCACCATTTAAATAGTAGTCCAGTTTTTGGAGAGCATACATGATGGCATATGCTTCTCTTTCTATTACTGGCCACCTCTGTTGTGTCTCTGAGAGCTTATGGGAGAGGAAGTATATCGGTACTTCCTCTGGTATGCCAGGCACTGGTCCTTCCTTATCAGGACACGGCTGGGTAAGTACTGCCCCTACACACTGCTCACTGGCATCCGTGTATAATATCATGGGCTTGCTGAGGTCTGGGTACGTCAGCAGTGGGACGGTTGTCAACTGTCCCTTTAGCGAATCAAATGCTCGTTGACAGTCCTCTGTCCACTTGAACCTAGCGTATTTCTTCGTCAGGGCTACTAGTGGTATGGCAATTCTTGAAAATGCCGGGACGAAGCGTCGGTAGTAGCCTATAGCTCCTATAAAACCTCTTACCTGTCTCACTGTCTTAGGCTCTGGCATTTCCCTTATGACCTTTACCTTATCCATGTCGGGTTTAATACCGTCTCCGTTTATGACGAAGCCTAAATACCTAGTTTCTTCCTCCAGAAACTGACACTTTGACAATTTTAATTTTAATCCGTGTTTCCTCAACCTTCCCAACACCTGTCCTAAATGAAAAAAGTGTTGTTCCACTGTCTCCGAAAATATCAAGATATCGTCCAAATACGCCATGGCAAAGCTCTCGTATCCTCCTAACACTATTGACATTAGCTGTTGGAAGACTCCCGGGGCATTAGCTAGACCGAATGGCATCACCCTGAACTGAAACAGTCCCAGGTGACACGCAAATGCGGCCTTCTCCTTGTCAGCCTCATCCAGGGCTACTTGCCAATACCCGGACCTCAAGTCCAACGTAGAGAAGTACTTTGCCTTCCCTAATAATGCCAAAATGTCGTCTATCAATGGCAATGGCACCGCCAACGGCTTCGATATAGAATTTAGCTTCCTAAAATCTACACAGAAACGATGCCCGCCATCTTTCTTACCTACTATTACTATTGGGAAGCTCCAAGGGGAGATCGATCTTTCGATCATCCCAGCTTCCAACATTTCCTCTACTGCCTCTTCTACAAGTGGTCTTTTATGTATAGGTGTCCGGTAGGGTTTCACTTTCACAGGGGGGTGGTCTCCGGTGTCGATTTTCATTTCGACTGTGTGGGTCTGACCTAGCTCCTTGTCTGACTGGGCCACCACATCTCGATTGTTCCTTAACAGACCCCCCACTCTGGTTCTAAATTGATCCGGTGCTAATATATCCTCATCTAAGATTCCCTCTGTTTGCTCTACTAGCTTCCTTCGTTCCTCCTCGAATCTCACCCGACTCAGAGTTCGTAGGGGAAGTGCTCTCCCTATCTTCTCCCCTCTCCTAACCTTTATAGTCTTTTGGACCTGGTTCACCATCATTATGGGCACCAACTCGGCTGCCTCCACTACCGTTTCGCACAGGGTTACCTCGTTATCTTCTAGGCCCTTTCCTTCTACAGGGACCAACTGCAGGGGTCCTCTCCATACCCTTTTTCCTGACATTAATCTACCCTTTCCCGACACTGCGGTTCTAGGAGGTAACTTTACATCTTCCTCCACCACTATGGTTATCTCTTCCTCTGGTGGGCATCCCAATGGCGTTCTCTCGCCGTTCACCACCAACACAGTAGGATTAAACTCAATCTGGGCCCTCTGGCTCCGGAGCCAATCTTCTCCCAAGATTGCCTCCGTACACAGGTCGGGGGTTACGTAAAAATTTTGGGTGCTTTTTACTTTCCCAATCCTCACCGGGAGCCTCACCATCCCTTTTATCTTCAGGGGGGGGGGGCTCCATCTGCTTGCGTGATCTCTATGTCCGCTTCCCGTAACCTTCTCTTCCGTTTCACCCGCCTGTATGTTTCCTCTCTCATCAATGACACAGATGTTCCTGTGTCCACCAGAGCCCTCATCTCCCTACCCTCTATCTCTGCTCTACAGGATAGTTCTTTCTCTTGCGTTAGCGAAGAGAACACTTGAGCTTTCTTCTTCCTGGGTCTCCACCCTTGGGTCAACCCAGCCATGGGTGCCGGTAGTAATAAATCACCTTCATTTTTCTCATGAGGTGGAGTTCTGCGCCCCCTGCACCTGGGCGACCCCGGCCGGACCTCTCCCGGTCTCCCGCGTTCGTTTCTAAGGATACAGTTTCTCTTCAGGTGTCCTGGCCTCCTGCAAAACCAGCACCTTCTTGTTGGACAGCTTGCCGCAAAGTGGCCCGCCCGACCACATGTCCAACATTTTGCTCTTTTCCTTTTCAACTGGGTTGGCCTTGTGTCTATTCTCGGGGAAACCCGTCCTCTATTCAAGCGGTTCGCCCGTCCACTGGTCCAAGTTTTTATTTCTCTTCTTTTTAACTGGGCCACCCTCCCTCTTAATTCCGGGGTGGCCCGCTGGCTTTTCCCTGGGCCGGTCTCTTGAGCTCAGCCTTCTTAGTTAATATCGGTGGGGCACCCTTCCTCAGCCCGCACCACTTGGCCAGGTGTCCTTTCTTACCACACCTGGTGCATCTGTCCTGATCGAAGTCTGGGGGTAACCCCCACTTCGTCGGACATTCCGCCGCCCTGTGGTCCTCGTGCCCACAGGTCCAGCAGACCAGCCCGTATCGACCCGGCGTGGGCTTATAAAAGCCATGCCTGGTCGACCATGCTTTTCTATTGGGGTCCTCCTCCCATAATTCTGTCCGATCCACCTCATCCTTAACCCTCTGATTCCACGCGGGGGGTCTTCCGCCTACCCCCCTCTTTCCAGCCTCCTGACTTGGCATCTGCTTCTTCCCACACCTCTTCACTTTATCCCACACGCCCTGGCTCTCCCTGGCCAGCTCCACCGCTGCCGACAGTCTGAGCGGTCCTTCCTTCAGTACGTCGTGACGAACACGCTCTTCGCTCAGCGCCTCTATATACAGGTCCTCCAGTTGGGCCTGCATAACTGCATTATCCCTGACCACTTCGGGGAATGCCAACGATGATAGCTTCCCCGCTGGGGTCCCTAATTCTCCCGGGGTTTCATCCCGTAGCTGTGTCAGTTTTAAAAGGGCCCTCATGGCCTCTATGGCCGTACCTTCGTCGGCGAACTCTTTGGTTAGCAGTCTTTTTATCTCTTCCCAAGACAAGCAGGGTTGATTTTCCAAGAGCCCCCTCACGAACTCAGACGCTTTTCCCTTTGTGGCATCGTATGCCAAATACAGGGTTTCTTGGTCCGAAAGCTCGTAGATGACTCGGCTCTTCTCAAGGATTGCCAGCCAGTTTTTAAACTCCTTCCCGCTGCCATCAAATACTGGGACCCTCGGTCCACCTAACAGCTTCCTTAAATCCACTGACAACCCCCGCCTTACTTCCTCTTCACCCCCCACTGCTCTATCCGAATCATAGTCCGACATGTCTACAGAGAAAGACAATCTATGCAGCAACAATCGACGTTGGGAAATAAAATAAGGTGTCCTACCTTGCAGACGATTCTGTTCTTGTTCCTTTCGGTCCCGGTCGTTTTGAGTTCCATTTGAATTTTCAGCAACGGCGGTCGATCGATGTGACGTGACGCGGCTGTCTCAGTGTTGACCCTGGTCACGGCACCAATTGTGACGGGTACACACCTGGCCCAGGGTCGAATCCTTTGGTTACGGCGCCAACTGTGACGTCCCTTCTCCTGGTCGCTCCTCCTGGTCCAAAGCGTGCCGCTCCAACCTCTTGGTTAGATGATCACCAGCCTCGCCTTTCCCAACCCGCTTCCAATACCTGGTTGCTAAAGCAACTGAACTGAACTCCGGTCTGTCTACCCACGCTGTGTTTAGATCTTAGACAGACGGGACCAGCAGGGATTGGGCCGTACGGGGGTGGCAAAACACAAGTAAAAGAAAAAAAAACTCACGAGACTAAAAATTACTGATAAAAAAAAAGGGTGACAACCTTTTATATCTAATGTCCGTTACATAAAGAAAAATTGTTCTCATTCCCGACCCGCTCTGTGGACCAAGCTTCTATCATACAACTTAACGATTTCGAATTGTCTACTCTCTAGAATTGTGTATGTCGGAGTGTGGTTTAGTTCGACACTGGGGCTAATTTCTATCAATCATTCGCAGTTGATTCTTCTCTTCGACTTGAGTTGCATTTCTTCACTTCGATCTGGTTGGGTCGAATTCTGTTCTCGGCTGGGCTTGATTTTAACTTCTTCTTCTTCTTCCGTCCAGTAACTCTTTGGCCTTGTCTTCGACTTGGCTGCAACTTCTCCGCGGCTTTCGAGTAATCTTCTTCTTCGTCGACTTGGGCTGGAAGGATTTCTTCTTCGTCGACTTGGGCTGGAAGGATTTCTTCTTCGTCGACTTGGGCTGGAAGGATTTCTTCTTCGTCGACTTGGGCTGGAAGGATTTCTTCTTCGTCGACTTGGGCTGGAAGGATTTCTTCTTCGTCGACTTGGGCTGGAAGGATTTCTTCTTCGTCGACTTGGGCTGGAAGGATTTCTTCTTCGTCGACTTGGGCTGGAAGGATTTCTTCTTCGTCGACTTGGGCTGGAAGGATTTCTTCTTCGTCGACTTGGGCTGGAAGGATTTCTTCTTCGTCGACTTGGGCTGGAAGGATTTCTTCTTCGTCGACTTGGGCTGGAAGGATTTCTTCTTCGTCGACTTGGGCTGGAAGGATTTCTTCTTCGTCGACTTGGGCTGGAAGGATTTCTTCTTCGTCGACTTGGGCTGGAAGGATTTCTTCTTCGTCGACTTGGGCTGGAAGGATTTCTTCTTCGTCGACTTGGGCTGGAAGGATTTCTTCTTCGTCGACTTGGGCTGGAAGGATTTCTTCTTCGTCGACTTGGGCTGGAAGGATTTCTTCTTCGTCGACTTGGGCTGGAAGGATTTCTTCTTCGTCGACTTGGGCTGGAAGGATTTCTTCTTCGTCGACTTGGGCTGGAAGGATTTCTTGTTTTCGACTTGGGCTGGAAGGATTTCTTGTCGCAACTCTCTGTCGTCCGAGGTGATCTCTTCTTGCTGCCGTCCGGGGCTGAACTCATCTTTTTGTCGATTGGGGTCCTGCTTTTATTGACGCCGCAGCAAACCGGGGTGGGTCTGTCGGCGTCAGGGCTCTCTCGATAATCCCAAAAGTCGCATTAGTTCTGATTTCCCATTATCGCTATTATTTTCACCCCTACTTCCTCACAGTGCCTCTGGGGGGAAGACGCATACCCATCTCTCCCGGTCTCTCGTATGTCAGGTGACCGTTTTCGACCAATGGTTCTTGATCGAGCATTCTCCCTCCTCTTTCCGCATATCACGTGACCGCTTTCGGCCAATGAGACTGTGGTGGGACGCCTCCCGTCTCCAATCGGGCGTGGCTTACATCGTTCTTGTTCTAAAAAAAAAACAAAATCTAATTTGGCCTTTTTCACACGTACGAAAAATGATAATCTTGGCTTTTTCTCACCTGGGTTCTGTCAAAACAGCCTGCCGCTAATTAGAGGTGACTTCAGGAAAGAATATTGGCGCTATCTGTGAGCCGAGACAATCGTTTTTTTTTCCTTCTTTGTTTTTGGTCAGACCTGATAGTCAAAAATCTTAATCATCTGAATTGAAAATGTCTCCACTTCATCATCGTGGGGTTCCAATTTTTAACAGGTCAGAATCTGTATACAGTTCCACCGGTCACCACCTCAACACAAAAAAACACCTTTCCTCCGATTAAAATTTCGTTTCCATTGTTCTAAAAAATCTTTATTGTTTCAGGCAACCTTAACAACTTCCATCCTACGCGGACATGGAATTAGTTCAAGTGCTTGACCTGATAATTTTGACACTTGTTAGGTGCTGGTCGTACGTGTGTGTTTTCGCTTACGACCTGGTTTCGTATTATGTTTCTGTCTTTCCTCTTCTTTTTGTTTTATTTTATTATCTCCAAACTCTATTTCTTCAACCAAATATAACAATTTCTATTTCCCTGGATTTCGGTCAGGTAATTTGACCTGATATATTTTGACACCTGTTTGTCTTAGTTTTACTTATGACCGGGTTTTGTATTATCTATTCCTCTTTCTCTTTCTTTTTATTATTTTTTTTTTCTTCTTCTCTTTGGATCGCCTAAATACAGTTAGAGAATTATTCTCAAAACTCAATTATTCTTCGTTTCTAAATAACTAACAACTGGTTAATAAACCGAATAAAAATTAAATCATATTTCTATGAATATCTCTTTTTAGTCTTTCTAAAAATGCAGGGTGCCACAATCGAAAAAAAAAGTCGATTACGATTTGTCATTTTTGGTAGTGATTTTATTGGCTTATTACATGCACAATGAGTTGGAGAATCTGATAAACCCCACTTCCGGTAGCCTAGCTGCAAGAGAAATGCCTTAAATCGCCGTTTGAAGCTTCTACTTTGGGTTCCCAGTTTGCGTTATTTTGTGGCACCCTGCATTTTTAGAAAGACTAAAAAGAGATATTCATAGAAATATGATTTAATTTTTATTCGGTTTATTAACCAGTTGTTAGTTATTTAGAAACGAAGAATAATTGAGTTTTGAGAATAATTCTCTAACTGAATTTAGGCGATCCAAAGAGAAGAGGAAAAAAAAAAAAATAATAAAAAGAAAGAGAGAGAGGAATAGATAAAACAAAACCCGGTCATAAGTAAAACTAAGACAAGACAGGTGTCAAAATATATCAGGTCAAATTACCTGACCGAAATCCAGGGAAATAGAAATTGTTATATTTGGTTGAAGAAATTGAGTTTTGGAGATAATAAAATAAAACAAAATGAAGAGGAAAGACAGAAAGATAAAACAAAACCCGGTCATAAGCGAAAACACACACATGCGACCAGCACCTAACAAGTGTCAAAATTATCAGGTCAAGCACTTGAACTAATTCCGTGTCCGCGTAGGATGGAAGTTTTGTTAAGGTTGGCTGAAACAATAAAGATTTTTTTGAACAATGAAAACGAAATTTTAATCGGAGGAAAGGTGTTTTTTGTGTTGAGGTGGTGACCGGTGGAACAATATACAGATTCTGACCTGTTAAAAATTGGAACCCCACGATGATGAAGTGGAGACATTTTCAATTCAGATAATTAAGATTTTTGACTATCAGGTCTGACCAAAAACAAAGAAGGAAAGAAAACGATTGTCTCGGCTCACAGATAGCGCCAATATTCTTTCCTGAAGTCACATCTAATTAGCGGCAGGCTGTTTTGACAGAACCCAGGTGAGAAAAAGCCAAGATTATCATTTTTCGTACGTGTGAAAAAGGCCAAATTAGATTTTGTTTTTTTTTTTAGAACAAGAACGATGTAAGCCACGCCCGATTGGAGACGGGAGGCGTCCCACCACAGTCTCATTAGCCGAAAGCGGTCACGTGATATGCGGAAAGAGGAGGGAGAATGCTCGATCAAGAACCATTGGTCGAAAACGGTCACCTGACATACGAGAGACCGGGAGAGATGGGTATGCGTCTTCCCCCCCCAGAGGCACTGTGAGGAAGTAGGGGTGAAAATAATAGCGATAATGGGAAATCAGAACTAATGCGACTTTTGGGATTATCGAGAGAGCCCTGACGCCGACAGACCCAACCCGGTTTGCTGCGGCGTCAATAAAAGCAGGACCCCAATCGACAAAAAATGAGTTCAGCCCCGGACGGCAGCGAGAAGAGATCACCTCGGACGACGGAGGGTTGCGGCTGGGTTGCGGCAAGAAATCCTTCCAGCCCAAGTCGAAAACAAGAAATCCTTCCAGCCCAAGTCGAAAACAAGAAATCCTTCCGGCCCAAGTCAAAGACAAGAGAAGTTCTATCTAAGTCGACGAAGAAGAAGATTACTCAAAAGCCGCGGAGAAGTTGCAGCCAAGTCGAAGACAAGGCCAAAGAGTTACTGGACGGAAGAAGAAGAAGAAGTTAAAATCAAGCCCAGCCGAGAACAGAATTCGACCCAACCAGATCGAAGTGAAGAAATACAACTCAAGTCGAAGAGAAGAATCAACTGCGAATGATTGATAGAAATTAGCCCCAGTGTCGAACTAAACCACACTCCGACATACACAATTCTGGAGAGTAGACAATTCGAAATCGTCAAGTTGTATGATAGAAGCTTGGTGCCATAGTCCACAGAGCGGGTCGGGAATGAGAACAATTTTTCTTTATGTAACGGACATTAGATATAAAAGGTTGTCACCCTTTTTTTTTTATCAGTAATTTTTTGTCTCGTGAGTTTTTTTTTTCTTTTACTTGTGTTTTGCCACCCCCGTCGGACTCAACTTGCATACGGCCCAATCCCTGCTGGTCCCGTCTGTCTAAGATCTAAACACAGCGTGGGTAGACAGACCGGAGATCAGTACAGTTGCTTTAGCAACCAGGTATTGGAAGCGGGTTGGGAAAGGCGAGCCTGGTGATCATCTAACCAAGAGGTTGGAGCGGCACGCTTGGAACAAGGAGGAGCGACCAGGAGGAGCGACGTCACAGTTGGCGCCGTAACCAAAGGATTCGACCCTGGGCCAGGTGTGTACCCGTCACAAATTGGGTATCGAAAAAAAAAGTCGATTACGATTTGTCATTTTTGGTAGTGATTTTATTGGCTTATTAGATGCACAATGAGTTGGAGAATGAGATAAACCCCACTTCCGGTAGCCTAGCTGCAAGAGAAATGCCTTAAATCGCCGTTTGAAGTTTCAACTTTGGGATCCCAGTTCGCGTTATTTGTGTATAGAAAAAAAAAAGTCGATTACGATTTGTCATTTTTGGTAGTGATTTTATTGGCTTCTTAGATGCACAATGAGTTGGAGAATCAGATAAACCCCACTTCCGGTAGCCTAGCTGCAAGAGAAATGCCTTAAATTGCCGTTTGAAGCTTCACCTTTGGGTTCCCAGTTCGCGTTATTTGGGTATAGAAAAAAAAAGTCGATTACGATTTGTCATTTTTGGTAATGATTTTATTGGCTTATTAGATGCACAATGAGTTGGAGAATCTGATAAACCCCACTTCCGGTAGCCTAGCTGCAAGAGAAATGCCTTAAATCGCCGTTTGAAGCTTCAACTTTGGGTTCCCAGTTTGCGTTATTTGGGTATAGAAAAAAAAAGTCGATTACGATTTGTCATTTTTGGTAGTGATTCTATTGGCTTATTAGATGCACAATGATTTGGAGAATCAGATAAACCCCACTTCCGGCAGTCTAGGTGCAAGAGAAATGCCTTAAATCGCCGCTTGAAGCTTTAACTTCGTGTCCCCAGTTGGCGTTATTTGGGTATCGAAAAAAAAGTCTATTTAAAATTGTCATTTTTTGTATGTATTTTATTGGCTTATTAGATGCAGTATGAGTTGGAGAATCAGATAAACCCCACTTCCGGTAGCCTAGCTGCAAGAGAAATGCCTTAAATTGCCGTTTGAAGCTTCAACTTTGGGTTCCCAGTTTGCGTTATTTGGGTACCGAAAAAAAAAGTCGATTACGATTTGTCATTTTTGGTAGTGATTTTATTAGCTTATTAGATGCACAATGAGTTGGAGAATCAGATAAACCCCACTTCCGGTAGCTTAGCTGCAAGTGAAATGCCGTAAATCGTCGTTTGAAGCTTCAACTTTGGGTCCCCAGTTCGCGTTATTTGGGTTTCGATAAAAAACGTCGATTTAAAATTGTATTTTTTGTTAGGCATTTTATTAGCTTATTTGACGTAAGATGAGTTTGCGTATCGAAAAAACAATTGGATTTAAAATTGTATTTTTTGATAGGCATTTTATTAGCTTATTTACGTAAGATCAGTTGGAGAAAAAATAAAACCACTTCCAGTAGTCTTGCTGCAATAGAAATGCTTTAATCGTCGTTTGAAGCTTCAACTTTGGGTCCCCAGTTCGCGTTATTTGGGTTTCGAAAAAAAAAGTCGTTTTAAAATTGTATTGTTTGATAGGCATTTTATTAGCTTATTCGACGTAAGTTGACTTGGAGAAACAGATAAAACCACTTCCAGTAGCCTAGCTGCAAGAGATATGCCTTAAATCGTCGTTTGAAGCTTCAAATTCGGGTCTCCAGTTCCCGTTATTTGTTATCGAAATAAAAAGTCGATTTAAATTGTATTTTTTGGTAGGCATTTTATTAGCGTATTCGACGTAAGATGAGTTGGAGAAACAGATAAAACCACTTCCGGTAGTCTAGCTGCAAGAGAAATGTCTTAAATCGTCGTTTGAAACTTCAACTTTGGGTCCACAGTTCGCGTTATTTGGGTATCGAAAAAAAAAGTCGATTTAAAATTATATTTTTTGGTAGGCATTTTATTAGCTTATTCGACGTAAGATGAGTTTGGGTATGGAAAAAAAAGTCGATTTAAAATTGTACTTTTGGTAGGCATTTTATTGGCTTATTCGACGTAAGATGAGTTGGAGAAACAGATGAAACCACTTCCACTTGCTGCAATAGAAATGCTTTAATCGTTGTTTGAAGCTTCAACTTTGGGTCCCCAGTTCGCGTTATTTGGGTTTCGAAAAAAACAGTCGTTTTAAAATTGTATTTTTTGACAATCATTTTATTAGCTTATTCGACGTAAATTGAGTTGGAGAAACAGTTAAAAACACTTCCAGTAGCCTAGCTGCAAGAGAAATGCCTTAAATCGTCGTTTGAATCTTCAACTTTGGGTCCCCAGTTCCCGTTATGTGGGTATCGGAAAAAAAAGTCGATTTAAAATTGTATTTTTTTATAGGTATTTTATTACCTTATTCGACGTATTTTGAGTTGTAGATGCAGATAAAACCACTTTCAGTAGCCTAACTGCAAAAGAAATTCCTTAAATCGTCGTTTGAAGGTTCAGCTTTGAATCCCAAGTTCGCGTTATTTGGGTATCGAAAAAAAATAGTCGATTTAAAATTGTATTTTTTGATAGGCATTTTATTGGCTTATTAGATGCACAATGAGTTGGAGAATCAGATAAACCCCACTTCTGGTAGCCTAGCTGCAAGAGAAATGCCATAAATCTTCGTTTGAAGGTCCAACTTTGAATCCCCATTTCGCGTTATTTGGGTATCGAAAAAAAAAGTCGATTTAAAATTATATTTTTTGATAGGCATTTTTTATCTTATTCGACGCATTTTGAGTTGTAGAAACAGATAAAACCAATTCCAGTAGCCTAGCTGCAAGAGAAATGAATTTGTTTGAATTTTGATGCGGACGAAAACTTGGGAATCTCTCACTATTTCTCTACTTTATAACTTTTTTCCAGCAGATGAAATCTCAGTCACCGCTGGCAATTTACGGTGTCCGAAAAGCGGTTTGCTCGAAGAGATCGCATTTCAACTTTTTCCTCTATAAGGCACCCTCATGAAATTGATATCAGATTGTGAGAAATTTCCTGCTTAATCCATGAGTCAAAGAATTATTTCAGTCGATTGTTTAGGGAGGGAGTGACGTTCGACGATACGGGACCTCATGTTAGTGAATTTGTTGGAATTTTGAGGCGGACCAAAACTGGGTGATCTCTCACCATTTCACTGCTTTATAACTTTTTTCCAGCAGATGAAATCTCTTCAAAATTGGTATTAAATTGTGCGAAATCTCTCAATCTGTCCATGTCTGCAAGCATTTGTCAGTAGCTTTTACAGGGCAAAGTCTAGCTTCGATCGTGTCGCTGCTGTCACCGCTGGCAATTTACGGTGTCAGAAAAGCTGTTTCCACGAAGTGATCGCATTTCAACTTTTTCCACTCTAGGGCACCCTCATGAAATTGATATCAGATTGTGAGGAATTTCCTGCTTAATCCATGAGTCAAAGAATTATTTCAGTCGATTGTGTAGAGAGGGAGTGACGTTCGATGATACGGGACATCGTGTTTGTGAAAACATTGACTTTGATAATAAAATCTGACCGTACCAATATTTGTTCACCTGATTTAAAGTATCAAAATTTCATTTCAGTTAATAAAGTTTTTTTTTTTTTTGTTTCATTTCATACGATGGCAAAAATTCTTATAAAAAATAATTTTTTGAACTTTTTCTGAAATAAAAATCGGAAAATGAAAGGAAAAGAAAAATTAAATAATGAAACAGTCATATTGGTAATAAGTCTAGAGACACGGTGGAGTATTTGATAACGGCTTGGCGCCATGTTCGAATTCCCTTGGAAAAGATATGAATCCTCTTCTTCTCACCAGCTATCGGTAAATAGCAGTACAAACTGAGTTCTATAGACTAAACGTGTATCGCTCATGAATCCATTACATTCGCTTACGTGTTAATTCCCTTGCGATAGGTATGAATGCACTTTTTCTTCCCAAGCTATGGGTTAATATCAGTACAGACCGGGTTCTATAGCCTTGGATTGCATCTGATCTACTGCAGAAAGAAATGACAGCCTACTGCAAGAAAAAAATCTGCCTCATCAGTAGTGTATCGAAAGGTACATGATCGCCTAAACGTGTATCATGCATGGCACATAACTGACTGGCGTGTTTTTTAAGAAGATCGAGATCAGCAATATGTATCAGGTAATCTGGAGTTGAAATTATCTGGATACCAACAAGGTCTTTGAACCCAGCCATGTTGTCTGGCGGAAGGCAGGTAACAATTGTTTCCATTAATAACCCTTGCGTGATTAGATGGATAAGTTTCAATGCTTTTTTAAATTGTAAAAGTTAAAGGAGGTTTAATTTCGCTCCTCAAATGTACGTGATGTGATGTCAGTCATCAAGGATAAGTTATTCTTAGGCTTACACAGTAAACAATGTTCCGAGATATTTGATGCCCAAACTTAAAGCATGTCAGAAACGTATATTTAAAACAATAAGTTTAAATACGTTAGTTTTTTGTTTGTATTTTTAAAACATCAGTTGAACATCAAGAAAACGAAAACAAATTTGAAATGAATTAAACATTTATGATGTGAAAAGTTGAAATAGCAATCAAATATTTTTTATCTCCTTTAAATGTGCAATTATAATGACTTCAAAAAATTTCAGATCCATTATTGCATAGGGAGCTTAGCTTATTTCTGAATACCGAGATGCCAGTTCAGGATCTCTAAAACCAGACATAGTTCAGATACAATAGATACTTTGGAGTTGTGCATTCTTCAAAAAGATAATAAATGGAATTGTGGCCCAATTTGGACTGTAATGAGATTATTTCCTTTTTTACAAATTATTTAAGATCTTTTATTATGCTTCATTTTTACCTACTTGCAAAAACTACAATCGAAATAAAAGTTATCAGCAAGGATTTTATTTAATTTTTGTGTATAAAACTTTTCTAATTTTTAATCATATCCAGAGATGAGAGATTAAAAGAAAGTCTTAAAAATGAGTTATCTGGCTACACTGATTTTGCAAGGTAAAATTATTTCCCTCTTTAGAAAAAGAAGTTCGGACCTGAAAAAGGAATATTTTTGAAAATATAAATTGATACATTATTTGCAAACATAATCTTTGGAATCTGTCGGAAGAAGGGATGGTGTCTACATGTAATAATTTTGTATGAGTTTTTTTTTTCTTTTCTTTTTTAAGTCTCTTTCTCATTTTTTATTCCGTAATACCTTCCCTGTCATACCAAAGGGTATTTTTTGAGGTGTGGAAAACATCAAAAGTCACGGTCTTTTAGGAATTGAAGAGTGGATACATCGAAGCTGATAAATTCCATGAATTCTAGAAGCGGATACTGGATTATTAAAGTGATACGAGACAAGAATTTGGTTTAAAGAAAGCAATCAACCAATGTATTTTCAAGCCCGAAAAGTTCATGCTCATATGTTACCCTTGGTTGTTACCAAGCTGAAAATGTGTTGGAACAAGGAATATTAGAAAAAGTCAGCCAGGATGGTAGCAGTTAGGATTCATCCACTGTGCTGATATGCAAGTACAATGAAGATTTAAGAATTTGTGGCAATTATAAGATTGGCGTGAATCACCAAAACTGTTCTGATTCATTGCCACTGCCAAACACTGAAATAACGTGCCATGAGTTTGCTGGTATTAAATAATTTGCTAAAGTTAACTTCAAGTCAGCATATAATCAGATAACAATTGATAGCAAGTTTCAAGAAGTCACCACAATGAACATCTTATTGGATTAAACAGAAGGACGTTTGGAGTTAAAAATTCAAAACACAAAATCAAAAAAGCCATCGAAAATGTTTTAGAGGTGATTAAAAATATAATTGTATATGAGAACAGTATTGGCATTGGTGCTTGCAGTAAAGAAGCGCTAAACAGTAAAACGGGGCAAGTTTGAGAAAATTAAATAGGACTGTATGACAATTAATCGTGATAAATGCAAGTTTAATTGGGAAAATCATACTTAGGATATCAAATATCCAAAGATGGTATATTGCTGGATGATAAACTCGTAAGATTTGAGAGATAGCTGCACCCAGAAATAAGATTCAGAATCTTTTTTTGTGATTAACCAATTTCTATAATAGATATCTACCGCGATGTAGTGACCTTGTGGAACGATTTAACAAAATAAGGAAGAAGAATACCGAATTTCAATGGACAAAAAGACAGGAGGTTGCTTTCGAGAAATTGAAAAATAAAACACTCGTAAATAAAGCAGTTGTTAAAATTTGGGACTCGGCGAAAAAATTGACGTTAACTACTGATGTCAGTGACTGTGCTATAGCCGCAGTGTTGTCACAGGGGGTATCACCTTGTAATGTACTTATCCGGAAAACTAACATTGACGGAGGCGAATTATTTAAATATTGACAAGGAGGAGGCAATAGCGATTGTGTGGAGCAAAGAAAGAGCTAGAATTTTTTTTTTTTTTTTTTTTTGCTGGGTAGGACATTTCTATTGAAATCTGATCATAAGCCTTTGGAATTTATATTAAACACCAGAAGAGAGTTCCCAAATGTCAAATCTGCAAAGATATTAATATGGACGATTAGGCTGATGTTGTTTGACTTTGACATTTTATATATTAAAGGAAATACTATTCCGTATGTGGATGCATTATCTTGGTAAAAGTTTGGGAGTAAAAATATTGAAGTAATCGGAAATATTGCGGATAGTTTTTTGTACTAGATAGAAACGGATGTATTATCCTTAAAAGGGCTTAGGCTGGGAAATAGACAGGGACCAGTGTTGAATAGAATTCTGGATAGAAATAAAGAGAAATACATGGAAGAATTGCTCTATGACCGAGAGACCTTTTAAAGAATCAAGACACAACGATAGGAAAAGAAATTATGTGTAATGAAGGTTATCCTAGTACCTCCACAGTGTCTGAGAAAAGAATTAATTAAAGCCGTGCACAACGATATACATGGAAGTATATTGGTTACGCATATGTGTTTAACATTGTAAGCATGGTGGCCAGGCTATTCAAGAGGGTGGAAGAACATGGTAAAAAAAACCCAAAGTGTGCAGAAATAAAGAAATTTAGGCAAACTAAAATTCACTTCTGGCCAAAGGAAATGGAGCCCTGGACGTGAGTACATGTGGACCATGCCACCATTAAAGCTATGTAGCAGGAGTATTGTTCTCTTGACGGTCGTTCAAACAGAATGTTCCTAAGTGCCGCTTGGCCGCTATTTACATTGTTTTTCCTTTACCGGTTTTCTTACCAGTGATCACTTTATTCATTTCATCTTTTCGGTGGGCCTCTCTTCCCGACATGCTCTCCCTCCCATGACAACAAGGCCTATGAATTGTGTTCATAGGGCAGGTAATCATGTGCCGGTCCTCGCATTTGTTGGGTTAATAATCTAGGTGGTTGTGATACCTTTGTACTACGCCGTAGACCCTGATTTGTTGGCAGTTATACGATTGTGGGTTGTCTTCCGTCCACTTCCATTTTATTCAAGACCCTGTCGTCGCATTCCGGCTCTTCTATTTCCATACTTTCCAGTGCGGTGTATGGTGGTTCGTCATCGATGGCAGCGGTTGTGATGTCCGGTAGTCTGGCATATCTACGACGGGTAATATCGCCATTTCTGCTCTCGTCCATTACTTTGAGGGTAATGTACTGATCATATGTGTTTTTTTAATCCCTAATCCTTAAGGAACGAATTGTATTCTTGGGAGTCAAATTGTGTTCCTCCATCCGACGATATCTCCTCCGGTGCACCGTACATAAAGAACCAACTTCGTAAGGACTCGCATATTGTTTTAGCTTTCCCCGATGTTAATGAGGTCTACTTCCAGTGAGAAAAAACAGCACCATGACGCAATCCACTCAGCCAGAAATATATGTATTGCTTCAGTACGAACATTTCATAGTGTTTAGATGTCAATCTGAAGACAGTGCAGAGGGTTCCGAAAGAGTTGGATGAATCTAATGGTGATTACAAAGGCCCAGCGGCTCAGAAAATTCACTCTGATTGTTCTGATAAGAAAAGAACATCGGACTCGACACGGAGGCCTACTTTAAGAAGTAGTGCTGCCCTGAATCAAGATGGTGGCTGCTGGGAGGTCGAAAGAGCTGTTATTCCTTTGACGCCACGATTAATGAATACGCTTTCTACTCACTCACTAATGTTTATTTATAAGAATATAAAAGTATATGATCCAAGTACAATGTGATATTTATCATTTACTATTTTATGAAAAAATATATTTAAAACAAAATATTTTTATTAAAAAATTTACAAAAATAGAATATATATATATATATATATATATATATATGCAGCTCAAGGCCTTTTTTACATGGGGTTTTCTGAACCAATAGGCTCGGGTAAAAATTACTCATAGACCCCGTATACACGGGCTTGGGTTGCTCTCTATCTCTTCGGCGTAGGTTCTATTCTGCCCGAAGATAGAGAGGTCGACAAACTCTAAGAGTTTGAGAAAACCCGTCCTGTGTGAATTTACGTTTGACTCACCACTGAATCAAAATGTGACACAAGGTCAGTTTGTTTTAACGTGGGGACTCGTGTGTCAACACTCGGGCCACTAGATAAAACTGGTCTGAGCTAGATATAGTCGGTTATCCCACCACTACAGAACAGATTTTACGAAACAAGTCCGAGGATTCTGTCCAGGCAGTGGGGAGAGGACAGTCACCAGCACTGAATAGATACTACGACAGCAGTATCTCCTCCAACGGGAAAACCCATCCTCTGATCGATTCGACTGCTTCAGCATTTATCCGAGACTTCTCCACGAGGTGGGATGTGGAACAAAGTCGGTTTTTAACATGGGACTCTCCGAGAGGGTATGTTTGGGCAAAAATTACTCGTAGACCCTGCATACTCGGGGTCGGGAAGTTGTCTACCTCCCCAGACGATACTCGTCTGGGTTTCTCTCGCTCGGAGGCAGAGAGGTCGACAAGAGAGATACTGCTGGCCATGTGGACTAAAAATGCATTGCTATAATTTACAATGGAGAGAGAAATCAACAAAAAAGACTAGCATTGATGGATGTACTAATATCTTTATCAGAACCTGGGTTCAAGATATCCCTTTATCGCAAGCCAACATTCACCGAACTATACCTCAACTTCGACTCCTAACAAAGTAACCTACAATATCGAGTAAAAGTCATGTGGCGATCCAGAGACATATGAACAAGAAATGGTCAGTATAAACAGTAGCCTAAAGCGTAATAACTACCCTGGATAAATGACAAAATCCCTCATAAACTGGGAAAGAAGAATACAAAATGATAACAACACTCAGAAAACAATCTCGGTCTTCCCACCCTATGTGAACGGTTTATTGGGAAAGGTATAAAGGATCTGTGGTCTGTATATCATTAGAGCACCCTTCCGGTGTGGTTCAACACTACGTAAACACCTCTTCCGTGTAAGACCACCTATAAAGGAGAACAAGATTAAAGACTGTGCGCAACATCACCCCGCGGAATTGTGGCAAGAAATGTGAAGGACAAACAGGCCGTCGCTTGAAGATAAGACTACAGGAACACCGTCAGGACGTAACACGAGGGAAAATAGGAAGATCAGGCAAGGCTGATCATATATGAAGGGAAAAGGAAGATCACTGCCTCTGTGGGATCAAGTTGATATAATAGAGAACATTAGTGAAAATACAAAAAACTTAAGGAATCAGCGCCAGACTACAAAAATCTCGGCCAAGCATAAACATGAATGAAATATGGGAACCAGTAATACAGAGAGCTGGTGAAAAACAGCAATAACAAAATTGTATATGCGCTCTGGTAATATATTAGGTTGGTGCAAAAATAATTTCGTTTTCTCACATAGTAACATGTTAGAAAACGAAATTATTTTTGCACCAACCTAATGTATATATATATATATATATATATATATATATATATACGTGTGTGTGTGTGTGTGTGTATGTATTTACTGTACAATTACGTTTATAAGTCCCCAAAATTAATTCACTGAAGTCTCTAAGGACACCTGTGTGTGGATAAAAGTGTTGCTTAAGGGATCCAAAAGAGGAAAAATAAATAAATAAATAAAAACAAAGTTGGAGGCTTGCGAATTAATATCCAAACTCATGACACGTGGAATTAGAACAATATACCCCCATGGATTAAATAAATGGTTTGGCTCGAAATTCTAGCGTATATCACCTGAAGAAGGCCTGAGCGTACAACGTCCGAAACCTCGTGAATATAGCAATAAAGATCAGGACAACAGCCCGAACAATATAATATATATATATGTATGTATGTGTGTGTACATATATATATATATATATATATTGAATACGGCCAACAAGAAAGATTCTTTAATTCTTTTCTATCTGATAAAAATAAGGAAACCAAAAATGTATCTGATAAGTTGTGAATTATTAAAAAATAAATTGGTACGGTGGTAATTTGCAGTTTAAGATCATTCTTGATTGTTATATATATATATATATTTATATATATTTCTTTATTCTATTTATCTGGCCTTTCCTTCTTTTGTTAACAAGTTTTGTTCCGCTAGAGCAGTGGTTCCCAAACTTTTTCGGGGGCCGCATTTTTGCTATGAAAACTTACTTGTACTTTTTATCACAACATTTGTTGAGGCACAAGGGACGGTGATTTCACTTTTCCCTTCATATGTGGTCAGCTCCGCCTGATTTTTCTATTTCCCCTCGTGTTATGGTTTTACGATGTTCTTGCAGTCTTAAGGGAGCAGTCCGTTTTTCCTTTCTTACCAAAACTGCAGGGGATGTTGAACACATAGTCCTCAATCAAGTTCTCCTCTATTTCTTAATCGAAAGAGGTGTCTGCTAAGTTTTCATTAACATTTGAAGGTGTCCAGATGTTATAAAGATCACAGATCTCTTGTATTTTTTTCCGATAATCCCTTCATATAAGTTGACCGAAGCTGTTTTCTGAATATTGTTATCCTCTTGTACCCTTCTATCCCAGTTTGTAGGAGCTGCTGTCATGTACCTAGATTAGTTGTTACGTTGTAGAGTACTGCTTATACTGACCATTTCTTGGTCATATGTCTCTGAATCACCACTTATGACTTTTGCTCGATGTTGTAGAAGCGGTTATAAATAATTTAGAAATATTATTTTTGTTATAAATTTCTATATTTTAGGACTGATATCATTAGTTAACGAACTTATTTCATATTTCTTCAAAACAATTGTTCTCGTCTGGCATTACTACACTACTACAGTAAAGTCAAACGGAACCGAAAAAGTTCTACAGAATTATCTAAATAAATCAAAATAATGTACTTAATTAGATTCTGTGAAAACTGCCTGTACCGAATTATTTATTTTAAACAGATGAAAAACAGCAAATTTTAAAAATAAAATTATTTGTTGTAGTAAATAACAATTCGGAGTAAATAACAAACATTAGTTAATTAGTTTTTTTTTACATGGTAACTCCGATGTATTAATGTCTAAAAGTTTGAAATTCAAATGGACTTTTCATAATGGTAAAAGGAAATTTAGAAAATTGATGTCTTGCTGAACATGTTGTTTATTTTGAAATATTATAGAATGTGATGTTGAAGAGAAAAATAATAAAATGTACTGCCTAGCGCAAGGATTGAACTTACAGCATTCAGTTAACGAGCTAGCGATGTCAGCTCTTACTGACTTCGTGCAAATGTCACCCCTGTTGACTGAAATAAGATCATCCATAGAAGCTGTATAAAAGACAAGACTTTTCCTCTCTCGTTAAACTTTTTTGAGTTGCCGGGGGAATCTTTGTCACTCGTCATAAGCCTCCCCCCCTCTCTCCCCACTAAAAAACAAAAACAAAAAAAAACCCCGAAAAAATCAAACCAGAAACAAACCTCAACTGGTGTTTTTATTTGCTGAGAAAAGAGAAGACGAAGAAATCAAAACAAGTAAAAGAGAGATCAGAAAAAAGACTTAATTTCAACTATGAAAGGTAACCGAACTTCTTTTCCTTTCTTTAAATTTTGAATATTACTGTTTAAAATTGAAACTTTAAATACACTTCATAGACATTTGATCATCTAGTTCCTCTTGTTATTAACAGCGTTGAATTTATTCGTCGCTGTTAAAAATTGTTTGCCATGAAGTCCTAAAATTAGAGAAATTATATAACCACAAAGTAGGGTTTTTCCAAAGAAATCAATTTATTCAAATTTCCCCATGTATAATACGCATTTTTTTCTAAAAAAAATTAAGCAAAATTAGGAGTCCGTATTATGCGCAGCAACAAAAAAAATCTTTAAAATTTGCGCTTTCATAGGTTGATTTTAGTTACGAAATGACTATTCACCACAAACAGACGTCAATTTGACAGAAACATTCGGCGATTGCGACCGCATAAGGATGTTAAATACAATACTTAGAAATGTAAAATAAAATAAGAATTATTATAAAACTAAATTAGAATATTATTCTATGTTTAAAACCATTTTGTTAATAAGAGTAGGAAACAGTGGCCGTAATGAAATTGGGGAGGTACAGTTTATGGGGTTTGATTACCAAACAAGGGGTGCGTATTCTACGTGTGTAGAAGCATTTTTCCCACATTTTCAGCCAAAATTTTAGGGGTGCGTATTATGGAAGAAGTCGTATTATACTATGTACCTCCACGAAATCGCTAAAAAAAAGAGCATAGCTTGATGAAAAAGACGCCAATCTTGCCGAAAACAAAATTTTATTGTCTAAATGCTTATGTTATTAAGAGGAAAGACCAAAGTTTTTTTTTATTTTTAAAAATTTTTCCTTTTTAGAACACTAAATTTTGATTAAAAAACCTTGTTTCTGTTTGTATCAGCGGAACTAGTAAATAACAGACAATTTTTAGCACGTTTTTTTGGTATGACACACATTAATTTGAAAAATCGTGCAAAAATAGAAATAATTGTCGGATGTTAATGAAACTTTCAGGAACTATTCACAGATGATCGAAATTATTATAAATGTTTTTTTTATTAAGGTCATGGTAGAAATATTTTTTTAAAATATTTATTAAACTAATTTTATGAAAACGCTAGAAATTCGATCGCATCGGGTTTAGTGATTACAAAAATTAAAAGCACAGGGCTTTGAGGAATGCAAAGCATGTCTTTTTTTTGTTTTTAATTGGAGCCAACGTACCTGAAAATCAGCTCTGAATTGTAACATACAAAACTCAATAAAACAAAGATATTATTTAATTTCAAATACTTTTATTTGCTTTTAGTTGTTTTTATGAATATGGACAATATTTCCTGAAAGCAAAAATTTTTTTCGATGAAAAATGAATTTTTAATACAATTATTTATTTCTTTAATTATAATAGATTTTACATTTAAATATTATAAAATTAGTTAAAAGTTATTAGTTATAATAGATTTACATTAAAATATTATAAAATTAGTTAAAAGCCCCTTCAGTTTTCCTAAGTGTCCTTATGAGATAGATCTTTTTTAGCGCGTTGTAAATTGTATCATTTTGACTAATCAGAAGATCCACAGTAATTAAGAAATGTAATTATGTGCTTATAACCGGGCTGTAATTATAAAGTGCGGAAGACCAACCAGAATATAATTAAGTTGCGTTATTTGAGTTAAGCATTGTTCTCCGCTGTTAAGGCCTTTACTTTTGCGGAACACGTGTGGAGAAGTTAATTTGATTTTACAATTTCAACTGAAAAGGGTACCTACAAGTATCAGTATCATCTTATGAAATTTATATGATCTTATTTTTATATTAATCTCAGTTATGACATTTTTCCATAAATGAAATATCAAAATTAATAAAATGAATGCAAATACAAATAACAGTAAAATGTAATAAATGTACATAAAATTGTAGTATTTTATGTACAGTTCTGATAAAATTTCATAAGAAAGGTACCTATAAATGAATTAGATACATTTCTTAGGAAATATGAAATTTAATGTCACTCTTAAGTCTTATTTTAATTTCTTTATAATATATTTTCCATAAAGCATCATAAACGTAAAGATGAAAGCTAAGTACAAAAAAATTAGACCACTGAAAGTTTTCGTTAAAAATAACGAGATAAATAATTTGTTCGCTTAAATGTAAATTATTTCACTTTTCTCCTTCCGTAGAACAAATTAGCCTCATGGAATTCGTAAATGTGTCATTCATCACCTGTCAAGAGACGCGAAAGTTTGACCTGCTTTGTTTTATTTTCAAATTACATCTTCTTGCCACAAAAGCTAAGTTAAGTTTGGTTGAAAATATTTTAAATAAACATTATAATGTCTGATTTTCTTAAAATAAGTTTTGAAAAAATGATAATTGATATTTAAAAGAATTTCAAAGTGAGATTTCTAGTTTTTTTTTAAATGGAAAAAATGGTCAATTTTGCTGTCTCAAAAAAAAAGGTACTTATATTATACGTGAGGAATTACGTTAGTTTGCAAAAGTCTCAGTGGTTGATAGTTGTTTTCTGCACTGTCTACAGCCCATCTAACCAAGTGGCTCCTTTTCATTTGAAATTTTTCATAAATTTGAAATCAGTAGATGCCGTTTATGTTTCAAACTTTCAGTTCAAGCATTATGTTTAGGAATGTTATCTTTTATTAATTTTTGATAGATATCTGATGTTACTTTTCACCACAGCAGTAAACAATACGGATTGGAAATAAGGAATAGACTCCAGGTGAGATATTACTTTCAACCTTTTTACTTGAGGAAATCTATGTTCAGCTGCTGCTCTACAGATTAAGCTGCTGGGACTTTTGTGGTTGGCAAAAGACCCAGTTTAACCATTAAACTTTTACATTTTCCCCTTGGATGTTTGATGCCATACTTGCGATTATTTTTACCACTATTATTATTAGTATTAATAGTGGTGGTGGTAATACTGATTTATTCTTTATTAGATAAAATATTGTCAACCAATATTAATTTTTGATTAGTATTGTTAAGAAAATGCTCCCAATCCCCAAAACGAATGGAGACTAGTCAGGTTGAGCAGAGAGTGGGGGAGCAATAGCACTTATCTCAAGTTGCAAAATATATTGCCACTTCTCTGTGATGTATAAATATGGAAGGTAAATTTAGCAATAAAAAAAGATTTTTCCCTTCTTTTTATGCAACTTCAGGGATCACATAGTAAACCTGTCATGTGACCACTGTAACTCTAAAGGGTTAGTACAGAAAATAACAAGCTTTTGTTTAGTAAGCATTTGAACAACTCAAGGTAAATACTCTTCTCCTTTCCTGTCTGACCAACAGTTAATTTCTCCACAGTATTTCTGTCAGCTTTTTTCTCTCTTAGTATTTGTAGTAATATTATCTGGATTTTTTATAAGATGAAGCATCGACAGTCATTAGTCAATTTTGACTTAATTTCTATTGTTTTTCATCAAGTAGTATTAGTTTTAATATTGAATTTTTATTAGATTAAGCATTGAAAATTATAGTTTTCATCTTTTTGTTTCATCTTAATTTGACTTGCTTTTCAAAACAAGTATTTTGAATGTTAGTCTCTGATTAGAATTAAACAAAATGGATTGGAAATTAATTGTTGACAATGCTTCATTTGATAAAAAAGCAAATTCTCTTCCAGTTATATTCTTCAATATACTCTTGCAAAGAATATTGATTTGTGCTACAATAATTGCATAAAACATTCAGTTGGCATTTGTTTTTGCTGTTGAATGAAAAGAAAACTCAATCATAAACCATGTGGTATTTAATGGAGCTTAAAAAACCAGGGTACATGTACACTGATATTTCTGAAGAAATGTTAGCTGCCTTCATTGGTATTTATGAAATGGCTTAATCTTCCATAAATAATTTAAAGAAAGAACTGAATTTATTTGAATTATTGTTAACATTATTTTTTTTAACTAATTGTTCACCTAAAACAAGGCTCAAGAGCTACTCAAGGTAGAGGGTTACTGTTTGAAGTTGAGGCATGTAAGAAGAATAGGTAAAAATGGTTAACTCCCTGTATAGCTGTACTTTATACATAAGGTCACAAACAATATATTTTCATAAAAAAAAGTATGAAAGATACATATTTATAGTAAAATTAATAAAAATTTATCCTCCGGGTCATATAGCAAAATTGAAAACATGGCACAGATTGTCAAAAAAGATTTTTAAAATTAAAAAAAAAAAACAATTTGGTATGATTAATTTCATTTATTGAAAAGAAAAACAAGTTTTTACTTCTCATTTGATTTTCTTAGGTTATTTGTTTCAAAAATGCAGATACGTAATTATAATTTAACCATGAAATAAAATCATTCTCTTTAATTTATAAATAATTCAAAAGAATGATATTATTTCATGATTTGAATTTTTAATACTTAGGTTTTGATATTAAACAAGCCATTTGACTCATAAAAAAACAACCAAACCAAATTGACTTTTTAATTCTATTTTCTCTGCTGATAACGTTGTAGCACCTGGACATTCATGTATAAGATAAAGTTACATAATTCTGTTCTCTGATTTGTCAACAGAGAAGCTGTCTCAGCTAATCATTGGTTAATCAAATTTTGTATGCATATTAATATCCTTTTGGACTATATACACATCACTAAAAAAAAAATATCTATTTTTCTCTGAATAATAACCATTTATTTTTAGCATCCAATTCATACCCATGAATTTGTAGCAATCATACAGCAAGGCATCAGACTCTTCCTGTCTGATCTTCTGTGAGTGCCACCAATGGGAAGGGGGGGGGAAATTGAGCAGGAGAGTTAAATATGTAGAGAAATAAGTAGTCGTTCATCTGACAAACTTGTCTTTGCAATTGCAAAGCATTACCAGAATCACTTAGGAACAGTTGTGGAAAAGGAATACACTTTGTAAATAAAGAAAGTCACAGAAAAAATAGCAGTCATTACATTCATATTTAAATTACAAGATGAAAAATAAATGGTAAATTTGACATTTAGAATTTTATTAAACACAATCTTATGTAATTGAAATAATTATAGAAATAATCCAAAATCAAAAACTAAATTGATGAAGCAATTGAAATCAATTTTTGTTAGCAATTTGTTTGACTGAAGAATGATATTAGCCCTGCATTTATCAATAGTCTGATACCATATATAACTATTTATTGATCTGTTCCATTTATTGATTTTGATGAATGTATATTGATCCAGCAGTTTGATTTTTTAATGCTAGAATATTAATTGAATAATTTCCTTTGTTTATGGCATTTTCAGTTTTGATTTGCTCATCCGACCATCTCATCTCCTCTTCATCAAAATGTTTGCTGGTGTATAGAATCAGAAAATAAAGTGACAGGTGACTCTGCATGTTGGTGTCTTATAAGGTGGGTATGTTTTTTTTTTTTTTTTTTTTTAAGCATTTCACCCCATGCAAGGCGGAAGTCCTACTAGCACATAGGTGGTACAGTGAATGAGAGCAAGAGTAAAGTGGTGTGTTTGAGGAAAGGAGAAAGAGAAGGACAGGAAACTAGATCAAAGCATTAGAACATCTCTATTGACATATGCATATTTGAAGATTGTAGCTATTAGGGAAGCAACTAAAAGGAAGGGAGTTCCACAGATGGGAAGTGCAAGATAAGAAGGTATTCGATTAGAAGAGACGGCTACATTTAATAATTTCAACCTAGTAGCATGCTTGAATTCATGCAGTTTGGGAACCAGAGAATGTAGTTCATCAGAGCAGTTGCTGTGAAAATACTTGTAGAAAAGGCAGAGGGAAGCAAAGGTACATGTGTGAGAAAGTGACTGTAGATGAGATGCCAGATCAGGACCCATCATATCCTATTTCCGTCTCTGGATTCTGTTGAGGTCTTGTTACTTTTAGCTTTAATCCAATCTAAACTCTTTGTATTTCACAAACATTTTTTTTTAATTCAGGACACACTTGTAGAATAACTGAAATTCTGGGGCATACTTTAAATTTTAATAAGGAAATCATTAATCATGAAATTTGAAAATAGGAAAATAATACAGAGGTCTCCTGAAATAAGCATTAATTTCTTTTTTTTTTTTTTTTTTTTTTTTTTTTAGACATTACATTGCTTGGTGTCTTTAACTTTTAAAAAGAAAGATTTTTTTAAATATAAAAATGATCCATAAATTACTGTTCTGTTAATGTGGGGCACACCTTGATATCTTTCAGGGAACATTGATGTGAATGAAAGCACCAACTGATAAACAAGGATCTGAAATAATAAATGATAAAGCTATAAGTTACAATCTACTCAAAGATTCCTTGAAAGAAGTTAATGGCAAAAGCTTAAAAGCTGACTTCCTCTCTTCATGATGTAGGCAATCATGGCTCTCCACAACTTCCTATCCTTCATAGCTCTTAATAATTCTTCTTTTTGTTATTTCTCCTAAACCTTGTTCCATTTACTCAAGCTTACTAAATAGGTTATACATTGTTTTCCTCTGTCCCACTTGCCTTCTTTACTCATTATGTGCCAAGGAAATTTCAACAGTCAACTTGTGTTAAGAATAAGTTTCCTTCTGGTTTCCATTTTCTCTAAAACTTTATTCTTACTTGTTACTTACATATTCAGTCCTTGGTATCCTCAGTATCCTTCTGTAGAATCACGTTTCCGTTTTTTGAGGTCTCATCATTTTTCAGTGTTAAATTCTTTAATGTCTATTAAGTGATAATACTAGAATATTGAATAATAAGTAATTTCATTTAATTAATTAGTTAAATATTATTGTGTTTTTATGCTCAGTCAGTAAAGATCCACGGTCATTTTTCAGTAAATTTGCATATTAAGCCCCAGAAACCAATTGTAATGAAAATTTCCATTCTGGTGTAAATGTACATGATTATTCAAAAAATACCAATAAAAGTTTGCAGACAAATATGGTTTAGGAGTTACCATCAATGGTGAGTACTATGCCAACTTGCTGAGGCAGTTATAGCTCATAAATATAACATACTTTAAATAAATATATATATATATATATATAGTAAGTAATCCAAGTGAATCCTAGTAGTATAAAATATTAAAATTGAATTTTTGAATTTTATTTACTTGTAATATATATATATATATATATATATTGTTCAAAAGTCTGAAGCCACCCCCAGCATTAGCATGGAAAGAACTTGATAAAATAGTGAAAAAAATGAAATAGCGTCATCAGAAAAATGGATTCTCTTTTAACCAAATCTATATCAATAAGAGAGAACTTAATTTATATTAGTCACATGGATATTGGATTAATTCAAGAAACTCCTTAGTAACCCATTAGATAAAACCGTGATATTACTGAGACATTTGGGATAGGATAGTGGATGGTTTCCTTCTTTGGGAGTGAGAATAGTATAATGGTGATAATTAATTGCCAATACCATTAGAATAAACGGTACACTGCATGATTTCACCCTCCCGCACTTGTGGGAAAGGACTCTGTCAGATATCTCATAATACAAAATATGTAAAAGTCTAGCTGTAGATGCCATGAAATGTTGCTTTGTTGATCTGACTCTCAAGAGAATGCTTATCCAATCCCAACAATCTTAACCTGTTTGAGTCTAGAGTCAACAGTTATCTTCCCTATATATGCTCATAAACTGAGTGGCTTTTGAGCCTTGCACAGGGTTAACGTTATTCTAAAAAAAAAAAAAAAGGGAAAAAACATCATGCAACTGTTGTTATTCAAATGTAATGCATGAATGAGGCTGCTGGCAACAGAAAATGATGAGAATGATACAATGAAAGGCAATGTAATTCAATGCCAGTGCTACTCAACCTATCAGCCTGTGCATTGTATAATACACACTGCATTCTACAGAGTTTTAGAGTTGTTAACCCACAAGGGTACCATTATTGAGAATACAGCTTCAGTTACTTCATCTGGATCAGCAAACATTGGTCTGTCAAAGACTAGCACCATGTCTCTTGACCATTTCCAATTCTTTTGGACAGACATTTGAGTCTGGACAAATGGATAGAGAAACAAATACTTCAAAGAGAAAAGGAAAGCATATAGGAGCAAGTATTATTCTGAGCAACCAAAGAAAGTTGTAGAGAGCCATAATTTGCCCACATTCTGAAGAGACATAGCATGTAGGGAGAGAGAGAGTGAGAGAGTATTTTAATATTGTAAATGTTTTCACGATCCTACTGTATTCAAATTACACTTAAATTTCCATTTTTAAAATAAACATTTTGTGTTGATTAATGATGAACTTTTCCAAATTATGGACAATCCTTTGCAGACAAAGACAAAATTTCAATCACCCTGTATATTTAAGGATGTGAGCTCTTATAATTGTTTTTATTTATCGATAATTGTTTTCATTGTATGAGTATTGCTTGAAGAATGATAAGAATTTGATTTTACTAGTATTTGGCATTGTTTTTGAGTAGATGTTTAATGTTACTATGAGATCCTGATGCTGTTTATTAATGTTATCTGATGGTACTCTGCTCCAGTAGGTGGCAGGTAAGTCCTCATGAGAATGTGGTATATCCTATATTAGAAGTTTCATGCTTTTGAATTACAGAGAAACATTCGCTGAGTGGGTAAGTATATTCATACACAAAATTAATCTTATTAAGGACTTGGAAGTTTAGGATATATTACATTTAATGAATAAGTTGAGAGTTTTGGATTTTTTATATTAAATAATGAATCTAATGTATTTATTTTATCGACTGGTTTTATATATCTATGTATGAACTTTTTAATTGCTGTTTTGAGATTTTTGTAAATATGGTGCATTTGATTTTGATAATATATGTTAATAGCATTATTGTCATTATTATTTTTATAACTATGGTTTTATTGGCTAAAATTGTTGTTTAAATGAAATTTGATTTGTTTTGTCATTATTTTTATAACTATGGTTTTATTGCCTAAAATTGTTGTTTAAATGAAATTTGATTTGTTTATCAACTACATAATTGGGGGCCCCCATTATTGATAAATGTTAGTTTTATATTATTTAATTTTTTTAATGAATATTGTTTTGGATAAAGAAATGATTTTAGCTCTTTGGATTCAGTTATTAATGACAGCAGATGGATATTTTTCAGGCCACTCACTATCATACTTTATAAAACAAGAGTTAGAATTAGTAGATGTTTTATATAGAGAAGTAGTGTTTGGGCTTGTGCCACTTCAAAGCTACAAGATATAGTGAAATTATCATAGAGTAAATGAGAATATCTAGAAATGGGATATTTTCAATCAATATTTAATTAAAAAATTGAACATTATAATGTAATTATTTTAATGTTCTGTAATGACATTACGAGATTTGGTTTGGGTAAAGATGTAATTTTATTGAATGATTTGCTATAACTTAGTTGGACATAAAAATGTGATAAAGGAAAGAGTGATTTTGGGTACACACACACACACATATATATATATATATATATATATATATATATAAAGGGTGTACAAAAAAACTGAAGTGTGATATGTACGCTATTAGCTGAAAATTGATATGGAATTTTACTCTGTAAGTATAAAATTATTTTTCAGTGGGATGAATAGGAAAAATTTGGTAAGTGATGAAGACGCATCTTGTCTTAGGGGTTTTCTTGAAATTTTTAGTGCAGCCCAAAACTGGGGGATCAGCCATATTTCGCTTCATTTTAAATATTTTCCATTGAATGAAATATTTCGAAAATTGGTTTTAAATTGTAGGAAATTTGTCAATTACTCCATATATAACAGGATTTTTCATTTGGTTGAATAGAGGGAACTGCAGGTATGAGGATGTTGAGCCATGTTTTGGGGTTTGATTTCATAATTTAAAGTGTCCAAAAACCGGGTTGCTATATTCCACTTGATTTCAAATTTTGGTTTTCTATGGAATAATTATAAAATTGATAACAAATGTTAAGACATTTCTTCCTTAATCAATGTTTAAAATTTTTTTCCAGTAGATTGAATAGGGAAAACATGGGGTTCAATGAAGTTGCAACTTCACTAAGGGGTTTTATTGAAATATTTAGTGCAGCCCAAAACTGGGGATCAGTCATATTCCACTTCGTTTTAATTTTTTTCCATTAAACGAAGTATTTTCAAAATAGGTATCAAACTGTAGGAAATTTATTAATTAATCCATGTCTACAAGGGTTTTTCATTTGGCTGAATAGAGCAGGGTGGAGGTTCGACCATGTCGAGACATGTCTCTGTCGTCTACTTTGAAAATTAAAGGCATACTAAAAACGGTTTGCTTGATGAATCTGGAATACCACTTTTTCGTTTCTATAGAATACTTATAAAATTGATATCAAATGTTATGGATTTTTTTCCTTCATCCAGGTTTAAAATTTTTTTTCAGTCAGTTGAATAGGGACAACATGGGATTGGATGAAGTGGCAACTTGTTAGGGGGTTTGTGGGAATTTTTAGCGCAGCCCAAAACTGGGGGATCAGTCATATTTCACTTTTTTAAAATTGGTATAAAATTGTAGAATATTTATTAATTAATCCATGTCTACAAAGATTATATATTTTGTTGAATAGAGCAAAGTGGAGGTGCAACCATGTCTTTGGCCTATACTTTGAAAATTTACGTCATCCAAAAACCGGTTTGCTTGAGGACTCCGGATTTCAACTTTTTTACGTCTATAGAATAGTTATCAAATTGATATCAAATGTTAAGTAATTACTTGCTTAATCCATGTTGGAAAAATTTTTTTCAGTCGTTTGAATAGGACTTGTGATAAGGGATTTGTTGCAATTTTAATAAGGCCCAAAACTGGGGGACCAGTCAAATTTCAATTCTTTTTATTTTTTTTCCATTAAATAAAATATTTAAAAATTAGTATTGTAGGAAATTTATTAATACATCCATGACTACAAGGATTTTTCATTTGGTTGAATAGAGCAAAGTGCAGCTTTGACAATGTCACTGTTGTGTTCTTTAACAATGAAGGTGTCCGAAAACCGGTGCGCTCAATGGGTCTGCATTTCTTAATTTCTTGCTTAATCCATGTATAAAAGAATTTTTCCAGTTGCTTAAGTATAGACAATGTGGCGTTTGATGATACGTCGACTTGTGTTAGTGGATTTGTTGGGATTTTCACGAGGCCCAAAACTGGGGGATCAAAATTTTTTATTCATATTGATTTTATTATTAATTCTAATGTAGTTAGATGAATAAGAAAAGAAAAAAAAAACAATTGCAATTCTTTTCATGCAAGATATATGCCTTAAATCAGACATCGAACATTGCAGTCTTAGGCCCTAGTAGTAATAGAAGTCTCAAAAATGCCAATTTCCAAAATGATTTAATTGTACTCAATTTATTATTGATTCTTATAAAGTTAGATGCATAAGAAAAGAAAAAAGCAATTGCAGTCCATTTCGTACAAGACATATGCCTTAAATCAGACATCGAACATTGCAATTTTAGGCCCTAGTAGTAATAGACGCCTCAAAAATGTCAATTTCCAACATTTTTTATTCATATTGATTTTAATATTGATTTATATAGTTAGATGAGTATAAAAAGAAAAAAAACATTTACAATAATTTTCATACAAGATATATGCCTTAAATCAGACATTGAAGATTGCAGTTTTAGCCCCGAGTAGTAATAGAAGACTCAAAAATGCTGATTTCCAAAATTTTTTATTTGTACTCTTTTTATTATTGATTTTTATGAAGTTAGATGCATAAGAAAAGAAAAAAAAAACAAAAGTCGATTTAAAATTGTAATTTTTGATAGGTATATTTTTAGCTTATTCGACGTAAGATGAGTTGGAGAATCAGATAAACCCACTTCCGCTAGCCTAGCTGCAAGAGAAATGCCTTAAATCGTCGTTTGAAGCTTCAGCTTTCGGTCCCCAGTTCGCGTTATTTGGGTATCGAAAAAAAAAAAAGTCGATTTAAAATTGTAATTTATGATAGGTATATTTTTAGCTTTTTCGACATAAGATGAGTTGGAGAAACAGATAAAACTACTTCCGGTAGCCTAGCTGCAAGAGAAGTGCCTTAAATCGTCGTTTGAAGCTTCAGCATTCGGTCCCCAGTTAGCGTTATTTGGGTATCGAAAAAAAAAAACGATTTAAAATTGTATTTTTTGGTAGGCAATTTATTGGCTTATTAAATGCAGTATGAGTTGAAGAATCAGATAAACCCACTTCCGGTAGCCTAGCTGGAAGAGAAATGCCTTAAATCGCCGTTTGAAGCTTCAACTTTGGGTCCCCAGTTCGCGTTATTTGGGTATCGAAAAAAAAAAGTAGATTTAAATTTGTAATATTTGATAAGTATATTTTTAGCTTATTCCACGTAAGATGAGTTGTAGAATCAGATAAACATCACTTCCGGTAGCCTAGCTGCAAGAGTAATGCCTTAAATCGTCGTTTGAAGCTTCAACTTTGGGTCCCCATTTCGCGTCATTTGGGTATCGAAAAAAAAAGTCGATTTAAAATTGTATTTTTTGGTAGGCATTTTATTGGCTTATTAGATGCAGTATGAGTTGGAGAATAAGATAAAACCCACTTCCGGTAGCCAAGCTGCAAGAGAAATGCCTTAAATCATCGTTTGAAGCTTCAACTTTGGGACCCCAGTTCCCCTTATTTAGGCATCTTTAAAATTGTAATTTTTGGTAGGCATTTTATTGGCTTATTAGATGCAGTATGAGTTGAAGAATCAGATAAAACCCACATCCAGTAGACTAGCTGCAAGAGAAATGCCTTAAATCGCCGTTTCAAGCTTCAACTTTGGGTTCCCAGTTCACGTTATCTGGGTATCGAAAAAAAAAGTCGATTTAAAATTGTCATTTTTGGTAGGCATTTTATTGGCTTATTAGATGCAGTATGGGTTGGTGAATCAGATAAACCCCACATTCGGTAGCCTATTTGCAGAGAAATGCCTTAAATCGCCGTTTGAAGCTACAAATTTATATTCGCAGTTCGCGTTATTTGGGTATCGAAAAAAAAAGTCGATTACGATTTGTCATTTTTGGTAGTGATTTTATTAGCTTATTAGATGCACAATGAGTTGGAGAATCTGATAAACCCCAATTCCGGTAATCTAGCTGCAAGTGAAATGCCTTAAATTGCCGTTTGAAGCTTCAACTTTGGGTTCCCAGTTCACGTTATTTGGGTATCGAAAAAAAAAGTCGTTTAAGATTTGTCATTTTTGGTAGTGATTTTATTAGCCTATTAGATGCACAATGAGTTGGAGAATCAGATAAACCCCACTTCCGGTAGTCTAGCTGCAAGAGAAATGCTTTAAAACATTTATTCCATTCCTGTATACAAGTATGTTTCGTTGGTTTTTCAGAGGGAAAGTGCACTTTTGACTGTTGGAAGTTTAAAGTGTCCTCACTCAGATACTATTTCATGTTTTAAAATTTAATTATCTGTGTCAAGTATTTTATTGTCAATGTCCTTGATATATTTGGAGTATAACATTTAACTTTTTTCTTGTTTTTCAGATATATTAAGTGTGCTCTGTCTACTAGACAATTGAGGTTTGCTGATCCTTCTGTAATCTTTGGATGCTTATACTACCATCAATGCTACACCCTATGTTTATGACTTCCTCTTATTGCTAAGGAGCCTGTTAACATTGACTTTTTTGTTTGGCAGTGACAAAGTATTCATCTATATTCACTTTTGTAGTATTTCATTGTTATAAATTTAATAAAATAAAAATGCCAATTGTTTGAGCACTGCAATATGAATGTAAGTATAGTTATTTGTTTTGGTCTTATATAGCTGTATTTTTGTAAATACACATTCAACCTAGTCTGTACAGGTTTTTGTATGGTTAAAAAAAAAAATATGATAATGTCCTGCTTAACAACTTCTTTTTAAGTGTCTTGCACATAATGAAACGGTAAGATTTTGATGTCATATAACTTTAAATTATAAATTTATAAGCATGTAAATGTGATTAAAAACCCAAATACAATAGATATTTCTTTCCATTAACTCTTAGTTTGTCTACTTTCGAATTATAATTGGTAAAATTGTAAGAATTTTTTAAGTGTGAATAATTAATTTGCCATATATCACAGAATTATTTGTTGCATATTTATTCTGAGTAACTAATTAAAATTTATAAAAAAAAAAAACAAAAAAACACACACTAATTAAACCTTCATTTCAAGAAAGTTTTGTAAAAAGAAATAGCATGAAAAAAGATAAAGTTATGAATGATTTTGTTGTCATAAATTTTCCAGTTTTATAACTAGTCTAAATTTCTTATTGAAATTCCACTGCCGTTCAGTATTTCGAGGTTAACTTTTACCCTCTACACTTTCCATTAGATGATAAGTGCTTCCTCGGGTGAGGTATAACAATATATAGTAATAGAACTCACTTGCTATAGATTAGCTGAATTCTAATTAGTTGTTATAGAGTAAAAATGGACTGTTATATGGTTATAAATCATTAAAGCATCTCTCTCATGGATACTTGCATTCTGCTAACCTTTATTGACTCTTAATCTGTTTACCTCATGTAAAATCATATTCTAAGTACATTATTGATTTGCAAACATCTGTTGAGCAACAAAGTAATAAAGTTTTTTTTTTTATAAAAAAAAAAAAAAAAAAAATTGTAATTATGAAGTATCTAACTGGGCTCTGTCCATTAATAATGCCACAGATTTTCAAGAATCTTATAAATCCAGTCTGATAGTTAAGACAAATTGAGGAGATTATGATCAAAGAAAATTCATTTGTTGCAAATTTTTCATGCTGAATCATATTTTCAAATCTACGAAAATCTAAGTTTGCAATCCTAGTGTTTAGATTGTTACAATCAATAAGTATTTAGCAGTTTGCCAGGATGATTATTAAATATGACATTCTTTTTTTTTTAAAAAAGCTACTAGCATTTAATGAGTTTTTCTACGCCAAGATTATATTCCACAGTCCTCCATTAATATTGGATTCAAAGTTGCTTACATCCTTCTGTCTTATCAAAATATACAAAAACAAATTACAAGCAGCTGTAAAGGAATTGCCAGAAACATTTTATTTAAACGTGAAAGTGACATCTGACAAAGATAACAATAATTGTGTCAATTGGATTCAAAGAATCCTATAAGCTCATGCTAAATTTTGCTCCTTATTGAAGAATAAAATTTAAAACCGAAACTTTTACTGTACAAAAAACATCAAATTTGTTGTTTCATGTAAATTTGATAAAATAAAGTCTGATTAATGGTACCCGTTTTTGAGATTTGATTAATTTTTTATTCTTTAAATTTTATTTTTGTAATTAATGTTTTTACAAGTTACACTTCAGTTGAAATATAAGAGGAAATAGATTAGAATGGTTTTTAGATATTTATCCCTATTAAATTTACACTTTTAATTTGATCTTCCTTAAATTACTACATTCAGAATTTCATCACAAAGTAAGTTTTCTCTTAAAGGGAATTCTGGACAGTACAATTTTCTGAATATTGTTAAGTTTCTCACCTGCAAGCTTTTATTGTCATGTTAATCTAATTATCTTTTCTGTTAATCATTGTTTTCTATTCCCTACTTGTCAGTGAAAATCATACAAAATCTTGATTATTGCTTCATAACAATGATGAATGTTCCTGACATAGGAACTTTTGTAATATCCAAAAGTAAATCAGTGCTTGCATTATTAGAATCTTTAATAATCAAATTTTTATTTATACTTGGCTTTTGTGTAGTAATTTTGGAGGACCTGAAATTTTCTACTTTTTCTAGAAGAAAAACTTTGTCATAAATCTTTCATATTCTACCTCAAACTTGTTTATATCATGTATTCTTGATATATTACAAATATTGACATGTAAATTCATAAACTTTTTACTCAATGGCTTTTTCTTACATTCAGGAATTTCTTGGCCTTAGAAATCAGGCTTTTGAGAATGGCCAAAGTTTTAGGAAATACAGTAAACATTTATAATGTACGCAAAATAACTTTAAATATGAAAATTGCAACAAATTTTTAAAAAATAAATAATTTGAGTAATTTTGTACTTTTTTTTTCATTTTGTAGTATATACATTTGCAATATAAATTTCCTCAGTAACTGACAAAATATGACATTTTCAGAATACTATTTTCCTTCCATTTATCTTATTTACAATTTTACAAAAAGTTGAGTTTTCATATTATTGATAGATATCTCATGAACAAGATGTAACAGAGGAGATTACTTTTTAAATAACTCATCAAATTAAAACAAATTGACTATTTACATTACAAGGACACATGGGACAGTGAATAAAGGCATTATTAGATCCAGTGACAGGACCCAAAGAGTGCAAGTTCAATACCCAGATAAGGCAGGGAAGAACTTTCAAAGAGAAATTAGCATGTGGAACTAGAAAAGTCTACCACAGTGAGCAAAATTAAGGGTTCTGATGAACATTCCAACCACCTGAAGAAGGCCTGACCGTTGTCATAAATATGGCGACAAAGATGAGGACAATAGTTCGAATAATGTACAGCTCATCTCAAAGAATAGTCAATTTCAGTATCTGTCTTTATTTCTAACTGATTTAATTTTAATTTAGCTTTTACTTGATAATCAAAAAAAATACTAACTTGTCACTTTCATTTACATTGAAAGGGTTAATGAGAATGTTACTTTAACCAGAGAGGTTAACATCTACAGAAAAACAACAAATTGTGTTAGGAAGACTTTTTTACTATTTTGAATGTTATAAAATGATAGTATAAAAAGAAGTTATATCAGTTATCAATTATTGTGTTATACAGATAATCTTTTCCAAAAGGCAAGGTAGATATTAGATTATATGACTATTGTAATCTATTTCCTTTATTAATTCATCTTTAAGCAATTTTAAAAAAGTCTAATTCTACAAAAAGAATCTGAAACCCGGTAAGAAAGTTTATCCTCTCATTTATAAACAAGAATTTTTCTAACATTGTTAGTTCTTGACTTACAAGTTTCCCCAATTTTATTTTAAAACAATAGAATATTGTGTGATGATAAATGCTGAAATACAGAAGAATAGTATTTCTGCTGACAGTGAACATATGTTAACAAATAATTGCTTTTTTTTTTCCCTCTGCTTGGAATCCTACTTTGCATATTTTACTAAAGAATGTAAAAGTTGCTTCACAAAATTAAAAAATAAATATTAAACTTTATTAATAATAATTACTAAATAAACACCTTTTTGTAAAGAGAGGTTGTCACAACTCATCTAGTAATAAGTGGACTTTAATTAAAGCTTAGGATTCATAAACATCTTTCCTAAGCCCATAACCACTGAAATGAGTTATATACATCCAGTTGTCCCTTATAGTAAATGGTACTAATATCTCAGTTTTTGGTTGGGGGGGGGAAGGGAACTGTTTTATAATTATTATATCTGTGTACAATTTTTGTACCATGGATTTTAAAACTTAAACACTGACTTGAATTAAGTTATTTTTACTAAAGGAACCAGAGCTTATCAACTGATTTAAACTGAACAATTTTTAAACTTGGCAACAAGTGAATTAATGTGAATTCTTAAGCAATTCCTTATTTAAATAAATGATATAAATATCAAAGATTGATTATGCCTAAAAGCCATTTGGATGACTAGAAGTGCTTAATATAAATTCATTCACCTTAAGATGAAAATCAAAGTGAGCCTTCCTCGGTACTGAGAACATATCTTGATAGCTATTTAATAAATGATCAGCTATTGGTGACCCTGATCTATTAATGGACCTGTCCAAATCATCCTTCTGAATATTGGCTACTACATGCCGATTCATCCTTGATCCCTATCTCTGACCTCAGCATCATACTGACACTTAAAATTATAAATAATACAACTAATATATTGGGAAGATAGGACATCCTTTCAGATTTATCTCACCATTGGTTGGACAGCATTATAATGCATGGATTGGCAAACAGATTTTCACACCAGCAGAAATTTATTAAGCAAACAGCCACTCTTTTAGCTGTTTTTGCACTAATGCATGTTTCTCCCAAGCCTCCATTCTTAATATCTTAATGTCTCAATAGGAAGTCTAATCAGTTTGATGTTAACTGGGGCAAGGACTGACATGTTAACTTTAATGCCTCCAAAAATGAAACTCTTCTCTGTTAATCATCTGAGAGACTCCTTTTAGCCTCCAATCAGGAGAGTGACTTGTGCCTTCTCAGGCTAACAGTCTTGATTGACATGAAGTGAAAAGATTATATTGAATCCATTGCTAGGTCTGCTGATAAGAAATTTGGTTCACAGTGTCATGCTACACAAATCTATCTTACATATTTATAAGTCTAACATTCATTGAATATTACTACCAGATATCATCTGATGCTTCTGCTGTATATTTAGAAATTCTTGATAAACTCCAAACAAGTATCAGCAATATTATTGGTCCTGACCCAACATATTTGCATCGGTCACTTTCCTACCACTGTAATGTAGCTTCTCTGTGCCTTTACTACAAATATTTTCATGGTAATTGTTTGGATGAACTCTTCGCTATGGTATCTAAACTAAGTGCAGTAGTAGATTGGTGGCAAGGTATCATCAATTTACAGTTGAATTGCCTAGATGTAACTGCAAGTTCTATGTTAACAGCTTCTTTTCTCACACATCTTGCTTGTGGAACTCTCTTCTGGTTCCACACTCTCCAGCCAATTTTGATCTTCAAAGATTTAAATGCAACGTCAATCATTATCTACTGTCTTCATTACTATTCTGTTGTTGCTGCTTAATAATGTTTCTCTTTTTACTCAGTAACCCCTTGTGTCTTAGTGTCTTTACTGCCTTGCATGGGGTGAAATGATTAACAAAAAAAAAAACATTAACATCACCAATCCATATACACAAGACACTTCTGGGGGCCAATTAAATAAGGTTTTATAATTTCTGACAATGTTTCTTGTCTGATCCTGAATTTAGACTTGATCTCTCAATTCTGCTCTCTGAGAAAGAAAAATGACATTATTTCATATTGAACTTTTTATTTGTATCTGTATTTAACTATCCTTGCAAAAATATTTTATTTGAAATAAATCAATCTAGTGTTTGTGTTGATAAATTTAATAGATAATTTTTATATTTACATAATTACTTTGTTAAACCCATATTTCAGACAAAGATTAATATATGCAATATATTCATTAGCGAGATGTTTCTAACAGATGTAATTCAAATTTAAACTTAATTTTTCTTTTGTTAATTTGACTTTCAGAGAAAAATAGAATTGAAAAGTATTAAAATACAAAAAAAAAAAATTAATTTTGTTCAGAAGACAAAATGTTTTTTTTAATGATAAACATTAAGCTTAAAAGGTAAGATTTTAATCAAATCTAAATTTTATTAACTTCATTTTACAAATAGGAGTACTTTAGTATCAGTAGATATATAACTATTGAAAAGTTCTCAACTTGACCAAGAAGCCTATATTCCCACCAACCAAAGTATGTGGGAAATCTTTTCAGCACCTTCTCTCTATCCCACTCTCATAATATATATATGATATAGTTTCAAGACATGCTATATTTAGGAATTAAAGTGATCAATATCAGGGATACAGTATATGTATATATAAAAGTGGTCATTGAAATCAACACCCACTTTGGAAACAAAGAAACTATGCACACAAAACATCCTTTAAAATAGTAACTACATGAACAGCACAATACTTTCTAAACATATCTGAGAGAAACAAAAATCACACTAAAAATGTGGAAAATAACAAAAACAAATCCAAACTCTAGGGGAGAAAATAGCTATAATTACCTTCCCAGATAAACACAAACTACTAAATAAACTATCAACTCTTCTCAAAATAAAGACACAAAAACAAATTTTTACTGTTACTTGAAAACTAAAAAATTAAAATAAATTAATCCAAACCAATAAGTAAATAATAAACAAGTTAACAAACATGAGTGCACACATAAACACAAATAAATATAATAATAACAATGGAATAATTAATAAAGTTAACACTCAATAGCCAAAAAAAAAAAAAAAAAAAAAAAAAAAAAAAATCTGCAAACAGATCCATAATTATTTCCACCCAATAGATCCTAGAATAATTCAAAACATAACCATTAGAACAATACCACAGACTTCTCACTAAGCATCACTGACCTGTATATATAAATAGTTGAGCAAAAACATAATGCATATAGCCTGATGATTGTGCATAAGCATGAAACAGACTATCACTGTGTGTTCACTTCAATGCCCAATTATATATATATATATATATATATATATATATATATATATATAGTGTGTTTTTTTTAAAAATCAGCCAAATCTTCCATGTTGAATTTTAATGATTTGTAATTTTCTCTTAACCATATCAGAACGTTTGCTATTTAAAAATGCATTCATTGTACTTAGTTATCAAAATAAGTAATGCAAGATGATTTCAGTAAAGCTTTTTATAAAACGTGAGCAGATACAATTTTGTCTGTTAGCCATAAACTTACATGTTTTATAAAATTACTTTTATAACTGCAAGAAATAAAATTCAGGTGAAAAAATATGTAAACAATGAAAAAAAAAAAAAAAAGTTAAAGAACTCTTAATTTTTGTTTATCGCTTGTGCTGTCAATAATTGTGTGTGTGTGTGTGTGTGTACACTAAAACTATGTTTACATGTATGTATGCCTAGAAAATATATTTAGCTTATGTATATTTAAATTCTTTTGCACAAAATCGGATTGGTGTTGCTCCTTTTCAAAGAATTTTCAACTAAAGATAAGTGCACTAGTCAGGACAAAGATTATTTTCTGCCATTGTGAAGTGAAAAAAGAAATTACAAGTAAGAATATATTTTTTTTAAGTTTCTAGCAAAATTTCCATTTCTTTTAAAATGTAAATCTGATCAGAGTTCAGAATAGAAATAGAAATTAGACTTAAATCAAAATATGTGCAGCCTAAACAATTCTTTTTGGTCATCCTAATATGAATTAATAGCTTACTTAATCAGGCTTCAGTAATTCATTGTATTTAATGTCATGTGAAACATTTGATTGATTTTATATATAAGTATTATTTCAAGACTACAAAAAAACACTAATGCAGTTCTTGGAAAAAAAGATTTGTTAAAAAAACTTTTGTTACATCCTAATTTCGTATGAATTCTCATTCCAGCCTCACAACCAACAACTGCAACATATTTTTATAAAAAAAAACAAAAAAAAAAAAACAAAAAAAAAACAAACATTTTTCCTTAAAACCTTTGCATAGATTCATCAGAAACTTATAGCAACTTGATTGTTTAGGCAAAAATATGCAAATCAGGCAGTTTGTCTTTTAAAACATTTCCAATGGAATAAGTTCTTCATTTACTCAGAAATATTTACTTTTTCTATTGGAAGATGATAGTTTAAACCTCTACTAGATCATTCAGTGCCTTGATTTGTCTTTGAAATGTGTTATATTCATTCAGTCCTTTCATTCATAGCTGTCAGTAATCAAGAGAATTAAATAACAAACACAGATTTCATTCAAACCAACCGTATTCCAATATACTTTTTAAATATATCTACAATTCTTTTATAGAAGTTTCATTATTATTTATATCATAATATAAATAATATCATTATATGACAATAACAACAGAATAAATTTGTCATCTTCATCTCCATGTATATAGAGCGTGACTCAATATCAGCAATGAACATTGTTTTTGTCATCAATTCCAAATTTATTATCTTTATAAATATACTCCACTTCCTTAAGTCAGGTTTGTTTTATATAAAATCCTATTTCTTTTCTTGCAAAGATTGTAAGCATTTTTATATTGACCTAATGTCGACTAGTGATTTTAATTATTCAATTCCATTTACTTAAGGACTAAATAACTTTTACAATTTGTTGAAAAAGTTGTAATTTCTTTGACATTTTCTAATGTCTGAGCACAATACAAAACTTTACATTCTACCACAAGTGTTAGTTATCATGAATATATATATATATATATATATATATATATATATATATAAAATGGAATAAATCTGTTGTTATATAACTTACAATCTGACTCAATGATACTTATTACAAATATTCACTTACTTTTTAAGTCCACATTATTCATATTTAAAATTATATTAGAACAAAGTTTAACACAATTTATTTTAATCTACTGTTCTCAGAGGTATTTTTACAGTACAAATTAAACATTTTTAAATGTGGCATGTTTAATTAAACAATTTTCAGATTACTCCTTTTAATCTATTCACAGTTCTTTAAGACTGCTTTTCATTTCCTGGTCATTTTGTTGTCATGCCATAAACCAAAACGTTTCTTTAAAAAAAGAAAAATCCATTTATACAATTCTAAAGCTAAAAGGAATTTACAGATAGATTTCAATTCAAAGAAAAGAAGAAAATTAATAGGCATGTTGTATATGGTAACATAATGAAAATGTTAATTTCCCTCATTTGGTGCTGAATGTTTTATGTCCGTCTTTTTTTCCCCCCACTTTTTTAAGAAATGATTCCTTAATTATTCTTGATACCATTTTGATAACATTAAACTTTTCACTCATTGATGCTTATGGTTGTCTCATACAACATTTTCACTTCAGATGAATTTAAAGCAACCAATGGTAACTGCTAGAACTTTCACTACTCAACTGTTTCAATAATTTTTCCTACCTGTACATATCAGTTGTCTGAAGATGAATGCATGTTATTTTTAGAGTGTATAAATAAAAAAAGGAGAGATGTTTTACAACTACTTTGATTTGTTCTTTTCTTAGTATTTTCTATTATTTGCGTTATTATAATACTAGCAGCCATACCCAGCTGGTTGATCAGAAAAAGCATTCAATTGCAATGAAGCAAAAACAACATCATGTTTAGATTGTGCTGTTTCTTATTTTACTTTCCACACACACACACACAATAAAAATTAATTCACACCACGTGTATCCAAAAAAAATACAATTGCGCGGGAACTCTCTCCTTACCATACCCTGTGGGGTCAAAAACAAGGACGGCGCACCCAAAAGTTCGGACGTAGTGGAAAGGACACCACGTGATCAAAAATATGATTTATTGACCAATCAGGGCTCGACATAAGAAACCCATTTCTTAATCTCCCCGGAGCCTCATCATTCAGATATAAGGAAGGTAGAAACTCATCAAACCAGAGGGAGTACAGCGACAAGCTGACATCACAGCTTTACGGACAATTCCATTGTGTACAAAAAATAATATATATTTTTTTTTACGAAAATAAACAAAAGTTTATTTTACTTTATTTGTAGTGTATTTTCTTTTTATTATTTGTTTGAGGGACTTCTTTGCACCCTCTACAAGATGCAACAGAATCTATCTTCTTGAATTACTTAAAAAAAAAAAAAAACATTTTGAATTAATGCAGTTTCTGATATAACAGAAGTAATCTGTATTTAGCCGAGGAGATGAAGGGACAACATGAAGACCCACTTCAGCCCACATTTATTTTGGAGTTTTTTTAAATTCAATTTATCACTGTGCTACCAGGGATGTAAAAGAGGATACATAAAACAATTGTCAAGTTTGATGAAAATTGGTTCAAAGATCAATGCAAAATAAAAAAAGAAAACAGTATAAAAAAAAAAAAAAAAAAAAAAAAAAAAAAATCACCATTTTTCACTATGGGTTTTCACTTATGGGTGAACTCAATTGTTTAACAGTCATTTAAGTTAATAATTAACTTATTGTTGGTTGCAGTTGAGTGAAGTTTGTTGAAAAATTAAGGAAATTTTCAGTTACAAATTTGTTTTTCACTAAGCACCGTGGTGTAGAAATAAAAATGAGGTATCGTTGAGCTTAGGAGGGTAAAAGCAATTTAAGATTTGTTGCTAATGTAGACAATAATGTTTTTAATTTTCATAAAAACCAGTTTCAAACATAGTACAATTATACTAAAATTAACATTCTCTTCAGTATACGAAAATAAGCCTTAAGATAGGTACCTTCATGAAAATCGATAGCATGCCAAGAACTGCCTGAGTGAAAATTAATGAAAAAAAAATTCCTGTTAAAGGTATATTTCTTTATTGAGAAGAAACACTAAAGTATTTTTTAAAATTTTTTACTCATTCTTAGCACGTCCAAAATTTTATTTAAAAATCTTGTTTACAAAATAACGAAAAAAACTCGATTTAAGCCATTTTTTTTAAATTTTGAAAAATAACTTAAATTTTTCGGTTAAAAATTAATTATACGTCTTTCAAAATTTAGTCGAAGAAATTTAGAAAACTAAGTTTATTTAAAATATTTTGAAAGAAACTTTGTTACTTTTACTTACTTTCTTCGTAGAAAAATGTTTTTTTTAGATAAAAGAGAAAATGTTTTTTTTAGATAAAAGAGAAAATGTTTTTTTTAGATAAAAGAGAAAATGTTTTTTTTAGATAAAAGAGAAAATGTTTTTTTTAGATAAAAGAGAAAATGTTTTTTTTAGATAAAAGAGAAAATGTTTTTTTTAGATAAAAGAGAAAATGTTTTTTTTAGATAAAAGAGAAAATGTTTTTTTTAGATAAAAGAGAAAATGTTTTTTTTAGATAAAAGAGAAAATGTTTTTTTTAGATAAAAGAGAAAATGTTTTTTTTAGATAAAAGAGAAAATGTTTTTTTTAGATAAAAGAGAAAATGTTTTTTTTAGATAAAAGAGAAAATGTTTTTTTTAGATAAAAGAGAAAATGTTTTTTTTAGATAAAAGAGAAAATGTTTTTTTTAGATAAAAGAGAAAATGTTTTTTTTAGATAAAAGAGAAAATGTTTTTTTTAGATAAAAGAGAAAATGTTTTTTTTAGATAAAAGAGAAAATGTTTTTTTTAGATAAAAGAGAAAATGTTTTTTTTAGATAAAAGAGAAAATGTTTTTTTTAGATAAAAGAGAAAATGTTTTTTTTAGATAAAAGAGAAAATGTTTTTTTTAGATAAAAGAGAAAATGTTTTTTTTAGATAAAAGAGAAAATGTTTTTTTTAGATAAAAGAGAAAATGTTTTTTTTAGATAAAAGAGAAAATGTTTTTTTTAGATAAAAGAGAAAATGTTTTTTTTAGATAAAAGAGAAAATGTTTTTTTTAGATAAAAGAGAAAATGTTTTTTTTAGATAAAAGAGAAAATGTTTTTTTTAGATAAAAGAGAAAATGTTTTTTTTAGATAAAAGAGAAAATGTTTTTTTTAGATAAAAGAGAAAATGTTTTTTTTAGATAAAAGAGAAAATGTTTTTTTTAGATAAAAGAGAAAATGTTTTTTTTAGATAAAAGAGAAAATGTTTTTTTTAGATAAAAGAGAAAATGTTTTTTTTAGATAAAAGAGAAAATGTTTTTTTTAGATAAAAGAGAAAATGTTTTTTTAGATAAAAGAGAAAATGTTTTTTTTAGATAAAAGAGAAAATGTTTTTTTAGATAAAAGAGAAAATGTTTTTTTTAGATAAAAGAGAAAATGTTTTTTTTAGATAAAAGAGAAAATGTTTTTTTTAGATAAAAGAGAAAATGTTTTTTTTAGATAAAAGAGAAAATGTTTTTTTTAGATAAAAGAGAAAATGTTTTTTTTAGATAAAAGAGAAAATGTTTTTTTTAGATAAAAGAGAAAATGTTTTTTTTAGATAAAAGAGAAAATGTTTTTTTTAGATAAAAGAGAAAATGTTTTTTTTAGATAAAAGAGAAAATGTTTTTTTTAGATAAAAGAGAAAATGTTTTTTTTAGATAAAAGAGAAAATGTTTTTTTTAGATAAAAGAGAAAATGTTTTTTTTAGATAAAAGAGAAAATGTTTTTTTTAGATAAAAGAGAAAATGTTTTTTTTAGATAAAAGAGAAAATGTTTTTTTTAGATAAAAGAGAAAATGTTTTTTTTTAGATAAAAGAGAAAATGTTTTTTTTTAGATAAAAGAGAAAATGTTTTTTTTTAGATAAAAGAGAAAATGTTTTTTTTTAGATAAAAGAGAAAATGTTTTTTTTAGATAAAAGAGAAAATGTTTTTTTTAGATAAAAGAGAAAATGTTTTTTTTAGATAAAAGAGAAAATGTTTTTTTTAGATAAAAGAGAAAATGTTTTTTTTAGATAAAAGAGAAAATGTTTTTTTTAGATAAAAGAGAAAATGTTTTTTTTAGATAAAAGAGAAAATGTTTTTTTTAGATAAAAGAGAAAATGTTTTTTTTAGATAAAAGAGAAAATGTTTTTTTTAGATAAAAGAGAAAATGTTTTTTTTTAGATAAAAGAGAAAATGTTTTTTTTTAGATAAAAGAGAAAATGTTTTTTTTTAGATAAAAGAGAAAATGTTTTTTTTTAGATAAAAGAGAAAATGTTTTTTTTAGATAAAAGAGAAAATGTTTTTTTTAGATAAAAGAGAAAATGTTTTTTTTAGATAAAAGAGAAAATATTTTTTTTAGATAAAAGAGCCGATTTGAACGTCGCGTTAATTGACAAGTGCTGAGTGATGACAGCTATAAATTATTGACAGCTGACGTGAGATTCGATTCATACAGAAGGACAGAATGGACATTTTTTTTAAGCGCATCTGCTTTAGTAGTACCTTGTAATAATTAAAGTAAAAAAAACTTTCGCCATTCCAATTTTTTTTTTTTTTAAGTAATGTACCGTAAGTTTGTTGATACTATCTAGAGAAATTATAAATACTATAAAAAAAAAAAATAATAATATACTAGTGCTGCACTGCTGACCTTTTTTTTTTTTTTTTTTAATTCCACGCACGATACTTCCGGTCTTCCATAGATT